>JALIGU010000002.1:40871313-41488585 GCA_023053565.1 Aquilegia eximia
ATGCCGTACAATATTGTCAGTTAAGAGCTGAGTGTCAACTGTCTGTACTCTACAGAACAAACCCTTAAATATGTTAAAAAGTGGCCAGTACCACACTTATGTAATATGCAGACAGTACCATATAAAGAAATGAGATCACAGTCTCAAATGGAATATAGGAACTTAATATTAGACGCAGCAGAATAGCACCACACAGATTGTCTATGAATTGAATTGACACTGACCTATTAGAACACTGGACACCTGTCCTTCTTTCCAACTTAGAAGCTACTTGCTGCCAATCATTTTCACCACAAGCTTCTACAGCCTCACAAAGTTGAGCATCATCTTCTGCTGTCCACTCTTGCTTCATTATGTGACAATTGAGACTCCGTTGGTAACGAGCCAAGCATTGGAAAGGGGTTCTGTTCGTACCAAGGGTAGTTGCAATCTCAATCCAGTTATAAATCCCACTGTTTTGGACAATAGATATAAGTTCTTTATCCTCAGTATTGCTCCACGAATTGTGATTGATAAGAGGATCCTCGTTGTTCACCCATCTGCAGGAGAGGCAAGATACATTAATTTAGCATTTATAAAAGTATATTAAGGTTAAAGTTCTCAAATGAAGACCTAGATATGTCACTGTCATACCAAAACTTCCAAGGCAATTGGTAGGTTTAGAAGAACTAGGCATTTGAACCTTGGCAAACCTAGTTCCCTTTAACTGTTTTATTGTTTTCAATAAGAATTTTAAGGTTGTCGTAGTTTATAACTGGTGGCTCACAGTGCCCCGCAGCTGAAAGGAAGTCATCATATGTTAAATCCATGATGTACGATCACGCCCCACTAATTAACCATTTAAGCTCACATAGCACCGACAGATTATGCATGGTGACGTGTTGCTATGGAGATCAACTCTATGAGATGTGACTCATGGGAGTAATGTATTCCAATCAATTTAACATTTTAACTCTAAGATTTCCAAGGAGGTTCTATGAGCCTTTCAAACACAACTGGGCGGGGGGAAAGAATCGTAAGATGATTAATAGGATAAGCTAGCATTGTTCTAAATATAAATTGGGGATATGGGGAAGAAGTCCCATGCAGGGTAAGAAAAACAAAGACAAAGTTCATACGGCCACCTCGAAGGGCATCCATATTAAAGAAAAACTCACCATTTCATATATTATGTTCCATTAATTTTGTCATTATCATTAACCTAACCAGAAAATTTGTGAGAATCTAAGAGCGAACTCAAGGGGTATGGTGATCATCTTCATAACAAATCAGATACCAAGTTATTTCCATGCATCCTTATATATATAAGATATGGGCTTATTTCTTGTGAAGATGACCTCCATGGTGAGCATCTCCACAATCAATCAGCTTACCTACGTACATGTACTAGTTACAATCAGAAATACAGGTTAAGCATCTTATAATCAGAGTACGTCAAGCATCCCAAAGTAGAAATGTATAAAAAAGGCAGACCAGTGAAAACATTTGGACAAAAGTACTAAGCACATTATTCAAAGTGATTGAAATGGTATCTGTTGAACAACAGAAAAAAAATACAATAAACCTAAAATTCAACTTATATTCAATTATCTATAGATAATGAATACATCCTAATTCTCAGTAATCAAGATGGCATACCTTGTTTCACATTCTGCACCAGAGCGACCAGAAGCATACATGGATGCCAACCGCTGCCAATCAACTTTAGGTAAAAATGATCTAATTTTTTCAGGTGTGATTTCAATATCTGAAATTGATGTAACAACGTTGTCAAAAGTATTTGAATCTCCAGAACATTCGTCTGCACCACTGTCACCAAAACATGCATCAGGTATCACGTGGTAAGGGAGCAACACATACGAAAATAGTAAAATGTAATATACTTATATACCTATATACTTCCACAGATTTTTGAAACAACATCTCTTGAAATTGTTGTTCTATTCCCCTGCGTAAATTTTCCTTGTCTTTCTCTGACCACTTATTCCTATGCAGTGAAACTGGAAATTTCATCAACACCATCCTATAGTTGGCAACATGAGGATTTTCAACTGGTCCATTAAACAAGGCAGGAAGTTTCTTATCATTGACCTGAAGATAAAAAAAAAATGTCATCTCAACTGGCACATCATTACATGAACTAACTTAATGTCAGCTTTAATGAAGCAGGCTTGTATCGCCAAGATGCAAGTTATGATAATGATGATTGCCACACATGATTATATGGAGTCGCAGAAATAACTTGGCTACAATGAACATTAAGAATTTTGTCTGCTAGAACAATAAACTCATCTACATTAATAAAATATACTACAGGTGCATCCTCAACAATATGAAAATAAAATTTAAAAAAAAATTGTTCACCGCAGGGCATGGTACAAAAGGAGTTTTGGAGAATGAAGTTATAGATAGCAACCTTTGAGTTCTGAGAATCTGTGGATTTCCGGACAGAAACTAATAAAGCATTAACATCCTTCTTTAGGTATGCAGCCCGCTCAGTTTTTGTTTTACATAAATAATTAAATTTCTTAAGAATTCTGAGATGCTCTTTTATCTCCTTAAGCATCACTTTAATCTCTATCATCTTATTCCTGATACAGGTCTGAATGGAACGGTTCTTCTTAATAGCATGAAAGAATGTGTAGACGGTATTATGATTGAGAAATCCAGAAGATACTAGAGAAAATCTAGATTCCGACGTTTGGGAGTAGCTACGAGCCTGTTGAGGATCTGTTAATGCTTTATCCAAAGCCTGAGGAGAAGGTTTTGTAATTGACAATATATTGGTAGCTTCACTTTCCAAATCCGTGCTAGTTGTATGAACCAACTCAGGTTTACTCAAAAGACTCTCCAAGTTCTCTATCGGACAATCTGCATTAAAAGGACATATTTAGGTAACTGAGTTACGTCAAACAATTCCACTGATATCAATAAGCCTAATAATTACCAGACAAGACATGAAAAACAATTTGGGATGTAAACTCGACATATTTTAGGGATACAGTGTTTTCGATAGAGCCATGAAAAATATGGCCAGAGTCTAAGTAAATAAATGTCTTTTGTTGAACAATTCCTCCGCCATTTGCTGTTTACATCAGGAACCAAGTGGCCTGACATTAACTTAGTAATTTCTGAATTCTGATTTATCCGCTATGAATGTCATTAGGATGTAACGTGTTGGTATAGTTGATTTTTCTCGAATATTTTTTGTCGGATTCTTGATTTAATGTATAAGCTCTTGTGTTTTATCATCATTATAGTTTTATCATCATTATGTAATAACTCCCCTTAACGACAATGTAAGACCAAATTAGAAACTATAAGATAAAAAAACACATGAGCTTATTCATTAAAAGCAAAAATCCGACAAAATTCTTGGATAAATTCAACTATAATAAAATTAATAGTGGATAAATCGAAAACGACTAGTTAATGTCTTGCCACTTGGTTCCTAATGTCAACAACAAATGGCAGACAAATTGTTCAACAAAAATAGCTTCTTACACAAATGGAATTGATTTTTAATGTGTTCAAATTATATAGAAATTAACCCTAATAACAAGTTGTGTTCAAAAGGAATAAAAATAACTAAAACGATTACTATATGTTAATACTAAACTTACCAGAACCATATATAGAAAACCTCTTCTCAATGGCACCAAGGGTTTCAGAATCATCATCTTCTTCATCAACATCAGAACCTCTCGACGACATTACCAAAGAACAAGTAGAAGTAGTAATACAAGTGGTGGTGGAGTGTTTGATTTGATTAGGGTTTGCTTCTGTTAACTTGTCAGAACCAAGTTGAACTGCTTCCATTTCTTCGTCAACAAGCACTTCTTCTTTAACTTCGCAATCGTCAGGTCTTGCCATCAATCCATCATCGATAGAGTTTTTCAGATCAAGTGGGAGAGTAAGGTTTAAAGAAGGGAAGTTTCCTGCCGTTATAACGGTACTGAACTGTTATAACGGTACTTTTTTACAAGACATCTGTTAAAGGTTTCGACCGATATATTCATAATATCCTATCAGTCGTTCGGTTTTAACCGAAAGTTTCACACAACAACAAGATTTTATAAGAATATCGGAACATTCCGTTTACAAGATATCCTGAAATTCAATTAATCGTGATTTTGTTCGTCGAGATGATAATGTAGCAGTAGGCACTACTAGGCAGTAGCACATATTTCATAATTTCATGTTGTTAATATTGCCTAAGAAACATTATACAATCAATGATTTTACATTCCATGCATATTAGTTAGTAATTAGTAATAATAAAATATAACAACTCAACCACAACAAAATTTGTCTACAACTCAGGCGAACGCCAGATGTTTATTAAGTTTACACTTGATATGCTTTCCCTCTCATCTAACATCCAACAACATGCAGCAGAAAAATTGGTGATCCTCTCATGTCCATTGTTGATATTAGCAGCTCATTGTTATTTGAATGAATCTTGCATGTAGTTTGAATGCATGATCAGGGAATGCAATTGTTGGTCCATGTATAATAAGCTCTTGTACAGTTTAGCTCAGGAAGTACTGCGCAGTAAGAACCTGTATATCATCTCATAGCTGGTGAAAGTAATAACAGTCGATGGCATCGTTCTCATCAAATTAGTGGCACAACCTCGGTAAAAACCAGAGACACCTTCCTTCCGGAAAATCTTTCTCACACAGTCGGTAACACCTTCATAATGTAACTCGGAATTACGGGATTGTCCTTGCTCTTGCAGCCTTGACCGCACAACCTGGTGTCAGGGAAGTAACATGTATTCCTCATAAATAAATAAAAAAGTTCAAGAACTTACTGGGAACTAATCTTCCTTAAATTACCAACAAGGTAAATGTACAATCATAGTAAATTGCATACCTCGTGTGGGTATGTCATTGTGGAAGCAAATAATTTGGATACTGAAGAGGCAATGGCAACTTGCCCGGCACCGAGTTTATCGGCAGTTGTTCCATCTGTTATTTAAACCATTAACATGAATTCGTTGAAATTCAAAGCCAGTGAATGATTCTTTATTTGATAAACAGTGTAATTACCCCTTTTTGCAATGTAAGATTTGGTCTTTTCATACATTGGAAACTGAATGGCAACATGGCTTACCCCAGCCAACGAAGGCAAAAGGCCACTGTTAAACATGCGAAAAACATTGTGAAACCCAAAATGTTGAGTGATGTCAAGGGGAAAAAGAGCAGAGTGAGAGAAAAAAATAATTGACCTGTACAATCCTCGTATCCCCTCTTCATACATAATCCTTGTCAAAGCAGAAAAGATGCTAGTGTAAGGAACCACACCTGACCTCATTCCCTGTGTCTACAGTAGAAAAAAAAAAAAAAGAATTATAAATAGGACAACATCAGAGCGATCAGACAAGATAAAGATAATGGAACTATATCAGGGATTACAATGCAAAAAGGAATTAAAGAAAACGGTAGGATGTCAGGGATTTGCAGAGTTTATGGAAACTATTGGCTCGTGAAAGGATAAAAAGTAAAGGAATAATGCATCACATAGATTTGAATTTATATGCATTCACTGATATCAAACTAAGAAAAGCAAATGACATTTGGCAAACAGGAGAAAGTCAGCACAGGCGAGTTTCATACTTAATTGACTGGCATTTTAGAGCTAATGTATTCTATATAATGATATTTAGGCCTTTGGTCTGATGCTAATATTTATTTCACATTTATATGATTGATGAATGGACAAATACAAATTGGAAAGGTTCATCCTGCCTATGTTTCTCTCTTCCTTTGATATACTTAAATAAGCCTTCTTGCATTTCAAACATCATTAACAAACTGTTGTTCTCATATGACAGTCAATTAAGCATAAATTTATACGCATCATTGAGGAACTCAATGGGGAAAAATAAAGAATAATGTAATGAAACCTTCTTCAGCAATGAGAACAATGGGCCCGTTCGGCAAACCCATGAAATGCATTATCTAACTTTTAGAAAGTAGGAAAGTCAGAAGTATGTTCGGTAACTAGAAAACTAAAATTAGATAGTAATTCTTAAAAAGCTAGAAAAGGAATTTTAACAGACGTTTCTGTCTTAAGCTTCGGATTTAATACTTTCTCCTTTCCTAGAAATCAACGAAATTCCTTTCATAAAAATTCTAGTTGCCAAACGGCCCCAAAAACTTTCTAACCCTAAGACGTCATAATGTCATGGGTATATTATATACATTTAATCAATCTATTCAAAAATTTAAGTGATACAAAAAGGTATAAGTTCCTTACAGGCCAGGAAGATGAGAAAACCGAATCAAGAAAAGCACACAGTAATAAGATATGACATACTTGGAGTCTGGTCTTAACAACCCACAGTGGATTGGTTGTGATGGCTGTTGCTGCTCCAGCGCCTGTAGCAGCTATGATATTAGCGCCAATTGTAAGCTGACCATCTCCATCCACTGCATCATTTCAGTATAAGAAAAATATATATATAAGAGTTTGATCTCAAGTAGTAGCTAGCTCTAATAGCGTACAAAGTTTTGAATTTTCAAAGAACTGGTTAAAAATAAGTCCATCTCATTAAAACTCGAGCGAAAGATGAAAGATTAACAGATGATAACATGATCCAAACCTACCATGTGAATGAAGTACACTTTTGAGCTGCTCATAAACTGTAAAGTACACCTACATCATGAATGAGAATATTGCTTAATCACAAAAGGGAAATTCACCAGTTTCCTGGAAAACTTCAAAAAGTGAAAAACAATAATACTCACAGCCCAGTTTGGGAGTAATGCCAATATCGTAGGAGAAAGACCACGATACATTCCCCGTACACCCTCATTTTTTATTATGGTTTTCAGGCTGGAAATAATAAGACTTCCTGATCTCACAAAATTACTGAAGAGTGTTAAGAGAAAGACAAAAGAAGAAAAACAAGAGTACGAATGATGGGGGAAATATGTAAACGGTCAAGAACTCAAATGGATAACTATTCTAGTTGTTATTTCAGAAGAACATTGTTTGTTGAGATCCTCCTTGACATTGAAGGTCTTTTGCCTTATCTTTAGTTTCATATATTGTAACATTTGAGCGATTTTATTCTATTTTTTGAGAGAAAAACAAGCATAGATATATATTCAAGAACAAAGTTCAATACAAGAGAGCCTAGGCAAGAGATATCCCTGGACAAGAAATACAAGCAAGCTAGAGAAAGGAAAACAACAACACAACTACATCATGGTCCACTTAAGTATCGATGGAGAGTGATATTTCTTTCTTAATTGAGTTAATTCGTTGTTTTATTGCATGCAGGATATAAGGTTTCGGTAGGGAGCAGAAGAGACATTGTTTTACCATTGAGTCTTTTTCTAAATTAACCTGGACCCTGAGAGGATCTTGAACATTGAATTGATCATTCGACTGAGGATCAGTCAGCCAACTTCTAATCCTTTGATTGGGAATTAACCACTTAACAATCTTAATTCTATTATCTGCTTGAAAAACACAATACATTATCGTGCTCATATAGGAAAAACGGTAAACTTAGACAATTAGATGACAAGAGACTACCTAGCCAATAATACTAAATTCCCGACGTAAATAGACCTCCAATTAATATGAAATTCCTAATAAATTCACAAGTTAATTTCATACTATTAAGGTGCAGAAATAATTAGTGCCACTAAAGTTCAATATGTTTAAATGCACTTAAAAGTTAATTTGGAGATGGTTTCCACTTTCCATACTACAGATAAGGAAATAAAGTTGGGAAAATTATTAGCATATTCCATTTGATCGCAATATAAAAGTGTGAACATAATAAATCATAAATAGACAGGTGCGTAAAGGTAGCAGCATGTGCATCATTGAGACACAACACACAATAAAAATAACATTAAACGAGCATTTTTAATCAAATGATGTGGGGAATACCTTTTCGACCAGAATGTGGCGCTTCAGGAAGTCCATAAACTTGAAGTCTTGTCTTAATTACATCCAAGGGGCAAACAAAAGTCGCAGAAATAGCTCCTGCAGTAGAATTCCTGTTAGAGAAATTCAAAATAATTTCATTATAAATAAACAATCAAAGCTAGCTAACCACTCTTATAATTTACAAATAAAAGCCTAACATAAGCCAAAAAAAAAAACCTGCAGAAGCACCAGCACAAGCATTGCAGAAAAGATCTTTGCGTTTTGATTCTTTTCCTTCTCCACTCATTTTCAAAAATTACAAAGAAAAAAAACCTAGATTTCAGCTAAAAATAAATAAAAGAAATCATGGGGTTTTAGAGATTTGATTCAAATATATATATAAAGAGAAGTTGCAGACTTGTTCGTGATTAGACCGAAATCCATTTAAATCTGTTTGATAATAATTCAAATCGTTGAAATCTCATTTGAGAAAAAGAGAAACTCGGAATGCGTCTTTGAAGCTCTAAACCTAACCTGACTCGTTTCTTGAATCTTCCTTCGTGTTTGACACGTTTGATCTTTCTCTCTCTCCTCTCTCTCTCTCTCTCTCTCTGAAGGTTCAGAAGGATTTGCTACAGTTGTTTTGTTTTTGCAACTGTTTACTTCTGTCTTTTTCTTATTTTTGCACCCATAACATGAATTAAAACACCCAACCCTCTTCCTCTTTAACAGTGGCCCACTAGCCCAATCCCAACCCAGTTACCCTTTTGTGGTCTGGGTAACCCACCAAACATGGACATGCATGTACGGCCCAAATAAATGTCCAGCCCAACTTTCCTTCCCTTCTCCAAAATCAACAAGATTGGCTAAGTGGTGCACTGCAACCATGATTTCAGGGCTTTCAGGTGGTGACTGGTGAATACTTTAATTGGAAATTATGAAATTCGTACATGTATACCTTTAAATATATAATAAAAACAAGCATGAATGATGAAATTATAGTCAAATGGCAGACCACTTTTTTTTAACCAACATGGCAGAAGAACCAATTTAGAGGGTGTGACCATCTTGGAAAGGGAGGGACACATAACACATTGGTAGGTTTCCGTAGCCACTAATGTGGTCCAAACAATTCAATTGAGCTTGACTTAGCATCTGCAGACAATTTTCTTAAAACCCCACCTCCTTTAGTTAAGTCCTAGTCCCACAAGATCAGAACCAGTGAACGAACCACAGTGCCAATAATTTATGTATATCTAGCTCCATGGTCTCAGTTGAATGAAGAGTTTGTGATATTTATCATGCTCCATAAGTCTCTCTAAAGGGTCCCTCTTGAAAAATGGATAGGGATGTTACTCATCATGCTAACATTGCTTTCAAACCTTATTTTTTGATAATTTCTACTTGCTATGTTATTCTTTTGATAACCTCATTATCACTTATTGTACTCACTAGTGTAGTGCATAGATCTTATATATGAAGTACATATGTAGTGATCATGGATTTGTGAATATAATTGTAAGGATGATTACTATTGCTAATAAGTATTATAAGGAGTCATATGCTATGCTTTTCTTTTCACAAACCAATGAACTGATGATGAACATAGCTTTTCAGAGGTATCCTGCTTTTCTAAAAACCCATCTTATGCTCGAGCCTTTTCAGAGACATAATGCACTTTTTTACTGATGCAATTGACTAAAATACTGTACATAAGGACAGTCCACATATTTCACTCCCAAGGGATTGCGCCTGCGGACACTCCACATGTAAAGCATAAGTAAAGTTAAACAACATCAGAATAACAAGAAATTCTCTAAACTAGAGTAATCTGTACAGATTGAATAATACAACTTATAAGCCAAGATAAGATTTGGATTTCAGTGAGTCAAGGATTATGGTTCACTTAAATTTTATATACATGGCACTGTCTCTGGAAACAACACTCGACTCGGTCGAAATTTCTTCTGTGCACACATCTCACACTACGCATGAAAGCAATAACATCTTACGATGGCCAAGAGTGGACAATTAATCATATATCTACCATAGCAATGAAGGATGAGTGTAGACTGTGTAGGACGTGTGATGTTTACTATAGTGAAACAGATCCATATCAGAACATGTCGCCAATGGTTATGTAGTATAAATAGAACCTGATTAGCTAAAAGAATCACTAAAATCCACTGTAGATTACAACAAAACATGGCAAAATAGATTTGGGATTGAATACAAATAGCTCTTCTAAATCTGTGTAAATTCCAGCATGTCCAGCTACAGAATCAAATTCTTCACTGCCTGTATCTTCCTTCCTTTTTACTCTTCCAGCAATCACTCTACAGACCAACATTGCCCGTTTTTCACCTTCCAATATTTTTGTAACACTATCGTGAGCTTTTCCACTAGTTGCTGATGTGCATACTCCTACTTCAGGTTCGATTTTGAAGCCGTTTCTTATAATGCTGCAAATGTCACAGTGAGGGACTAGATTGCACAAATTAGAGGATCCATTCATGCCGAGCGAGCAACAAAAGGTTGTGCAGTAGAACCTCAGTAGCTCGTTACCATCTGCAACACATCTTGGGTGCTTCTTGGGATCTTTGCTCGCTTTCGCCTTTATGGAATTTGTGTAATCTTCAAACCTAGTGATGATTTTTCGACTATTATTAACCTTGAGAATCCTGTCAATCTTGCAATTTGGAGCTTGTTTCTTCAACCAGCTTGACTGGAATATGATCTCTACAACGTTCCTACTAGTATCTTTAGGGTCTAGTTCTGAAACTGTAACAAAAATTAGACCCCCACCATCAATTGAAGAATAAAAAGAAAGTGATGAAACATACATGATCAAACCAGAATTTGTTATGAAAGTTAATTATAACTAATACTTCATATAATTGGTATAAAAGTTGGAAAGTTTTAGTTGGAATTAACCCATATACTAAACGTATAAGTACTGAAAGATTGCTAGAAATGTTTAAAGAAAAGAATGTTATTGCTACCAATAATAAGAAGAGAAAATTTGAAGAAAAGGGTGCAAGTACCTGCATGTCTAACAGATTGATGGACTTCTAAAGCATCAGGTTTCATGAAAATCTCTCCACAAACAGGACAAGAACAGAGAGATTCCTTTATAGAAGAGTGTCTTCTTGAAACTCCATGAGATGGATCATCAACCATTCTACATTCATAACACCCTGAAAATCTCCCTAATGGCATTCCTCTATATGATCCACCAGCAGAAGACCGAGAAGAAATCGAAGATGACAAAGCTGAAGACGAAGAAGAGCGAGTAACTCTCTTTAAATCATTTGATGGAGCTTTAATAGATCTGCTAGAAACAGAACCATTACTAGTACAACTAACTACTGAAGCCCTTTTCTTGTTATCATCAATAGTACATGTTTCAGGCCTTTGCATTACCTTTGCATTATTACAAAGAGAACCTGAAAACCCAAGTTTCTTCCATCTCTTATTGCTTTCTTCGTTGGGTTTTTCTTGTAGTTGTTGTAGTAGTCCTGTTTGAAAATTTTTCCATGTTAAAAAGCTTTTTACAACTGCCCAAGAAGGTTTTTTCTCTCCTTTCTGATACTTTTTCTTGCTGGGTTTTATGTGATTCTTGGTTTCTGCCATTAGAGATAGAAGAGATCTGAAGATGGTTCTTGAGATCAAGTGTGATTGTTTAATAAGGAAGAAGGTGGGGTCTTTGTTGATATGGTAGCTAAACGCCTTTGAGATCATATAAAATTATTATTAAATAAAAAAAAAATAAAGGTACGCAGAAAATCTGAGAACAAAATATCATTACTACTATTGATTCATTATCATTACTATTATTGAATATTGATTCAATACAAAATACCATATCATATCAAAATAATATCAATACCTTGTGTTGAGGTTGAGGGTGCCATGCCATATTGTTGTATCATGCCTGCCAAATGCCAAGTTACATTCACAACTGTTGTTGTTATACTTTGGATTATATGAATCTGATATCTCAACATCCAAATCCAAAATTTAACTCCAATTTTGTTTTGAATTCATCATCATCAGTCCATCTTTGTCTTTATTCTTTAAAAAATGATTGTATATGATTATGTTTGTTCAAATTTGGATAGGTGTTGGGTGTCCAATATAAAACCATCATTTATACATTTTGGTGCCAAATGGTCTTATTCACTTATTACAAAGATAATCATTATCCTAAGAAATTGTATCAAATGGTCTTATTGACTTATTACAAAGATAATCATTATGCTAAGAAATTGTATCAATGAATTAAAACCCTATTAAGTTTACATCATGCGGGAATGCAGGACTTTTATTTAACAAGATCATCATACTCTACAACTAGTTGCTGTGGGTGGTTGATTTTTTTTATTTGATCGAGTGAGAATATTTGGGTCAAAGTTAACAATGGTTAAGAGCTTTAATTACTTGCTTTTGACTTTTGCTTTCCACATTTTTATGTTTTCAGCTCCAAATATTGTAGTAGTGATTTCTAATTTGTAAACTGTAAAGGGGTTGTAACGTTAACTTAGCTGTGCACTATGGTTCATAATGAGGGATTTACAGTAAATTGATCTTGAATCAGAAGCCATATACAGTATATTTATATATGATTATATTTGTTAAGACTTGGGTCTATGGAGAGTGGAAAACCGAGTTGTTATTGTTCCAAGAATTATTACTGGCAGCTAGCATAGCAATAACTCTGGTGTAAAATACCACAGCATTGTCGGGGAAAGCATGGGTGAAAGACTATATAATATACACACCATTGAAAAGGATTGTACGAGGATAGAGGGAACACTGTAGTTTCTGACTTCTACATGAATGAATAAATCTTACTCGCTCACACTCATACTGTCATACACAAGATACCAAGACAGACAACCAATCTGCAGTCTGCAGACCACTATGAAAACTTAGTGAAAGTGTGGTGTGTGCAGAAACTGCAGTTGCAATCCTGTAATTTGTTTGCAGATCAGATAGGCTAACTGAACAGACTAAATACAAAATGGGCCTCTAATTTGGGGTTTTTGTTGGGCCTTAAGTCGAGATTTAGTTATTGGGCATTTTGCAGGTTTCCGGATCCAATTCAGATGGGTTTAAGGCTAATCTTGTCATTTGAGTCTATTAAGCAATCTTAGCCGTTGCTGTTAGATATCCAAGAAGAAATTTTGAAGAAAGATAAAGAGAATTATCATTTCTTGATCCCTTTTACTGTAACAAACTTATCTGTTTCTACAGAAACAGAAGAAGGAAGAAGATATAATGGCGTTTGGCGGGAAGAAAGTGGGTGAGATAATTGGTAAACCTGGTAACGGTGTGGGTCAGATACTAGTAGCTGTAGCTGTAGCTTTCTTTTTCCGCTTAGTAACTGGGCCTGGCCCGTCACTATTACCCGAACCCGAAGAACAACATACCGGAGAAGAAGAAGATGAATCGGTAGCTCCGACTACCGGAAAACCTGTTCCAGTAACAATTCAATGGAAGAACATTACTTGTTCACTTTCTGACAAATCAGGGAAAACTGTAAGTTGTTTTTTAATTCACTAAACACTAACATGCGTATGTTAGCATATCATGTTGTGGGAGGGAAGTGTGTATGTTAGTGTGAATTTGAGTTTGTATTGTTTTGATGTTTTAGGTGAGGTTTTTGCTTAAAAATGTGAGTGGAGAAGCAAAACCAGGAAGATTACTTGCTTTAATGGGGCCATCAGGTTCGGGAAAGACGACACTTCTTAATGTTCTTGCAGGGCAAGTTGGAGCTTCGCCTCGATTGCGTCTTTCTGGACTTTTGGAAGTTAATGGACGACCAAAATCAAACAAAGCTTATAGGTAATGAGGAAATTGGTCATTTGTTTTTTATGATTAAGCAACAAATATAGTCATTGTATTGGTAGGTATTTGATAAATATGTTTTTTGTAACTGTGCTATTTTATTGGAATAATGAGTATATAAAGATGTAGTGTAAAAAGACGTACTCTACTATTGTTGTACTACAGAGGTGACTGGGAATATACGAGATAAGTTCTTGAAAAAGCAAAACTGTAGAAAGACAAATTTAGATTAAGAAGAAATGGTTGTAGTGGATACGTGTGAATAGTCAATTGACAATCAATTTTTTTTCGTATTAGTTCGGATATATGGTTAAAGGTTTAGAAGCAATGTGGGGATAATAAAAGTTTAGAATAAGTTGATGACAGTTCTACTGTGTTGTATTATTCATATTTCATATAATGTAATTTTTTTTGGTACGATGAGGAATACACAGTGGATATGCGTCTATGGGCTCTCGAAATTCATATGTGTTAAACATTTAGTCCACCGCTAGTAATGGGATGGATCTTTATTAAGCATCTATTTTCTTAATTCTTATGTTTTTTTTTTTGTTGCAGGTTTGCCTATGTAAGGCAAGAGGACCTTTTCTTCTCTCAGCTGACTGTGCGAGAAACACTTTCTCTTGCTGCTGAACTCCAGCTCCCTACCATTTCTTCTGTGGAAGACAGGGAGGAGTATGTGAACAACCTTCTGTTCAGATTGGGCTTGGTAAGATTGGATTTAAGGCAAATTCTTTAGCAGATCACTCTAATTTGCTAGTGTTAATTTTAAGTTCATTGTTGTTTGATGTGTGATTTCATATCAGTTTTACCAAAATCACGTGTTCTGCATCATTGGTATACTTAACCAATCCTTATTAAATGGATAATAGGCTTTGATATAGTATTTTATCATCCTTGACCTTCTCCTATTTTTCTTACTACGCAAACTCATTTGCAAGTGACATGTACCAAGGAAATGCAACAACAGCCTCAATAGAACATCTACTCTGCAGTTGCCCTTTTGTACTCTTGTCAAGTGTCAACTAACACCTTTTGATCTAGTTCTGCCTTTTAAGTATTGCCCATGACATAAACATTGTATTTTTCCTAGAATAGGTTAGTTGTGCCGATTCCAATGTTGGTGATGCCAAAGTGCGAGGAATCAGTGGCGGAGAAAAGAAACGTTTATCACTTGCATGTGAACTGATTGCAAGCCCGTCTGTTATATTTGCAGATGAACCTACAACTGGTAAACTTGCTTTTATATATACATTTAGATTTTGTGATTATATGTTACCATCTATCTTATGAATTTTTGTATAGTTTCTTTTTCCTTTTTTGTTTCAAGTTTCGGATTCAAGTTGACTATATCATGATTGCACTAGTAAATTTTTCGTGATATCAGTAAAAAATATTTAGGCTGTTCTTATTTGTGACTCTCAACAAAATTTTGATGGGGGATTATCAATACTAATTTGCCTGGAGTGTTTTTGTTTGTGTGTTGCCAAGTTGTCCTGCCAAATTCAGTTTCAAAGATGAAATATAGAAAAGTGGAAGGAAAATGAAAGCTCATGAGTGCAATTGTTGCAGGGCTTGATGCGTTCCAGGCAGAGAAGGTGATGGAAACACTCCGACAACTTGCAGAGGATGGGCATACTGTAATTTGCTCCATACACCAGCCTAGAGGTTCTGTGTATGTGAAATTCGACGACATTTTGTTGCTAGTGGAAGGCGCATTAGTTTATGCTGGACCTGCACATGAAGAACCACTATCATACTTCTCCAAATTCGGGTTAGCTAAGCCTCTATTCTCTCATATCCATTAGAATATATTGACTTTTATTCTGTTCTCTTAGGTTTGCTTGCTATTTTCATATACCCTATCATGTAAGGTTGCCCTATAATGTACTTTTTTGTTATTATTTCTGGAGCACCTTGTACAATCTACTTTCTTAATTTTGGTTCAAATCTGACAAACAATGGTAACTCTTTTGATGGTTAATCAAACAGGTATACTTGTCCAGATCATGTAAATCCTGCTGAGTTTTTGGCAGATCTCATATCCGTCGACTATAGTTCCTCCGAAAGTGTCTATTCTTCTCAAAAGAGGATTGATAGCCTTGTTGAGGCCTTCTCACGGAACACATCAATTGTTCTTTATTCAACTCCTCTTACTAGAAAGCAAAACTTAAACATGTCGACAAAGTTTGTTAAGAATTCTGTCGTAGAGAGGAAAAGTAGTTGGTGGAGGCAGTTCTGGTTACTACTTAAACGGGCTTGGATACAGGTGATTCTCACTCTACATGCATTGACTTGAGATTTCTGTGTCATCACTCTCATTAGTCGTTATCAAACATAAGCATGTTATTTTTGTTATTTTATTCATTTTTAATAGATATTTAACTTTTTTTAGTTGCTGGTGTATTACTCCCCTTGATACCGTAGGGTGTCATATTTTCTCAGTTACGCCTTTGGTTTTACTTTCCAAAGGATCCCCTTTTTCCTGGAGTTCCTCCACCCAACTACAAACTCAATGTATTTGCCCGTACAGTGTTAAGGACAACCCATCTGTCAAACTACCTAAAGTACTAAACCCTCCCTTGCTCTCTCCCTCACTTCCGAACACCACCATTGTTTCCACTTCCATGCCACCCCTTATCTTTCTTTCTATTTTTCTCCAGTGGAAGCATATGGTGTTGATGGTGGTTGGAACATAGAAAAACATTTCCTTATAACATGAAAGCTGTTTTGTAATAATTTATGATTTCGATCAGTTCAATGTCATGTCCTCAATTCCTTTTCATTTAAGTACCTGATTGTGTAAAGGTTTTAATGTTTTAGGCTTCTCGTGATGGACCTACAAATAAAGTGCGGGCAAGGATGTCCATTGCATCAGCTATTATATTTGGCTCGGTCTTCTGGCGAATGGGAAGATCACAGACATCTATACAGGACAGAATGGGTTTACTTCAGGTATAGAATGGAACATTTCACTGAGTTTTCTGCTTGTGTTTATGGTCTAATCGATTTGAATATTGCTGTATTTATTTAAAACATGGTGCATTATTTATGTTGATCTTAGATGGATCCACAAGTGAAAACCATATGCCAGTATGTTACATAATTTTGTGAGTTAAACCTTAATACAGTATAGGAGCACATCTATGCAGCTATATACTTATGCATGCACATATGTGCATAATTGTTATACATCTTTCAATCAACATACATATACATACACCTATGAAGCGCCCCTCATACTTGGGGATAAAAGTCGCTCGTGTTGCAGTTAGGCGCCAGCCTGTTGTGCCAGCAACAAACTCCGGTCAGCTCAAATCCGTCCGTCTCATTAACTTTTAAACCATTGACTCACTCACCTAGAAAATCAAATTTTGAAATTCTATTTTGCGCATCTTTACTTCCGAGATGCAAATGTCAGCCTTTCGCGTTGGCACAAATGTCAGCCTTGTATTATATTAAACTTATTATATGGTTTTATGATCATATATATGATACTATATGTGTGAATTCCTATACGATGCATACCATGTTTTTGAAGGCAGAATTCAGTAGGTCAAGGAAAGAAGCATAATTTGTTGTGTTGCATTATACATGATGCGATTTATGGATCTCTTTAAGTCATCCCTTGAGATATGAAATGCTTTATGCAGATATACGTACTCTTAAAGTTAAATGAACAATTCTTTATTTTGTTTCGTTTTGTTGGTTTAAAGGTTGCTGCAATAAACACGGCGATGGCTGCACTTACAAAGACCGTGGGTGTGTTTCCTAAGGAACGTGCGGTTGTAGATAGAGAACGTGCTAAAGGATCTTATGGGTTGGGGCCGTATCTTCTTTCTAAACTGTTAGCTGAAATTCCTATTGGAGCAGCATTTCCTCTAATATTTGGTACAATATTGTACCCGATGGCTAATCTTCATCCCACTTTATCCAGGTGATTTTCTACATCTAAAGTTACTTGCACACGCCCGGCTTAATTTCTGACACTGATGACACTTAAAAGATGTTATGCAGTGTCTATGATACGTCGAGCATTGCTTCAACAGATTATAAAGGACATTCTCGGTGCTGTTAATACATAACTACATAACCATGTTTTAAACTGTTTATGAGATGATAAAGTAGTTTAACTGTGCAAACATAGGATCGAAAGTTCGGTTTCAAATTTCAATCCTAAACTTACTGAAACAGTGATTATGCAAAGGGCACTGAGAATGATCCCTTAAAATACGTGACTACAATAAATGTACAGGACACGGGGAAAATAGTGAGAGTCAACCTAAGTGCATTTCTCAATCATTTGGAAGTTCCTCATTGCGAAAAGAATATAAAAAATTGCTCTCTCTGCTTATTCTGTGAGTTATGTGCGAATGGATATAATAGTTTTAGTTTTTTTTAACTTAGTTTAACACAATAGCAAAAGAGAGAAACATATTAACGGTGATTTAATGGCATGGATAGGCGAGGTATAATTTTTCAGAAAAAAAGGTGGCCTTTATGCTCTCTTATGACTAAAACAGCCACATTCAAGCAGTTTTAATCTTGAAGAAAATCTTTGTTAATTTGCACTGTTGTTTGCTTGGTGGCAGCAAAGTAATTATTGTTCACCTAATTGTTAAATTAGTGTCGACTGTGTGTTACTTTCTGTTCTTCCACTATGTAAACATTGTGCAAAAGCATTGCAACAGCAAGCAGATCATGATGACAAAAAATAGCAAAAGGGAATCTCATAAAGAGATTTTAAGAAAATTGCTTATTCTATTTCAACACATTAACTGGAACTTTCATTTCCAGATTTGGGAAGTTCTGTGTAATAGTGACAGTGGAATCATTTTCTGCATCTGCCATGGGTCTAACTGTTGGGGCAATGGTTCCAACCACTGAAGCAGCAATGGCCTTGGGACCATCTCTTATGACAGTATTTCTCGTTTTTGGAGGTTATTATGTTAACTCTGAAAACACACCCATGATCTTCCGTTGGATCCCTCGAGTTTCTCTCATAAGATGGTAAGTGCATTGTACGAAGATGATCAGGTTTAAATCTAAACCTCTTAATCTCTTTAAGCATTTCGTATACCTGTTATTTACTAATGAAATTCCTTTTCAGGGCGTTTCAAGGGCTTTGCATAAACGAGTTTAGCTCTCTACAATTTGATCATCAGAATTCCATTGACATTCAGACAGGAGAACAAGTAAGAACATGAAAAACAGTGCTCTTTATTCTTTAATTAAGTGGTGCACTTCATTCTTTTACTGCAGAGTGACTGCACAAGTATGAAAAAGAGGTTTCAAGTATCCCAATATAAGCTCATCTTTTGCACGTTGAAGGTGCATGCCCCTTCGATTAATGAGTACTTGTAATGGTTTTCTGAGAAAATTCTGTAAGAGCTTATGAAGTTGATAAGAACTTCTGTTTTAACATAATCACTACATCAGATAAACTTATTTATTTTCGTAACATTTTTATTGTTTGCCTATCTCCACCTCTCCGCCCTTCATTCATTCTTTGTATGGGATCATCTCATGCAACATTTTTATGCTTTCCTTGCAGGTGCTCGAGAGGCTCTCATTTGCAGGGAGTCAGGTTAAGGATACGTTGGTTGCTCAGGGTAGGATACTCTTGTTTTGGTATTGGACAACCTATATTCTTCTGCGGAGAAATAAGCCTAGATACCAGCAGCTTGAGCCTCCTCCCCTTGAGCAACACGATGAACAGGTTGACTCCACTCCCACTAACCAGTTTGTATCATCACAGAAGCTCGATCTTCCTCTCCTTGACCAACAGTTTGAGCTGGTTGACTCCACTCCCATCAACCAATTTGTACCGCCACAGCAGCTTGACCCTCCTCCACTTGAACAGGTTGAATCCTCCCAACAGCTAGAGTCACCTCCTCCCAATGAACTCCTACCCTTTATCATAGAAGGTTTGTAGTCACTCGAGCAACTCAATTAGAAACTCCAGACTGAGTAGCAGAAGGCAGAGCTTAATGATCAGAATTCTCCGAATGATGGGCAACCGCATGAGATCTATTCCATGCTGGTGTTTATTACTATATATATACGATGTTTATTACTATGTATATACACTACTAATGCACAATAAGGAATAAATGGCTTGTCACCTTTTCTGTTGGATTGGGGATTATGTATTGTTTCACTATTGAACTTTACCTGAACTAAATATTAACTCCAAGAGAATAGTCTGTAGTCTGAACTCTCAAGTAATACTGAACTTGATTTTTGGCTTTTTGCCATGGCATTGAGAAGAAAATTCTGTCAAGAAACCATTATGTTATAATGTCCTAATCAATCATCTTCTAGTTTTAATTTGAGTTGATGTAATGACATGAAATAATGAACTTTAACCTTCTTTACTGCTTAAATATCTCAAAAAATTAATTCTGTGCCTCTGCATTTCCCTGAAAAAATTGTCATAGCAAATCAGAGAGAATAATATAGTGTTCAATTGTTTCCCATGGAAGATTAGTCAAAATCAGTCCATAATTGGGCTGTGGTTGACTATTTGACTTTGTTGACCAGCAAACAGCTTGTTTAGAAAGAAAGTTGTAAATCAAAATACAGCTAGAAAATAATTTTCCAAGTAAAAACAATATTTATCATCTAAAAAGGTAATAAAACCCTAGGGCAACACACACACCCATATATCAAGCAGAGCTCTTCTTCACTTGTTCTCTGCCGCTCTTCATTCCAAACCCTAAGAGAGAGAGAAAGCAAGAGAAGAAGAGAGAAAAAAATGGCGGAAACCCTAGCTCTCCGAGCAACACTCGAAGGCCATGCTGACATGGTAACAGCAATAGCAACACCAATCGACAATTCTGACATGATTGTTTCATCATCTCGTGACAAATCTGTTCTCGTTTGGCAAATTACCAATGATGACAAGTTTGGTGTTCCTCGTCGTCGATTAACTGGTCATTCTCATTTCGTTCAAGATGTTGTTTTATCATCTGATGGTCAATTTGCTTTATCTGGTTCTTGGGATGGTGAACTTCGTCTTTGGGATTTGAATACTGGTGTTACTACTCGTCGATTTGTTGGTCATTCAAAAGATGTTTTATCTGTTGCTTTCTCGATTGATAATCGTCAGATTGTTTCTGCATCTCGAGATCGAACTATTAAGCTTTGGAACACTTTGGGTGAATGTAAGTATACTATTCAAGATGGTGATGGTCATAACAATTGGGTTAGTTGTGTTCGATTTAGCCCTAATTTGCAACAACCCACTATTGTATCTGGTTCATGGGATCGAACTGTCAAAGTTTGGAATTTGAGTAATTGTAAGTTGAGGTGTACTTTGGCTGGACATGGTGGATATGTGAATACTGTTGCTGTTTCTCCTGATGGTTCACTTTGTGCTAGTGGTGGCAAAGATGGAGTTACTTTGCTTTGGGATTTAGCTGAAGGGAAGAGATTGTATTCACTTGATGCTGGTGCGATTATTCATTCTCTTTGTTTTAGCCCCAATAGGTATTGGCTTTGTGCTGGAACTCAGGAGAGTATTAAGATCTGGGATTTGGAAAGCAAGAGTGTTGTTCAGGATTTGAGGCTTTCCGATTTGAAGCTCGAGACACCTCAAACTGGTGGTACCAGGAAGGTATATGTTTTGATCCAAATTGGCGATTTTATTATTATTGTTGTGTATAGAAGCTTATAATGTATGTGTTTGTTCATATTCTGTATTGAGATTTTGCAATGTAGATAGTACTCTGGAAGGATGATATTCAGGATTAATAGAACTAGGATTGCAACTATATAATAATTACAACTCTCACACTTTGTTGCTGTAAACAATATATATCTCTGCCTGTCAGTCTCAAATTAAGTAGTTGATAGGGAATTTTTTGTCACATGGGTTTTTTGATTTTTTTTATTGTATAAATTCTTGTTATATTATATGAAGTTTGATATATATGTATCATTTTTTTTTTTGCCAAAACTAATCCTAAGAATAGAGGCCATGAATTTAATGCATCATGGAGTTATTTGATCTTTGATTTTGTTCTATTGTAATGCTTGCTAAGTTACTTGTTTCAAGAACATGTTAAATCTATATGGATGTAGTTTATTGTGTATGAATGCATGATTACTTTTATTGTCTTATTTGTACCCTGTACAATCTGGCCTTCAATAACATGCTCTTCTTGTGGACACAAATATGGAGAACAGTTACTATATCGAAAATGTGACGTGCTAACTATTATAAAGAAAAAAACGACATAGATCCACAATCCAGATAAACAATTAACTCTTAAACTCAATTGCAGGACCTAATGGGTTTTATAGTTAGGCAACATCTATAGAAAATATTTCTATTTTGTTTTACAACAAATCAAAACATTTCCTGGCATCATTCTTTGATGTCACAAAAAGTGTCGATGCATTTTATCTGAACTCTTTAATAGTTGATGCATTTTTTAGATTGGCTGGTGTCGTGTTGACCATTTTGGTATTGTTGAAACTTGAAACTAAATGTAGCTTTGCAAAGTTTTGATTGTGCTGATAAGTGTTATGTTATTGTAATAACCCAGTATATAATTTTAACTTTGTACTCTTTTCATTTTTTCTGCAGCTGGTCTACTGTACGAGTTTGAGCTGGAGCTCTGATGGGAGCACTCTGTTCAGTGGCTACTCAGATGGCACCATAAGGGTATGGGGGATTGGTTATCGCGGTTAGGGTTGTCTAGTAATCGTCTTATCTTAAGGTGCATATAAAAGGCTTGTATTGCCTTAGTTTTGGTTGAAAACTTAGGGTCTATTTAATATTTATATGTTGATGTTGGCTATGTTAGTTATGGGTGAATGCTTTTAGTTGTGACATTTTGCTTTGCAATCAGTAATTCTATTTCCAATTTAAATCCATTGAGATGGTTGAGGATTTATTATTTTAATATGTTCTTTTAGGTGTTTGATTTTTTTTTTTTAAATTTTCATTTTTTCATTACACTTACCCCTTGGGCCTAATTTGGACGGCTGCAGCTTTGCTTGTAAGCCCTATAGTGTGTGCTAACTAGAGGTCTCTTAGCTCATTGATTTTCTTTGACAATTAGTTATATGTATGTGGATTGTTGCTTGGCTTGTCTTGATATGTCCCGAGCATGTTCAAATAAATGTTGCATAATTGCTGAGATTTAAAACTACCCATTTACATAGCTTTCACAATCATTTGCTGATTAGAGATTATTTCTGTTATCCAATGCCATACCTACATACGAGTGAGTTGTAGGTTAGAAGGGTTTTCCTTATCTTTCCTCCCAGATTTTGATCAAGAAAAGTGTAGGTTGTACTAGTTGTGGCTCCACATATTACCAAGAACATAATTTTGAATAAATAGTTGTCTACACAGAAATATTTGTGCAGTTATAATCTGCAAATTTTCCAGACCCCAGGACCCAACAAAGCCAATTTTTGCTGATGCAAATGTTGAAATTCCATGAAATTAAGAGAGCATGGGAATTGTTGCCTGACTGCATTGGAGAGTTGATATTTAAACCCATATCAGTCTCTGGTACATCCCGTGCTTAAATGTAGGGGTGTTATATGAGCTGAGCAGCTCGAGCTCGGCTCGTGTTCGGCTCGAAAAAAGCTCGGCTCGGGCTCGCTCATCTGGTAAAACGAGCCGAGTTTGAGCAGATTTTAGGCTCGTCTCGAGCTCGAGCCGAGCCCGAGCTTTATTCGAGCCGAGCCGAGTAGCTCGAGTTTATATTGTTATTCCTATCCTACCCCCACTATATATAACATAAGAACATAATTTTCTGCTGCAAACCTAGCCGTCTCTGCCTGTCTCCTCTTCTTCTCTAACTCAATCTTCTCCTTCACTTTACCACCACCACCACTTCTCCTTTAAAAAAACAGAATTGATGGAGTAGATCTGTTGAAGAAGATGAAGAAAATTGTCGCTCATACATGATCTTCTAACATATATAACCTTAATACCTTATTGTGCAGACCTTAAACTATCAAATTTCTTTCAATTTCATGTGCTTCAAACACAGATTATCGATCGAAGTTAATCAAACACAAAGTTTAGTTGCTTTGAGAGACTTTGCAGATCTAAACCTTGAGATGATGAAGGATAGATGAAAATAAGAAGGCAGAGTTGGGAATTCAGATGTTTGGAGAGAAGGGGTTTGAGAATTCGAAGAGTAAGTGTGTCAAACCGGGGTATAAGCTTGAGTTGGTTAGAAATGCGGAACCTTTGATAACAGAGGAGCCATTGAAACCATGGATTACACTTAAGAGGAATATACAGAACATTAAGTATCTTGCTTCTATTGCTGATATAAGCTTTAAGCAGAAGTATGTTTATGTTGATGTTGGTGCTCGTAGCTATGGATCAAGCATTTATGGATGGTTTAAAAAGCATTACCCAAAGCAGAATAAAACCTTTGATATATATGCTATTGAGGCAGATAAAACATTTCACGAAGAGTATAAGACGAAGAAAGGAATCACTCTTTTGCCATATGCTGCTTGGGTTAAGAATGAGACTTTGTTCTTTGAAATTAATCGGGACCAGGTAAGAAGGTTGAAGATAAGGGTAGAGGGATGGGTCGAATTCAACCCATTCAATCTGCTGCTAGTTCTGTGAGCGATGTGGATAAAATTCAGGGTTTTGATTTTGCTGATTGGTTGAAGAATACAGTGACAGAGTTGGGAATACTGACTTCGAAAGAATTTTATTGATTTGAAGGAATTGATGCTGCCACCACAACACCACCGTATCTTACTAAGCTATCTTCATCATCTCTCCACCACCCCATCGCCGTCGCCACCAACTGGTTCTCTCTCCCTCCATCACCACCATCACCGCCACCTAGTTCTCTCTCTCTCCCTCCTTCTAAACGACCCCAAACGAGCTAAACGAGCCTAACGAGCTTGAGCTCGGCTCGAGCTAAACGAGCCTAACGAGCTCGAGCTCGAGCTTAATAAATAGCTCGCGAGCCGAGCTTGAACATAAAACCAGGCTCGATTCAGAAATTGGGCTCGGCTCGAGCTCGGCTCGTATTAAAACGAGCCGAGTATGAGCATCCAAAGCTCGGCTCGCTCGGCTCGCTCGGCTCGAATAACACCCCTACTTAAATGCATGTGGATGGGTAGTCTCTGGTAATTGGAGTGGTTCTACATTTCTAAGTCTCTGGTAATTGGAGTGGTTCTACATTTCTACCCTTTAATTGGATTTGTAATCTGGACGCATGTCAGTGTGCAACCCTCTGGTTTTTGTGAGTTAGTATGTCAACTGCACCTTATTAGTGCCTATGTTTTTATTCACTGAAGTTGTTTCGTTTGTTGTTCAAGTAAAAGGCACAGAGATTATGGCAGTCAACTGCATAGTGTACCTGTGTATGCAAGGCCCTATGCCCAATTTTACCAATAATGTGGGAAAAACATATAATTTAATAATATACACAACCAAAAAACTTTTCCAAGGCTTCAGATTTAATTTGGTTAGAAAATATTAAATATACAACCAACGCAATAAAACTTAGATATAACCACAAGTACTTAAGTGACATTATTTCACAGATATGTACCCCATTTCAACGAAATGGGGTACATATCTAAAAGAACCTGATAAACCACGAATCTCAAGTTTCCTAGCAGTTTTTGTTTTTGGATCAAACAGAATTAAATCACTGATACCCTTCAATATTATTTCACCATTCCTAGAAAAACACAATGGCTGATAATTTCTTAGATCACCACTCTCTGTCTCAGAAAACCCATTTAGAAGACTGCTAACTGAACGGAAAATTGACATGTCAATTGAAAATAGTTTAGACCAAGAGTCCCGTACGCCATAACTTTTCATCACCCACACTTGAATATCCAACCTGCAATCTGACATGCAAAGCATACCTAGTTTTCCTCCCAAAACCCACATCAGCTAATTCGTCCACATCAGGAGGTCGAGGCACAATTCGAACCACTTTTTCCATGATATCAAGAGCAAAAACCTTAACAGGTTCATTTTTGGTACGTACCAACCAATGAAGAGCTCCATTAAAATATATTCCCCCTTCATCATAAGGATAAGGAATGTTGAAACTTGTTAAGGATGAAGTTTCAACAACTGAATAAACAGTGATGTTAGAACCAACACCATCCGAGCTTTTTACAAACTCCACCACTTTGTAATCATTATCAATGGGATTGTAAAGAAATCCATATGCATGGCGAGAAGAAAACTTCTGATCGAAATCTAAGAGTTTGTATTCTCTTGTATATGGATTCAAGCACATACAATTCCCGCAACATATAAAACAAACCAATCCATTACAAGAACCCAATACTTTAAGGTCTTCAACTGGTAGATCTAATGGGGTTTTTAATTTGATATCGTTACCAAAAGCATCATCTTGTAGTTCTACATGGTAGTTCTTTGTTTGTGGATAACAATAGTAATATTCAAGATATTTTTTTTTGCAACGATAAATATTAAAACTGTAGTCACAAACAGATTATGGTGCTCCCATTTCTAATGAATGATTATGGTGTTTTTCAACAAAATCAGAATCAGAAAGTAAATATTTGCACCATGACTTGCATACAGACCTGAATCTTAAAAGGGATTTTAGAGGGAGTCTTGAAAGGATTTCTTCAATCAACTCATGTGGTAAAGAAGATGACATTGATACTCGATGCTTCTTCATCTTCATCTGTGGTGGCATGGCTACTAGGGTTTTGGCTAAAGGTTTTTTGAAAACGTGTGCTATGTTTAAGGTTTTGGTCTAACCGAACTGGCATTTTTCGAATATATATGAAGAGTCCGTTTCAGTCTAGGATTCCAAAGCCAATTCCAAAAACCTCAGTGTCACACTCACACATGCCAAATATGCTTGCATTTTCACTCAGAATCACCAATACACAAAGCAAAACACCAACATTAAATTCAAGTATCAAAAGTCTAAACACCAATAGAAGATTTTCTCAAGGTTTATATATATTCCAAATTTCCAATGAAAAATGTTGAAAGCAAATTATCTTGATAAGAGAATTTCAACAAAAAGTACATGTACACAAATTTTGAGCTGATTATTAGCAAAGTTACATATGGATACAATAATACAGTATGTTGATTGGTCTAAATTTTTGACAACAAAATAATGTGGACACATCATTGCATTGATTCATGGTTTTTTAGCCAAAATGTGTTTTCCACACTTGCTTCAGCATTGCTCTTATTTAATCAAATGGGACAAACAATCAAGAAAAGGTTTTGTTGTTGCAAGGACGTACTATTGGAATGTTTTAATCTCATGACAAGCATCCCATATGCAATTCCAGTTCATCTGTCCTCTTGAAATTCATTATCACCTTGTCTCCACCTATGATTAAAGATAGTGTCCTGTATCTGTACCGTTGATCTGAAAAGAAGTTTATCTGACAAGAAAGAACTGAAGATACAGAAATATGAAAATGTGAAATTAAAGTAAAACTTATGGAGCTGAGCGGAGTACAGTTGGAGAGAAAGAGACAGAGATTATGGCAGTCAACTGCATATTGTATATGGAGATTCGAGTATGCTCTCACGAGTATGGACCTTTTTGCCAATGCATACATATCTGGATGCACGATTTGAGGGTTTAGGGTTTTGATTTATTGAGAAGATGATGCTTTCGAACTAAAGGTGGTTCTGTTAGTTTGAGAGGAGAACGAAGTAAAATACTAGGAGTTGCACAGAAGCAACACTGAATAAAAAAAAAGGATTGCATTCTTCACACAAGGTGAGATTGTTATTATTGGTAAAAAGTAAAAACTTGAACTTGCAGTACAAAGTGGTATAAACCATAATGACAGAAGTCTGCAAATGCACCAGTTCTACCATTGTTCATACATCAGAGAAACCCCTTAGTACTTCAGAATAGCAAATGATGTGACTCCTACTTCTATTTAGATCAAATCAGCTCACATGAGAGGGAGATGCATTTCAGTGTCACTGTCACACATAAGAAATATGCAAATATTCTTCCATTTTCACTTAGAATTAGAACCACCAATACACTAAGGAGACACCAATGTTCAATTCACTGATAAAAGATTTTCTCAAGGTTTATATTCCAATGAAAAATGTTGAAAGCAAACATCTTGATTAAAGAATTTCAACAAAGATTGCGTAAATGTAGTTGAGGTGATTAGCAAAATTACATATGGATACAATAATGTCTATTTGTCTAAATTTGGGATAACATCACACTTCAAGGCTACATGTAAATATGTAATACCTAGAAGGTTAAGTCTTTAACTCCACAAGTTTATAACCAATGCCACAGTTCCATAAAGATGATGTGAAAAGGTCAACCCGTCAATAGCCACATTTGCAAGACAAGATTTAGTTTGTATACATACTCATGAATGTATGCCTGAAACTCTGTAAACTTTACAATACTGACATTTCTCAAGGAGCTTACAATACTGACATTTCTCAAGGAGTTTACAATTCTGACATTCAAGAGACCCTAAGTCTTCAACCAAAAATAAGGCGATACAAGCCTTGTATACCCACCTTAAGATAAAACGATTCCTGGACAACCATAACCGAGATAACAAATCTCCCATACCAGAGTAGCCACTGAGCAGAGTCCACCCATCAAACTCCATACAGGGGAGTAGCTGTGGAAAAAAGAGAGAGAACAACTATAAGAGAATATAATGTGTTACAATGTATAATATTATCTGCACATTCAAATAAGGTTTGCATAGTAACGGTTGGTTTTAAATTGGTCATGCATTTTCCAAAAACCAGGTTTCCTGAAGCTGTTAACGTAAAACAATCAGGGATTCTCACACTACCAGCTGTGTATACGCTCATTTGGTAGGAGTGAAAAGGTAGCTCCTCATCTCAATCGGTATGAACCTTAATTGGGAGAGGAAGTCGAAGACAGAGAACAAAGATGCAGTGAAACACAATTCATCTCCCCAAGTAATCTGGTAAAACTTATTCCTTCTCAAGTCTTTTATCTACAAATTGATGGTCGAGAATATCTTAAAATGTATCAACAACTAAAAAGGGGCCCAACGATTGATTTTGATTGCAAGGGCTATTATGAGCTGAGATAAAATTGCAATGATACTTTTGGGCTTTGTTTAAACATCTTTAATTTTTAAAATTAAATGATGCAAAGTAATGTTTTGATTCATGATTAACGAATTATAAATCTTTCTCAAAACAGGTTATGTTCTATAGACACTCCCTAAGTATTAAACTCATCCAATCAGTTTCAGGGGAAAAAAAAGTTTGAAGATACAAAGCAATAACATCACATTAAAGTTCAGTTTTTTATCAGTATTCTAGATCTACAGTTGTAGCGTAGAGAGAGCATAGGCATGTTGTAGTCTTGTAGATGTTGATTGTAAAATGCTCAACTTTGTATGTACTTTCTCCATAGCCATGAACACGTAACACACTGTTTTTATACAAACTACCAAAAACCCTCTAAACGAAAAATGGAAAATCCAGTTTCAAATTTCCCATTCGAATTTATCTGCTTCCTAAAAGTATTGCCATCCTCTAAAAAAGGTTCTCGTTTAATGTTGATGTCAGGTCCCACAGCATTCAGAATTTTTTTTTTCAGAAAAGTTTCTAAAGAAAAAAAGAGGTTTACAAATATACTGTAGTCGATTAGACGAGCATGATACCGAGGACCAGTTTAAGTGATTCTTGATCAAAGTTCAAGGGAAAATATGCAGTAGCGTAAGAGTATGACATTAGAAGTATATCACAAGCAACAGACCATGTCCTTATGGATATTCGTAAAACAAGCAAATACACAATTAACATGTTGCAAAAATGTAGAGAGAAAAAAAATACAGAACATTACAACAAAAAGAACAAAGTCAGTGAACAATTTAACTAAGTCTTTTTCATTTGCCTATCCAAGTGAAGCACACATACTAAAGCTATATGTACAACTCTATAAATTATTGTATCCTAGATCATCGTGCGCACAATAGACATTTGTTTTTGTTGCAGGATCCAATCCCCAGAGATAGATTCACTTTTGGCATAATGTACTGATCACAATGCCATATAGTTCTCTTCGATTCTTCTAAACAATACGTCAACTCATGCGTGTTTGTGTCTCAGTGAGTGTGATTGTAAGTAAATAACAGAGACAGAAAACACATAAATACGCACCTTGAAGTGTGAAAGCTAAGAGTGATGCAGTAACACCTCATTGATCAGCATGTACTTCAACCTGTGTACTGTCAAATCGTTCTTTTATGTTAGCTCCACCCTCCTCAACATCAGGGATGGGTACTAAAAAAGTACCTGATTTCAGTCCCACTAAGCTATCATCATGTTTTACAATGTTATCTATATCACCCCAATCTGATATACCACGAATTTCAAGATTTGTTGACATTTTTCGCTTTGGATCATATAAAACCAGTTTTGTGTCACATTTGAATAGAATCTCACCATTCCTCGCAAAACACAATGGCCTCGATTTGTGTAAACTTTCACGAGCATCCAAAACTGTATTTCCCATGACATAAAGCTTAGACCATGAGTCACTCACACCATAGTTCTTCATTATCCATATCTTAACATCAGAATCATAAAAATTGTTCATCATACAAAGTTGTCCTCCCAAGACTCCCACAGATATATGATCATTCAAATCCACCTCCATTGGCCGCAAAAACTCTCGAACCACTTTTTCCCCAATGTCAAGAGCAATAATCTTTCTACTTACAGTATCTGTAATCCAATGTAAACCCCCATTCAAGAAAACTGCAGGATCTTTTCTATTCAAAATTCTAGGAATATCACCAGTCATGAAACCTGAATGACCACTAATTGAATAAGTATTGATTTCAATATCATAATCCCCAAATTCATTTGCCTTATCTTCATTCTTATACACAATTTGCACGAATAGATAGTCGTCATTAACAAGATCATAACTAAATCCATAAGCATTACTAGAACCGATATCAAATACCTTATCAAACTGAACCATTTTATACTCTCTAGTAGATGGATTCAAGAAGTACAACTCTTTTCTCCCAATTAAACAAACTAATCCTTGACATGATCCAACAAGTTTCAATAAAGGAAAACCAAATGATGAAATATCTTGAAATTTAATAGCTTCAGTAAACACATTTCCTTGTATACAATAAAGATTTGTCTCAATATGAAGAAAAAGCGGCATACGGAGAAGATTGTCGAGACGGACATTTGGTGTACTAGCTAGAAAAAGATTGCAATTATCTCTTTCAATAGATTGATTTAAGTGCATTTTAATAAAATCAAATTCAGAGATTTCGTTACACCAAAGTTTACTTACACACCTGAATTGTAAAAGGGACTTTGCAGGTAGTCTTGATAGTATCTCAAAGATGATTTCATTTGGAAGATTCGTCGACATTTGAAACTTTCTTGTTTCTTGTTTGTTTTAATGGGGGGTTTTGAGGGTTTTAGAATTTCTGATTTATGGAGAAGATGAAGGTTCTGTTTGTTTATTTATATAGTTGAGATTGAGAAGAGAAAGAAAAGATGTATAGAGTTGCACAGAAGCAACCCTGTAATTAGTTAAATTAGAAAATGCAGTAAAAATTGTACAAGTGGTAAAAACAGTTGAAATATTTTGATTTGGTATGCTATGAACCATAGATCCTGAACAGGTTTGTTGTACTTGTACGCAGAACATAATATTGCTGATTGAGATTATCGTTGATGATCGATCATTGAAGTTTTATAGTGTGAGTTGTAGGTTTGATACTTTGACATATCACTGGCCAGTTTTAATTTTGCGGCAGAGGTTCATGGTTAAAATCCAGTATTAATTTTGCGGCAGAGGTTCATAGTGTGATCGTATTCAAACACCACAAGCCATGGAAACTGACAAGCATAATAATGTGTATAATGATTCCTAGAGGAACAACAACTAGCTAAAATGTTAGAAAAGTAAGAAATTATTTCAGCCCTGGATGCCTTCGACTATTATGTTAAGAATTTAAAGTACTACAGAATTTTAAGGTATTTGAAAACAATGTGTGCTTCAAGCTTATGGTCTAACGGAACTGGCACTGAAAAAATTGTCAATCTGTTTTAAGGATATGGTTTCGAATGTTATGTGCTTGTATGGCCCTGCGTTCATCAACTGACGCAGTGATAGTGACAAATCCCCACGATAGACCGATTTAATATAAATTGTCTGTTGATCTTGTAAAATACTAAAACACAGACTGAAAGGCAGTTCAATTCTATCCATGTAGACAAAACTAACTGCTCAGATTTGGATCAGGGCAACATGCCTAACTCAATAAAATATTGTGCCACAACGTTTCAAAGAAGATGGTATATCACTATATCGCATATACAAGGTAAATGCAATAGTGCTTAATTTGGTGAGTCTACATGCTTACTTTATGCTGCTTTCCTGATACAATATATGCCCATTTACAAATTGATTAACAGTTGCAAAACTGACAACATGACAAGCATAACACAGTAATATCGGCTCCCCACTCATAGAGTAAAACCAATTAGGATGTTTTAAAAACTTTTGGAACTGATTTCAAAAACCCTAAACCATTTCACTCCCAGATGCCTTCAAATGAATTTACAATGGTGTAAACTAGCTAGCTCTGTATCCTTACTAGCTAGGTTTAATAGCATATATAATAATAACATAATGCAAAGTAAGATGCAGCAAGAATAATTTAAAGACAACTAAACCACAGAAAAATCGTTCTCACATATATGACCAACTGCGAAAAAATAGTCTCAGATAAAATTATTTGTGTTTTCCGCCTTCAACTCTAACTACAGATCTTGCATAGGTATCTGAGTTCAAGGGAACGTGGCTCACAACATGAGTCAATATACTGTTCATATCAGACAATCTTGATATGCCTTGAATGCTGAAGTTTCTGGTAGTTTTTCGTTTTGGTTTTCGTCGTATAAAACCAGATCATCTTTTCCCACCTTCAGTAGAACTTCTCCATTCTTTAAAAAACAGAATGGCCTTACATGCACCATAATTCTAATATACGAACACCCGTTCGGAACTAAATTTGTAACTGTCCTTTTTATAGAAAATAGTTTAGACCAAGAGTCGCTTGGACCATAATTTTCCATTACCCATATTTCAGTATTACTACGGATAACCTTGCAAACCATAAGAAAGTTGTCCACCAAAAAGCACCAAAGTTGTAGATGCATTTCTATGCACACAATCTGGTGTGCCAAATTCTCGTAAAACTTTCTCTCCTAGATAAAAAGCAATGATTTGTCTTGCTAAACCATCTTTGGAATTAACTAGCCAATGAAGAGCTCCATTAAAGAATAAACCCATTTCTTCGTCGTAGTTTAAAAAATCATAAGGGAATATTTGATATTCCGAGTATGAAGTATCATTCAATGAGTAAACAAGCATCTGAATAGAATAGTTGGTGTAATTTGTAAGTCGCACCAATTTGTAATCTTTATTAGTTGAGTCATAACCGAATCCATAACTACTTTCAGGACCATGAGAACAAACCTTATACGGAAAGATCACAATCTTGTACTCTCTGGTACATGGATTTAGTAAGCATACATTATTCCTCTCACCAAGGCAAATTACTCCATGACAAGAACCTATTACTTTTGAACAGGACAGATACCGTAGGTCATGATTATCCATCGAATCTAATCGGTTTTCGATTTGAACAGATTCTTCGTTATTTAAATCGCCTTGAACACAGTAAAGGTTTGTATATGATATCCCATACTTATGGTACTTAGGTTTACTAGCTAGAAATAGATTCAAACTACTCTCTGCTTGGATTGCTCGATCGAGGATGACAAAACTAGAATCATTGAGCAAAGTGGACCATTGCTTGCAAACGCATCTAAGTTTCGCAAGGGTTTTTATAGGCAACCTTGTGAGGATGTCAACGATGAGGTCTTCTGGAACACTAGCCATTACAGATTTTTTCTGCTTACACCAATGGTTTAAGCCTCCAAGGGTTTAGAAAGAGTTGTAGGACACACTGCACTTCTACAGTACTAGTTGTTTTAGGCGGCCAGGCGGGCAAAGATCATCTTTCCCTCTTCCCTGCCGCCATAACTAAACCAGCCTGCACATTTTCAATAGTCTATCCAAGTATCCAATACCATGTACTGACTCATGCATTGACAAAACTTACATCTCTTGATGACAAACCATTTTTTTATTGATAAATAAAATTTCACTGATAGAAGAAAAGGAAATCCAGGCTTAGCACCACTGGGAGCTGTCATGTCAGTCCAATACAAGGGGACTCAGGTTCCACAAGGGATCAGGAGTAAACTCCAGTTATGATTGTAAATGTAGTAGATTTTTAAGAACGGAAGAGTGGAGGAGATGATCGGAGGGGAAATATTTAGTTTTTTGGAAGTGCTTGAGCTATCAGAGCGATGATAGTTGCCTACGTATCTGGACATGGGCAAATCCAGAATAAAGCCAACGTAGTTCCTTTTAATTTATAGGTGACTTGGGACAACGACTAGTAATTAATGACCCAACGGTCGGATCATTAATGGTACAAATATCAGGGGGTTTAATGAGAAAAATATGTAACTGATAGGAGATTTGCTACGAAGAATCGAGCCTAGAAATAGCTAAGAAAGCCCCAAGTCAGATGAGGTCGGATGATTTTATGTTCAAATCGGTATAATGGGAGTAAATAAATAAAATATGAACTCGATTGAGGTCGGATGAAATAAGTGCAGAGTCGGTGTTTATAACTTCTAAGCGTTATTTGGAAGATTGTGTTGGGCTTAGGTATGCTTGTTAAGTGAGCTTGGTAGAGCTCGGTGGTGGGTATATACAATGATAGAGTCCCGATTCAAAAGGAGATCTTTTTTTTTTTTGGCAACTAAGATTTTATTAACGAGTAATACGATTACAACCTACACCAGTTACATCTTTAAAGTACTACTATACAAAAAAGAAGGTTGGCAAGACCACCAAGGAAAAGAAAATTTCTGCAAAGCATCACACAAATGAGGGGACCATGAAGTAGTCTGTCCATGAGGGTTGCTAAACCAGGAATCTTATGCTGCTAGCTTAGATGCAAAACTGCAAGAATGTCGGCGCAAGAATTCACCTCAAAAGGAGATCTTCATACTTGTATCTTCTTCGACCTGTCCAAGCTGCAATCCAAAACCAAACAGTGCCTACTGCCTAAAACCTCGTTGACAGATCTCTGAATATTGAAGACCTCATTCTGAAAGATAGTCTTGTTCCTTTGCTTCCACAAAATCCAACAGGTTGCATAAGGTAATACCTCCCAAACTGTCTTCCTTAGCTCCGCTGCAGGTTCCTCAAGCCAAGCAATAAACCATTGTTCTAAAGTATCCACCTCAAACAATGAGCAATACACTGGTCTCTTGGCCCTTAGAAACTTCTCCTAAAGTTGCAGCGATTTCGAACAGTGAAGGAGGAGGTTAGGAATATCCTCGTTCAACATATTACGGCATATTCCGACATTCCGACACTCGAAACAAAAAAGTCATCTGAATATATTGGGAATATTCTCGCAGTAGTTGTGGTAGTTGTGCGATCCTTGCAGTAGTGATAATTGGAGTCAAGTTTTCCAAAACTTATTTTCAGAGTAAGAGGATAATCACAGTATTCCAAGACAATCAAGAAGCAGAAAAACATTATGTTGCTGACGTTTTAGGTTAACAAATTTTCTTTTAAATTCTCTTTATTTGCTTAATAACTTATATATTCACAAGCAGATCAGAGAAAATCACCAGATGTCTTTGTGTGAACAAAATCCATCCTTAAATTGGTGGACACAACCCGAATCCTTCATTATACTCTCACGTCTCACCCTACTGTCGTGGAGATTGCGGCAAGCTTGCGACACAACCAATTGATCGCATATGTAGGGGTACTACATACTCCAACTAATCAGAAGCAGCCATGTGGCACAGTCATTCGTCCATCAGGTCGCCACGATACCGACCTGCTAGTAGCTCGACCACAACGACTCGACCACGTAACCAGCAGCGACTTGCTCGTACACACGTGCTCTCATTCAATGCACAGAATATCCTCGTCAGTTACATAATTAATTCACAGGAATGATCCTCGCGTGTTACACATTCAATCCTCATTATGATGACGGAGAATCTGCAAGATTCACGATCCATGCCTTCCACCTTCTATATAAACAGAACTACGATGGCTTGATCTCTAAGTTCAACTCCCCCGAGCTCAGAGTACGTAGGCAATTTCGATCTCAGCGAGGTCCAGCCACCCCGATCTCAAACATCCCCCTTTGGTCAAGTCTCCCAGCGACTTGACCTAGTAGTGCATTAATCTAGAAATAGGTTAATACATTTGGCGCCGACTACAGGGACTTGGGATTTTCTCAAGCGAATTCCACCCACCAACCCCACCATTACACCATTGTTGTAAGGCTCTCAAAGTGGTGATTTCAAGTTCAAGAAATTCTATTTGGCAGAATTGCAATCACAATTTCTAAATTATGGGGTTTACTTTCGGTTACCATTACTGTATGTGAAACTCGACGAAAGCAAGATAAATATCAATTCACTATGATCTTACTGTTCATTCTATTTTGTCTCACACAAATTGACTATTATATGCATCTATGTAACATATATTCTCATAACTCGATCAAGATTTTATATCATCAGTTACATTCTTAATGGCCACATGTTCAGGTCTTGCAGAGACCTCCTCACATATTCAGGTCTCTAAGCAGACGAGCTCAGGTCTCATCGCGACCTGACCTCTTATTCAGGTCTCTAAGCCAAAGACCTCTCAGGTCCCTAAGCCAACGACCTCTCAGGTCCTTCAAACCAGGTCCTTCATGCCAGGTCCTTCATGCCAGGTCCTTCATCGCGACCTCACCAGGTCTATCAACGACCTCCTCAACTTACAGGTCTTTCAACGACCTCAAGAATATTTATGCCATACAGGGGGCTATTCTCACTTTATCTAATAAAATTAACTTATTATTAGCACAATTAGCTATTAATGATATTTTTTGTAGCTCTCTCTATGTGCAGGTCACATGAACACGACCTCACTCCCCATGAGCTATTTTTGCACAAATGTGCCACATTGCTTTCACTGAACTCTTTACAAGTGAAATGCTTGATATACAATACGGCCACCCTCATTGACTAGTGAGTCACTCGTATGCGGGACGACCTCAAACACAATTCTCTAGCCACACGCCTGGTCGAACGCATTCACTCTCAACGCAATGCAGACCCACAAAGGCCACATGCCCGAGAATTGTCAAACAGGTCTCCACGCTGCGACCATTCACTAGATCGGGCACCAAAAGGTTCCAAGTAACTCTCAAAACACTTGGTCAACCAATGCTCTTTCTCAAACGAGCTACGTGTGCACTCCAAAGTGCCACATCTATCGGAATGTCCAATCACAAGGCGACAAAGATAGTACATACAAAACTCATAAGGAAGACATACAGTTCAGTGTAAGTCTCTTACTAAATTTTATAATATTTCACATGCTAACATTATCAACAAGTATCAGGTCTATGCAACTCGACCACAAAAAGACAACCACCCATGTATGCAAGAAGACCCACTTCAGTACGACCTGCTTGCAGCTGTCCATCTCGTCTACATGTCTTCTGAACGAGCTACCAGGTCTCCCTGGAACTAACTAGCTCGCTATACACAAATTCATGATCGAGTTGCCATTACCACAAGGGACCTTCATCGCGTCCTGCAAATCTCAATGATCAAGCTCATCAAAATTTGACGCGGATCGACTTCGTTAAAGAACCCCATATTTCATTCATCTTGGGGGCTAGATCGGTTCGATTACTTCTTTTCAGCCCGAACTCCGTTCAACCTAAAAAGATGGGGCTTATGTAGGGGTACTATATACAACATACATGTGGCACCATCTCTACCGTCCATCATGGTGCCACATGTCATCATCTAATGGACTCTCTTTTGATGGCACAAGTTACAAAGTTAAAGCCAATTACTACAAAGATATTCTCTCATCATTACCTCAATAAATGTTAGGAATGGAGTTACATTGTAGCCTATAAATATAAAGGCAAATCACTCATTCCAGACAGGGTCTGATAGTCTAATGCTCTCACCACTATCTCATGGTGAGGTCTCAATATCAACGACCTCGCTAATCTCTCATGATGAGACCTCACCTCTCAGGTCTCATCTCTCTCGAGCTCTCCTCATAATCGAGCTCCCATTTTGTATCACCACCACTACTATAATAAAGATCATTCTCTCTCTCCGTGGATGTAGGCACAATTGCCGAACCACGTATACAATGGTGTTCATGTCTCTACTTTATTATTATTGTTCATATCATACAGATCATCATCATTCATTAATGTACTGACCAACCTCACAAATATGGTTAATACAGCATACATGGTAATTTGTCACTGAGTACCAATCAATCTCAATTAAAAAAAAAAAAAAAAAACAACATTACACCCCTGATAGTGATGCATGCACTCTCGACATCAACATTGTGGAGATTGAAATGTGCGGCATGTACATTCTTCAAAAAGAAAATGTAAATCATGGCATAACTCCATTCAATTATCAGATAGGAGATATCCCATTATCCCCTACTTCAAACACATAAACCTTGCCCTGGACTACAATCCTAAAGCCATGTCTTCTATTAAACTTTGTGTGGGCTAAATGGTTTCGTTCGAAGTTCCCAAGCTATTTGGCAATTGATGATATTTCAATTAACGGTTTTCTTCAAAGCAATCAAGCAACACACATACAGCTGTAAATAACAAACTTCTAACAAACTCACAGAAAAATGCTCACCTTTTATTCTAGAATTTTCTTCTTTTGAAGAAATTGGACTTATATAATCAACAAGAGCCCAATCACACTCACACACACTCTACACCCTCTCTTCTTGTTAACTGGTTTCTTCTTCAAGAACAAGCAATAGAGAAAACCGTTTTTTTGAAGTTCTTCATCTTTCTCTCAATACTCCTTTTTCTTCCCATTTCTATGGAAGAAGAAGAATCTTCAACAACAACAACTGATAAGGAAGCTATAATAGCTTTCAAAGCTACCTTTGATTCATCAAACTCTCTCCGTTGGAACAACTCCACTGATGTTTGCACTTGGTTCGGTGTTGTCTGTTTTGAGAAGAAGGTCACTGAACTTCATCTTCAAGATCGTGCTCTCAATGGAAGTTTAATAGCTCTTATTTGTTTAAAAGAACTTTGGTACCTGAATCTCAAGCACAATCATCTCTCAGATTCGATTCCTGATGTTTCTAATCTCACAAAATTAAAATTTCTCCTTCTCTCTCAAAATAACTTCTCCGACGAGTTTTCTGTATCGGTTTCGTCACTCAACCAGCTTTCTAGTCTGGATCTTTCTTTCAACAAGTTCTCCGGTCAGATTCCGACGAGTATAAACAACTTAACTCAACTTGTAACACCCAGACTTGAAGGAAATCGATTTTGTGGATCTATATCCACTCTAAAGTTTTCTTGCTTGAAAATTTTCAACGTTTCAGGAAACGAACTTACCGGAGAAATATCGAAAATCTTATCACGTTTTCCAGAAACTTTCTTTAAACAAAACACAATTGTGTGTGGTTCGAGATGTGTACATGTTGATGATGATGATGTTGGTTGTAAGCCCCTCCCTTGACGAGCTTAACTGAGTTCCTTCACGGCTTCAAAGCTAATACCTGCAATGACCACCGGATAATGTCCAGTGGATAAAGCTCCAACGATCAAGTCAGTCAGCGGCTAGGATTAGAAAAATAGGTTTTAGTCAGGAATGAACAGTTACCTTTAGCGAACCCTAACGCGATCTTTTTATAGCAATATCCACCGCCTTCCTTCATCCGTCGGATCCTTCTATGCATCCCACGGTTCTCCCTTCTCCTACGTGTTGAACTCTCCACCACATCCTCAAGAGTGAATGCTTGACAGCTAGATATCACGTGCTCTACCCGTGATACTCTAGAATGTTCATATAGAATAAATGGTTGATAGCCAGACATCACGCGCTCTACCCGTGATACTCTAGAATGATCTGTATTCCGATTAAGTATTCCCCGGTTTGCTCTACTTATTTGGTTCCCATCTCCTCAGCACTCCACCTAGCATGGTTTGGTACTTACATCGCCCCTCCTTTGACCGTCATCTATGTACCTTAGATGGCGGCTCAAAGGCTCTTTTAATCTAAACGTGAACTCCCTATGATGATGAGAAACTGTCATGATTCTTTTCCATCATTTAATCTATCACCTGTTTTTCACGTGCCCTTTGTCTTGCCTTATCCTTATCTTTCCAGCTGCTTATTAATTACGCATGCCCTCGTGTCCCGTGCTTCTGACGCATGCCTTTCGATTTCCCCTAGATACAATCATTATTCCGACTGCTATCCTTTGGCGCTAGAAGAAGGGCAATACTGCTTCCAGATCTGGGGTTTTGAGAAGAAGGTTGAAAGAAGCAAGTAGAGAGTTATGGTGACACAAACCAGATCATCAACATATCCAGGAGGTGCAGTTGGGGGAGAAGCTCCTCAGGTCGATCACGCTCAAACCCTCCAAGAAGGGGAAGAAGAGACGAATAGGTTGAGGGATAAAAACTCCCGATTGAGGGAGCAGCTAAGAAGGATAGAAGAAGTGGAGCGTCAAAACCTTCAGGAGGGAGAGAATGAGGCGGTCAGAAATGAAAACCGTCAGAGACCTATGGAGGGAATAATGTTAAGAGAAGGAGAAGGAGGAGTAACACGTCGGATTCCAGACCCAAGAGTGAATGAGGAAGAAGAGTCAGATGAATCAGGGGTAAGAGCTCGTGAAGGAAATCGAAAGGAAGGAGGGTACGAGGAAGAGATTCCGGCGGCTGATCCGTACGCCAGACTTTTCGATATGATATGCAAGGTCCAAGAGGACATGAGGGCGCAGACTAAGGGGAAGAACGTAGAGGTGACTCAAGACCTGGAGAGATTGGGCAAGAGGCCATTAGCTGAAGTTTGCTACCGTCACGGTTTCCCAAGTAAGTTTCAACCTCCCAAGTTTAATGAGTATGATGGAACAACTGACCCTGTGCAGCACTTAAATAATTTCAAGCAAAAGATGGCGGCTTGGGAAGGTAGTCAGTATGACGGAATGTGGTGTCGATTATTTTCTAGCAGTTTGAAGGATAACGCTACAGACTGGTATCTCAGTTTATCACTAAGGAGTGTGTCAAGCTTCGCTCAGCTGAGTGAGATGTTTGTGAAGCACTATATTCATCAGAAGGGGCAGGCTGCAGATATAGCATCATTATTTGATTTGGAACAAGCTCCAGGTGAGTCTCTTAGGAAATATGTTACTAATTTCAAAAATGAAATTTTGAGAACAGATGGCGGAGTAGATGAAAGAACAGCAGTGGTAGCATTTCAGAAAGACATAAGTAAGAAATCTCCAGCATATGACTCGATTGTATCATCACGGATGGCGACTCTAGATGAACTTTTCCAGAAGACCGAGAAGTACATTAGACTAGAAGACATAGCGTTGCGAAGAGCTCCTAAGGTGTTGTTAGCTTCCGTGAACACAGTGGCGGATAAAAGAAAGAAAGGAGAAGTTGGCTCGCGAAGTGATACACCACCAAGAGATTCTGGCAGAGGGAGAAACAGAGATGGATCGAGAGGTCAGGACAAAAGAGGAAGGAGAGAGGATAGAGATATTTCGCCAAGAAAGCTAACACCGCCAAAATCGTTGCCGCAACTCACCATGTCGCTGGACCAGATCTTGAAGAGAATAAGAGGAAGAAAGTACTTCCAGGAGCCGTCAGTAAGATGTAGAACAGTAAGGGGAAAGCCTTTCTGTGAGTATCATCAGACTTACAACCATCCTACTGGAGATTGCTATGAATTCAAATCCTTGATCTGGAAATGGATTGAGGAAGGCCATTTAAGAGAGTTTATAGTTGAAAAGAATAGGGAGGAAGACAGAACAGAAATACAGGTCAGAGGGACTGTTAATATGATCTTAGAAGGAGCGAGAGAGTCCATGAATGAGGTCAGGAGGAAGATACGAAGGGTGATGCAGATAAGAGAGGACCCGCAAACGGTAGGAGCCGTACCAGTCATGCGAAACGGCAAGACAGTGCATCAGAGTGATCCGATCGGGTTTTCTGAGGAAGATCTCAAAGGAGTAGTTACGCCACTCAATGATCCATTGGTTATTTCCATACTCATTGGAAATTGGAATGTCACAAAGGTGCTAGTATATTGTGGAAGTGAAGTAGATGTTTTGTTTACCAGGGGCTTGGATCAAATGAAGCTAGAAAGAAGCAGTTTGGCAACTTCACCTGGAAACATTTTCGGATTTAATGGGGGAGCAGTACAGCCAGTGGGAGAGATAGTCTTGCCGGTTACAGCACATACCAGAACGGTCATGTCAAGGTTTGTGGTCATAGATGCGCCAACAGAATACAATGCAATTTTGGGGAGGGAGTGGATTCATCTCATGAAAGCAATTCCGTCAAGTTATTACCAGAAAATTCGATTCCCGACTGAAGATGGGCAATACGAGATAAGGAGTAATCAAGCTATGGCAAAGAACTTGAAGATAGCAACGGTAAAAAGCATGAGGCATGGCACAACAGGTGCTGGTCCGTCATCTATCCCAGCATAGCAACAACAGAGTAAGGGTGACGGGTGTCCACGAGAAGTTTTAAAGACAGAAGAACAAACGGAACCCGTCAACCTCAATGAAGTTGGGGGCCAACAGATCACCTACATGGGAGCAAGTTTGGATCCAGATGTGAGGCATGATCTTTTTCATTTCTTGAAAGCTAATATAGATGTGTTTGCTTGGTCTATGAATGATATGACAGGGATCGATCCAGATGTAGCATGTCACAAGTTAAATGTCAATCCACATTTCAAGCCAGTGGCGCAGAAAGTAAGAACTATGAAGCCAACATTAGTGGAACCGGTACAAGTGGAGATCGAAAAGATGGAGGTAGCTGGAATAACAAGAGAAGTTCAGTATCCAGAATGGGTGTCTAACATAGTGGCTGTACCTAAGAAAAATGGAAGGGTTCGGATCTGCATAGACTTCACGAACTTAAACAGAGCATGTCCTAAAGATAGATACGTCATGCCGAGGGTTGATGAGCTCGTGGACAGAACAGCAGGCTTTGGTTTATTGTCGTTCATGGATGGCTATTCCGGATACAACCAGATTCCACTTTATAGCCCGGATCAAGAAAAAACCGCCTTCTATGCTGGTAAGAAAACATTATGTTATACCAAAATGCCATTTGGCCTGAAAAATGCAGGTGCAACTTATCAGAGGCTAGTAGAGATGATGTTCGAGAATCAGCTGAAGAAGACGGTAGAAGTGTACATTGATGATATCATAGTACAAAATATCTCGATATATCACGATATATCGTGATATTTATCGGTTTCCAAAGAAAACGATACGATATATTCCCGAAATTTTCGCCTTAAAGTATCTGTAAAATATCGGCCGATATTTTTCGATATATTCGATATTTTCCGATATTTACTGATATTTTCCGATATTTTTTAGAAATATTATTTTTTTTCAAATTTTTTTTTTTGGAAATAATTTGTTTGTTCTATTTTTAGTAGATATGATGTTTTTTAGGTAAATACTATGAAAATATACTTCCAAATTTGATTTTATATATATTTTGTATAACAAATTGATATATTAGTCGATACATTCCATGTAAAATATCCACCGATAGATTCCAATATATCCCGATATATCTATTTTTTGGAGATCGATACATTAGTTGATAACGATATTTTGTACTATGGATGATATGTTGGTTAAGTCCAAGGAGCCGGATGACCATCTAAAAGACCTGGGAGAAACCTTCCAGACACTACGGCAGTTCAATATGAAGCTTAATCCAGAAAAATGCACTTTTGGAGTACAGTCAGGGAAGTTCCTTGGTTACATTGTTACCAAGAGAGGAATAGAGGTTAGTCAAGAGCAGATCAGGGCACTCACAGACATGGCGTCACCAAGAACACAAAAAGAAGTGCAAGTACTGGCTGGCCGAATTACGGCACTGGGAAGATTCATATCAAGGTCCACAGATAAATGCAAGCCAATTCTGAAGCTCTTGAAGAAGAATTTATCTTTTACTTGGAATGATGAATGTGAAGAAGCTTTTCAGAAGTTGAAAGAATATTTGAGTAGGCCACCAATTCTGTCAAAGCCATTTCCAGGGGAGACACTCTATGTTTATCTGGCAGTGTCGGACATTGCAGTAAGTGCAGTCCTGACGAGAAGGGAGGCCTCAAAGGAGAGCCCAGTCTATTTCCTCAGCAAAAAGATGACCTCACTAGAGACAAGGTATTCAAGAGTTGAGAAGTATGCCCTCGCCTTACTCTTTGCAGCTCAGAGATTAAGACCTTATTTCGAAGCTTATAGTCTTATAGTGATTTCAAATCTGCCTCTCAATCAAGTGATGCCAAAAATCGAGCGTTCTGGAAGAATGGAAAAATGGGCAGTTTCATTAAGTAAGTATCACATTCAGTATGAGTCGAAGAAGGCGGAAAAATCACAAGTATTGGCAGATTTCTTGGCGGATTTCCCTGTGGAGGATATAATTAAAGAGACAGAAATGCAAGAGGAAGAACAACTGGAGACTCTAGAAACTCAAGATACCGGATGGAAGAACGTGAAGGGATGGAAGGTGTTCACAGATGGGTCAGTAAATAAAGGAAGGTCAGCAATCGGGATAGTAGTGGTAACGCCAGAGGACACTAAGATCGAGATTGCAGAAAAATTAGCCTTTCCGGCTACCAATAATGAGACAGAATACGAGGCGGTGCTGAAAGGTTTGGAAGTTTTGCTGAAGTTAGAGGCAAGGGAGGTTACGGTTTTCACAGACTCAAAGTTGGTGGTGGAACAGTTCAATGGAACATATAAAGCTCAGACTGGGAAGATGATGCTGTACTTGGAGGCATTGAAGAAGAGTGTAGCAAAGTTCTCGAAGGTAGAAATTGTGCACCTATTTAGGGGAGAAAATCGACATGCTGATGCATTGGCTTACCTGGCAACAGCAACGGAAGAGGATTCAACCAAAACTATAACGTTCATGCAGAGATCTCAACCAATGATAAAGGTGGAGGAAATGACTGTCAACCTCATTCAGAGCTTGGGAGCAAGCTGGATGGACCCAATAGTAACCTACCTAAAAAGTGGATCTCTTCCGGAAGAAAAAGCAGAAGCTAGATCTATTTTGGAACAATCCAAAAGGTATGCTATGATAGGAGAAGACCTATATAGGCGATCACCAGCTGGGCCGTTATTGAAGTGTGTACACCCATCCCAAACAGAAGGAGTCATGGCGGAATATCACAATGGAAGTTGCGGAAGTCATTCACCGGGACGGGCCATGGCGCACAGGATAATGATACATGGGCATTACTGGCCGAGTATGTACAAAGATTGCTGCGACTATGCTAAAAAGTGTCACGGTTGTCAGATTCATGGGAGATTGATACATACCCCAGCTGAAAACCTTCACTTTGTTAGTAACCCTTGGCCCTTTTCGATGTGGGGAATTGATATTGTGGGAAAGATGGAGAAGTCACAGGGAAGAGAATATCTAATAGTGGCCACAGATTACTTTACGAAGTGGATTGAGGCAGAACCGTTACGAAGGATTAGGGAGACAGAGGTTAAAAATTTCATCTGGACCAACATCATTTGCATGTTTGGGCTACCAAGGGCTATAGTGGCAGATAACGGTGCACAATTCCGTGGAGATGAATTGAAAAAGTTTCTGGCAAGTTATAACATAAAACAGCTCTTCGCAACACCATTTCACCCGCAAGGAAATGGGCAGGCGGAAGCCTCAAACAAAGCCATACTGGAAGTACTGAAAAAAAAGCTTGAGGATAAGAAAGAAAAATGGTATGAGAATCTCTGGGAAGTACTATGGGCATACCGGACGACACCGAGAAGGTCCACAGGGGCAACTCCATTTTCTCTTACTTATGGGATGGAAGCTGTGATACCACAAGAAATGTTGGTACATACAGCTAGAAGAATGGTAGTCGACCTGGGGAGGAATAATGAGATAATAGAGAGAGAGCTGGTCTTAGCAGAGGAGGTCCGGGAGCGCGCCAAGCTCAGATTGGAGAACTATCACCGCCAACTAGAGAGGACATACAACAAAAAAGTCAAGCCAAGAAGCCTTGTTCCAGGGGATCTCGTGTTAAGAAAACAGAATCCGCCTCCAGCCAAGCTAGAGCCAAATTGGGAAGGGCCTTTTGTAGTAGACAAGGCGGGAGCAAATGGAGCATATTACTTGACCTATCAAGACGGTACCCCTCTCGACAAGCCGTGGAGTATCAGCAATTTGAAGAAATACTATGCCTAGAAGGCAGAGATGTATCAGGTCAACAAGACAGTAGGCGTTGTTCGCTGAAAAAGATAAAAGTATGTAGCTGTGATTAAATTTCAATGAAAATATAAGAGTTTGTTTTTATTAATTTATCCAGTTATATATAGATCAAGCTTGTCTGAGACCAGGCCAAAGGTCAGGCAGGGTAGAAATCCAATTAAGATTGGTGAGAAATAACATAAGTGTAGACTTGGCAGGGCAAGCCGTTAACTAAATGTTAAAGTCTCTATATGATTATTTTCTTCCTCATTGAGTTTGATTTAGACAATACAATGAGGTGCCTCTAAGAGAGAAGAGCAATAGTGCTAATGTGTTAACAGGGATACGCTTGCTGTACCGTGACGACGGTATCAGTAGAAGTACATCCTAATGTTAGCACATGAGAAACCAGTAAAAGAAGATAGCATTAATTGATAATAGTTGTAAATGCTTCAAATCAAAGTAAAAGTTTGCAACTGCGAAAAAGTATCAATCAAGTTACATCTTATGGGAGGGGGTCTCGGGTGGAAGCGCTGGGAGATGAAGGCGTCATCCGCATTTTCTTGGCAGAAAGAATAGCGGTCAAGTTTTCCTTCACTTGAGCCTTCACTTGCATGGCGATCTGCTCTTCGGACTTCGCCACCATCTTCTCTTACTTTGATTTGTAATCAGCCAGGAGAGTTTCCCTTTGCTCCCGTAGGTCGGCCAGATACTGCTGATAGTCAGCGTCATGTTCGGCTTTGAGTTCATCTATTTTCACTAAGCTGTCACAATATTTCCCCTCCAACTTTGCTACCTCAGTGGCATGAGCAGCCTCAAGTGCAGCAATGCGCTCACGGTGCTCATCCTCAAGCCTTTTCCGGATCTTCTCGATTTCAGCATCACGAGACGCGGTTGATTCTTTCAGTTGAATCTTAAGTTGCTCGATCTCGGCTTGAAGAGCCCATTTCTCGCGAACTAGTCGATTCTTATCCACTGTAAGGTCGTGCTTCTCTTTTACAATACTTTCTTTCTCTCTTTCAAGGCTAGAAGCAACCGAAAAAGACTTGACGGCGAAACCGTTAACCTGCAATACAGTAGAAAAGTTATATATAAAAAAAAAATAAAAAAATAAAAAAAAAATGAGAAACTTACGAGAGCTAGACCACGGAAAAAGGTATCCCGGCCTTCATCAAAGTCCACCTGATCGATTTTAGCTTGATCAGAAGGATAAATAGAATTATAGATAGCAGAGAAAGCATTTGCTCCATTGTCAAAAGCTGAAGCGGAGGGATCACGAGGAAGGGGAATAGCAGGAGTCTGCCTTGGAGACTGGGGGGATGGAGGGTCAGCAGATACGTTTCCACGGGAAGAAGGGCCAACCTTGTCAGGGTCATAGGCCGGCATAGACTCTGAAAAAAGAAGGAGGACCTTGAGAAGTAACGCCAGTAGGAAATGTGGTAGCCTTGTCAGCAGCTGGTGCCGGGTTAGTCTCAGAATCAGGGGTTGGAGAGATTTGCTGGCCATCTCCGGCTTGGTCACCTGATCCAGATGAAGAGTAGTTAGGAGTACGATGAAAGGTGTACTTAGGTGCTTCACGAATGGGTGCAACAAAGGTAGCAACATCAAAAATTTCGTGATCAACAGGAAGTGGTGGAGGCATTGCAACAACAGTAGGGGGCTCATTTGGATCAAGGAGAGCCATGGAAAATTCCCTAACGGGAGAAAATGAAGGATGAGAAGTTGAACCTGGTTGGGCGATATTATCCGTGCCGGTATCTTCAAATAGGAGACCACCATCAAACCCAAGTTCGTCAAGATTCACGGAAATCTTGATTCCACTAAAGTCTGGTTGGTCGGGTTCTTCCATGGAGTCGCTGGAGGAAGCAGACGGGGATTCCGGTAAGGGAGAAGGAGCTTCAGCCATTTTGGCCCTTTTCACTCTAGGAAAGGAAGGACCGTGTTGCTTTGAACATGCCAGATGAACTTCAGGAGATTCCGGCAATGTCTCTGGTTCACCTTGGACTGCCTGAAAATCAGAACTTTCAGTTGAAGAAGAAGATAGATCACGACTACAATGCTTGACAATCTTCTGAACTCGAAGAGCAGATAAGAAAGGAGGAAGTTGGGTTGTTACTCTTTTTTGCTTCTTCTTCTCGGATGGTGCTGCAGCGGTGGAAGGAGATTCACGAGTTCTCTTTTTGGTTAAGACCTGCTGAAGTGGGATGTGGTCTCCGCCATCATCAGAATCTCTTTCCAACGCAGTACGAGCAGCAACGGAAGCCTTACCCTTCCCTTTGGTTGGTCGGAGAGTGGGAGGGATAGTAGAAGACCTGCCTTTTTTATCCTTGAGATAATCTTTGTGGCAGCAGACGGGTAAGACGTATTCCCCTAGATCAAGATCCTTAACGATCGGGGTACCGTCTTTCCTTGAGGAAGTAAGCTCACGAATGGCGGAATAACCGTCAGCTCCAGATCCTATCAAAGGTTCCCAAGGGGCGTCTTTGCGGGGTCTTAAGGCTTTGCCGTCACCGCGAACCTCTGGGATAGCAGGAAAAAGGAAACATGAAAAGAGTTAGACAGACACAATCAAAAGGATTTTCATCCTAGGAATGTTAATATATGAACAAAGTAGAAAAAGTAAGGAAGAAACCTCCTAGATTAAACCGCCAGTATTTTAAAGGGTTAGAAATGCCAGGTCCTTTTCCCCCGAAGTTACCAAAGACAATCATAGGAAAGTCAGGCCATTCCTTATCACTTTCTGGAAGTTTCTCAATAATAGACCGCCTACCGGGACGCTTGACGAAGTAGTAATAAGGTTGACCACATTTCTCTTCACAGACTCTGAGGTAGTAACATTGACGTATGTCGTCAAGAGAAACAACAGTTTCCTCACTGTTGAGATTATCCACGGCCCGTAAGATTCGCCAGAAATTTCCAATACATTGGCCAGGGGCGACTTGATAAAAGTTAAGCACATCACGGACAAGGTTAGAAAAAGGAAATCGACAGCCAAAGGCTATTTGGTGGGCCGTAACTATAATGGCGTCTTGCCGACGATAATCGTGATGTGCAAAACGTAGGGCAGGTTTGAAATTAAAGATCTCCACGTCATCTGCGATGTCGTATAGCTCACAGAATAATTCCATGACAGGTCGATATGGGTAGGTGCTAGGCTCGTGCAGATCAAGGTAGTAGCCAGAGGGAGAGGGATGGACACCGCCATCACCCGGGCCTCTTTCGACCGCCTTCTTTGATGAATCTTTCTTCTTCTGATTTTGATGAGAAGCCATTGATATGGAGAAAGGCTCAACAAAATCTTAGGAAAGAAAGATTAGGGGCGTGTATAGGGAGAGTCTTGGAAAAGAGAAGAAGAGCGATGTAGTAGGTTCAGGGTATGAACAGAACTGTGATTCGGAATATAAAGCGAGAAGAAGAAAGTTTGAAACTAAATCTAGAAAAACAAAATCTAGTATAAAATTAGGAAAATAAGAAAGATAAATGAGAGAGAATAACCTGAGGAAGTCGGCGATGAGAGAAATAAAGGAGAAATCGAGCTTTTTCAGAATTCCGGATGGTGCGAGATGCTGTAAATGAAATTGGAGGCAGAAGAAGTAAGAAGAGGAGAAGGGAGAAGATGAAAGTAAATAGAGGAAGTAGGTTAAAGATTTGATTTTATACGAGCATAGATGGAGGGGTAAAGTGGGAAAGAAAAAATAAGACAAGACAGTTGCATTGGAAGATGGAAGGATAGCAGTCGGAATAATGATTGTATCTAGGGGAAATCGAAAGGCATGCGTCAGAAGCACGGGACACGAGGGCAGGCGTAATTAATAAGCAGCTGGAAAGATAAGGATAAGGCAAGACAAAGGGCACGTGAAAAATAGGTGATAGATTAAGTGATGGAAAAGAATCATGACAGTTTCTCATCATCATAGGGAGTTCACGTTTAGATTAAAAGAGCCTTTGAGCCGCCATCTAAGGTACATAGATGACGGTCAAAGGAGGGACGATGTAAGTACCAAACCATGCCAGGTGGAGTGCTGAGGACATGGGAACCAAATAAGTAGAGCAAACCGGGGAATACTTAATCGGAATACAGATCATTCTAGAGTATCACGGGTAGAGCGCGTGATGTCTGGCTGTCAACCATTTATTCTATATGAACATTCTAGAGTATCACGGGTAGAGCACGTGATATCTAGCTGTCAAGCATTCACTCTTGAGGATGTGGTGGAGAGTTCAACACGTAGGAGAAGGGAGAACCGTGGGATGCATAGAAGGATCCGACGGATGAAGGAAGGCGGTGGATATTGCTATAAAAAGATCGCGTTAGGGTTCGCTAAAGGTAACTGTTCATTCCTGACTAAAACCTATTTTTCTAATCCTAGCCGCTGACTGACTTGATCGTTGGAGCTTTATCCACTGGACATTATCCGGTGGTCATTGCAGGTATTAGCTTTGAAGCAGTGAAGGAACTCAGTTAAGCTCATCAAGGGAGGGGCTTACATTGGTAATCCAACTAAAGCAGGCTTAGCTTCATTGCTCTAGTTCTTGCAGTTGTTGGTGGCATGGTTCAAAATTCCGAATTCGGGCGAAATTTTGAATTTAAAAAAAAAGGGCATTTTTTGACACTCAAAACAAAAAAAGTCATTTGAATATATCGGGAATATTCTTAATTATTCCCGGATATTTAAAATACCATTCTTTAAAAACTGACATATTTCGCCAAAATTTTGCGAAATATGTCAGCATTTTTAACTAATGGTTGGTGATAGTTGTGCGATCCTTGCAATAGTGATAATTGGAGTCAAGTTTTCCAAAACTTATTATCAGAGTAAGAGGATAATCATAGTATTCCAAGACAATCAAAAAGCAGAAAAACATTATGCTGCTGACGTTTTAGGTTAATAAATTTCCTTTTAAATTCTCTTTATTTGCTTAATAACTTATATATTCACAAGCAGATCAGAGAAAATCACCAGATGACTTTGTGTGAACAAAATCCATCCTTAAATTGGTGGACACAACCCGAATCCTTCATTATACGCTCACGTCTCACCTTATTGTCGTGGGGTGGCAAATGTCTATCCTTAAGACACCAATCTCGAGGATCACTAAGTTCCTAATAGGATACACCTGTATCATTATGGGCCTAAATACATTCTAAAACGCCTCGACCTTAAATTGTTCTTGCTGCAACGAAAATTGAACTGTACTAATAATGCAGTGTGCTGGTTTTGGTTGAAGGACAACTTCCGTATGATTCTAGGACTAGGACAATCGTCATATGCTGCCAAGGTACAACAACTACAAGTCTACAAACAAGGAGGGTATATCTTAATTTGATGCGTTATTTCTTTTTGTTTTTTTTAGGAGTTTTGTAGTGTTCTTGCTGCAACGAAAATTGATTTCAATTTGTTTACCGTATACAAGTCTACAGTATTGTTTGTGTATTCATTCGGAGGTTTAATTTGTGCCTAAAATCAGTTTCATATTAAATTTCGTATTTAATAGATTTGTAGCAAGGAGAAAGTATATATACACACTAGGCTGCATGAGGGTTACAGAGAAATATACGATCCCTTGTAAGATTTCTTCAGGATAGATTCACTTGGTACTTGCACAAAGCCATACGTACTACAGATCCATCTATCCAGAGAAGTCACCACCTTTGTGTACTTAATTATGTGTAAACTATGACCTGCAGAAAGCAAATCCTATGTTGCAACACAAGATTTTACGTACGCCTGTTGTTTTTTGAACTACTGCAACTTGAAACGGAGACATCCACCACTGAATAGTGATTAGTGAAAAATCAGCAAATTAACCACCAACTTAAAAAAGAAAAAAAAAAAGAAGAAGAAAAACCACACAATTTGCAAATTATAGCAACTCATTAGATCTGGGAAAAGCTGGAATCATATATGATTTCCAAATATTGATTAATTTTGGTAGGTAGAATTCTCAGTGAGCTCAAGATTATTTGGTAATGGTATGGGGAAGAAGTACTGAAGTTCACCTGTCTCTAGTTCTAGTAGCCTATATATAGTAGCTAGATATATATAGTATTACCAAAAAATTTGATACAAACAGTTAGAATTAATAGGATGCACACCTTTTTCTCCCCCTAGTCACACTCTTCCCTTATCTAATGTTTTCAGCAACATGACCACAGTGTCGATCTTTGAGCGCCGATCAGGTTCATCCAAAGTACATGCCAACCCAAGTTGCAACACCTGCACCATCTCTGCTTTGAATTCCTCCTTGCATGCCATTAGCTCCAGATCAAAAACCTCAGGGTTCCATTCTTCTCTTCCCACTGCCACTGACTTCACCCACTCAGGTAGCTTCACACCTTCAGTATCACACATTTTGGAAGGACATTTTCCAGTCACAATTTCTAGCAATAGAACTCCCAATGCATATATGTCAACTTGTTGAGGAGAAAAATCACTTCCATCAATAAATCTTTGAATGGCATTTGCTTCTGGGGCTAAATATTCCTTAGAAATTGTGTCCATGCTAGTAGAGGCCAATATTGATATAAGACCATAGTCCACTAGGCTCGGATTACCAGCTCTATCCACTACAATATTTGTAGACTTTAAATTTCCATGGAAATTAACATTTTGTGATTGGGCATGAATGAATTTTAATCCAAGTGCCACTCCAATAGCGATTCTCAACCTGGTGGGCCAATCAATTAGAAGTCTACCAGGCCCACGGTGACCTAACCAAATAGAAAAGAAAAAAGAAAAAAAATCTTAAGCAAAAGCAAAAGCAATTAAACCAAATTAAGATAATAAATTAAATTATAATGTTAAACCTAGTTGAAAAAAGGGCTAAAAATACTCTTACCGTGCAATAACCAGTGCAAGCTGTCCCCATCAACGTAATCGTAAACCAATAACAACAGCTTAGCTTCTCCGTAATAGTAACCTTGCAAAAAAATTTATATGTGTAGCCAACTTGTATGTGGGTGTGTACACCCAATCATATGATGCCACATGTCTATAAAATGGTTGAAAAACTGATAAGCCCACTAGAATTAACTAAACCCATACTAGGTTATATTATTATTGCCACATGGCATTTTGTGATTGGGTGTACACACCCACATACAAGTAAGCTACACATATAAAATTCTCTGGTAACCTTGCAAAGAAACAATGTTATCGTGCTGGAAGCTACCCAACCTCTCCACGTGTTGTTCAAATACATGTTGTTCTTTAGTAAAAACAAAAGGTTCTTGTTCAGCTTTTTAACGGCAACAATATTATCACCGTTAGATAAAACAGTTTTGTACGTGGATCCAACACAGCCACCGTTACCCAATTTAACCGCTGGAGAACTCTTGGAGAGAAAATTGCCGTTCTACTCTTTCGAAGAAAATCAAATCGTCTTTCATCACTGATTCCGGTGCTCTTGAGAAATAAACTCCGCCGATGATGATGATAGCAAAAGTAGTTACAATTACTAGGAGAAACAAATTTCTTTTCGTTGAAAAATTCGCCGGAGAAGAATGGATAAATCCTTTACTTGAGAGATAATTTTGATGAAACGTTGATTCAGGAAAACTTGATAAAGACTCTGGTATTTCTCCAATAAATCGATTGCTTGAGATATTGAGTGATTTCAAATTCGGAAGATTTAAGTGAGAAATTGATCCGGAAAAGTGGTTTCTTTCGAGTTTCATTGTTCGAAGAAGTGTTAAGCAGTTGATTTTGACCGGAATTGGACCGGAGAAGTTATTATAAGAAAGATCGAGTCGCAATAGTTTCTGAAGCGATAAGATAGAAACAGGAAACTCACCGGAAAACTTATTGTGCGCAAGTGATAGCACTTTCAATTCTTTGAAATTGGATAGATCGGGAATTGTTTCTGATAACTGGTTCCTTTTCAAGTTTAGAACACTGAGCTTCTTCAGTGAAGTGAGCTCTTCAAAGCTTCCAGAAAGACCGAGACCTTCAAGATTGAGCTTGGAAACATGGTTTCCAACACACGTAACTCCTCTCCAAGTGCAAACATACATCGATTCCTTCCAACTTTCGAGTGATTTTGATGAAGGTGAATTAGCAGATTTGAATGCTATTAGAGCTTGCACCTCAGGATTTGAAGAAGAAGATGATGTGTGAGAGGTGGGAAGAAGAAGAAGAAAGAAAAGGTATAGTTTCTCCATGTTGCTCTGGTAGCAGAGTAGAGATTTGAGTCTGTTTGTCAGAAGTAATCTTGTTGGAGTCAATAAATAGTCAAAACGATCCATTGCTGTAACAGAATTTGTTAATCTGTTAGAATTCAGTTAGGGTGTTGGTTATGGTGGTTAGGGAGGGTTGTTTTTTTAATTTACTGTTAGAATTACTCACTTCACAGTTTAAATTAACTTTAAACAGCTTTCTAATTCTCTTCACTCTTCAAAAAATTGATACCCAGAGTAAAAATCTTAATTTAGAGAAGCAAAAATAAACAAGTGCCTAAAATCTATGGAGATGCATGTAATTAAGAGCATGTTTGAGCTTTCGAGTATAAGATGAGTTCTGGTAGAGAGGGTCATAATGTAGGGTGTAGTGAGGAGGAGAAATCAAGGTTGATGGATTCTATTACTAATCCAGACGATGGACAAATGCTATTGCTATGCAAAAGGGGGTTGCAGGAAATAAATTGAGAGAGAGATCGAGGGTGAAGTTTACGGATTGAGGACTCAAGGATTGACATTAACAGAAAATATAACTTATCTAAAGCTGATGTTACGGCTGTGATTGTCAGAAAGATTCATGAGTAGCGGAGAAGGACAGAATTAGTGAAGCTGAAGTTTCATGAAACACTTGCCACGATATGAAGCACATGACTGACGAGGTTTGTTTGTTATATTATCTAACTTTAAAAATGCGATGATCTTTTCATTTGATAGTTCTTGTTGTTGATCGACTGTTAATGTTTCGGTAAATTACTTGACAAGAAGGAATTGTGATATATAACTGATACGCCAATTCTTATTGATAGGCTCTGTTCTGGCCACCTTTACATAACTTAAATATCGGCATTATTCAGTTTGGTTGTGTTTTCTAGTGAATTTTGATTTCTTCTTGGTAGGTCTTGTACGTACATTTATTCATATTATCTTTTATAGTAGTTACTAGTTAGGATGATTCTCATTATATCGTCTCAAGGTCTCAGTTTAATGGAAGTCGGGAAGCATTATGGTGGTTATTCGAGGACTTAACTACGAAAGGCCTTCTTCCAAATCTCCATCTGTTGATTATAAAGCTAACACGTTTTTGTCATTGACATCTGATCTACTGATAATTTGACTATGGGAAATTATAGCGATTTTATTCCTATCTCCAAAAATTGAACCATCCATTAGAAATCCATTGCTTCTTTAGAGCTTGACAGGACAGGAAGTGTAATACAACAGCCTATTAGATGGACTAGGTCCACATCCCTTTATTGATTGTGCTGTCTTGCTTCCTATCCCGGACTACAAAACACCTTTTAAAATTTCTACAACTGACTTGTAACCCAAGGTACAAGAGCTTGAACCTGACCTGTCAATGGTGTTTGAATTTGGAAAACGTTAATTGTTTCAATTTTTCATATGTTTTTCTGATTTTGTGATTAATGATAGCAAGTAAGACCGATTTATTAATTCTTATTAATTATCTTAAAATTCAGAGGATTAAAAGGATGCAAATCGATGTGATCGTATCTCAGAGAGTCAGAGTTCACTCAAGTGATATATCATATATCTTTGTAGGCCATGAGATTTCAATGTTTTAATGTTTACCACTTTTTTTGCATGATATATACGTACTCTGATGTACTATTTTTGTGTGGAGTGAAGATGACGATTCCTTCACAATGGTGACGATCATGTTGATTTGTTGTTGTGCTCACTTTATTCTTGTTAATCTCTCTTTGTTTCTGTACCAACAAATTCTTGGAGGTATTATTTGATAGTTTATCGATTGGAAAAGAAGAAAGCAAAAATAATAGCTGGCATGCCGCATGCACACAACTTGATAACACCTTGGGATTCCTACACCTCTTAGGAACATAGCAGGTGAAATTTATGTTTCCAAAGTAAGATTATTACAAAAAGAAGCTCTGAGTCTCTGACATATCTCTAGAAATCCTCCCCACCAAACTCTTAACCATTGTAGGCAATAGGTAATCCAAATTGAAGGTTATTGTCGATTATAAAATTATTTACCAAGATCTATATTTCTTGTCTTTCAATGGTAATCTTCGTTCGTTTTTTGTACCTACCAAATGATTGTTGAGTTTCAACTGCTATCTACGCTGTACTCTGTTTGGTTGGTTTCAGCCTTTGGTGTAATTTGTTAGCTTTAACTCTCTGAGAGCCATAATTTCTGTCTTTCTAGGTTTGTCTAAAACTCACTTTTGCCATGGTTTAAAATTCAAGTAGTGATAATACTCGTACTAGGTAGGCAGTTGTTTCTTTGTTTCCATGGGCACACACTTGATCCCTAATTAGTGTGCATGAGCAACTTATTTTGCTCTAATTTTGGGGATGAGCTTGTTCTTTTCGATCTTTTTATTTTCCTTGCTGGGATCCAAGGTGGGACTTTGTAAGGGTTGTTGATTAAAGCATGAATAACATAACAGGCTAGAGCCTACTCAAAAGAATTACTGATCAGAAAAGAAAAAAAAAAAGAAACCTAACAGGGTTTAGTTCAAGCCTGCTTTGTTAAGAAAATCGTGATGAGGAAAAAATGTATCTCCAACAAAAAAAAATTGTTGTTGTCGTAAGGTGTTGAATTCTATTTATATCAAATGCGAGTTAAAATAAAAACCGAGGTGTATGTCTAATTGTCTTTTTTATACAACATGCATAGTGAAAATTAGTTTAAAAGGGCTTCATATACATCATTGAAGATACAGATAAACTGATTATTCACGATTTCTGTATATCAGCCCACCTAGTTCTTCTCTTCACTATGTATGTCCAACCCCTTGCATAAAAGTACCCGATTTCAAGGAGACAAGGCTATCGATGTGAGTCACTATTTCTTCTATTTTATTCCAATCTGGTATTTCCCGCATCTTGAGATTTCTTGATGTCTTTTCTTTCAGATCATACAACAGTAAATCTTTTCATCCTTCATTAAAATTTCACCTTTCTTCAAAAAGTGCAGTGGTCTCAAACTTCCGAAAAGAAATTGATCCAGGATATAAATGTCAGGTCTAAGTAGCATGTGAAACGACAGTATAACTGTTTGTTCAGTAGCGCATAATTTAGTCCATGAGTTTGGTTCGCCATAGTTGTTCATCACCCAAATCTGAATCTGAGTAGTATGGAATTTGCAGAGCATGCAAAGTTGTCCTCTTAACAACCCCACAGTTATGGCAGTGTGTTCACTCACATCATGAGGTCGTGGCACTTCTCGAAACATTTTATCCCTCATATTGAAAGAGAAGGTTACTACTGAGTACACTTTCGACTTGGAATTTGCTACCCATTGAATAGCTTCGTTGAAAAAAATCCCAGAATCTTTTCCATTCAAAATGTGGTAAGGAATGCTTATGGACACTGTTCTGTTTACTTTTTAATCAACTTAAATATTGGCAATATAAGTTTGGTTGCTTTTTCTAGTGAATTTTGATTTCTTCCTGGTAGGTCTTATACGTCTGTTTATATTACTTCTTATAGTATTTAGGATGATACTCGTTATATCAACTTCCTTGTATCAAGGTCTCTGTGTAATGGAGGTCAGGAACCTGTATGGTGGTTTTTCAAGGAATTAACTATGAAAGGCCTCCTTCCAGATCTCTGGCAATTGATGGTAAAACTGACACTTTTTTGTCATTGGCATTTGATCTACTGATATTTTGACTTGAGGAAATTATAACGAATTTATTCCTATCTCCAAAAATCGAACCATCCATACAAAATCCATTGCTTCTTTGGAGCCTGACAGGACAGGAAGTGTAATACAACAGCCTACTAGATGGACTTGGTCCCATCATTTTATTGATTGTGCTGACTTGGTTCCTCCTATTATCAATGGTGTTTGAATTTGAGGAACATTGATTACCTCAATGACTTTCCTATGTGTTCCTGATTTTTTGTGATTAAATGATTGCAAGCAAGGCCAAGTTATTAATACTTACGAATTATTTTAAAATTTAAGAGGGTGAAAAGGATGCAAATCGATCTGATCATATCTCAGAGTTCACTCAAGTGATATATGATATATCTTTGTAGGCCATAAGTCATTATTTAAATGTTTACCACTTTTTATGCCTTCATATATATGTGACTCTGATGTACTATTTTGTGTAGAATGGAGATGACGATTCCTCTACAATGGTGATGAAGATAGTAGAGATGATGATGAGAATTTTGATTGTGAAGATGCTGAACCTGATAGAGGGCCTTGATTGGGAAGATGATAGAGAATGAAATTCACGGAAGTTTTGAATCTTTATACATACGCTGGCGAAGAGATGGATTTTATCAGAAGAAATTCAAACAGGTATAACATCCCCAAAGTGACATATTTCTTGTTGTGCTCAAGTTATTATTGTTAATCTCTCTTTGTTTCTTATTTATCTGTACCAACAAATTCTTGGAGGTATTATTTGATAGTTCATCAATTGGAAAAGAAAAAAGCAAAAATAATAAGATTTCTCAGCTACAGTGTACAGGGCCTGTGTATAGATTTAGGCAATCTTACAAAAGTAGGATTTGGTGTTTAACGAAAAATTCCCAGGATCTTGCCTCTGCTGCATGCATACAGAAGTAAGTATATTACTACTTCAGACTCACGGAGTTACACATCGTTAAGGTTTCAAATGTATTTAATGCTATAATGAATTGAACCCTCCCCCGTCCCAAACCCCAACTAATTGCTCCTACTATATTTATTAAAATATTTAGTATCTATGTGTTAATACTGTGTGTGAACTATTTGAGTGCATATTTGTTTTTTCTTTTTTGGGCATAGGATTACGAGGTCCTGCTTCTTTCAAAATTTAAGTGCCTAGATATGCAGACGGAGAATCTAGTAATACTATAGCTGACATATCGCTTGCACCTCCTAAGATTCTTACAGAAAAATCTATGAGTCTCTGACATCTTTCTAGAAATCATCCGTACCAAACTCTTCCCCGTTTTGAGCAATAGGATAGATCCTTATTAGAGGAAAAAAAAAGTTATTTACCATCTTCAGACATTTTTGGAGCAAGAACTACATTTCTTGTCTTTCAATGGTGAATTGGTAATCTTTATTCATTTTTTGTACCTACCAAATGATTGTTGAGTTTCAACTGCTATCTACACTACTCTGTTTTGTTGGTTTTAGCTTTACTTGGTGCTAATGTTTTAGTTCTAGACCATAATTTCTGTCTTTGTAGAGTTATCTAAACTCACGTACTTGGATATAGTAACCATGGAAACAAAGGAAACAAAGAACACAGATGTGTGCCAAATTAGAGCCAAATAAGTTGCACATGCATATATGCACTTATTAATAACTAATAAGTGTGTGTGTCTGCAACTTATTGAGCTCATTCATGCAACGGATGGGGATTGCCAAAAATATGTTGTGTGTTCCCTAATTATATGTGGGTGTGTACACCCAATCATAAGACGCCATGTGTTTATAAATTGGTTGGGTAATTGATCAAGTTCATTAGGGTTAAACTAAACCCATACATAGGTTATTATTATTGGCACATGGCGTTTTGTGATTGGGTGTACACACCCGCATACAATTAGGCTACACAGATAAAATTTTCTGGATGGGGATGAGCTTGTTCTTTTGGATTTTTAATTTTTTTTTTTTTGCTGGGACCAAGGTTTGGAATTTGGAAAGCATGAATAACCCAACAGGTAAAGCCTACTCAAAAGAATTACTGACCAGGAAAGAAAAACCTAACAGGGAAGTAGGGAACCAAGCCTGCTATGTAAAGAAACCCTGTGAGGAAATATTGCAACTCCAACAATAACAGTAGTAGTAGTAGTTGTTGACTTGTTGTTGTTGTTGTTGTTGTTTTACAAGTAATCTTGTTGAAGTCTATTTTTTATTAAAGCCCCAGTTAAAAGAAAAACGGAGGAGTGTTCGTCTAACAGTCTGTTTGTATACAACAAAGCATAGTGAAAATTAATTAAAAATGGCTTCATATACATCATTGAAGATGCAGATAAACTTATTACACAATTTCTGTATATCAGCCCACCTAGTTCTTCTCTTCATTGTTTGGCCAACCTCTCCCACAAAAGTACCCGATTTCAAGGAGACGAGGCTCTCAATATGAGTCACTATTTCTTCCGTTTTATTCCAATCTGGTATTCCCTGCAGCTCAAGATTTCTTGATGTCTTTTCTTTCAGATCATACAACAGTAAATCTTTTCCATCCTTCATTAGAATATCACCATTCTTCAAAAAGAGTAATGGTCTGAAACTGTCCAAAAGAAATTGATCCAGGATATAAATGTCAGGTCTAAGTAACATGTGAAACGATGGTATTACTGTTTGTTCCATAGCACATAATTTGGTCCATGAGTTTGGTTCGCCATATTTGCTCATCACCCAAATCTGAATCTGAGTTGTATGGAACTTAGATAGCATGCAAAGCTGTCCTCTCAACACTCCCACAGTTATTGCAGCCTGTTCACTCACGTCATCATGTCGTGGCACTTCTCGAAACACTTTATCCCTCATATTGAAAGAGAGGATTACTACTGAGTACCCTTTCGAGTTGGAATTTGCTATCCAGTGTATAGCTTCGTTCAAAAAAATTCCAGAATCTTTTCCATTCAAAATGTGGTAAGGAATGGTGCCTAAACGTATAGAACTTGTAGTATCACTTAAAGAGTAAACATGGACTGCAGAATAATCAACATTACCATTAAATTTATAGCATTTGACAGCTTGAACTAATTTGTAATCATCATCAACAGTGTCATAACCGAGGCCATAAGCAGTACGCTCATCATCTAAATTTAAGGACTCTTGAAGCTTTACAAGCTTGTACTCTCTGGTAGATGGATTTAGGAGGCAAAGTGAAGTAATTGTATAAAGGCATATTAATCCATTGCAAGAACCCAGTACTTGTGTTCTATGTAAAGATGGTTCCAATGGGTTTTCAATTTCAATAGCTTTATTGAATGGATCACCGTCTATGTGGTACATGTGCGTCTTGCAAATTCTTGTAACTTTTTTTTTGTAGCACCTTCCATCAACACCCCTTGTTGTAATTCTGCAGTTCTTTTCAACAATATTGGGTTTACTAGCTATAAACACATTCACGGAATCTCTTCCAATAGCTCGACTTAAGTGCATTTGGATAAATTTGGAATCAGAAACTAAGCTGCGCCAAGCTTTACATACACACTTGAATCGTAGAAGTGATTTTGCTGGGAGTCTTGAGAGGATTTCCACTACGATGATCTCATGAGGAAGAGACACCCTTGTTTCTTCACCACTCGTATTCTCACCTTCTTGTGCAAATTTGTGCTTCAGGGGTTTGACACTCCATAATAGAGCCCAAATCTTACTAACTAACATGACTGTAGGTTAAATATCAATACATAACCAGTATATCACAATTCACAACGCTGTGGAAATTGATGTTAGGCTACTGAAAATGCCTGCAACAATGTTTAATACAACAGAAAATATTAGTACGCAACATATTGCCAAGCAAAAATAATATAAGGCATAAACTTTGAATGCATGTGGTTGTTTCACCACTAGATCATACAATTGAAAGCCTACAAAATTCACATATAATATATTGATAACCAACAAGATTCACATATAAATCAAGTAAATACAGTCTACATGTTAATATCAACCAATGCAAAGAAGAATTGCTCGATCATCAATTGGTCAGGTTAATTACCTGTAAACTTATTATTCCCTGCTGCTGCTGCTGCCGCCCAAGAGTTGTTGGATAGGAGATAAATCCAATCAACCTAAGTACCTAAAGTACTTATATATTGAACCTGGTATTTTAAGTGGATAACAACTCTATGACTTGAATCTAATCTATCTCTACTTTGAATCTTTCTAATCGGTTAACCAAAAAAATACCTATCTCATTTTCCTGAAATGTTGTCTTGTTTGAAAATAAAAACGTGGTTTATATTCCCATAGCCTCCTAAGGGAAAGGGACTATTTTGGGAGGTTGTATGATTATAGTTGCCAAAGTGCATTTTTTTTTTTTCCATTAGACTTATTTGCCCTTTGCTACTGCCCAAGTGCATTTTTTCTGTTAGACTTATTTGCCTTCTACTTAAATCTATCCTAGGTACTATCGACTGTCACGTATGGGTGCAATGAGCCTTAGTGCGATTTGAACAAGTTACTCAATTAATTTTATAAATTTTATTTAAAATTTTATTTATTAATAGCAATTTTTCCAAAGAAAATTTATTAGATTGTAAAAAAATTAGCTCGACCATAGCTGGTCCACTTTAAGTTGTTTTGGACTAAGCTTAATTATGTCCGTGTCATTTAGTTCAAAGAACTTTGTAGAGCTATCTTTAAATTGGTATAGTGATACTAAATGCAAAGGCATAAGCAAAATGTTTTTTTTTTTTTTTTAGGTCTATATCTTAAATATTAATAGTCCATTTAGTTAAGAATTAAATATTTTTTTATTTTATTTATTTTTATCTGCCAAATAAATTAAAACTCATCTTAATTCAATTTGTGGTTCTTCATTCCATAGATAAATCAAAATCCATCTTCAATTGTTGTTGTGGGTAGGGGTGGGCCAGAGCGATTTTGTGGACATACAGTTTTTTCTGTCCACAAGACAGCGTTATATTATTGGTCCACCTCATAAAAACTTCCACATCAGTGTTTTTTGTTTCTTAATTTTGTTTTGTTTTATTTTTTACTTTAACGCTGATGTGGAAGTTTTTATGAGATGGACCAGTAATATAACTCTGTATTGTGGACAGAAAAAAACTGTATGTCCACAAAATTGCACTCGGGGTGGGCACGGTTCGGTTTCATTTTACCACTAAACTGAAATGTATAAGTTGGTTCGGTTTGGTTCGGTTTCAAAAACCGAAAATTATTATTAAAACTGGATTGGACCAAATCGATTTAATTCGGTTTCGGTTCGGTTTCGGTTTGGGTTTTATTTTGGGCCTGTATTTTGGGCTTTAATAACTTCGGTTTTTTTTTTGTAACCTATTGAATATTTGAATATAATCTAACATTTATCAAAAAAAAAAAATCTAACCTATTTTGCGCATCTTTTTTTTTTTTTTTTTTTTAAATAACGTATAATAAAATATATATATATATTCTCGGTTCGGTTCAAACCGAAATATTAGAATAGAAACTGGAATTGGACTGTATATACTCAGTTTGGTTTCAGTTCCAGTTCGGTTTGATTGGTTCTTGGTCAACACAGTTTTGACCGGTTTTGACCCGGTTCCGGTTCTAATTCGGTTTTTCGGTTTTTTGCCCACCCCTAGCTGTGTATGCATTTTTTTTTTAGAAAAACTTGCCGTTTTACTAGGCTTATATGTTAATTTTAACGAAGATATTTATACATTACGAGTTAAGAGAAGAATAACTCCAAATTCAAGAGATATTTACCGCACATGAATTTATATTTGATGGTAGGAAAGTGAATGGTTTTAAATAGAGTGCAGATGTAGTTGCCACAATGCTACCAAGTATCCGCATCAACTCTATACCACTTAAACAAGTGACGACCCAACTTTAATTTTCATCGACAACTTATACATTACAGTAGGTCAGACATAATACACTCTGCCTTTGTATCAAGAACATAATGAAGAATTAATTAGAAAGCCCACGTCCCCCACATAAAAAATAAAAATAAAAACGGGCTTGTAGCGCAATGTGATAATGAGGGTTCCAATGAATATGTATTTTGTAGGTTTAGTTTTGTTATTAAAAAAAAACTTACAGAACAATTTGTAGTGTGCTGGTCCTCTACTGTTGTATAATTCCTCGAGTTTTATCAATACAATTTTTTAAAGAAAGAGGTTGCAAATAAAATCACACATCAAAATATTCAACCCCACTGATTGTAAAAAATAGTTTTTTAGGTAAATTAGAGATACCCAAAAATAATTTGCCCTTTTCGAGATACCTCCATAATTGAAAACCATTAGGGATACCCTCCACTGCCCCAATCCATATACGTTTAGGCCTTAACATTGGATGGTTCATTGGGCTAAAAGGAAAAAAAGTCTAACGGAACAAAATCTGGAAAAACATTTTATAGAAAATAATTGCATTTGTAATTAGAAATTTGCCAACCAAACAGGAATATAAATTATAATAATTTCCTTGAAAGTGAAGTATCTCCATAACCAAAGTCTCAACTAAGTAAAAACTCTATTATCACCTTCCAACCCATCTCAACTGTCTACAACTCTTTTTCTCTGTTTTCTCTCTTTCACGCCTTTCTTCAAACACATTAAACCCATTCATTATTTTTCTTCAAACCCCTTTATTTCTCAGCTATTAATAATAACACAACTAAATTTCCAAAAACCCATCTTTTCTTTAATTCAAAGTTTCAACCTTTTCTACTTCGAAAACCCCAATGGGTTTCTCTTTCAGATGATTATTAGTCATGGATTTATGTGTTTTTTAGCCTAAAAATGCTTTCCTTGAGGTTAGGGTTTTTTGTATTATTGCTGTTTATTGTGTAAGGTCTTTGTAGTTAGTGTTTTTGGATTTGTTTGTTTGTGTTTTGATTTGGGGTATTGTTGATTTTGGATAAAAATGTAGGAATTTCTGGAGAAGGAATAAGAGGAAGGTTTTTGTTACAGTTGGGGTTTTCGGTAGTGGGTATGTTCTATATAAGCTTTATGCTGCTCATAGGCAGAGACTTTTGGATTTGGATAAAGAGCTCGAAAGGGAGCGAGAAGCTGATGAACTCATTAAATTCCAGTAATTTGACTCTTTCACTTATATCATTACACTTTGAAAGATTTTCTTATGTTTGTAGCTGTAAAGTTTGTGTAATTTTATTGTATTTTGATTGGTAGGCTACAAAACCATTTCGAGAACATTCAAAGAATAGTTGATTCAACGACATTGCCTTATGCCATGTACTATTTGCGGAATCGAATATCAGAAGATTTGGATCTTTCATACCTGACAAATAGATTAAATCAAGTAAAGGATCTACGGATGACAAAGTTGGAGAAGCTTGAGCTATGGGAAAACCTCAAAGTTCTAAGTATGATATTTCCATTTGCAATGATAGTAATGTCTCAGATTGTATATCTTACATCTGAACCACTTTTCCAAACATTTGTTTACAGGTTTCACAAAAATGGTGCTCTCATTGTGGTCAATGACAGCCCTCAACTTATACGTTAGAATTCAAGTCAATATCTTAGGGAGACATCTATACATTGACGCTGCTCGGGGTATGGAAAGCTCATACCTAATGGTATGACCCTTTGCATTTTTTCTTTATAATCATTCTATGGATATCACTATTGTTCAAACATCAACACATCTCTTTGATTGCTGCAAAACTTCATTAATAATTAATGTTGTTGTCAAATTGGGTGCCTCACGAACCTTCACAAACTAGATTGCATTTTCTGATGCCATTACAAAGATATCTGTCATATATGCGTAGTAATGATTTTCTTGTTTACATTTAACATGCTTTGTAAGTTTGTACACGATTGAGTAGGAGAGAAAACCTGACTTCAGAATCTATGGTTAAATCTTATTTTGTGGCATCTAAGCAATACACTACTGACACTGTTGATCTGTTATTACAATTCCATAGATAATTAAATGGAATATACTAAATCTGATAGTAGAAGCACATATATTTATACCTTCAGATGAATGTGTAATCTATGTCTCCTCTTATTTCATTATCTCTCTGTAGGAAGAAGTAGATCAATTTGACAGGCATGGCCAACAAGAGTTTCTTGCCACTGCCGATTACCTCTCCAACTATGGAATGGTCAGATTGATTCCAAATATGCGAACTGCCGCAACAGAAGTTCTCAAGGGGTGAGTATAACCTCTTATCCCCATATTCAGAGTCTCTGGAAGTGGTTGCATGAGCTCTAGAGTCGAGATTAATCTTATTTTATTATTTTGTAATGTTGGTACATCAGGCTTATTAGGTGTCTATTCCAAAAATTTAAAAGTTTATTCAGGACCTAGTCTATACACACCCCTTAGGGAGATACAACCTGTCGAACTTATCCTACTGTTTTATATTCACAATATAAGTTACCAAGACTTTATATTCACAATAGCCATGGACAATAAGTCAATAACAACTAGATTGATGACTATTAACAGGCAAAGACATTACCATCTGCAAACTTGATGGAATTCTCTATTCCTCTACCTGGTTGTAGGACAGCAAGAATTGAAAAAAGAAGAACATACGCCATACAGACATTGAATATGTGTTCTTTTAATTCTTTGAACTTTTCTTACAACATATACTTCCTATGCTTGCAGATTTTTAACTTAGAATTGTCTTGTATACAGAAAGAAGCTGACAGATACCTTCAATGCTTCTACGCTACGAGAAACCATCATGCAAATATTAAACACTTTCAAGACTATAGGTGGCTTTCATGACTGGGTGACATACTTAATTCCTGAAAACGGCCTTTCATACAAGCAATCAGTGGTTGCATACGCCAAAGATTTTGATGATATTTCACTACTTCCTAATGTCAGCAAACTCGACCAACTCATTCTAGAGGCTCGTGCTGTCTTAATGAGGTAGTTGCCTTTTTATATTTTCTTCATCTTACAAAATGATTCTAGTCAACTATATGAATTGTAGAATAGCGCCCCCCCCCCAAAAAAAAAAAATAAAATAAAAATAAAAATAGGATAGTTTGATATGGTTCCTGGCCTAATTTCAACTATGGTAACACAAAGACGACCCTAATGGTGCCTTTGAATTTTGAAAATTGTAAATTCTAATATCAGTTGTAAAAAGTAAGTGTGACATGTGTATGCCCATACCTATTATGTAGCAGAAATATAGAATAGTTATAATTGATCGGTTAGCCGACTAATCATCAGATGGAGGGTTGTAGAATTGGAAGCCAAATCAGAAGAGGTTCCAATCAAACAGTCCTAACTCCTTAGGGTGTTTCTAAAGAACCTGAGAACAAATAAGCATTGGATGTATCAAAAGCGGAAAGTAACTCCTTACTTGTCCTATGTAGAAAAGGAATAGTTTTTTTCTATGATCAAATCATAGGACATGTCCCTTCTAGCAATGCAGAATTGCATGAAACACACTTCAAGAATTCTATTTAACTTCATACTCCCTTCTCTTCTATCCTAACCCTCACAAATCACATGAACCCCATCTTTGATTCACCCTTAGTCTTAAATAAATAAGGGCATTATAATATTCCCAATTATATGAAGGGATGGGAAAATCAGGAAAACAATTTATTTTTCTAAATAGTTTAAAGTGCTCGTCTTCCATTCTGATGATTTTCTTCCCTTGGTCTTTTCTGCACACGCTTACATAGTGCGGACTTTGGAGATGTCATGGAAATATCATTGAGATCAATAGTGGATGCTCTGATGGAGGATGTTGGATTGCAGTCAGGAGGTAGTCTATCTTCTGGGATTCCACTGGCCAGGCTTTTGGCGCGTGTTGCACAGACAGGACCTGTACTGCTTGACGAGCCGAGCAAGAACAGATTTATTCAGATAATTCAAAGCTTGCCAGAAGTTGAATTGTTCTACACTCTTCTTTACGCAAACATGCCATTACAATTTTCAGAGAACACGTGATATCTGATTTCATGGATGCATGTAGGAAGCTGGAAAGGGTCCCATTAAGGGGATTTCAATTTTCAATTGGTTAGGAAAATAAAGTTGATAATTTTTTTGTGTTGTAATTTCTCTTAAAAAGTTGTGCTCTATTTTTTTTTTCATTTGTATTTCTTTCCCACATATTATCATTAGCAAATGAGCTTGGGCACATCAAATAGTGTTGTATTTCCATTTTGCCACAATAAAAATGTTATTTACTTGGAGGATGTAAATGGATATCTGCATGGAATCTGTCAAAAGGAAGTCCTACTTCTTCAAATCAACTCCCATGTTTGGTTCATGGAATCAACAATGGATCATGACTTGTGAATTTCTTGTTTTTAGTTTCTTGTTGATCAGACAAATCCTGCAGAAGCTTGATAAATCCTATGTAATGTTCATTGAATCAACACCAATGGATCATTGGGCAAATTTTTGAGCCAAATTAGGAAGACAGACTGACAGATAGAGATTGTATCACTTTCCTTTTGATTATGATGAAAAATATGTAAAGTAAATCTCCCAATAAGCTGAACAAACATGTTTGAGTTGATATTTCACTGATAATAAACTTCCCAACATTTATGGTACAATTGACAGAAGAGAAAAAAGGTGGCATAATATTATGGTTATGGTTAATATGGTAATGTGCTTTTTAATACGGTCAATTGATTGCTTAATTCACTCTCACAGCTCCACAAGGCACCAAAAGAACATGAGATCTCAAAGAAAATCCTTCGTCTGTTGATCAAGCTCATCACTTCCAATCTCTTTGACTTATCTGCTCTGTAAGTTCTCTCCCTCGTTTTGTTTTTTCATGAGTTTCGGATTTTTAAGGAAAAATAATTGAATTAGATGATTATGAGCAACTTTTAATTCTGTCATTTTGATGGTGAACCTATACATTATAGCATTTTTTTGTGTGGCTTTAACTTGATGCTGGTGATGATCATGGAGGGTGAGATTAGTCATATGTGAAGAATTATTATTGTTTTAGATCCTTAAACACATCGACGAAAAGAAAAATGTTGACAGTATTATCACATGGTGCAATGAGATCACATCATGAAAACCTCCTTACTGCTGTAATCCCTTTGATGAAACTCCTATCTCTGACGGTTATAGGCTTAGTTCTCGCACATCCGAAAAGGCAAATTCTTCCAAGAGCAACTTTTAAGCTTCTCAGCAAACTTGTATTTGCCCTGTTTCTGCCTTGCCTTATTTTCACAAAGCTTGGGCAAACTATGACACTTGAGAATATTACGCTCTGGTGGTTCATTCCTGTTAATGTGCTTATTAGTACCGCCATTGGTTGCATATTAGGGTACCTTGTGGCAATTGTATGTCGCCCGCCCCCTCAGTTTTTTCGACTCACTATTATTATGACTGGATTTGGCAACACTGGGAATCTTCTGATTGCTATTGTTGGATCAGTCTGCCATAGCCAGAACAATCCATTTGGTCCCAACTGCAAAGGGAATGGTGTTGCATATGTTTCTTTCGCTCAATGGGTTTCTGTAATACTTGTTTATACCCTTGTCTATCACATGATGGAACCCCCAATGGAGTACTATGAAGTCGTTGAGGAAGGAGTTGAGAACAATGAAGGACCAAGTGGTAACGACATTAGTAGACCGCTCCTCATTGAAGCAGAATGGCCAGGTATCGAAGATAAAGAAACCGAGCATTCCAAGACACCATTCATTGCCAGGACATTTAATAGCATTTCGGGGGCTTCGCAGACAACTCTTCCTGATTTCGATTCATCAACTGATCTAGGAGGAAACAGCCCTATGTCTATTAGGTGTTTGGCAGAACCTAAGATGGTCAGGAGGATGAGAATTGTTGCAGAACAAACCCCAATTCGTCACATCCTTCAACCGCCAACAATAGCTTCCCTATTTGCTATTATTGTTGGGATTGTACCACAACTCAAGGATTTCTTTTTCGGATACGATGCTCCTCTTTCATTCTTGACAGATAGTCTAGAAATCTTGGCAGGCGCAATGGTACCGTCAGTGATGCTAGTTCTCGGAGGAATGCTTGCTGAAGGGCCAAACGATTCTAAACTTGGGATTAAAACAACAATTGGCATTTCAGTCGCAAGGCTCTTGTTGCTTCCTCTATTGGGGATTGGTATCATTACTTTGGCAGGTCAAATGAACATCTTGGTTCATGATGATCAGATGTTTAAGTTTGTACTTCTACTGCAATACACTACACCAAGTGCCATACTACTAGGAGCAATTGCCAGCTTGAGAGGGTATGCAGTTAGCGAGGCTTCCGCCCTTCTTTTCTGGCAGCACATCTTCGCCATATTTTCTCTTACCATGTATATCTTCATCTACTTTAGATTGCTTCCATATATTTGAGTTGAAGCATTCTGCTTCAAGTTTTGCCAGTGTAGTTGTCATCTGAGAGGGTATACTGCAGTATACATTTTGGAAATAACATATATGGATTTGGAAATTCAATACTCTTGCTGGGTGTTATAGAATATAGTTGTCATGTTTCTTGGTCAACTACTATAAATTTGGACATGATGATGGCATGCCTAATTGCCCATATCTTAGAAAATTTTCAAATCATTTTTTCAACCATTAACATCACAATACATATTACCTCAAACAAAAAAAAGGGTATGTGTACATATTTTGAGGTGTGTATAGAATGTATGTATCTGGCCCAAACTCTATCAAGGCTATATCCTTCGAATTGTAATTTTGGTTGTGGTGCATTACATGCCTATACCACAAATGTGTGTTACATGCTTTTGAGTCCTTTTAGCTTGAACATTTGTCAAATATTGGTTGGACCAATTGCGAACCCCCACAACACCCCAATTGTAATCCATTGGTATCCCTTAATATCTGCCCATGATGCCGTGCTATGTGTAAACATAGACACCTATACGAATATTCTTGTAATCAAAACTTTATGTTATAAATAAATAAAATCCTTGAGTTGCGCACTTTGATATTAATAGGTGACTATGGAGAGCATCGATTGTCTAAATCTAAAAGATATAAAGCAATTTAATCGCTTTGAAAAAAGAAGAATCTCTTCTCCTCACCTCACACCAAGAATCCTTGCAAAACAAAAAAGGCAAGCACCAAAAGCAAATCAAATCTAAGCCATTCTGACAATATAACTCTGCCTTTTCTACAATGTTTTTAAACGCCACATGATGTTATTGGAAGACTTGAAACCACACAGAAACCTGAAACCCTACGTTTGTATGCTATCTATCTTATCTCATGTTGCCATGTTCGTGGTGGCTTCAACTTATCAATAAAGGCGTCTTTCTTCTCTTATAGGCATTTCTTCAAACACTTTTTAAGCAAAAAAACTAAACCAATGGTTCTTATTAATCTCTTTACCGTTTCCATGCTTTTTCCTCAATAAATCTTATTGATTCAGAAAACCCATTCTTTATTATCTTGTGTATTTCTTCAAACAGATTAAATACAAATTAATGCTTTCTATGAACTTTGCTTTTTCTCTACTTTTTCTTCTATAAATTCATTTTTCTCACAAACCCCATTTATTATCTTTCATCCATTTATCATTTTCCATGGCAATTTCATCACCCCCACTATTTCTCTTCCCTGAGTCATCTCCCATGGAAGCATCGATTCAAGCATCAGCACCTCCAACAATTCTGACTCAAGATGAGTTGAAGAAGATCGCTGCTTATAAAGCAGTTGAGTTTGTTGAATCGGGTATGGTTTTGGGTTTGGGTACTGGTTCAACTGCAAAACACGCAGTTGATCGAATCGCTGAGTTATTACATCAAGGAAAGCTAACCAACATTGTTGGAGTTCCAACTTCAAAAAAAACCCAAGAACAAGCAATTTCATTAGGAATACCTCTTTCAGATCTCAATGAACATCCTGTTCTTGATTTAGCAATCGATGGTGCAGATGAAGTTGATCCTTATCTCAACCTTGTTAAAGGACGTGGAGGGTCTTTGTTAAGAGAAAAAATGGTGGAAAGTGCTTGTAAGAAATTTATTGTTATTGTTGATCAAACAAAGCTTGTGAAAAGTTTAGGTGGAACTGGGGATGCAGTACCTGTTGAAGTTGTTCCATTTTGTTGGAAATTTACTGAAACCAGGTTACAGAGATTGTTTGAAGAAAAATTTGAAGTTGGATGTGTTGCGAAACTTCGTGTTTGTGGAAAAAATGGAGAACCATTTGTTACTGACAATATGAATTATATTGTGGATTTGTTTTTCGAGAAAGATATTGGGGATTTGGAAGCTGCAAGTGATGAGATTTTGAGGCTTGCTGGTGTTGTTGAACATGGAATGTTTCTTAATATGGCGACGACTGTTATTGTTGCGGGTGAGTATGGAATTACTATGAAGACTAAGTAGGAGATGGGAGGATGATAGGAGATTTTGATGTTTAAGGTAGAAGATTTAGTGATTAAGGATTTTGGGTTTTTTAATAAAAACCAATCCTTTGATGATGAATTTATATGTTTAGTAGAATGGAGATGATTTAGGCATCTTATTTATCAAGGTATGAAACTTATTAGTTTATTATGTTTGTTAAATTTTGTTTTGGAAGCTAATGAATTCATTTAGATTAGTATATTTCAACTTGTTGTTTCTGTTGATTCTGTCTTATTAGTATTTAACAATTGCTCTATCTATGCATTTTTTGTTGATTGTGTCTAAGGGGTATAGCTATTTGCATTTTCGCTTAATAATTGCTTTCTATGCAATCTTTCAAAGTATTATTTGTGTCAAGTTCTGTACTTTGAATTGAAAAATGAAAAAAAAGGTGTGAACAATACCCTCTAGTGCATTTTTGAATCCAAATTTACAGTGTGAAGCATGTAAATGCTCTATATGACTGTCTTCATGTTTGGGGCATTTAGCAAATGAAGCTTTAATAGTTTGATCCAAGTTTATCTGGAATAGTTGTGGTTGAAGTGTTTTTCTACCTGTGCCCCAACCACACACGAAGGCAAGGAGAAAAGTGAATGAGAGGTGTGTTTGCTTTTTTGAATGAGAGGTGTGTTTGCTGTTTGAGATGAGGAAAGAGATAGAAGTATACCAGAGGGTTTTTTGGTAGTCAGATAGAGGGTGAGGGTACATTACTAGGGGAAGGGAAGAGAGGGAAATTTCCTGGTTGAGGAGAGGAAATGTGTGCATTAATAGTTGTTTGTTGCTGTTGGTATTCCCAATTTGTGTGTGATTATAGAATTTCCAGGGCCAAGTCTCTTCCTTGTCTCTTTGTTATATCAAATTCTCTAAACGCGTTGATCATATACTATGATATTCTTTCTTGTGTATGTATGAGTACCAAGCAAGACAGAAATGGTCAAAATCCAGACGGCATTCGAACAATTGAGACAGAATCCAGATTTTCGTCTGATTTTATGTTTGGTACATGATTAGATAGCTGTTTGAGTAAGACTGGCATCCGGGCAGGTTGGTCTGGGTTGGGATTGAACTGAATCCCAACTTGTGTCTCAACATGAGATTTTAAGAAATCAATCCAATATACTCTTAATAGTGACCATGGGGAGAAATGCTGGATGTTATATTTTTCGCTCTAGGGTATATATACTCTCATGGTATCACCTTCCCATGCTCTGATCACTGACTATGTCCTAGTCGAGATGATTGCAGTGGTCATGAACCTTGGACAGTTATGGACTAGTGATCTGTCCATGACATTGTCACTAACATTCACCAATCTTGAAGGACTGGTCCTTGCAGACTATCTCAACTGAATTTGAATTGACCCAATTATAGTCAGTAAGACCCTGGAGCATGGATAGGATCAGTCCAAGTGCCTTAAGTATAATCTCCCCTGAGTTTAATTTTCCTTTCTTTGAAAGACCTTATTCTTGTCTCATTACAAGAAAAAGGAAATAAAGAATGTATTGACCAAATCTGTTCGGCTACAGTTAGCCATCAAATTTAAAACATATGAAATAGACACCTAACACGCCCAATTACGTATTGTCTTCTTATGTATTGTTAAACACATTAATCAGAAAGGCAGTCAATTAAGGTTGCAGTCTTGCAAATATAAGTTTAGTCGACTTGAGGTTTATATTTCTATATAATCTTAGATTCTTATATATAGAACACCATCAGGCATAGGAATAGAAGGATTGGGATTTAGGAGCAAAAAAAGGCATGGCATCCTCTCTTCAATATTCTTTAGGCTTAATTAGCAGACCAAAACCCAAGCTTAAGCTCCACAAGTACCAACATGTAAGAGCTCAAGCCCTCGGAGATGAAGGTAAGAATGACTTTATTAGTTATGATTTTTCTTTTTTCTTGAGAAGCTGGATTCTCTGGTGTGTTATGAAAGTATGGTTTATTAATTACCAACTTTTCTGGTTTTAAGGTGGTGCAGGAAGGTCGATCAACATGGTGGATGCGAATATGATTGCATTAAGAGAAAGAATAGAGATCATAAGAACAAAAGAAAGGTTGCATAGATGCTATAGAGTTGAACCTGCAGGATGGTGTTATTCATCTGGGTATGATCATACATTAAAAAGGAATGCTAGGTTATCAGAATCCTTGGAGTTTATGGTCTTGGTTTGTAAGACATTTGGTCTTACAATTGCTACTTCCTCTTCTCTACTATGTATTCTGTCCATTGTAGTGCATTTGAGACTTTTGGGTCAATGACATAATTATTATTATACTTTAATCATGTTGATTGTAACGTTGAAAACAATTGTTTGTGTAAAGTGAGTTTTTAATTTTGTATAAGGCTATTTAAGCCACTTGCATAATTGAAAATTATGAACGAAGTTTGGATACATTTGTTTACTTTTCCATGCCTTCCTTTAAAATTACAGATCTCCCACATTACATACGATATGCTTTTGATCATCTGTCTGATTTGATCACTTGTTAAAGATGACAGACACTTATTCTTTTACGTAGACAAAGATATGCACATATTCGGTAAGCTAAAGCCATGGCTAGAAGGATCCAGACTTCTTTCAGTCCACCATTTAGGTTCACAGTATCGAAAGAGGGTGAGGTCTGCAAACTTCGACAACCACCTTTGCTTCCACATTCATATAATTGGTCGCCTGAATATTGAACTTTCAAAAGAAGTCGAAAGCCATAATACATGAAAGATATGTACTTCAACCACTGTATGAACTCTGGTATATGCTGTGACACAAACAAATCAAAACCAAATCATATAAGTCTTAGAAATTAAACCAAGTGTGTTTACTGACAAGAGGGTATAGGACGAGTTCAGTACTTGCACATAGTATCCTCCAGTAAGGAGAAACAACATTAGTATTAGAGAGGCAATCATCCCAGCTCGTTTTATACTTAAGACCATGGCGCCGAATAGCTCCCCGGCTCCCTAGGTACAGAAAAGAAGTCATTTAATTACATGTTCACATATATTAGAAATCGAAACAACTATATTTTGTGGTTCTTTATCTTACTTGACTTGTAATGACTATCAATAGTATTGAGAAATGTGTCATGAAGAAGCAAGCAACGGTTCTCTTGAAACCAGCCATGAAGTATACAATAAGCATGAAAGAGGTCGGATAGAAGATATGAGCCACCATATCACACAAAGTACTAGACACATAGTACACACTAAGCCTGTACATATCGGCTTTCCGTTCTTTTACTAAGTAGACCTTCTCAAATGGGAAGACATATACTGCCCCAAATATCGAGGATGATGTCCAGAAGATGCATATGTAATATATCAGGCCTACCTGCAAAAGGTCGCAAATTAAGTAGGTGAAACTTAGAGAATTTCAACTGGCTTTAGAAATTTTACCTGATCTCGGAGCTGAGCCTCTGTCCCAGTGGTAGATTTCCACCAAAGAAGGCCTAGTAAGATTGCGACTCCAAGCGCTTGCACTAGTCTTAGTTTATCAAAGTAATCTCTACATCTTTCTTTAAATGTTCTCTTTGATAATATGAAAAACTGATCCCACCAAGTCATGGTCCAATCCTTCTTAACTTGCACAGCCGACTGAAGATGCTCTGGAGCCTTTGTTACCCTGTGACTAGCCTTTTCTTTTGGTTCTATCGCAACTTTGAACTTCAATTGTAAATACTGAAATTTCCATAGCAAACAAATGTTTGTTAGTAAGAGATCTGCTTATATATTCTCATGTTGTTTTGCATGCAAGGATAATTCTCACTTACTTTAATTATATCTTTCTCGAATTCAAGTGACCCTCGAGGCGTTCTTAGGTCTTCAGGTAGACTAATATCATTTACTTGTCCAGTTGTTAAATCTAGTAGGAATTCTGCAGGGTTCATGGCTATCTCAGGGACAAACCTTAAAGATGAGAAATACTGCATTGATTCTCTAGCCTTCCCATAGTACACTGGATAACCTTCTGATATCAGCAAAAGCTTATCAAACATGTGGAACATTCTGCTTGATGGTTGATGGATTGTTGTGATGATTGTTCTGCCTGCCTATGATCCATTAAATGGCATTACAGATTCAGCTAATTGAATTTTTCGCAGTGAACAACCGTATACACAAAAGTAAACATATACATTAAGCTCCAACCTTTGCAATTCCTTGAAGAATCCGAAGGAGTCTATTTGCAGAGGTGGAATCAAGGCCCGAAGTTGGCTCGTCAAGCAACAACAACGAAGGGTCTACAAGAATTTCATAGCCTATGCTGGTTCGTTTTCTTTCTCCTCCAGATATGCCTTTTACAAATGCACCTCCTATTCTTGTACTGCGACATCTGAATGTCATAGAAGAAGTTTTGGTTATTACTTGCACAGTACATAGTGTAGCTACTATAAGGTCCTTGTCACACATACCTTTCAAGTCCTAATTCTTTGATTATCATATCAACTCTGACATACTTTTGCTGTTTGCTCATATTGCTTGGGAGTCTTAGAAATGCAGCAAAAACAAGGGTTTCTTCCACTGTTAGTTGAGGAAGGAGCAGATCGTCTTGGGTTACAAATCCTATCCTGAAAGTAATCGAATTTCAATATCATATCCCTGCAAAGCAGAGGAACTATAACATACATAATAGAATTGTCGTAACTCGTAAGATTATCTTATCTAACCTCCTCTTAAGTGCTGGATTATATGCAATGTCATTGTAAGTGACAGTTCCTTTAACATTTTCATGCAACCGACCGCCAAGTATCTTAAGTAAGGTTGTCTTCCCACTACCAGAAGGTCCCATTAAAGCAAGAATCTCCCCAGGACCAATGCTTCCTGTAATACCCTTTAGGATTGGCTTGTAATGCTCTCCATCCATATGCAGTTGTGAAGCAACCTTTGACATCATTACCTTCACAGGATTCTTAGATGAAGCAGGGATGCTTCTGACTTTAAATGCCACATCTTCAAACTGCATCGACATAGTACTCACCCAGTTACGATTATTTAGGAACAAAAAATAAGGATGTACACCCTGCAAATAACTACAATGAGAAGGATCATATACCTTGAGAAAAATGGGAAGAAGCCCATCTTGATTGGTGCTTAAATATTCTTCTTCGATAATAATTTCTGAATTTCCTTCCTGATTGGTGGTATATGCTTGAGACATGAACTCTATGCTGTGACCAAAACCATTACTTCCCGCAATTTGCATTGTACCCATGGATGGAGGGGATACTACTGAAATTACCCCTTCTTCTTCTCTGCTAATTTCTACATCTCTATTGAAATCCATCCTATGGATACAACAAGGAAGATACAATGGTGTATCTAATGGATCAAATGAACTGTACAATGAGGTGATTCAACTATAAGTAACCAAAAGTTATTTTTTAGATTGAAATGTATTGGTTGGTTGATCACATGCTTTTATTGTGAAAATATATATATAGGACTTGGTATTGAGAAAATGAGAAATTAAAGTATGCATGCATGTCGATCGCTCGTCACAACACCCTTGGGCTGATCAGTAGTGTAACATCAAAGATTATGATTCTTCTCAATCATACTAGAAACATGACCAACGAACTAGTTTGCGAGATTATGTCACTAATGTCATCAGGCCACCATATATTAGACTATCTAATCCATGTGGTCATGTGGATACCTAGCTAAGATTATACTTGTATTGTACCTGAAGCAATAGCTGCAGCCTAATTATGATCAAAACAAAATTAAACTTAATTATATAATGAAAAACGTGGCACCTAACACACACAAATTGTTAAACAAATGTGTTGAATTATTCTGTAATCTTCTAAAATTATATTTAACACATGCATGGTAGACAAAGAGAGAAAAGACAAATATGTTTAAACTTTAAACTATAACTTAAAGTCAGTGAAGCTGTGAAGGTGTTTATTTATTCTTATACTCTTCTATATAAACTATATACATGAAGGCTTAGGAAAAGAAGCACAAAAGGGCATGGCATCCTTTCTTCAATCTTCTTTAGGCTTAACCAGCAGACCTAAACTCAAGCTTAAGTTCCACAAGCACCAACATGTGAGAGCTCAATCTGTTGGCGATGAAGGTAATCGTGATTCTGTTATATATATATGCTTTTTATTGTGATCAGGCTCGACTGTTGTATAGACTTTGTGGTGTCTCCCATTCTTGACATAAGTAAATCTGGTTTCTTGGTACCCCCATCATATCGATCTTATCGTGCTTTTGAAGGGATCAATACGAAGTTATAAGTGTATGTAGTTTAATATCTTGCTGAATTATACAATATAAATGTTTGAAATGAGTTGTTGAAATGGTATCAACTTGTAAATGAAGCGTCGGTAATGGAAGCTTAATTGCTGGCTTATTAATCTAAATTTCTGATTACTGTCTGCTTCTACGGCTCCGCTTGTGAGCCCTAAATCACCTTGGTATAAAGCCTAGATTTTGTAGTACAAAGTTTTCTTCAATATATTACAAACTGTTTGCATAAGAAAAAAAAAAAATTTTTTTTTTTTTTTTTTTGATCCAAGGTAAAAATATTTCATTAATAAAAAACTCGAGTTGAGCAAATATAGAGAGTACACTTTCTACATGTTACATCAACCAAGCAACCAGATGACCTGTAACAGGCACCTCCCTAAGCTATCAATAAAAATAGAGGAAGACTCCACATAACACAGCAGCAGCAGCAGTATTAGCAATGGTCCTGAGCATAACTGCACTACCTGCAATCCCTTCCCTAAACTTCCCACCCAGTCACCAGTCCAGCAAAAAATATTTATCATCGGTAATTAATTTTTCGCATTTGATTTGAGCAGGAAGGTCAACAAACATTGTGGATGCAAATATGAAAGCTTTGAGAGAAAGAACAGAGATAATAAGAGCAAAAGAAAGGTTGCAGAGATGTTATAGAGTTCAGCAAGCAGGATGGTGTTATTCGTCTGATTATGATCATACACTCAAAACCGAGGCCAAATCATCAGAGTTCTTAGAGCTTATGGTCATGATGTGTAGGACATTTGGTCTTACAATTGTGGCACCTTCTTTTTTACTTTGTATCTTATCCATTGTAGTACATTTGAGACTTTTAGCTCAATGACATAAGAGTTGTTAATTTGTTATGGTCTGTTTTGGCTTCTTATCGATCTGTTTCCTGTAAACTGACGAACCTAATAAGATTTTATATAAGTAGTTTCACTCAATGAACTTGTGATGATCATTGAATCAACTTTACACATCTGCTTCTAGCTACTATAGAAAAAGTGCAGACCTTATACAATACTAAATGAACAAACGATTGCGAAGCAAATCTTATTGATGTTTCTCTAACGTTTGAAAATGAGACGTTGGAGCAGGTCATTTTGTCATTGATTATTACTTCAGATTCATTCCTTGGATAGAAAGATTTCAGAACATGTCAACATATATTGTCCAGATGGTCATAATTATCACTTATCACTACGACACGCACACAAGAAAAAAAAAAAAGGGTCTTGCATCACTGCATGTTGTACAGAAATCTTGAGGCCAAGAAGACAAAAGCTTTTAAGTCTTGCTTAGGATAAAATGGTTGAACGATATAATGTCGTTTGTGTGTTTAATTACCGAAAACAAAAGAATTGATGATAAAATACTTAATCTGATCTTAAAAGTAGGTTTGTTCACCTAGCTAGAAAACCATTTGATCTGGTCCTATAGCTGACTGACGAATTAAGTAGATAATAATCCTGATCTAATTAAGGTAAGCTAAGCTTATCCAAATAAATTAAAATTTAGATGCATTAGCCTATGTTTTTGTCTTCATATGTTTGATATCCATGCATTGCCGGCAATTGCATTCTATTTTTATTATTGGAGTCATAACAGGAGATGGCCTTTGGATTCTATGTATCAATATCACTATTGAATAAGGGGTATGTCAGTCGTCAGCTGTTGTCTGTTGCATTTTTTTCTGCAGTGCACACTGACACTACTATCCTGATTCCCGTTGGGTCGAACTTCGAGTAGTAGTAGCCCCGAGTCGAGTCCGACCCATTTGTGCCCCATACATGGTCGTTAACAACAAATGAATAACACTCTTGAATCAACCGCCCAAACTTTTGGACCCAAAATAATACAAAATATTTTGGCTAGCTAGCTTTTAAGTTGATACATATATATATGTACATTGTCGTATAATTGGTATGATCGAGATCGAGATCGAGATCGAAGACAGAGAATCAAATGGATAGACAAGGATTAGCAGATGATTTGGAGATGCAAATGATAGGAAGTTTTTTAAGTTGTGCATCAAGAGGAGATAAAGTTGGATTAAATCAAATGTTGCGAGAAGGAACTTCACCTAATGTTCAAGATTATGATAAAAGAACTGCTTTGCATTTAGCTGCTAGTGAAGGTCATGCTTCTATTGTTGAATTGCTCTTACATTATCATGCTGATGTCAATCTTCAGGATCGTTGGCACCGTACTGTAAGTAGTAATACTGCATTTACCATTTTTCCGAACAAAATGTCGACATATTGTAACAAATCGCGATAGTTAAGAAATATCGCGAAATACTGTATTTGCAAGGTTAGTAGCAGGGTTGATTTTGACAACCGAATTAACGATTTTAACTGTAAAATTGAAATTCAAAGGACCTGTTTGGTTAGAAAGTAGAGTAGTGAATCCAACGACTTGTTTGGCTTTAATGGCTTCAATGCTTACTTCAAACCCCCAATTTCGAATGGGTAGTTTCTCTTCAAAAACCCTAACATCACAGTCTATTTCCCCTGTAATTACTCTTCAAGATGGTACCTTTAATACCAAATTTCATGATTTTTTTTTCCCCTGGTAATTCGATATTGAGGAAAGGGTTTATGTTGCTCCTTTAGGGTTTTTAAGTGATTTGGGAATTGTTTTGCATGATTATAGATTCTTCATTTCGTTTTATTTGCTTAAGTTTCATCTTTATTCTATAAAAATACTACAACTCTTGACTCTTGAGGTATGATAATTTCTTACACTTATAACCTTGCATTTGAATATATATTAATGTATATGTGTTTTTTTGTTTTTTTTTTTTGTAAAAAAATGCAGCCATTGACAGATGCTAGACTGTATGCGCATAGAGACATATGCAGGATCCTTGAAGTAAATGGAGGCAGGGACACTCTAAATCATCATTCTCTGGTAATACTTTTGGTTTTCAGCTTTTAAACTCAAATGGAGTATAATGTATATATTATTATGAAAACCATCCAATTCCAATCGAGTTTCTTTTGTGAGTTTACAGATTCTCATTAATTGTTTATGCAGACCTTCCCACATGAAGGAGGTGTAAATGAAGTGAATATTGATCTTTCAGAGTTGAGTGTTAAACACTCATCCATAATCGAGCAGGTCTGTACTAACTGAATATTGATCTTTCAGACCTTCCCACTTCATGTAGGATTTTTTTTTTTTTCTCCCAAGATTAGTAGTAATATAATCGTTTCTACTATTCAGGGACTTTTTGGAGAATCTGAAAAAGTCAAGTGGCGTGGTACATGGGTTGTCCAAACAAGAATCAAAAGACATATATATCAACCCGGGGTAGAATTGTATGTTTCAGTATTTATTTGTCTCTGTATATTGCTTAGTAAAGACTCCAATAACATTATTAGATGTTAACGGACGCCTTTTTTTTATTCTGAAACATCTAATCAGGATATTGTCCGCTAAAGATAATAATCTTTTGAGGGAGCTTCGACACCCCAATATTGTGCAGTTCCTTGGTTCAATTGTACAAGGGGAAGAAATGATCCTAATTACAGAGTATTTATCAAAGGTAAGTACTGAGAAGAACCTATAGTATAGCTTTATCATATCTCTAAGTTTTTATTTCTGTTATATAAAGACACATCAGTTGATTTTTCTGAAAAGAACCTCCTCACCCTATAATAGTATCACCAACATGGAGACAGTTTAATGTGGCTAACTGATCACATGTGAAAACCTCACTTGCGAGTAGAAGCAAATATTATTGTACATCACATAGCTTTGGCTTATTGACTGTAAATGAAACTTAGGGCCAATTTTATATTGCATTTCATGTCCGAGATAGAAAAACTTATATTGCTTATGTCCATATTGATGTTGCAGCTTATGAGCTTGTTGGCTGATATATACTTTGACTTGCCAATTTTTGTTATAGGGGAATCTGCATGACATCTTGACAAGAAAAGTGCGGTTTGACTTTGCTACATCTGTACGCTATGCCCTTGATATCGCAAGGTAAGTCGACTATTAGTTTTCATTTATTTGTTGAATATATTAGTTTTCATTTATGAATAGCTGTTATGTACCAATGGTCATTATTATATACTTTTCTTAAAAGAAAAAAAGAAATTGTTAAAAGAAATTATTGTCTATAAGCCTTTTTCGTCTCTGAGGCCACGTGCCTGCAAGATGATTGAATGGTGATACTGTGTACAGCTTCAACGTGCTCTTAAATTTAATGTTTACATGTGCCTTCTACATTGTTTTAGTTTTGGTGATTGTGATTGTTTTCCTTCTGGTTTTAAGATATTTGACCTCAAATCTAATTTGCAGGGGAATGAACTATCTTCACGAGCACAAACCCAACCCCCTTGTTCATAACAACTTGAGTCCACGGTGAGTGTGGCTTTCACTTTGATGCTTCTTTCTCTGATGTATTTTATTTTAAATGTACAGGTTATTTCATCATATAAATAAACACATATTCTTTCTTTTCCTTGGAACATTCATAAAAGTGTAAAACTAATGGTTCCCTATTGTTTTGTGATAAGTATCTTAGTTGAATTAATACCCTGTTTATTTCACAACAGAAACTTGTTGCAAGATGAAGGTGGGCACTTGAAGATTGGTGAGTATTGGGTTCAGATGTTGTACGAACGCATACACCCAATTCCAGAAGATTGTAAGTTTCACAAAATTACATGCTGAAAGTATCTACTTCTTATTTGAACTAGGAAATTCAATAGTTGTACCTTTGTTTTAATCTTGTTGTGAGACAGGTCAACTAGACGATGGAAACAATTGCCCCTCTTTGTATGAAATCAAGAAAGACATATATCTGTTTGCGAATATATTTTATCAGGTAAGAATGTCAGTATGACATGTGATATATGGAATGGAAAGCATTTCTCGTTAAAGCTCATTTCAACTAATTTCTAATGCATGCATTCCAGATGTTGGAAGGAGGACTTTTAATCTCTGACACGGAATTAACTCAACTGAAATCTGTTAATTTTGTACCTAAGTACAGATTAAGTCGCTGCCCTATGAGAATTCAAGAGTGAGTTACTTCAACTCATGATCTTCTATGTTTCAGTTTTTTTGTTTTGAGCAATTTTGGTTTCGACTACTAGATGTTTTAGAACAAGCTCAATGGAATCTTAACAACTCATGGGCTTCCATATCATCTTGCAGCAATAGATAGATTCAAAATCATAAATATCTACTTCTACGTGTTAAACCTAATTACCTAAGGCCAGATTTTAGAGAAAATACCCACACTACATATTGAGGATGCATGTTTGTCATTTGCTTCATCATGGTTTGCATCTGTAACAGAATAGCATAGTCAACACTCTAAGTCAGCGATTAGTGAATAACATAGTCACCGTGACAGAATCTTCCGAACAATTTTAGTATAAATTACTGTTCACATTAAGTTTATTGTGAATGTTCAATTTTTGTATTTTTTTTTTTCTATTGTGAATGTTGCTTATGTAGAGCTCTAACAGTTGGCACAGATTGTGCTTCAATATGCTTTCTGAAATTCCATCAAATGTATGCAGGTTGATAAGGGATTGTCGACACACAGATCCTGCTAAGAGGCCAACATTTACTGCTGTTATTGAAATCCTTGAGGGAGCTGCTGTGAAAATGGCAAGAAATGGATGCCTCGTTTGCTAAAGCACAGTTGCGTGCTATAATAATGGAAATTAAGCCTTGATCTGGAATTGAAATTACAAGTGGGGAAAACAGATATAGGGGAAAAACGAAAGGCGCCTCCAAATTGAACTGAGTATGTATCTAGGGCGAGGTGTTGATATAGTGATTCAATCCCAGTCCATGTTAGGTAACAGATATATTGTATATATGCCGATTTTTAACTTAACATCTTCAAGATTCTATTTATTGTATAAACTCAATGGATTGGTGTCAATTCAGATATATCCAATGATGCTAAACCCATCAATTAAGTGGATTTTTCTTCAATTTTACATAGGATAACAAACAAAAACAACTTGTCAGTGTCTGACAATTAGGTCTACTTCCTTTTCATATGTTTTTGTAATGTACTTAAACGATCAGCTAGCACAATATATTGACTTAAATTTGAAGTCTTACTTTTGATCCTCCTCTGTTTACATCCTGAAACCTAGGATGGCAGAAAGGGTAAGGAGGCAATGCTTGCAATAGCTGAAGCTATATGATTTTTGGAGAGCTGACAACTCAAATACTCAATAACCCCAAGAAAAGTACTACCAAGGCAAAACAATTTAAGAGTGTAACTTTAAGCTATTACATCCCTTTGGCACAGATATAACCAAACCACCATCATAGCAACTGCAGGAAGATAACTAGTCAGATTAGGGAACTACTGAACAAGTGTTTCGTACTTTGATGTGGTACACAGATTAGGGAACTACTGAACAAGCGTTTCGTACTTTGATGTGGTACACCGTCAGGCATGTGTATCCCACTTTCTATGAACACGACCAGCAGAAAAAAATCAACCTTTTTTTTAGCAGCAGACAAATTTAACTAGATGTCCATGGATATACCATTAATTAACAAGGGAAATACAATCAGTGTACATATCCTACAGTGAGCCAAAGTAAACAACAAGATGACTGGCAAGTAATGATAAATATAAACAAGCATAATATGAACATGAGAAGCAGGCAAATTCAATAAGAGGTCCATGGATATACCATCAATTAACAAGGGAAATGCACAATCAGTGAACATATCCTACCGGGAGCCAAAGTAAACAACAAAGTGAGAAGTAATGATCATTATAAACAACCATAATATCTTCTTAAAAAAAAAAAAATCTTTCATCATAATCTGATTCAAATGTAATGCCCAAGGAATGATTCCTTTCTCAAGTTTGCACAATTTCCCTCTTATTTGAACAGAAGGGGGGAGGTGCTGATAAAACAGACCCACAAAGCTTGTTTCTATACCTACAACTAAAACAAGTTAAATAAAAAGACAGAATCCAGACAATGATCTCGAAAAATGCAAAATTACAATGATGGCATTGCCATGACCAACCAAATTATTAGTTCCAGGGAAGTAAACAAATGAACAAAGACGTGACTAAGCATTCTCCTTGGCAATCTTCTCAGCCTTCGCATTAACCTCATCAATTCCTCCAACCATGTAAAATGATTGCTCGGGAAGGTCATCAAACTTTCCATCCAAAACACCCTACCAAAAAAGCAACACCAAACACAATAAGACCATTTCACAACAATGAAGAATCATTATCAGTCTCAAGCATGTGGATATGACAGAAACGAATCAATTTAAAGCCCTGAATTGCTGACTGACACCTATTATAGCCTTCAGGGATTTTAGCAAGGTTCGGATATTAGCAACCTTTTCTGTATAGTTCCCAATTCTTAAGGTTAGGACTTCTAAAATATTTGCAAGTTAAACACTAGATTTCCATGGACAGCCAACTTTAAAGGGTCTCAGATAAGAAATGCTACTCCAAAAGATTTCATATATTTATATATCCAAGAAAACAAACAAGAGTCATCTTTCCAAATCAATTGCTATTCATATATATATACCAGGCATGTGTTGGATTTGAAGAGAAACTTTCTGTTTCACCTATTAATAATTCCTGACACCGCCTCAAAAATGTGTTCACTACAAATTAATAAAGCGTGTGGTAATATACGATGTACCAGACAAAATATGAACCTAATGATATTAACAGCATCCTTCCAATAATGTACACCAACACCAGGTTATGAATACGACTGTTTCCAATAACTAATTCCTCATGAAGTTCTTCACGTTTTACATTAAGATTTTCTTTTTCTTTTATTTATATTTATCTTTTTTTTTTTTTTTTGTGTATTGTTGTTTGTGTCTGTGATGGGAGAATGGTTGGTAGGTATAGATATAATGACTTTTGAACTAACTACAGTTATATTGTTAAAGTTAAACGTGCGAGCTTCTCAATGCTGCCATGACAGAAGGTTGAAGGACCAAACTGTCCAAACTAGTTATACAAATTTTTGCAAAAATCAAGGGGTAAAAATTCATCTTGAAAGACCCAAAAGAGAACAAATATATGAAGTCGGATTTACATTACCTGGAAACTAGCAATGCTCTCTTTCAATTCAACATACTTTCCAGGGGCACCAGTGAACACTTCAGCAACATGGAAAGGCTGACTTAGGAACCGTTGAATTTTACGGGCACGGGCAACAGTCAACTTGTCATCCTCACTAAGCTCATCCATTCCCAAAATAGCAATAATATCTTGAAGATTCTTGTAGTTCTGAAGAACCTTCTGGACACCACGAGCAGTGTTGTAGTGATCTTCTCCTAGGATATGAGGAGAGAGCATACGAGAAGTAGAATCAAGAGGATCCACGGCAGGATAAATACCAAGTTCAGAGATCTGCAATAAGACAGCCAGAGTGTAAACAGTATGCATCGCAGAATTGTCTGTTCCATAAATTATCAATAAAATGATACCTGGCGGGACAAGACAGTTGTGGCATCAAGATGGGCAAAGGTAGTCGCAGGAGCTGGATCAGTCAAGTCATCAGCAGGCACATAGATAGCTTGGACAGATGTAATAGACCCTTTCTTTGTAGTGGTAATACGCTCCTGAAGACCACCAAGATCAGTAGCCAAAGTTGGTTGATAACCCACAGCAGATGGGATACGACCAAGCAAAGCGGACACTTCAGAATTAGCCTGCACAATAGACAAAGATAATATTAGCATCAGAGGCACAAAGATTACAGATTCCTAAAACATTTCGTGGAGATGCACCATACCTGGGTGAAGCGGAAAATGTTATCAATAAATAGAAGCACATCTTGCCCTTCAGCATCTCGGAAGTGCTCAGCCACAGTAAGTCCAGTAAGACCAACACGAGCACGAGCACCTGGGGGCTCATTCATTTGACCATACACAAGCGCACACTTGCTTTCACTCTGAGACATGAAATAACATGTATAGTCAAGTCAATATACAAGGAAACCCATAAGATGAAGGAAATGATGCAAATAAGAATAAGTTATAATAATAAAAAGTAATATGAGGACCTGCTTTTCACCAAGCTTAATGACACCACTCTCAATCATTTCTCTGTAAAGATCATTGCCCTCTCGAGTACGTTCTCCAACACCAGCAAAGACAGAGAAACCACCTGGCAAACAATATGTAATATTAAGAATAGCAAAGAGAAATGATAAAAAAAACTTTTCCAGATGAGTTTTCTGTATCAACAAACCATGGGCTTTGGCAACATTGTTAATCAGTTCCATAATAAGCACAGTCTTTCCAACACCAGCACCACCAAACAAGCCAATTTTTCCTCCTCTCTGGTATGGTGCAAGGAGATCCACAACCTGTACAGTGTATCAATATATAGAGAGTAAGAGAGATGAGATCAAAATGTTGTGATAAAACATGAGGGGAAAATGTATGTACATGAGGTATTCTACAAATAAATTCAGATAGAAATATCCTATGCAATTTGCAAGACAAAAAACATGACATATTAGCATACCTTAATACCGGTAACAAGGATTTGTTGCTCAGTAGCCTGCTCTACAAAGGATGGAGCTTCACGATGAATAGGCAAGAAGTGATCGGTTTCTGATGGAAAAAAAAAAACCAAAATTCCAAACTTTAAAAACTAGTACCATACCATTAAAAAAATTACAGTGAACTTTGCAGTGTTCAATTTCTTACTGATGTCTCCCCTATGGTCGATAGGTTCACCAATGACATTCATGATACGACCAAGGGTAGATCTGCCAACAGGAACCTAATGAAATAACAAGAGTTCAAGAAAAAGTAAGAATAATCAAAACGTATCAAATGAAACTGCAAATTCAAATAGCAAAAATTCAAAATTATCTGAACCAAGTAACAAATCCAGAACTATGACAAAATAAGACATTCCTGAATATCATAAAATACAATGTACAAACTCTGGCAATTGCAAATGCTCTACTTTATGTTGAACACATGATACTACTCCAAAAAAGGAAGGAAAACTAAACTCTAGTAGTACGTGCTTCCATAACCAAAATCACTGTGTATGTTGGATTGTGTATATTGGAAATACAATTAAACTTTTAGTAGTTTTGAAATGGAAAATCCTAATTGTATTGGCAATGTCTTTGATGTAAACTTTGGTTGTCAACCAGCTACTAAGATAACAGCCTTGGACCACCTTAGTTCAAAATCATTGACAACCACCTATGCTTATTTGCAGCCTTTGGGGACACAATGATGATCTGTGTTAGTGCAAGAGGGGCAACAAGGACTTTATCTGTGATCCAAATGGAGGACATGAAGTTCATAGGCTTTCTAGGTGACAATTAGTAAGAAAGAAAAAATATTTGAAACATAATGCTATGTTATAACTTATAACTTGGTTTCCATTTCACCATTACAGAGTAATCATCACTGAATACTGTTGTAATTTCTTTTGATGGAAAAGAGGAATAATAAAAGACTAGCACATATGCCATAGGTTGTAATTACAAAATAGAGACACAGAGATAGAAATGTCATTCCTTTGACCCAAAAAGCTCACACATTGCATCACATAAATTTAAAGGAGATCAATGCAACACCATTACAACAATAATAACAGACTCAAACTTCGTTTTAAATCAAACTTATACTCCCAAAATGTTCATGTTCCATCCTTAGACCAATCAAACATAATAAGAAATCAATCATATGTCATCAAATTTTAGCACAACAATAAACCATGAATCACAATTTCAAACCTTCTTCGCAAATACTGTTTCTAAGTACCAACATTGACCATAAAACAATAAATTCGATTATAAATGCAATCAAATAACAAAATCCCTAAAATAGATTACATTGAGAATTAGGGATGCTTACAGTAATGGGTGAACCAGTGTTGAGAACCTTTTGTCCTCTAACAAGACCTTCAGTACCATCCATGGCAATAGTCCTCACCATATTTTCACCCAAATGTTGAGCAACTTCCAACACCAATCTAATCGAATTATCCAAAACTTCAAGAGCCGTCAAGATCGGAGGCAAACCTTCAGTAAACCTAACATCAACTACAGCACCGATAACCTGACAAACTTGTCCGATCGAACCAGCACCAGTGAACTCATCAGTGATTTTACCACTATGTCCACTTGATGCAGATGATGTTGATGGTGTTGTCGTTGGAGCAGCAGCAGCAGCTGCTGCTGATGTGGCATATTCTGCAACACGATTAAGAAATAAAGGAGAAGATCGAAGAATAGTAGATGAAGTCGATGATGATGAAGATGGTGAGATTCTAGGGTTTGTGATTGTAGATTTGGAAACTGATCTTCTTGAAGATCGAAGAAGTGATGATAAGATCTTGCGAGAAGCCATGATGTTGATGGTGATTAGGGTTTTGAAAATGAGAAATTAGGGTTTTTATTTCAGCTGCTTTAGCAACTGAGATTAAACCACATTTCACTTCTTTTTTTTTTCCTGTGGAGAGAGAAAAGAAGAAGAGATAGAGCAAGTTTACGTTGTGGAGTGAGAGTGGGAGTGGACTTTTAAAGTGTTTTAATATGGGCTTTATTTAGGCCCATAGTCATTTTGGATATTCTCTTTTATCCACAAATCATATTGCAGATGCCCCAACCAACAGACTGGTGCAACCAGAATTGCAGAACCAGGAAAAATGTCTGTGTGTTTTCTTATTACAGATGAAAAGAATCAGCCTGGAAGCAAGGTTCAAAGTACAAAATGAAGGCACAACCTTTGTAGTTCAGGAAAAAAAAATGGTCCAATTTTGCAGGTAATTGTTAAGAAAATTTAAATTCAGTTGTCGCATATTTCACAAGGCAATGTGTGTAATGATAAGATATTCATATTAGGAGTGTAATTTCCAACTATAGTATTGTATTGAGTTGGAAATTTCTTACAGAAAATAAACATTGTTTCTTTCTTTAGCCTTCAAATAGTTTTAGTATACTGTATATCTATCAAAATTCAAAATCCAGAAAATGGTATTCTTTCCAATTTACTCAGGTTAAATTGGCAAGTTTTAAAATTATGATATGGTGTAATAAATGATATACAGTATTAAGGTGGGGTATAATAATAGATGGTTATAAATTTGGTAAGAAGGGAACAAATCTGTAGTAGGGAGTAGGGACCACGGACACCTTATTATGTTTACTATACTTGTGGTCAGTGTGTTAAATATACTTAAAATATGGCTGATCTACAAACTTTCTTGCTTTGAGAAGAAATCTTGAAAAATGGACTATGAATGATTGAATGTTTAAACTGGAGCATTGGAAGGAGTATAATTTAGTGAGGTATTAGTATTATGGCTTTCTTTCCAAAACAGTTCTCAACTAATTTCCATGTGCGGAATAAGTCAAAACCTTGGGATGCATTCTTAATATAGTCCTAATGGTGAATGTTGATACTCCTGTCCCAAACAAGGATAGACACTTATATACATCATCACTCCATACATTCAGTGCTAGTCCAGGGAAACAGAACTTCAGTGCTAGAACAGGGAAACGGAACTTCAACCAGGGAGATTTTTGAACACCAAGGTTGAGCAAAATTGGTTAACCAGCTGCTCGAAAAATATCCACTGAACTGAACAGAAATTAAACCTGATATTCATTCCACCCCCAACAATATTGCTAATTAACGGCAATGGTAGAAACGAATGACTCTAGTAATGTTCGGTAAAATGCACCAGTAAAAACATTGCTTAATCACCAAAACTCCAAAAGTAGCTCAAATGAAAGATTTAAAATAATCATGTTAAAACATCAAAAGTATCAAGACCATGTACCAAGTGATTAAAATGTATTAAGCCGCAAGGAATTTTTTTTTTCTTTTCAGTCTGCACAATTTTCCTCTTATTATAACAAAAAAAGGAGGGAGGGGCTGACGTAGCAGACCCATAAAGCTTGTTTCTATACCTACTAGACTCCTGCAAAAAGAAAATAAATAGAGACAAAAATCTCGACAATCGATCTCGAAAAATGGAAATCCCAATGATTGCAGTGCCATGGCCAACCAAATTATTAGTTTTTCTATGACATGGTAATCAAAGGCACGGAGATGTGACTACGAAGCATTTTCCTTGGCAATCTTCTCGGCCTTGGCATTAACCTCATCAATACCTCCAACCATGTAAAACGATTGCTCGGGAAGGTCATCGTACTTTCCATCCAAAACACCCTGTCAACACAATACCAAAGAAAAAGGATGAGGCCAACAGGTCAATGAAAATTTAAACTTCATTTTATGAATATCAATTTCAGTTTAAATATCAAATATCAAGTTCAACAAGGAATAACTTTTGAGTCGAAGCTCAAAAGAATACCAACTAAATTCATACATTGCTCAAAGACAAGTTACAGTTTTTTTCCCAAGAAAATGGCATTTTGCCTTTTCGAGTGCTAGAATGATGTAAACAGATTCAGAACTGTGATATTAGTGGTCATGAGATTATGCAAATCTTTGTGGCAACCAAGTAAGATGTGTTCTTTGAAATTTGAACTAGTTACCAACCACACAAGACCAGGCAAAAATTACTAACGTCTTCCCATAATACAATATACAATAGAACCATGACAGAGAATGTATATTTTTTCAGGCAACAAAAACCAACTGCCATGCTCATTTTATGCTAAAAGAGTACACTACAAACTTGAGGAATGAGTAATCAAGGAGTTCAAACTTTGAAGTTTGAACTAGTTACCAACCATACAAGACCAGGCAAAAATTACTAACGTCTTCCCATAATACAATATACAATAGAACCATGACAGAGAATGTATATTTTTTCAGGCAACAAAAACCAACTGCCAGGCTCATTTTATGCTAAAAGAGTACACTACAAACTTGAGGAATGAGTAATCGAGGAGTTGCCAAGAAAAAAACTATCTAAACAAACAAAAATAATAAAAATAATGTTTGTAAGAGAAGCGAAATTGAAGTTTACCTGGAAACTGGCAATGCTCTCTTTCAATTCCACATACTTTCCAGGGGCACCCGTGAACACTTCAGCAACATGGAAAGGTTGACTAAGGAATCGTTGAATTTTACGGGCACGAGCAACAGTCAACTTGTCATCTTCACTGAGCTCATCCATACCCAAAATAGCAATAATATCTTGAAGATTTTTGTAATTCTGAAGAACCTTCTGTACACCACGAGCGGTGTTGTAGTGATCTTCTCCCAAAATATGAGGAGAAAGCATTCGAGAAGTAGAATCAAGGGGATCCACAGCAGGATAAATACCAAGCTCAGAAATCTGGCCATAACAAGGCAAATAGAGTATTATTAACAGTATCACAGAAGAAAACATTCCCTGAATAATTCAGATCAATTATGAAACACTGAAACGTACCTGTCGAGACAACACAGTGGTTGCATCAAGATGGGCAAAGGTAGTTGCAGGAGCTGGATCAGTCAAGTCATCAGCAGGCACATAAATAGCTTGGACAGATGTGATGGAGCCTTTCTTTGTAGTTGTAATTCGCTCCTGGAGACCTCCAAGATCTGTAGCTAAAGTTGGTTGATAACCCACGGCAGATGGGATACGACCAAGCAAAGCAGACACTTCGGAATTAGCCTGCACAATGAACAAAGAAAGTATTAGCATGTACAATTGCAGATATATATAAGCGGTTCTTCAAGCAGTTCTTCAAGATTCATCTTACTTGGGTAAAGCGGAAAATGTTGTCAATAAAGAGAAGCACATCTTGCCCTTCAGCATCTCGGAAGTGCTCAGCAACAGTAAGACCAGTAAGACCAACACGGGCACGTGCACCAGGGGGCTCATTCATTTGACCATAGACAAGAGCACACTTGCTTTCACTCTGGAATATAAAAGATCAAACAGTCATTAAACTGAAAGGGCATAAAATAGGGAATGGATGCTGTATACTCACATAAGTTATCAACTAAATAAAAATAAAAGGACCTGTTTCTCGCCAAGCTTAATGACACCACTTTCAATCATTTCTCTGTATAGATCGTTGCCCTCTCGTGTACGCTCTCCAACACCAGCAAAGACAGAGAAACCACCTGGCAGAGGAAATATCAATTGGTTATGAATGCAAAGAAATAATTCAAAAGGATATGCAAATAAAGTTCAGTATCAACAAACCATGAGCTTTTGCGACATTGTTAATCAGTTCCATGATAAGTACAGTCTTCCCTACACCAGCACCACCAAACAACCCAATCTTGCCTCCTCTCTGATAGGGTGCAAGGAGATCCACAACCTGAAAGATTCAGGGAAAAAAAATTAGCATTGAGACAAGATCAAGCAATGTTTCAACCATATCAAAGCGTACATGAAAAGAACAAGACATGTACTACTTTTATTAACAAATTCAGATACAGTATTTCGATGAAATGCAAGAAAAAAAATACAAAAAGCAGCATACCTTGATACCAGTTACAAGGATCTGTTGTTCAGTAGCCTGCTCAACAAAGGCAGGAGCTTCACGATGGATGGGAAGGAAATGGTCGGTTTCTGGTAAAAAAAAAAAATGTCAATATATTAAACAAATTCAAACATACACCAATATAAATCCACATCATTAGTAAACTGTAAAAGGCTCAAAGTTTCTTACTGATGTCTCCTCTGTGGTCAATAGGTTCACCAATAACATTCATGATGCGGCCAAGTGTAGACCTACCTACAGGTACCTAATCACAACAAAAAAAAATCCAAATATAAAAAGGGAGAATCAGAAAAATATTCACAACTGAAACAGGAATGTATGCAAATTTGATTTTAAGCACCATAAACACAATCTCATCAATGACTAATTAAACAAATCCAAAACAATAATCAATTGATTTTCGAACAGCATGAAATAGAATGTGGATCCATGTAAATGTTGAAACCGTCATAAATCTTCATTCACATTGAAATGCACATCATCATACAATAAAATCGAAACATTGTTAACTATAAAAACCAATCAGGATAGTCAACCACCTATGCACCAAAAATAATGAATCAAAATATCAGATCTTTTTGGTCAAACAATTCAATTTGATACAGGAAAAAGGCCGATTCAAACAATAAACGAAATCAGCCAATAAAATCAGATGAAGAAATGATGGATTATAAGGAAATCAAAGAGCTTACAGTGATGGGAGAACCGGTATTAAGAACTCTTTGTCCTCTAACAAGACCTTCAGTACCATCCATAGCAATCGTTCTCACCATATTTTCACCCAAATGTTGAGCAACTTCCAACACCAATCGAATCGAATTATCCAAAACTTCAAGAGCAGTCAAGATCGGAGGCAAACCTTCAGTAAATCTAACATCAACAACAGCACCAATAACCTGACAAACTTGTCCGATCGAACCAGCACCAGTGAACTCATCAGTGATTTTACCACTATGTCCACTTGATGCAGATGATGTTGATGGTGTTGTCGTTGGAGCAGCAGCAGCAGCTGCTGCTGATGTGGCATATTCTGCAACACGATTAAGAAATAAAGGAGAAGATCGAAGAATAGTAGATGAAGTCGATGATGATGAAGATGGTGAGATTCTAGGGTTTGTGATTGTAGATTTGGAAACTGATCTTCTTGAAGATCGAAGAAGTGATGATAAGATCTTGCGAGAAGCCATGATGTTGATGACGAAATAGATGAATTAGGGTTTGAAGAGAATCAGTTGCTTTTGCAACTGAGATGAAACTTCATTCGAGGAAATGAAGAGGGTGTTTAAAGGAGAGAAACGAGAAGAGAAATGTTGTGTGAGGTGTGAGTGATGTTGTGGATGTCAACGCGATTTATAAGTTGGAATTTTTCTCAAGTTTGGCGTCCAGGTTATTTGGATCTGATGATTAGTCGTTTGTATTTTTTCTCTCTCTACTCGTGTTGGGCTTTACTGCTCTTGGGTTTAGATATTGGGTACTTGGAATAGCCCATATCCATTGAGATAGTTTCTCTCTTCATCTGATTCTGGTCTGACTTTAAAATATTACAACTTTAATCTCACTCACACCTGAGTGCCCAAAAAAAAATTAGAATAAGGTAAAACTTTGGATTTTTGTTACATACTCTACTACAGTAATTCGAGATTTGTTTATACAAGTAATACAACCGTCATTTCAGTTGATTCCCTTCTTTTTCTCTACTACAGTAATTTGAGATTTGTTTATACAAGTAATACAACCGTCCTTTTTTAGCTGGTTGCTGGCCTTGGCATATTGGAGACATGTGTTTTTTTTCGTAGCTAGAAGAAATTCTTCTGAAAATGTGGGGTACATCAAAATCTTGAAAATAATATATTTAGTTTACTCCAAATTCTCAAAAATCCCCTCAACAATATTTTGTGCACCGTATTTGTTTTAGTCTATGTTATTTTGGGCTACACTAATCTGACAATTTCCCATCATGAAGATAACTTATAGTTTTATACTAGTTTGGAACTAAGTAATGAATCATAGTTTGTGACTTTGTGTGACTCTAATTTATCTTCTAAAAGGCATGATTACAATTTATCATGAAAGATTCATTTAATGGCTTGAATTGTGTAAAGGATCAAACATGATGATAATCATGAGTTCAAATTGGTGTTTCTATAAGGTCATACTGGTTGATGGATATTGGATATGCCATTTGAGGCCTTTTTATTTTTGATAAATGATCCAGCCCTATTGAGTTCATTATTATCTCTTTGGCCCATTCCTTGTGTATGATGGAATGCAGAGGGTTTTCATGACTGTCAGTCTGTCAGAGTGTTTTGTGTTGTTAACCTATTCGTATGAAAATGTAGTCCAGAAACAACTTTCATATATTTTTTTTCCTGTTTATAAATCTAGAACTCGTTTAAAACCTCAACTCATGTGTTTCTCTATACATTATCTTGATCTACTAGGTTTCCCATTGAAGTCACTTGACAAATGTGATGAAAGGAATCAGATTTCTTCAAATTGCACTAAATCTAATATTGGAGAGAACTCACTTGAATCCTCAGTGTAAGTGAACTCACAACTACATTATTTCTATTTTTCTTTTTCTTTTTCTTTCTTATTCACAACTACTGAATTTTTGCTCACAACTATTTGGAGAAACAGAAGCTATAAGGAAAAACCATTAAACCAGCATGGAAGGAGTTGCGAACAAAACATTGACCCAAGCTACATTCCCAAATTGGCTAGAACTTTCACAACATATTTTAGAGTTGGCCATTAAGAAGTCGACTGAGATGGATGATTATGTCCGGTTTGGTGCTGTTTGTAAGTCATGGTATTTGGCCAGCCCTTAATTCCTTCAGACCTTACAAGAAACAGGTGTGTAAATTCAGATCACTACCCCAAAACCTACACTGTGTTGGTGCCAGTGAAGGATGGTTGGTAATAATGGAGGCAGATGACAGTTCTGTTCGTTTGTTAAATCCATTATTGTCCATCAGTGATGAGATCTATCTTCCCATTCCTGCAGTATCCTGATACTAGAAAACTAAATATATTTAAAGTTGTTCTGTCTGCCAATCCAACATCAACCCCTGATTATGTAGTTATGGTCATTTGTGGTCGAGACTCAAACTTTTGGATTGATCCAAGCTTGGCTTTTTGTCGGGCTAGTGAGCGAGCTTGGACTAAAATTGATTGTAGACTTGTGCTTGAAGATATAATGCATCATAAACACCAAATTTATGTTATAGATTTCTGTAAAAAATCTTTTTACTAGTGACATTTCTACTTCTAAACCTTTGGTGAAAGAAGTTGCAGTAGTACCCCCACAATGGAGTGATAAACTTCTTGTAAAATATTATCTCGTCGAATTATTAGAAGACATAGATTTGGTTCATAGAAGAGTTAGCGTTCATGATAGTTTAACTTACGGTTTTGCAATCTTCAAACTGGATACTGTCCAGATAGAATGGAGTGAAGTGAAGAGCCTTTATGATCACTTATTGTTCTTCGGCTGTCATTCATCCATGGCTATCCCAACATCAGCTTTCCCTGGTTACAACTCCAATTGCATATTCTTCTGTCGTGATGAGGTGCCATTTTTTTTCACGAAGAGCACTTAAGGACACTGGATACTTTGACTTGAAAGAGGGGAGCCAAGTGTTCTAAAGAGCGCAAGCCACTGTCTATATGGATTGAGCCTAAACTGCAGGGCTGCGGCTCAAATTAATATCTCAGGAGGGTGCTGCAGTGCTGATGATGGAAAAAATTGCTATTAGTGCAAATTTGATGGTGATTCAATTTAGTATTGTAAGGTGGAGAACTTAGTCACAAATATAATGGTTTATTTCTTCCTTGGATCGTTGTATGGACTTTGGAGTAATGTGAACTGTGAAGAGCCTTTGTGGTTGAATCTTGTTGTTAGGGTGTTATTCATGATTCATCCATCTATATATGGTAGGGTTGTGTGTCTGTTTTTTAACTGCTTACTACCTTTGTGTGGCTGGTTTTGTTGAAGGACTTCTCATTATTGGCACATAAATTTTCTGTTCATTTTGTTTTGAGCATGTTGGATACCGAATGAGTCTATACGCAACAGGGTTGGCTTAAATGGCCAAAAGCAAATTTAACAAAATTATTTGTGGGATATTGATTGCAAAAATGTGTTCTGGTGGGAACTTTGCTTCAGAAGAGAGCAAAATTTTCAAAGAAAGGGGCAAAAACTTTGTCGACTTTGTATCAATGTGTACAGTGAAGTTTGATATATTGAGGTTGGGCCATCAATGTTGTGCTAGTGTATCAAAGCCATGTACTGATTTAAACTTGTTTGATAATCTGTCAGGTGTTTTTTTGTTACCATATGTGAAAATCACAAGGAATTCAATGCAGGCTCCGATAAGAGTTTGCATCATCGCATATTCACATGGATGATGAATTAGGTATGACAACTGGGCGTGAAATTTACAAACTAAATCAGTAGATCCTAGGTGATCAAATAGCCTTTGCGTCACGTATTGTTCTTACCTTCTCCTTCATCCATGTCCATTATGAGTTTTGGTCTATCACTCTTTTGGAAATACCGTTTAGATGTTACTGTAAATATTTAAGTCTGGCCACTTTTGTTTGACTTAAATCCCCAAAAATATTTAAGTCTGGCCACAATCTTAAATGCATTACTAATTTTTTCTAATAAAAACAACAAAAACATCTGAAATATTAGGTCTTGTTGGGCACCTCAATGCTCAATACCAAAATCATCACCACTTGTAGTGGTTTAGATGACATGGTCAATAAATGAGGTGAATGTGGATCAAATACTTGTCGGTGAGTACTTGCTGCAATGCTTCTTGAAAGCAAGAAGGAAAGAAACTATTTGAACTCAACTACATAGTTTTTAGATTTTACGCGGTCACGCCAGCCCAACATCTGATCAAACTCCTAATGTTTTTGTTTTAAATATTTTTTGATTATGGCCCTTTGTGGTCCAGAAGGGAGAGCTTTGGTTTTACTTATGAAGGAAGCTGTGTGGAGACCAAAAATTCGTTCAGGAGTAAATAATATAAAAAGGAAAAGGAATGGTAGTTGGATATTTGGATTAAGACATGTTTCAATTTCTATCTGAAACAAACCATTCTGCTTTGGCCTACATATCTCAGTATCCACCATAACTGTATGTATCTTGGTGTGGGTAAAAAGTATCCTGTCTTTCAATAATTGCAACATCTTCTTCATCATCATCATCATCATCATCATCATCAAGACACAGACTTATTCTCTTTCTTCTGTACGCTTTTACGATGACAGCAGCAGCAGCAGCGGCAGCTGCAGCAGCAATAAGGATGCAAGCAGCAAACAGGATGGAATCATCACGACAACAATCATCGGGTGATGTACCATCATCATCTGTGGCTTTCATGGAAAGAAATTGGTTGCAGTCGCGGAGTAAGATGTGGGAGGTTCACGGAGTTATTACTGAAGGTCATAAGGGGTCAGTGAGATCAATTGCTTTTGATCCTAGTAATTCATGGTTTTGTACTGGTTCTGATGATAGCACAATTAAGGTTTGGCATGTTAGTAATGGAACACTAAAGCTTACCTTAAGAGGACATAGTGGACAGATACATGCTCTTGCTGTTAGTCCTCAACAGCAGTACATGTTCTCGGCAGGGGAAGATAAACAAGTTAATTGTTGGGACCTTGAACACAAGAAGGTTATTCATTCCTTTCATGGCCATCAAGATGTTGTTCATTGCTTAGCTCTTCATCCTACTCTTGACAATGTGTTCCTTACTGGAGGAGCTGATTCTGTCTGTCGTGTTTGGGATATTCGTAAGAAGACATCAATTCGTGTTCTTTCTGGACACAGCGATACTGTTTCATCACTTCTCACACCACCTACAGATCCGCAGGTTGTAACTGGTTCCTATGACAGAACTATGAAGTATTGGGACCTTAGAAATGGTAATACAATGACGACACTCACACATCATAGGAATCCTGTTCGAGCAATGGCACAACATCCTAAAGAACAACATTGTTTTGTATCTGCATCCTCTGACAATGTAAAGAAGTTCAACCTTCCTCCAAAAGGGGGGCTTTTGCACAATTATAGGCTCTCCCATCTGCAAAAATCTGTCATTAACACAATGGCTGTCAATCAATTTGATGTGATGGCTACCGCAGATGACAATGGGAGCCTGTGGTTCTGGGACTGGAAGACTGGCTATAAAATTCAGCATGAACCAACATTTGCGCAATCTTGTTTATGGGATAATGCATCTGCCATATATGCACTCTCGTTCGACATAACTGGTTTTTCTCTTGTTACTTGTCATGCTGATACAACAATTACCTTGTGGAAATGAAGATAATTCATATACTAAGATCAAGTTGCCATTTTACTTACAATTTTTTTAGATGAATGTGAGCACGACTGCACGAGGAAGTTATATATTTAGTGGTTCTGGTGTCTTCCTGTAAAATTTGGAATTTGCATTTGGTTGTAACCGATAAGTCATGAAGGATACGAATATATATCACTGTTTTTCAGGGAATTGTTTTGTTCCTTTAAGGTCTCCATGTCTGAAAATTAAATATTGCTAAGTGACTTGGTGTGGAGGAGAAGCTGCATTGTTTGTACATTGGTTGCTCTGTTGCCTATTGTTTATTCTTTATTATTTGCATTAGGACTAGAATACATTTGAAAGTGTATTTAAGATTTTTATGATCACAACACTATCATTTATTTCTGTTTGTATATCAAAGTAAACTAGCAATTGAGTACATTTTCTTCCCAGCCTTGAAAACAAAAGTGTCTTTCTTCACTGCAGCCACTCTTTTGTTCCTCTGTCGATGTTAGCTTGTCAGTTAATACTCTTGCGTAAAACTTCTTTCCCTGTGACGCTTGTGTGCAATTTTACCTAGCTGGTGTGGGAGGCTCTAATAAGAAGAATATGTCAATATTGGCAGGGGAAAATCTATTGTGCTTGTGATAACATCTAAAATAACCTGAATCTGTTCAAAGAATTATATAAAATGCGTGATGAACTATCAAGATTCTGCAAGATAACTATCAAGAATTATAAGACTTTTGCATCTCTTTCACTGGCTAAGTCATGTACCCAAAAGACCCCAAACCAGCATTGCTTTCAGCAAGTCCTCCTGATCATAGGAAGCTGCGAAGGAGTGTTTCAATACTCTTGATTGAATGGAAGGTTATTAACAAAAAACAGTGCAATAATTTGAAATACACTCCTAGGCTCATTGCCACAGCTTGTGCACCTTCTGACAACATGAGTTGAAATACTGGCAAGATTTAAAATGTCGAATTTTGGCAATATTCCATCTTAAAAAATACTATAAGAATTTCGCATCTTCCACGAAAGTTGGGACATGTGTCGAAAATTTGAAAATAGTAAATTGATCATTCATCCCCAAGCAATAAAACATGTGAAGTGCAAAAACTTCAAAAGAGATCTAAAAACATGCCTAAAACTATAAATGCATATTATAAGTAAGTGCAAGCAAAACTCTAATTGAAAAATTATTGTCAAACATAAGCACCAATCCTTCGTATAAAAGATACTTCAAAAAACTGAACTACTTACAACATCATTAAAACTGCAATAGATAATTACATTCACTTCACTTCTTTCCACATTTTAATTGTCTTGTCAGCCTCGCAAGTGACAAGGCGAGAACCTGTCATGTCATATGAGAGTGCATATATGCTAGCTTCGCTACTCAATGAGCCGGGTTGGAGGATTGTTTTAGCTTGCTGGAAGTTACGGCCACTGTTCCAGTCTGAGAACCACAAGCTCCCATCATCACCTGCTGTTGCCATCACACCATCCTGGTTGACAGCCATAGCGTTAATCATAGTCTTCTGTTGTTGGCAACACATATTCTGCAAAAGCTCTCCTTTAGGAAGGCTAAACTTCTTGACATTATCAGGGGATGCAGATGCAAAGCAATGTTGCTCACTGGGATGTTGCACCATTGCTCGAACAGATTTCTTATGGTGAGTGAGTGTCGCCATTGTTTTCCCATATCTAAGGTCCCAAAACTTTATGGTTGAGTCTTGAGAACCTGTTACAATCTGTGGATCCACAGGTCTTGCAAGAAGAGATAAAACTGTATTGGAATGAGAAAGAACATGAATTTGGGTCTTTGTACGAACATCCCATACACGACAGACCGAATCACCTCCACCCGTAAACATTACATTATCTAAAGTTGGGTGAAGAGCCAAGCAATGTACACCACTAAGATGACCATGATAGGATCGAATAACCTTGTCGTATTCATGATCCCAACATTTAACTTCTTTATCATCCCCTGCAGAAAACATATAAGTATTGTGAGGGCTAACAGCAAGACCATAAATCTGTCCAATATGCCCTGTTAATGTAAGTTTCAACGCTCCACTCGCGACATCCCAAATCTTAATAGTCCTATCAGCAGAACCAGTACAAAACCAAGTGTTAGTAGGATCAAAAGCAATTGATCTTACCCATCCTTGATGACCACTTATAACCCTATATATCTTCCAATCAGCGCTAAAACGTGGTGTTTGTTTGAAATCAGCAGATTTAGTTGTTGATGCAACACCAACAGCAGCAGCAGAAGAAGAAACAAGTATTCCTTTTGGTTGTTGCATTGATCCTCCAGCTTCTTGACTTGTTGATGATGACGACAAGTTGTTCTTCTTTACTGTTTCATACTCTCTCATCTTATAACTTACTCAAATATTCTTATTGCAATCCATTGATACAGAATGTACTGCATCTGCCATTTGCAATTCACAAGTTTGTAAGAAACAGAAACGAAACTTTAAGGAAATAATAGGGTTATATATAGCAATAAACCGAATAAGATTCGGACTTGATTTCCTTAAGTCGGTCGATAATTAACGACTTAAGTAATGACTCGGATTAGAAATCAATGTGGTTGCCCTTCAATAAATAGTGGGTGCAAATAAGCACAAATTACTCGATAAAACCGACTCAAAATCGAAAACCCCCAAATCTAATTCCCCGCCATATAATTTTCTCTCTCGATCTATGAAGAAAACACCAATGATTTCTTCTTCTTCTTCTTCAAGCTCTAAAACCCTAGATTCTTCTTCAATCTATCTAAAATCATACAAATCATTCACTGAACAATCTTCTTCTTCTCTTCAATCTTCACTTCTTTCTGAACAATCTTCTCTTCCTTCAATTCCAACCGATCTACCTCAACCTAAACTCATTCCTAAAACTCGTTTCATCGTTGATGGATTTCGTTATTCTGGTAATTACTCGGTTTCTTACTTTCTTTCACATTTTCATTCTGATCATTATGTTGGATTAAGTTCTAATTGGTCAAAAGGTATAATTTTTTGTTCTAAAGTAACTGCTCAACTTCTTATTGATGTTTTAAAGATATCTCCTTTATTTGTTATTGGTTTAAGATTATGTGAAACTGTTTGTATTGATGGTTGTCAAGTTACACTTATTGATGCAAATCATTGTCCTGGAGCAGTTCAGTTTTTGTTTAAGATTCGTGATGAGAATGGTAAATTTAAAAGGTATGTTCATACGGGGGATTTTAGGTTTTCTAGTTCGATGAAATTAGAGCCTTTGATTAAGGAGTTTGTTGGTGCTGACGCGGTTTTTTTGGATACTACATATTGTAATCCGAAGTTTGTTTTTCCTACTCAAGTTGATTCGGTTAATTATGTTGTTGATACGATAGAGAAAATTAGAAATGAGAATATAGGTAGTGAGAATGAGAAGAATGTGTTGTTTCTTATTGCTACTTATGTTATTGGGAAAGAGAAGATTTTGCTTGAGATATCGAAGAGATGTGGTTGTATGATACATGTAGATAGTAGAAAATTGGGGGTTTTAGGTGTTTTAGGGTTTGGTAAGAGTGAGACATTTACCGAGGATGCTTCTGTGACTGATGTACATGTGGTTGGTTGGAATGTGTTGGGTGAGACATGGCCGTATTTTAGACCAAATTTTAATAAAATGACAGAGATAATGGTTGAGAGAGGGTACTCAAGAGTTGTTGGCTTTGTTCCTACTGGGTGGATGTATAAAGTAAAAAAAGATGGGTTTGCGGTGAGGACCAAGGATTCGTTAGAGATCCATCTTGTGCCATATAGTGAACATTCGAGTTATGATGAACTTAGAGAATATGTACGGTTTTTGAAACCGAAGCGCGTTATTCCAACGGTTGGCATGGATATTGAGAAACTTGATAGTAAACATGCCATTGCAATGCAGAAGCATTTTGCGGGGTTGGTTGATGAGATGGCTAATAAAAAAGAGTTTATAAGGGTCTTTCATCGAAGGTCACTAAAGACAGATGAAAAGGGTATAGACGATGTTAGCTCTGAATTCAGTGAGGGATTGGACAAGGAGAATTCCCACAAAGCTTCAAACAAAAACGAGCCTTCTGAGCCATTAAAATCATGTTCCAACTTATCCTTGAATAGTGACGTTGGTTTTGTTCTGGAGTCTACATTTCCACAGCAGGAACCTGGTTCTCAAGATCTGGAAGTGTCAAACGACAAATATAAAGAGGGTATGGTTCAAGAACTTCGCCTGTGTTTACCCATTTGGGTCACCCGGGATCTGATACTTGATCTGCTTACTAAATCAGGTGGAAATATTGTTGAGGCTGCTTCTGAGTTCTATGAATATGAAACAGAATTTCATGAGCAGGTAACTGGTACCAACACTCCCAGTGCTCTCATCATAACAACACCGCAGAGTAATTCTGCAGTACTTTCCGAATCCCCTGTTAAGTGTATCACTCATCAGGGTTTAACAAACATTTTAAGTCAAGATAAGAAGTTACCCACGATAAAGCACTCAACTAAGGGCACTCTTACTCCCAAGAAAAGGGGCTCTCAGTCGGATAGAATGTCAAAGAAAAAAGTAAAATCAAATTCAGTTCGGGAATCTGTTGGACCTAAACAGCCTGCAATAACAAAGTTCTTTAGTAAGTTGGTGCCAAACGATTCACAAGCTATCAAGTCCAAAACCTGTATTGCTGAAGAACACCAAGTTAGTGAAAACCCATTGCCCACTGATGCTACTGAACCATACAAAGAGCATTTAGATCAGTTTCTCCAGGTGTTGAATGGAAGTATATCAAGAAATGACGCTGCTTATATCTTAGAGAGGGCAAAGGGAGATCTTAATGTGGCACTGGATTCGTATTGCAAGCAATCTGGTGGCTGTCTTGACAAGAAAGGGGATCTGCCATTATGTAGCAGTACTGTTCAAACCCAGAGCTGTGATAATAACTCTTCTCTTGACGATGAGGAAAGGATAAATATATCTAGTTCATCTGTGCAAGGGATTTCAACAGAAAATGCAACTGCAACTCTTGTATCGCTACCACTAGAAAAGTACTCTCCTGTTGAGCATGGTCAGTATTTCTGTTTCCTTTGCACTCAATAATTCTATGATGTTACGTTTTTTTTAGGTGGGGATCTACCTATATAGACTATAAATCTTGCCTGATAACAAGTTCTTTTTCAGCATGCTGGCGGTCAGGACAGCCTGCTCCATATTTGCTTCTTGCACGGACATTTGATTTAGTGGAAGGGGAGAAGGGAAAATTAAAAGCTACTGGTATTCTCTGCAACATGTTTAGGAGGTGGGTCATTGGTCATGAATGACGGCATTGTTTTATCTCTTTTGTGCCTTCCACTTTCTATGAATGTCCAAATTTGTGTCAAATCATTTGTTGTATTTTCACTGAGATATTGTAGGACAAGTATTTGACTGCAATCCCTTTTTGTCAACAGCTTGCTTGTGTTGTCACCCCAAGATGTGCTACCTGCCGTATATCTATGTACGAACAAGATTGCACCTGACCATGCAAATATGGTTAGCTTTATTCACTTCATAACTTTTATTAGGGTGCCTTTACCCTTTGTATTATATAGACCATTCATAGAGCATCACTTTTTTATTTATTTGTGAGTAAGGCTAAAGAACAGGGTACAAATTAGCAATTGATAATTCTTTGTACGTACTTTTATTCCGTGTTCTAATTAATCATACTTTTTGAATTGGTGCCACATCCATTTTAAGTGTGACGTTGTAATAGTACAAGTATCTGGTTGAACCTAGCTTTGTTATAGATTTTGGGTGTTTCACGCTGATATGAAGTGTCAAAGACCTTTTTCATGTCAGATTAATGTGCCCATTGGGTCTCTCTTATTATCATTATTCTTCTTACGTAGCATTATACAATGAATGTTCTTTCTTATTATGCTGTTTCTACCTTTTTATAATGAAGGAGCAATAATGTAGCTTTAATTTATGCTGGTACATTCTACCTTATTGTTTTACTGGCAGTTGGTGAACCAGGAAAGGTAATGCGTCTCTCAAGATAAGTATAATTTTTCTGCTTCGTAGGGTGGTTGGGAGATGTATACGCATCGGTGTATGTGCACATATCTGTTTGTCTGTTGTCATGAAAAAGGTCATTATCGAATATGATTTTATTAATGATGCAGGAATTGAACATTGGTGGTAGTCTGGTTACCTCTGCGCTTGAAGATGCATGTGGGACAAACAAAACCAAAATTAAAGAAATGTACAATAATTTCGGTGATCTTGGTAGTGCCAACAAGTTTACTTTATGAGTTCGTCGCCAGTTTTTATATCTTGCCTGTGTATTTAGATGATGTTCTATAATTCATGAATTGTCGTGGTGAAATCTTTAGTGCAAAATATCATCTCCTTTGACTGGTGGTCTTTTTGTTCAAAGGTGATGTTGCCCAAGTATGCCGACAAACCCAAACTTTACTTGTCCCTCCATGTGCTCTAACCATTCAAGAAGTATTCTCTGTGCTTCGAAAGATAAGGTATTGAACTGGTGTGACTGGGTATGATTACATGGCTATGTTATTTAGTTGATCTGTATTTGATTTCAAGTCTTTGCCTCCATTCTTAGTACAGTAACGTTGTGCATATTTTATCCTGTGCCATGTCTATCTTATCTGTTTGTAATTAGTTTTTCCGTTTCATTTAAGTCTGCTAATTGTCATCTGGACAAGGTTAAGTGTCAATTTTTCACTTTTTCTCATCAATGAAAATCTTAAAAATAATATTTATATCTAATTGGGAAATCAGAATTATTGAAATACGGTAAAGGTAATGAGTATTTCAATACTCAAATTCCCCATTATAAAGCTGTTCCATTAGAGAGTATTCACTATTCGGTTGACCTGTGACTTTTTTATTCTCGGATAATAACCTTTACCGTCAAAGGAACGAGCTGTAAACCTGACTGTATGTGTGTGGTCGGTAACAAAGATAAACTGTTGGAAGTTATTGTAATAGTAGTGACTTGTCTAACACACTACTAGTAGTAGTGACTTGTCTAACACACTTCTTTCATTATATATACAAGTTATGTCTCACATTGAGATATATAGCTTTCCACCCTAATATTCTACTTCTAGTATAATTCATCTTTTATACTTCTAGTTGGTATCACAGCCAAGTGAGATCATGGTTTTCGGCCACCGGCGACACTAACTCAGGTGCCGGTGGCCGGATCTCCGACAAAGTATTTTTGTCTAATTTGTGTTCTTGTTTCCGCTGTTTTTCTGCGCCTTGTGTGCTGCTGTTTTTTTTTTTTCCTGAGGACTGTTCACGAGTACTGTTCACGGCTATTGTTCATCAAGTACTGTTCACCGAAACGAACATGGCCCTAACAATCACCACCACTACCTCCGATGTCTTTCTTAGTTGAGCAGCTGGTAATCCCTGCTCCTTTATTGTCTCTGCAGTTGGACATCCCTGCAGACGGTTCTTCTCGCAGCTGGTCATCCCTGCCATTGAACATCCTGCCCGATGTCGTTCTCATGATACTTTGTGGGGGATGTGAGAGAACTTTTTTTTTTTTGTATTTCAAGCTGAAATTCAGAGTCTGAATGTTCAGCTTGAGGGGGAGTGTTGGAAGTTATTGTATTAGTAGTGACTTGTCTAACACACTACTAGTAGTGACTTGTCTAACACACTACTAGTAGTAGTGACTTGTCTAACACACTTCTTTCATTATATATACAAGTTATGTCTCACATTGAGATATATAGCTTTCCACCCTAATATTCTACTTCTAGTATAATTCATCTTTTATACTTCTAGTTAAACAAATCACTGTTGTACATGCTTGGTTGTATTGCATGAAACACATCACCACTGTATGAGTATTCTCTAAATCTCAAAACAAACCATCACTGTATATGCTCGACCCGTCTAACATAAGCTAATGAAATAAGATGTTTTCAACCTTTTTTCTTTATGTACTAAGTTTGCAAACTTTGACATGGAGCATTTTGAGGCTAATCTTTTGTTAACTACTAAGTGTTTTGATTTATGCAAGCTAGTTGATTTGTTCCCAGTGTACTTATCTGGATTTTATTAGTTCTGAAACAGGCCAGGGAAGTACTACACGAAAGAAAGGCCTTATCACAAAGCTCATGCGTTCGTGTAGAGAGAAGGAAATGAAGTTTCTTGTTAGAACTCTGGTAAAATTCTCCGCAATGCTAGTTTGTTCCATTGGCTTTCAGTGCATCTGTCCTTTTCATTTCTTTACAAACTCAAGCCACCACATATATAAGGAACGAAATGTGATTGGATTACTAACTATGCTGATGTTATTTAATGGAAAATTGTTATATAAAGATGAAGATGGGTAGAAACGCTCTTAAACCCTCCAATTCAAGTTTATAGATTTCCATTGTTTTGCTTCTATAAAAATGGGACAGACATGTGATTAATATCACTTTTAAGGGTTGGCAAACACTTTTAACACTCCTCTTACCTCTATGTGCTAGTACTATACCTAGGAACTTGAACCCAGGAGTGGTGGCACAATGTCAACGACTTCTTTACTCCAATAACCCGAGTTGATTGAGAGAGACAAAATAATTTCTATCAAAACGGGGTGGGTTTAACAGGACATACACATTTTAACAGTCAATTGAGTTGCATATTGGCTCTAGCAATACCTTGGATTCTCAATATCAGTCAAGGTTTACTATGCATCAGTTTATTGTTTTCATCTACTGTCAATAAGAAAATAAAGCTACTTAAGGTATTATTGTTCCTCTCAGCGATAATATCTTTCTATCATTGTTGTAAGATTTAATCTTTTTTATAAGTCATATTTTATGAAGAAATTTGTTAGTGAATCATGCTTCTAAGATTATTAATATGATGATTATAAACAACACCACATTGTGATGGAACTTGACTGAGGGAACAACAACACGTGATTCACATGACGTGTATTTTGTTTCTGAATCCATCTACAGGTTCGTAATTTGCGTATTGGAGCCATGATGAGAACTATTTTGCCTGCACTGGCTCAAGCTGTTATGGTTCACTCCTCAAACCTTTCCCATGGTGGGCGCCTTGAATCCTTAAAGGAGAAGCTCCAGGTTAAATTCCATGTCTTATCAACTTTTTGTTAAAGCTGCGGATGTCGCCACTTTCCTTTTTTGAAGTTAACTGGTATTATGAGTCAGTCATAATTCGAATCGGCTCCTATTTACGAAAGAATCTCATATATGTTACTATGTTAGAACTTAGATACAAGGTTGAATTTCACATGTTTATTTTTGTTTCTGAAAATTTTATGCTGACCTGTTCTTTCTTTTGTTTTATTAGTGTATTTCTGCTGCAGTAATCGAAGCGTATAATGTGCTTCCTGATTTGGTACGTTCCTTTGACTTTAGCAGTTTCTCTTTTATGAGTTTCTAAAAGCAACCATATTGAGTTGTTGAAACTTTTGTTGGTCAAATTTTTACACTTCAGTTGGATAGTGTTTCCCTTTTTCTTTCCCTCAAGTGGGGTCAATTATTCACGTGGAAGTGGTATCATATTAGAAATTACAATCTGTGGGACTGAGAGTTGTGCAGAGCAATGTTTAAAAAGGCGAGGCATAAGGCTAAAGCATTTTCCTTAAAAAAAGCGAGGCGTAAACCATAAGGCGTTATGGCGCAAGATATTTGTGCAATTATTTTCTTTAATTAAATAAATATTTAAAAATATATAACATCAAAATAATTCATACAAATCACAAAATTATTGATAATGTCATAAACTCATAATTCAAACATAGGTTCAAAAGGCTACATAATGTCATAAACTCATATTCAAACCACAACATCATAATTAACTAATTACGACTTTTTGAGGTTCTTCAAAGTTCAAACTTAATCAATAATCAGCCCTTAAGTTGTTAGGGACTTGGGGTTTGTTTGATTCAACAATCAACCTAAGTTGCAACCTTTTAATCCAAACCATCCATATCCGAAAAACATGAAGTAAGGGTTTAAAAGCAAAAGCACAAATAGCGTGAGTTTTTTATAAATAGCGTAAATAGCGTGAGCTTTTGCCCAAAAGCGTTGATGGCAGCCCAATAGCGCAAGTTTTTTGTGCACCAGGCTTTTACTAGTAAGCCTTAAGGCGAGCCTTAAAACGAGCTTTTGCACGCCTTTTTAAGCACTGGTGCAGAGAGCATCAGTTTGATGGTTACAAATTTGAAATAGGGCCTAATTGGGACCTCATGTTTCGGAATTCATGGGTGTTTCTTTACAGTTTATACGTAAGGATTATGTCATGGTGGTGACATGGTCCACAGCTTTGTCGGCTGAGAAGTGGAAACAGCGCATTACTTATGAATGTTGTTTTTCCAGTTGTATTGTTTTTTGATAAAAGTAATCACCTCAGTGGACGATATGTAGTAATTTCATTCTTATTTTACTGTTTTTGAAGTTGTATAGCTTTGGTTGTGAATCTGGCAATCGGCTTGAACTTTTGCAATCTGTTTTTATTTTATTTTTGCATTTTGCATGCTCAAAACTCAATAGATTAGTAGATGGTTGCTTTTGTTATTTATTGTTTGATTCGTAAAAATATATGTCAGAACTGAGAAGTCATAGTAAATTGGTCTCCTTTATGGAAGTAAACATGATGATAAAGTTGTCAAGTATTCCTTCACAGCACTGATAAAAAAATTCATTTTTATGTATTAAACACTGTAGAAGAGTATGCCCATGTTAGGAATGATGCTTGCACATGTTACATGCATTTGAGTAAACCCACTATCGAACTACTAAAGAAAACATTATAGCTTGTATTATGCTTGTTTTGTTTTCTATGTTTTTGTAAGCTGTTTCTTGTGTATTCTTTGTTGCTGCATCCAAAACAGGATTTGCTTATTCCTTCACTCCTAAGCAAAGGTGTTGAGTTTTCTGCATCAACATTGTCGATGATTCCAGGGATACCAATTAAGCCCATGCTTGCAAGGTGACTCTGTTAGATCTTTCTTTCGATCAAGCATGGTTTCCTTGTAGGAACGTTCTATAAATTTATGTGCCGTATGTTTTCCTATTATAACACCTTCTTGTGTAAAAGAATTTTTTACTTGTTTGTAGGATTACCAATGGAGTTTCTGAAGCACTAAATTTATTTAAAGGTAGAGCCTTTACGTGTGAATATAAGTAAGTGTGATCCTTGTCTTGATTTTGCTTTTTTTCTCAGCTGTTAAGATATTTATCCCGTAAAAAGATTTACATATATTATGGACTAAAAGTCTAGCATATTTCGTATATGTATGTTGTAGATATGATGGTCAGCGTGCCCAAATACATAAGTTGACTGATGGATCCCTGAAGGTATTTTCGCGAAATGGAGATGAAACGACACCGAAGTTTCCAGATTTGGTAAATATAATCGAGGAATCATGTAAACCTGATGCAATAACTTTCATAGTCGATGCAGAGGTAAGACATTTGTTTTGTCTGATAAAACTCTTTGTTTATTGAACAACTCATTTACTTCCTTGATTTACTGTATCAGCTTAATCCTAATTTACCAGTTTGATGTTGACTTTTGAATTTCACATATCTTGTTCATACTTCATATATAAGATTCTCTGAATCCAGGTAGTTGCTGTTGATAGGAAAAACGGTTGCAAGCTTATGTCCTTTCAAGAACTGTCTTCACGAGAACGAGGGAGTAAAAGCTCTTTGATCACAATAAATAACATAAAGGTCTTGTATCATATTGTCTTACCTTAGATATTTTTCCAATTATTTTCAGTAATTCAGTATTGCGAAGTGAAATAGATATTTTGACTTTATATGCTTGATGCATAGACTTTTCCCATCAACCATACACAAGCATTCAGTAAAAATTCAAGAAACTCCCAAACTCGATGAAGCTCAAATATTCTCTCTAATTATATGTTGCGGAGATTTACATGATTTCAATGCGAGCTTGTATTTGATGCTTAGAAACAGAAGTCAGGTCTTGTATCTATAGTTTTGCATTGCTTCCTTCTGTGTACTGTAGATTTGGCTAAATTTTGTTGAATTTTTTTTTCCTTATCTAAACCTCTTACAGATAAATTTGTCATAGTAGTGTAATAACCTATATGTATGTAGTACTTACCCTATTCTAATTAGAATCAAAAGTGTAGAGACCATTAAGAATGGGTTTTCAGAAGAAAACAAAGTAAGTTTCATTCAAGGAACACTGTGAACTTAATATCTCTCCGATATTAATTACAGGGCCACCATAGAAAAGGAAAAACTGTGTTGAAATAGTAAGATCAAACAATTTATCATACTGGTAATGTTTATGGGTGATTCTGGTTTCCAACATGCTTTCATTTGTTCATGATTACCTTTTTTGCAGTTTGCTTGTAAATTTGGTATGGCAGCACGTGTTTTATATCGCCCATTACAATTTAAGATCACATGCTATATAGTTATATGATAATATATATCTGTCAAGTTACCTGGAACTCTATTTTCATATGTGTTCAACCTGCAGGTTGACATCTGCGTATTCATCTTTGACATCATGTTTGCTAATGGGGAGAGGTACACATTGGCATTTTCTTGGATTTGTTCCGACTTTATCAATATTGATATAAAAATTAAGGAGACCACTTTATTTATCTTATAAATTAAAATATTTTGTGTGAACATGTAATTTATGCACACTGCTGGCCCAATATAGTTGTTGTATTTGTATCCATAAAATTAGTTGCTCAGTTCTTTGTTGCCTCCTAATCACCAGTTCCACTGCCTCATCTAGTTGTTTACCCTCTTTAAGACACGTAAAGTGTGAGGTTCCAATTTTTTTTTAATTAATTAGTTGTTAGTGCTCATTTGAATCGACGGTTTATGACATCTGTATTTGTGTGAACAAAATATTTGATCTTATTTAATATAATGAGAGTTTGATTTTCACTTTAAGATATGCGTTGTTGCTGATTTTCGCCGCGTAATATAACTTGCTGTAATTAAAATATGTTTGTCTGTTATATAGGTTACTGGACTTTCCTTTACGCGAAAGGCGGAAATGTATGTTCGCTGTTCTCAGCTTGATTAATATATGCGTCCATTTTGAATTTTATTGAGAAGAATTCTCTTGAGTCTTGAGGATCATCATGCACTTTAGATCTCAAATTTCTATTTTACAGATCTGAAGACTTTGTTTAATGAGGAAAAGGTTGGGTATTTTGAATATGCAAAGGAAATAACAGTAAGTGTTCTTGTTTCTTAACTGTTTTATTACACTGATTCTTCTGCAAAAGGTATTGCCTTACTTTTTTGTGTTTAAGGTGGAAGCAGAAGATGCTTATTTGAGTTCACAAGAAACATTGACTAGGATAAACTCATTTTTTGAAGATGCATTCAACTCTTCATGTGAAGGAATTATGGTGAAATCCTTGGATGTTGATGCAATATATGCTGCATCAAAGCGTAGTGACACGTGGTTAAAGGTTGTAACTAAGACCTCATGTCTTGAACATAGTAAGAAATTCTAATCATATAAAATAGAGGATTGTGATGATGAACATTGTTTTCTTGTAGGTCAAGAGAGATTATTTGGAAGGAATGAACGACTCTCTTGATCTAGTACCTATTGGTGCTTGGCATGGAAATGGGAGGAAAGCAGGATGGTGAGGATCTCTTTTTATTACTGCTGACTATTATATGCAAATGATCAGTGGCGGAGCCAGGAATTTCCTTCACCTGGGGCACTCCACACAAACAATTCGAAAAAAAAAAAACAAGTCGACAAGCAAAAATTTAATACATAGAAAAAAGTATCATATAGAAGATTTGATGCATTAACTTCTATACAATTTAATTTTACATGTTTTTTTGTGTAGGTTATACTTCCGCTTCATCATTGTTCTGAATATTTTGAGTAGGAACCATTGAACTAGAAGCACTTTCATGAGTTTTCTTTGTGAATAAAGTATCAATTTGTCGACAATTATTATCGAGTCTAGGTTATTTCATTTCTGTAAACAAAAAAATAAATAAACACACACCATTCAATTCCCGACCCGACAAAATAAATCATCTAATAAGACAAGATCAATTATTTAATAAACAAATTAATGAATTAACTACTAATAAAATTAGGGTCTATTAAAAGAAAAACCAAATTTCTTATTAGATTTAGTAAAAAAGAGAGAGAACTTACTTGAAATTAGAGAGAGTGATTGAGTTTAGAAATTAATGGATTTACATAATTGCTTAAAAAAGAGAAGAGACATTAAGAATTTAAAATCTAGAGAGCGGACGAGAGGTTACTGGTTATCTCATATTTGGTTAATACCTTATACAGTTAAACCACAAAGAAGAGAGAGAAAAACTTATGTTTTTGTTCATGTTATTAGATCATAGGCTGATGGGCCGGACTTGTAGTGATATAAAAAAAAAAAAAAAATTCCTGAAATCACCTGGGGCACGTGCCCCAGTTAAGTTGTATGTAGCTCCGCCACTGCAAATGATCCTGTGAAAGACTTTTCTTTTTCCAGAGCAGTGGTGGAAGCCATTCTCCCCTTTTATTTTCTCGTCTTTTTATTGTATTATTATTATCTTACAAGAACTCTTACTAATCTTGAGTTGGGTTGTCATTTTGTTAAATTTCAGGTACAGCCCTTTCCTTATGGCATGCTGCAACCCGGATACTCAAGAATTTCAAAGTGTGTGTCGTGTCATGTCTGGGTTCTCTGATTCATTCTATGTAGAGGTAGATATAGTCTATTTTTTGTTCTTTGCATGAAAATTTTGAAATTTGAATCATCTACTCATAGACATTGTTACAGAAGAACTGATTTGAACTTGGTAGTTACATATGCAGATGGAATAAATATTGTATTGTGAATCCTTAATGATTTGATAGAAAACATCATTTGGCTTTGTTTGTAATTAACTTTTTGATATGAATATATTATGCTTAATGACATCCTTTATACTCGTAGTAGTCTGGTTGCTAGTTTTCTGATAGTAATTTCTTAGTAATGTTATCGAGAAATATTTTTCTTTGCTTGTAGTTAGATTCAAATTGCATTCTGACAGGGATACAATCATACTATTAAAAAGAACACAACACACAAATTTATGATTATGAAAAGCAAAGTTCAGCTGGTTATTGGCAAAGTTTTGCTTTGAAATTTACCCTGGTTACAGAATCTTAAGTCACCCTCCTTCCTGTAGAATATTAGTATAAGGAGAACTGAGAGGCGGTTGGTAATTGATTTGAGTTGCAGATGAAAGAGTATTTTTCTGGTGAAAAGATCTTGTCTAAGAAGCCACCTTATTATCAAACAAACGAGGTACCTGATCTATGGTTTTCTCCAGAACTTGTTTGGGAAATAAGAGGCGCAGGTAACTACAGATGTAATGAAGATTTCATAGTGTAGTTTTCAATCTATCAAATCCCTTTACGTCCTCTTTTTTTTTGGTGTGTGTGTGTGTTTTGCAGATTTCACGATTTCTCCAGTTCACCATGCTGCCATTGGTTTGGTACATCCGTCTCGTGGTATCTCAATTAGATTCCCAAGATTCATCCGCTCTGTATCAGATAGAAGAGTGGAAGATTGTAGCTCAGCTATGGATATTGCCGATATGTTTCAGTCTCAGACACGAAAGATGAATGTTAGTGTAGGAAATTAGTTTCAGCTTTTCTGTACAGTCCATTGTTGTATTGCTTTCAAGGAAGCATTATACTGATCCCAAATTAGTTTCCTTGAAAATGTGTACAGTATTTGTTTTTTTGCTTGAAATTTCAAGACTTCAAAATTAATGGCTTATTATGGTGGGTTGTTGGGGTCAGGAATCGAGTAATACACAGGTAGAACACTGAAAACTCATTAGTATAACTATATTATACGCATGCATAAACAAAGTTTCGTACAAAACTAACTTTGAGAAGAAGTTGTTTGCATGTCAACCAGTTAATCTAAATACATATTGGTAGCATATTGGTCTGCCTTCAGCTCTACAGATTTTCAAATCAACATAATACAATTAAACAGACCTAAAAATTGTTTGAAGAAATTCCCCAGAGAACAAAAAAAAAGGTGGACAAAAATCAAGAAATATACCTCTTTCGTTGAGTTATATAATGTATGCTACTTTGGACAAACCAAATGCCTTTTTAGGGTATTTCTTGGAGTAGCAATGTTCTGCTGCATCTTGATCATCAGAGTGATCAGTCGTAGGCTTGCCCTTTGCTGTGCTGATCATTTGGTGGAGATGGCCTTGACATGTTACACCAGTAACACCAGTGTTGGTTAAATAAAAAATAGCCAGTGGTGTTACCCTGACAATTCCTGAAGCAAATAAGCTGATTCATTATGTGTGTTTTACGTGGATTCTTTTCCAACAGTACGTCGTGACAGAACAAACTGAACCTGGCCTTCTATCTGCTTCTCTTTCAATGTTGACTGAAGTGTCAAATGATGCAAAGAGAACTGATCGAGAAGTTATATATTTTAAGGTATCGTCGGCAGCTTTGAACTCAATGCAGTGCTGGTCAGAAAGGAGATTGCTTGATTACCATGAGAGCTTTCCGAAGTGGGCCTGGCTCAGTGGCTTGATGGAGAAAATTGTCCATGGCATTATCAACTGCGAATATATTGGAGGATGAATCAAATCTTGGGGTAACGCAAGATAGAATGGATACAGAGGACTAGAGGAGTATAATTCGTAAAACCAGAGAAGCCTATAGTAGTTGGTAATACTCTCCATTCCAATCAGACGAGCTGCATACCATTTGGTGGTGGCAAACTGGCAATATAATTCGTAAGCAGTATTGGCAGGAGTGAAGCTCTGTGAAGCATGAATAATTCCCATTTCTTGTTCACTATGGGATATGGAAAGGCTGTCAAATCTTTCAGGACAAATAAACAGTGAAAACAATTAATTGTAACAGCAAAATCCATGCTGAATATTAGTCTTCTTTATGCAACAGCTACTCACATCTCACCAATACTGAAATCTACAAAAACCAGAGCTATATCTACCATCGCCAATATTACAAGAAACACAAAATTCAAGGTCTAGACCAGGTCCTGGGAAGAAAAGCTCTACTGAAATATCTGTACAGTATAACCAGGCACAAATGGCAGTTGCTCAAAAAAGATCACAACATTGACTGTGTCAGTCTCAATTTTATGTAATAAGATCACACCCTTTGCTAAGATAATCACTAAAGAAATCAAGTCCACATTGCAAGGCTGGTTAAAAGGGAACAGTTTTGGTCATCTAATTAAAAACGATGTATTTAACAACTACAGTCTCTTACGATGTTACACCAAAAAAAGAAAACTATTCTTTCTCCAATCATTGAAACTCCGACACTGTATAAACCACAAAACAAACAACTGCTGCAGAGTAGATTCTCAAAAAAATGCTCCTTAATCCTAGATAACTGGTTTCTTCAGCATATATCACATTCTGTAAGATTTTGGAAAGATCAAGGCTATGCCAGATCAGATGTATCATCGGGTGATGGAGGATGTTTTCCACTCTCAATATTTTCTGCAGGATGATCTGGGTCCTGCTCACCTCCATTCTCATTCGTTTCAGGGTGGAAATTGATAGGGAACTTTGTCACTCGGGGCTTGTCAGCCAATATGTTTCTCTGAATCCTATCAATCAAAACCTTTTGGGGAGGTTCCTCTCTCAACTGTTCATCATCATAATCATTGTTCACATAGTATCCCACTCTGATAAACTCCTGTCCAATATAAGAGCAGGTCAAAAGAAGCACTGTCACGCCAATTATATCCTCTTCACGAATCTTTGAGGGATCCGGAGGATCAGCCTGGAAAAAGTACAAAAGGCATCCAGTCAGTTTGGAACCAAAGAAAACCACTAGCATTAAGCCAATATACAGTATCAACTAAAAAGAGTCTCTGAAATTGCCTGGAATACGAATCGATAGTTGCCGACATTGACGGGCCCAACAAGCACACTCTCTAAGAGTTGGTCATATGTCTCATCCTCAGCAGATCCAACATAAATGAGTTTCCATTCCAAATCTGTGGTGCATACCAAAATTAGAAAAAACATAACTTATACTTCAATTGTTGATGCATCATCTGAAATTTTCAAGATAAGTCACCACACATTAAACAGGTAGTTTCCATTTAATGTGTTCCAGAAAACATATGATACAAGTACAATCTCTGTGACTGTTTGTCCCTCTTTGCTGTACCTCCACAAGCACATAGAGGCAAGTTTACATATTTACTTGCTTATTAGTCTTCCTTTTTTGGGTATGTTGGATGCCTACACAATTTTCTAATTTTGTGAATGCCATGTCTGGTTTTTGACCTTTTGTATCATTGTAATATTATTTGGTATGAAAGTTACGCTTACAAATTATGTGGTATTTAGATTGATTCTTAATATTTCCTTAACCATATATTTCCAAGTTGTAGAGGATTCACACAACTAATTGTCGAGTAGCGTTTCATTCCCGAAAAATTGTTGGTCTTTCTATAGAAGGGACAGAAAACAAATTTCACAAAAGGAAACGTAGATCAAACAAAACCAGAATACAACACTTTGTGCACATAAAATGCAGACGAGTCACAAGTGAACAAATGAGCAAAACAAAAGGTACAGATTTCACCAAGCCATATAATATCCCTATCTAAGACCCTTATCACCCTTCCATTCCATGAATTCTTTATTCTATGAACGATTCCACAGTTAACCCAATCAAAGAGCAAATATAATTATTTTGAAAGAGCATAACATATATGTCAATTGTCAATGTATCATCTGAAAATTTCAAGATAAATCACCACACATTAAAAAGGTAGTTCCCATTACATATGCGTTCCCGAAAGCATATGATTACAGTTACAATCTCTGTGACTATTTGTTCCTCTTTGCTGTACCTCCACAAGCACGCTTACATATTTAGTTGGTTATTAATCTTCCCTTTTTGGCTTATATTTGATGCCTACGCAATAAATTTGAGAATGCCATGTCTGGGTTTTGACCTTTTGTATCATTCTAGGAAGCACGGACACTTCTACAAATTCACTGTGTCAGTGTCAGACACTGCTCGGACACTGACACTCCTTCGGACACGGCTTGGACACGTGTCCGACACGGCACATGCGTGTCCCATGTGCCGTTCAATCTGGACACGGCTTGGACACTGTTCTGGACACTTCTTGGACACTGTTTTGGACACGGATCTGTTCCCAAGTCCTAATTTAAGACGAATTGTAATATCTTTCCAACCGTTCCTCTTTCATGTCTTATGAACTATGAATGTATATGATACATGACATGATTTCTAATATATTATTGATATACCATATTTATTTATATATATTTAATTGCCGCGTCCTAAGCCGTGTCCGTGTCCTAATTTTTGGGATAAACAAGTGTCGTTGTGTCCGTGTCCGTGTCCAAGTCCGAGTCCGTGTCAGTGTCTGAGTCCGTGCTACCTAGGTATCATTATAACACAGTATTATTTGGCATGAAAGTTAGGGTTATGAATTACGTGGTATTTATATCGCTTCCTAATAATTCATTAACCATATAATTTCCAAGATGTACATGATTCACACAACCATTGGCATCAATACACATTAAAAAAAAAAATGTAATTGCGTTTAATTCCCAAAAAATTGTCGGTCATTTATATAGAAGGGACAGAAAACAATTTCACAAAAGGAAATATAAATCAAAACAAACCAGAATACGACACTTTGCGCGCCACATCTGAATAAATGAGCAAAACAAAAGGTACAGATTTCACCAAGCCATATAACATCCCTATGTAAGACCCTTATCACCCTTTCAATCCATGAATTCCATATTCTATGAACAATTCCTTAGTGAACCCAATCAAAGAGCAAATATAATTATGTTTTGAGCAATAAGACATAATAAACCTCTTAACAAACCAAACCTGAAGCAACTAAAATGGTTGAAAACTACTAACTAAAAGATATGAAATTTCCGGTAAAATTGAAAATTTCCAAATATCAAAATTATAAAAATTTATCCATACATCAAAACCCTAACAAAAAAAAAAAAAAAGTTTTAATAAAAAAATAAAGAAGAGAAGAAAAGCATACCATCTTTAAGAGGAATCAAACATTCGTAAGAGATTTCGAACTGGAAAGAATTGAGAAACGCAGCTGGATTATCTAAAACGGTGACGTTAGTGATGTTAACAGCGCTCATTTTGTTTGAATCGAAGAACAACACTTTACTCAATTGAGTAGTTTGGAAACTATCTGAGTGAGAGAGAATCAGAAACCCTAGGAGAGAGAAAGAAAGAGAATTTGGGGAAATTTAAGGGTAATAATATTTTGGAATTAGTTAGGCGGGAGAATTTGGTGGGAAATGTGAAAATATGGCGGCCCCATTTTAATCTAAAAAAAAATTATAGATTGGAAATTTGGGAGTAGTTTTTAGGGTTGAGAATTTTATACTGAGATCATCAAATCAGAATCAGAATCAGAATCAGAATCAGAATCAGATCATGTCATGTGTAGTTGGTTAGTTTTACCCAACTACCCAGAGTCCAGTTCCTGTCTCACGCACCCATATTTTGAGAGCTATGTGTCATTGTGCGAGCAGCCTGGGTTTTTTGTCTTCCTCTTGGCTCTTGTGTAGTTGATTGAGTTGACGAGAGTGCCCAAGTTTGATTGGATTTGATTTTTGTTTTGTTTTTTTCGTACATGAGTTTTTGTTTGTTTGGTTTTATTGTGAGTATGTGACTTAACTGGGAATAGTAAAATGCTTATTGGGCTCTGCCTCTGCCTCTGGTTAGTATAATCATAGTACAAAATATCGCGATATATCACGATATATCGCGATATTTATCGGTTTCCAAAGAAAACGATACGATATATTCCCGAAATTTTTGCCTTAAAGTATCTGTAAAATATCGGCCGATATTTTTCGATATATTCCGATATTTACCGATATTTTCTGGAAATATTATTTTTTTTCAAATTTTTTTTTTTTGAAATAATTTGTTTGTTCTATTTTTAGTAGATATGATGTTTTTTAGGTAAATACTATGAAAATATACTTCCAAATTTGATTTTATATATATTTTGTATAACAAATTGATATATTAGTCGATACATTCCATGTAAAATATCCACCGATAGATTCCAATATATCCCGATATATCTATTTTTTGGAGATCGATACATTAGTCGATATTTTGTACTATGAGTATAATAACGGGGACTAAGTATAGGACACTCTGGGGACTGTGGTTGAAAAATGGGTCAGGCACTCAGGCTTTGTTTGGCTTCACCACAACCACACGAGTGGCTTTGCACCATTTCGACCGAAATGTATTAGACAATTGACAGTGATCATTCCAGTTCAGGTCTGCGTATTCTGCTCTCAAATCAGTTTACTTGAGTTTTATATGCCAATATGCCTTTGTCCATTTTAAAACAAATACTGTAACTGGAAAATTTAAAGAAAAAAAGAAAGAAAATATTAAAAATTTATAGGAATAGAGTATTCCCAAGATAAATGGCATCATCACTGGCAATAAACTCTCTCAGTTTGTTAATCAATCCCAAAACATCTCAAACCTTCCCTAAACAATTACCATTCTCCCCACTTCTTACAAGTTCCTCAACCTCACTTATTCTGCACAAAATCCCAAACTACAATTCCAGATTGTTGTCTTCAAAACTAAAAGCCACTTTAGATCAAGAGCTTGTTCAAGAAGAACAAGAACCAGATACTAAGGTAAAATAAAGCTTGTTCATTAAATATTCAAGTATATTAATAGTTATATGTAATCTAAGTACTTTGGTGGTGATTCTTGCAGGTTGAAGTTGAGGAGAGTGTGAAAGTGCTTAAGAATGCAGCAAAGACAAGAAAAGTTAAAGCAGATGAGGTTCTTGCAGCTCTTTCTGTTATTAAAAACGCAAAACTTGACCCTTCGGAATTTCTTCAAACACTTGGTGGAACTGAATCTCCTGGAAACACTTGGATGCTTATCTTCACTTCTCAGGTTTGTTTATACTTTATATGGCTCTAAATCACTTGACTCAGTTTCATTCTGTTTTTTGAGTTGTTGGGTTGACTCAGCTGGATGTATATTACTATTGGTATGATGGACTGAAACTCACATAGCCAAGTTATATGAATATTACTAGTATTTCTTTGATCTTTTGTAGGATAAATTAAAGCGCGGTAGCTATTTCCCAGTCACTGCCATTCAACGGTTCGATGCAACTGTAAGCATCTTTCTTTAAAATAAAAGAGCATTTGAGCAGTTCCATTGCTATTAGGTTCAAACACCTATCATAATTCATAATTTTGTATCTGTGAATAAAATAATATTCATGTCTGATGCAAACTGTTGGAGTCTCTGGGCATCAACTTCCCCTTATAACATAGGCATGGGTTGCATACTTGCATTTCATTGTCCATAGTCCATACGACCATACCAACATGCCTGATGTAACTAACCTGCGTCTTTTATACTGGTTTGTCCATGGCTAGCTTCTCTATAGAAGATTTCGTAGGAGCTTCTGCACCTTGTAATTCTTACTCTTTGTTACAGGCAAAGAAGATTGAAAATGGAGTCTATCTAGGACCTGTTGGATGCTTAACATTCGAAGGGAAGTTTTCATGGAAAAAAAGAATATTGGCTTTTATATTTGAGTACCTTCGAATAAAGGTTGGTCCATTTGGTCCGCTCCAAATAAGCTTGGGACAGAGCCAAGACAGGGAACCAAACACTAAAGATCCCTTCTTTATCTGGTTTTATGTTGACGAAGAAATAGCTGTTGCTCAAGGTAGAGGTGGAGGAACAGCATTCTGGTGTCGTTGTCGCCGTGTTACATAGTTCATTTTTGCTTATGAATTGCTCATATGGATTACACGTAGTATTTTTAATGTATTCATATACTTGCTTGACCTTACATATAAATGTATACAAACCATGCTTTTGGAGTGCTATTACCAGACTTCTTGTTTTTCTTTATCTTTTACTTTTTTCTGTCTGGCATATAATCTCCATTCTTCCACTTTTGGATCCTTAGCTACATTATGTTAACTCTTTGATGGTTACTGATATACCTACAGAAATGTCTGATAATTTACTGATAACCTTTGGTGCTGTACCTAGGATCACAATAGTTATCCCAATTATTTGGATTTTTGCACTATTTTTTTTTTCTGGATAATAACTGGTTAGAATTTGCACTATCCATATGTCATGCCTCACGTATAATTTATGTGATTAGTTTCTGTAGCAAAAAGAGACAAAGGAGTGTTCTGAGTTTAGACACTTAAAACCTGCGAGCGAAGTATTCTCAGTCTCAAGATTATTTGGATTTATTCATGGTATTTTCTTTATTTGTCTCACCATTACAAGATCAGGGTGCAGTTTTCAAAAGAGAATAAGACAAATTAATAAAGCTTTGTTGTCAATGGTCAGAGCAAATTTTGTGATTGTGAGATCAGAAGAAAGAAAGCAAATTCTGGTCCAATATAAAAGAAGGATAGATCAATCAAGAAGTAAGTCGGAGAGAGAGAGATGGAACAGGGGTTGTTGTTGAAGGAAGTAGAAGAGAAGAAGAAAGTATTAACATGGGATGTATTGAAAGAGGAGTCCAAGATAGTTGGTTATTTAGCAGGACCAATAATTGCAGCAGCCCTTTCTCATTATTTGTTGCAGCTTATTTCTACCATGATAGTTGGGCATCTTGGTGAACTCCCTCTTTCTAGCACTGCAATCGCGACATCTTTTTGTGGTGCTACCGGTTTTAGTCTTCTTGTAAGTTTTATTTTATTCACAAGTTTTCCTTCATTAAATTTTAGTAAAAGTTATAATGAGAGAAGTCAGGGAACCTTTTAAACACAAAAACAGTTCTGTAAATTGATTCACAAATAATGTGGAACTTGTTTAAGTCGTGGATAACTGATTGGATACTTTGAATTGCTTGCAGATGGGAATGGCAAGTGGATTAGAAACACTATGTGGTCAAGCTTATGGTGCAAAACAGTATCAAAAGCTTGGAAACTATATGTACAGCTCTATTATCTCTCTCGTATTGCTTTGTATCCCGCTGTCTCTTATTTGGATCAACATGGAAAAAATACTCAGCCTCCTAGGCCAAGACCCTCAAATTTCATTCGAAGCTGGCAAATATGGAATTTGGTTGATTCCTGCATTATTTGCTTATGCAATTCTTCAACCGCTAGTTAGATACTTACAATCTCAAAGTTTGATCCTTCCTATGCTCTTGAGCTCATTTACAGCACTCTGTATCCATATTCCTCTGTGTTGGGTCTTGGTGTATAAGTCAGGATTGAGAGCGGTTGGGGCTGCACTAGCAATTGGCATATCGTATTGGCTGAATGTGATCTTCTTGGCAGTTTACATCACATACTCCCCATCCTGTGAGAAGACACGTGTGCCACTGTCAAAGGAGGCACTCACTGGTATCAGTATGTTCTTGCGTCTTGCCATTCCCTCCACGCTAATGATATGGTAATTTTTCTTTCTATTTTATTTTTTCATGAAATTTTCTAGTTAACAATGTGTACCACTTGAAATATGTATTATTGTTCTGTTTTCTAATTTCTCTTTGTTTTGATGGTTTAGTCTCGAGTGGTGGTCATATGAGCTTCTAATATTGCTATCTGGTAGATTACCTAATCCACTGCTTGAAACTTCAGTGCTCTCCGTATGGTAAGTAATTGTAGTTAAGTTTCTCTGTTTTTGTATAGTGGTGTTTTGGGGGTTTGGTTGTGAATTTTTTCATACCTAGATTAACAATCCTCTGGCTTTGAAAAGCTGAATATTCAGACCAGACGGTTGTGAAGCTGTGATATTGGTACAATTCTTCACTTGATAAATCACATGTTTCATTGCAATTAACCGTGTATTATTGGCAATGAGAAAGCCAGCTAATTTCAGTTTTTAACTGGATGACTGGATGTTCACTTGGTTTTTGAATTGATAACCTAAAGCCACTCCAGCAACTCTCAGTTCCCATTTGAGATTTTCATCAAAGTTAGCTTATTTAGAAGTTTTTTTTTTGTTGTATCAATCCTTGTTCATGAAATATAATTGGATTTTTTTCTCTTTATGAAACAGCCTTACAACTATTTCAGTTCTTTACACCATACCATTTGGTCTTGGAGCTGCTGCAAGGTTGGTCTACACTTGCTTCCTTCTGCATGTCTGTTTGTGTCCAACATCCATACTAGCGTTACAAATGCACGTCAATGCGATTCTTATGTAATTTTCTATCTGTACTATGTAGCACTCGAGTTTCAAATGAATTAGGTGCTGGGAACCCACAAGGGGCTCGTGTGGCTGTATATGTTGTGATGTTTATTGCAGCAGTGGAGGCAATCATTGTAAGTTCCACTCTTTTTGCATGTCGCAAGATCTTGGGATATGCTTACAGTAACGAGACAGAGGTGATAGATTATGTCACAGAAATGGTCCCTCTAATTTGTCTCTCGGTTGGCATGGACAGTCTACAAGGTGTTCTTTCAGGTTATATACAAGTCCCATAGGTCAGCTCCTTAGCTTTCTTTCTCTCGGAAACTGTGATGATTATATGAAATTTTCAGGTATTGCTAGAGGAACTGGGTGGCAGGATCTGGGTGCCTATGTCAACCTTGGATCATTTTATCTTGCAGGAATCCCAGTAGCTTTCTTGTTGAGTTTTCGTCTAAATCTAAGGGGAAAGGGTCTCTGGACTGGAATAGTCATTGGGACTACCGTACAGTCAGCTCTGCTTGCAATAATAACAAGTACTACAAATTGGCACCAACAGGTCTGTAATATCAACCTGTAATTTCGATATCAGCTTTGAATATATGAAATCAATTAACTAGAGTGATTTGTATAACTGATATAATATGATAATATAAGGGGAATGTTGAATTTTAGTTCTGAATTGGTGCCTTTTCCTTTCTTCTTTGTATGAGCTTCATTTCTATTCCCAGTAACTGCTTGTTTCAACGAACCTCAGAAATTATATTATAAAAAGTAGAATAGGCTGTTTTGGCGTGTTTGGAATTTAGTTCAAAACAATTAAAAGGGAACTCCATTGAAGTACAGGTTTTAGAACCTCTTCACAAAAGTTTCACTGCTTAAAAAGGTTTAGACATTTCCCTTTTTTCTTCAACCCCTTCAAGTTATCTCTCAAATTTATTCCTTTTGCTGCTTCTTAAGGTCTACTTGTATTACTTTTATAGTTTTCATGTCAATCTTGCAGGCAATCAAGGCAAGAGAGAGGATATTTGGGGGTGCACCCTCAATTGAGAATCACACAAACGGGTGATGGTTACTCTTTATTGTCGAATGGAGTATATTTAGGACCCATTGGATGCTTAACATTTGAAGGGAAGTTTTCATGTGAATAGAGAAAGTACATTAGAATAAAGGTTGGTCCATTTGGTCTGCTCCAGATAAGCTTGGGACAGAACCAAGATAGGGAACCAGACATCGAAGATCCTGTCTTCATCTGGTTGCATGTGGAGAAAGAAATAGCTGTTGCTCAAGGTAGAGATGGAGGAAAGCCTTCTGGTGTCATTGTCGCCGTGTTACATAGTTCATCTTTAATTGTTTACAGTTGATACTGTACATGCTCTGACCTTACAAATTTGTATCCAGACAAACCACAGTACATAACTTCATGTATTTCTTTCACAGTATTGGTTATGACCAAAATCCACACTCCACAGTACTGTATTATCTACATGTATGTTTCCCATGCAGCCCTTTGAAAACTCAATCAAGCAATATAAGTGTATTGGTCTATAATCACCATTCTTCCACTTCTTACCTTAGCTACAATATGATGAGGACCTTTCACCTTTCAATGGTTTTGGTTGGAGAATCATTGCCTCATTGGCACTATATACATAAGATCATAAATATTTCTACTGGTTGGCCTATTATTATCAACCATTTTCAGAAGATTTATATATATATATTAAAATGGTGAAAACATATCACTTTTAATGATTTTTCAAGTTTTCAGTGAGTCGGTACAACAAATCCATGTTTATTAGTCTCACATCACGTGTATGAGCATTAATGAACAAAAATGGAGTACATTCTGATGTACATTACTATAAACTGACACTTTCAGAAGGTTTGTGGGACTGTGTGAGTGATATTGGTCAAAAACTCCAAAAATGGGACTTTTGGAGTATGTAGGTTCATTGGAGGTACGAGTGAGTGGTCAATAAAGTAACGTACAAGAGATTATGTAGAATCAAAAGACAGTTTTGCACAGAAAAGACTTCTTTCATGGCTAGGCTTTAGAGTGAGTCATTAGCCTCACATGTGAAGAAATATATTGTAATCGATTTTCTGTAACAAAAGAGACAAAATTTCCAAAGACAATAAGACAATTTAAAAGGATCTGAGTTGTAGATATATATATATATATATATATATATATATATATATATATATATATATATATATATTCTGATTGTGATCAGAAGACAGAAAACGAATCTTGGAAGAAAGAAAGAGAGAGAGAAGATGGAGGAGGGGTTGTTGTTGAAGGAAGGAGAAGAGAAGAAGAAAGTATTAACATGGGATGTATTGAAAGAGGAGTCCAAGATGGTTGGTTATTTAGCAGGACCTATGGTTGCAGTAACCCTTTCTCAATATTTGTTACAAGTTATTTCTACCATGATGGTTGGACATCTTGGTGAACTCCCTCTTTCTAGCACTGCCATTGCTACATCTTTTTGTGGTGTTACTGGTTTTAGTCTTCTTGTAAGTTTGTTTCTTCTTCTTCTTCAAAATTTCTTTTTTTAATGTTGGGGGCTTTGGTGCAAGTTTATTTGATTAAATAATCATTGAGGTATCTTAATCCAAATAGATTGTAATAATTTTTTCTGCTCTGTGATGCAATATAAATTTTTGGGTTCCTCCCAAAATATATTGAAACAATCCATATAATTCTGATATAAACTTTGGCAAAAAAAAGGGTTTTGAATTTGATGATTGTATGTTACCTTTTTGTTAATGGTTTTGTGCATGTTTTTAGTTATGGTGAGCCAAATGTATGTTTTGTGCTTGCTTTTAACTATAAGTAATGCAATAATTATAAAGTGGTATAACCACCTATGAACCCTAAGATAGAAGCAATGGTGCTTGGTATAGAGATGTTGTGAATTTATGGAATTTCCACAATCTCAGCCACCTCGGCCCCACAAAGAGTTGCTATTGTGTCACAAATCAAGTCCTCTTGTGTCAATTTAGTTGGAACTTATAGATTGCTGAATCATTATTTGATTTTCTTGCAGCTAGGAATGGCAAGTGGTCTTGAAACATTATGTGGACAAGCTTATGGTGCAAAACAGTATCAAAGGCTTGGAAACTATATGTACAGCTCTATTATCTCTCTTGTATTGCTTTGTATCCCACTGTCGCTTATTTGGATCAACATGGAAAAAATACTCACTTTTCTAGGCCAAGACCCTCTAATTTCACTCGAAGCTGGCAAATTTGCAATTTGGTTGGTTCCTTCACTATTTGCTTATGCAGTTCTTCAACCGCTAGTGAGATACTTGCAATCTCAAAGTTTGATCCTTCCCATGCTCTTGAGCTCCTTTGCAGCACTCTGTATCCATATTCCTCTGTGTTGGGCCTTGGTGTATAAGTCAGGATTAAGAGCGGTTGGGGCTGCACTAGCAATTGGTATATCGTATTGGCTGAATGTGGTCTTCTTGGCAGTTTACATCACATACTCCCCATCCTGTGAGAAGACACGTGTGCCACTGTCAAAGGAGGCACTAACTGGTATCAGTGCGTTCTTGCGTCTTGCCATCCCTTCAACTGTAATGATTTGGTAATATATATTTTTTCCTATTTTAATTTTTATGGATTTTCTAGTTAAGAATTTGTACCACTTGAAATTATTATTGTTGTTCTCTTTTCTAATTTCTCTTTGTTTTGATGGTTTAGTCTCGAATGGTGGTCATTTGAGCTTCTAATCTTGCTATCGGGTAGATTACCAAATCCACAGCTTGAAACTTCTGTGCTCTCCATATGGTAAGTAACTTATTTGTAGTGTTTGGGAGTTTGTCGTGGATTTTTTTTATACCTAGTTAATTTATAACAAGGATAAGGGCACATGGACCTTCCGTTCATTAGAACAATCTCTGGTCAGAATATTTAGACCACATATTGAAGGGAACTTGGGACTTTAGTGTGTAAGGAGAAAGCCAGCTACTTGTGTTTTTTTACTGGAAGTTTACTTGGTTCTTTCAATCGATAACCTAGAGCCACTCCACAGCTCTCTATTTCCATTTAAGATTTTCATCAAGGTTATCTTATTTAGATATTCTATTGTACATTATTTGATTTTTCATTCTTTGTGAAACAGCCTTACAACTATTTCATTTCTGTATACCATACCATTTGGTCTTGGAGCTGCTGCAAGGTTGGTCTATACCTGTTTCCTTCTGCATGTCTGTTCGTGTCCAATATCAAATGCACGCCAATGCGATTCCTATTTACATTTCAATTTATAATTTTCTATCTGTACTATGTAGCACTCGAGTTTCAAATGAATTAGGAGCTGGGAACCCACAAGGGGCTCGTGTGGCTGTATGTGTTGTGATGTTTATTGCAGTAGCAGAGACAGTCATTGTAAGTTCAACTCTTTTTACAAGTCGCAAGATCTTGGGATATGCTTACAGCAACGAGAAGGAGGTGATAGATTATGTCACAGGAATGGTTCCTCTAATTTGTCTCTCAGTTATCATGGATAGTCTACAAGGAGTTCTTTCAGGTTAGATGCAAGTCCCACAGTCTGTTCTTTAACTTTCTTTCTCGGAAACTGTGATGGTTATATGTAATTTTCAGGTATTGCTAGAGGAACTGGGTGGCAGCATATTGGTGCCTATGTTAACCTTGGATCATTTTATCTTGCGGGAATCCCAGTAGCTGTCTTATTGAGTTTTCGTCTAAATCTAAGGGGAAAGGGTCTCTGGACTGGAATACTCATTGGGTCTACCATACAATCAGCTCTGCTTGGATTCATAACAATTACTACAAATTGGCACCAACAGGTCTGTCATATAACACCTGTATTTTCGATATCAGATTTGAATTTATGAGACCAATTAAGTAGAGTGATCTGTATAATCCACATAGTGTCTAGATAATGTAAGGGGTATGTTGAATTTTAGTTCTGAGTTAGTGCTTTTATTTCCTTCTGACCTTCATTTCAATTCCTAATAATTGCTTGTTTCAACGATTAGCTGTTATGACATGTGTGAGCAATTCAGGTTAAAATGATTAAAAAGAAACTCCATTGTAATACAGGTTTTAGAATCTAATATTATTATTCATTCTTACAGGCAGTCAAGGCAAAGGAGAGGATATTCGAGGGTACACCTTCAATAGAGAATGAAGCAAATGAGTGTTAGTTACTGACATGCCATTTTTCTGTAAGTCTCTGACTAGCTTTGCTTTGCTGTGCTGTGCTGTGAAAAATGTATTAGCTTGATAAGATTCTATATATATTACAAATTATGGATTATGCCTTCTTTAATTAGTACCACCACTGACATCATGAAGGGCCTGTTTTGTTTGTTAATTTTATCATGAACCATGTTTTCATATCTTCACTCATTCAAGACATTAGTTTAGATGTACAATGACAAAAAGATGAGTTATAGGCAGACTTTCAACAGATACTTGCGGAACACAGGAAAACAATACTATAAGATACCTGAGATAAAAGAAAGACCTGCTTCTCCTTCCATGCTTGTCTTAGATAAGCTCTAATCTCTACCAAGATTTGTTTTCCCTTGTAGTGCTTTCGTTTCATCTGTGTGCTCAACTACTAAACTGATTTTGAATTTTAATGTCAATCTAGTTGCAAGGATTCAAGGCTAGCCAGAATTATCTGGGCGTGGGATTTTGATGGAGAACTTTCTTATATCACAGGTTTCCAGTGAGCCTACATCAACCCCAGTGGTTTCTGAGGAGATATCTTCTTCTGCTTGCGACAGTTTCTTTTACAAAATTTTTTGATGTATTATTCTTAAACAGGGAGTGTAATACAAACAGCGGGTTATTGCAGTTTTAGGTTATATTAGAAAAATCTCCCATCCTTGATTTAGAAACTATTAGGCTTTCCCTCAAATTAATTTTTCCATGAATGTATATGAACACAAAGATTTGATATTTCAGAAGAGCTGATCGAGTGTTTGCTATGCAAGCAACAGACTCCAGTAATACTTTTCGTTATGGTTTCTGCCACCCAGCATCAAAATTAATATTGTTATATGTTCTTGGCCAATTGCATGCCCACAGTGCATGTAACTAAGGTGAATGATGAAGTAGCTGTAAATTTTTCTGCAAAAATATATCTTTCATGGATTGTATATCTCCATCTGTTCGACGAACTCCCATATTCCATTTTTTTGACGGTGTCTCTTTCCTTCACTCTGAAGTCTGAACTCTCTTCCTCTTGCTTTCCCTCCATTTCTTCTGCCAAATTATTTTTGCAGGTGTAGACATAAAGTGGGTCTACACTGTCAATAGTTTCACATTGGAAGCCCAAACAATAGGCCCATTTATAAGGCCCAAATATACATGGTTTTTTTTTTTTTTCCCTAAAGAGAGCGGGAGACAGAGAGAGAGGGTTTTGCAGTTTTTCTAATTCATTTTCTCTCTCTTCAACAAAATCTCAAAAACATGGCTTTTCTTCAATTCTCTGAGCTTCATTCGTTACAATAATGGCGAATAAGCGAAGAAGAAGAAGAAGAATAAAGAAAACCCCTAAGTTCCTTCAATCTCTCCTCTGTTTCTTCTACTCATGACACTTTGCGTTAGAGCTCCAAGTATCTTGGCAAACTCAAAAGCTGTTTTTTTTCTTCTAAAGGTACGTTTTTTCTGCAATTATAGTACTAAATCTTTACCAGACTACTTAAAATCTATAAAGCTTAAAACTTTTCCAAAAACCCATTATAAAAAATTGATTTTCAACACTTTTGATCGAAATCGATATGCATTTACACATGAATTTTGGATGTCAGATCAATTTAAGGCAATTGTTTATAACCAAGAGTTGTTTTTACGTGCTCTTGATTCAATTCGAGAAAGACCCAAAGTTGCTTTGAGGTTTTTTAAATGGGTAGAGATTCAACCAGGGTTTAAGCGTTCAGAATATGCTTTTTGCGCAATTTTGGATATTCTTATTGAAAATAACCTTATGAGTTCGGCTTATTGGGTGATGGAGAAGGCTGTTCAAGTTGGTTTACATGGAATTGTAGATGTTTTGATTGATGGCTATGTAAAACCCGAGGTTTCAATTAAGCTTCTTGATCTGTTACTTTGGATTTACACTAAAGGTTCCATGACTGAGCAGTGTTTATCCACTTTTGATAAGATGGTAAAAAACGGGTTGTTTCCGGATGTGGAGAACTGTAATAGAATTTTACGGGTTCTTCGCGATAAAAGTCTAGTACCTAAAGCTAGAGAGATTTATAAAGGGATGAGTAAATATGGAATTTGTCCGACAATTGTTACTTATAATACATTGCTTGATTCTTTCTGCAAGGAAGGGGAGGTTCAGGAAGCATTGGACCTTTTGTCAGAGATGCGGGAGAGAGGTTGTAACCCAAGTGATATCACGTATAATGTTTTGATCAATGGGTTGTCGAAGAAAGGGCAGTTAGACCAGGCTAAGGAGTTCATTGAGGAGATGTTTAAGTCGGGATTGAAGATCTCAGCATACACTTATAATCCTTTGATACATGAGTATTGTAAGGAGGGTAAGTTCCTTGAGGCTTTAGAGCTTGCGGAGGAAATGGAGAAAAGAGGTGCTTCTCCCACCATAGTGACCTGTAACACATTCATCCACGGGTTTTGCAAATGGGGGAGAATTGATGAAGCTAGAGAACACTTCTCCGACATTTTGAACAAAAATATGCTGCCAGATATAGTTTCTTATAATTGTTTGATATATGGATATTGTAGGATAGGGAACATGAGAGAGGCTTTCCTCTTGTTCGATGAGTTGAGGAGTAAGCGTCTTATTCCAACCGTTATTACTTACAATATTCTTATAGACGGTCTCTGCAGATTGGGAGACTTGGAGGCAGCTCAGAAAATCAAAGAGGAGATGACCATGTGTAGGGTTCTTCCTGACTTATTCACTTATACTATTCTTGTCAATGGTTTTTGCAAGATGGGCAACTTAAAAATGGCTAAGGAGTTCTTTGAGGAGATGTTTAATAAAGGTTTGCAACCAGACTGCTATGCTTACACAACTAGGCTTGTGGGTGAACTGAAGCTTGGTGCTCCATCAAATGCTAGCTAAGGGAATCCTACCTAGTCTGATAACATGTAATGTTTTGGTAGATGGGACTTGGAAATTGAAAAGTTTGGAAGACGCGTACGATTTGTTACAGAAGATGGTTGCAGATGGGCTTGTTCCTGATCATATAGCTTACACTTCCATAATTCATTCCCATTCCATGAATGGAAATCTCAGAGAAGCTAGGGAGTTTTTCTATGAGATGTTGAGTAAAGGATTGTCTCCTTCTGTTGTTACCTACACGGTCTTAATTCATGCACATGCAGGTGAAGAGTCTTACTCTGGCATTTAGGTTCTTCAGGGAGATGCATAAGAAGGGGTGTTACCAAATGGGATTACCTACAAGGCTACAATGCTTTAATAAATGGTTTGTGCAAAGTTACAAGAACAGAACAGGCTTTTTGATGATATAGAAGGGAAAGGTCTGTTCCCCAATAAATATACCTACTTAGCTGATAAATGAGAACTGCAACATGGGTAATTGGCAGGAAGCTTTAAGATTGTATGGCCAAATGTTGGAGAGAGAGATTCAACCTGACATCTGTACCTACAATGCTTTATTCAAGCAACTATCCAAGAGCAGGCTTCCTGGTCTCTTAACAATATTGTACTAGGAGGAGATGAATCTCTGGAGTAGGCTGTTGGGTGAAGTTTACTGAATATTGTTCACTGGTTGACTCAGATAATTGACTGCAAAGGAAGCATATTACTATGAAGTGTTGCTCGACATGCAAAAACTGCCCCCAAGGGTAGTTTTCAGTGCATTCTTTTGTCCTAATAGTCTTGATTATTTCCTGATAAAAATGGCCAAATTTGAAAGTCCTTTTCGAAGAGATTGCTCACCTGATCTCTAGGAGCTGGGCAGTGGTCCTTAGTCCTTTGATCGCACCAACCCTGTCGGGACTGACTTATGTTCTGCGAAAGAGAAACAGAGATTCCATCATGTGAAATTGTATTAATCTTTTAAATGTAACAATTGTTTTGTATTGTAAATAGAAAAAAAAAAAAGTTGGATGTTCAGTGCGATAACTCTCATAATGCTTATCTGTTTCCCTCAAGATAACAATTGCTTGTAATAAAAAAATGGCAAGTGATGAAACTCTTTTTCACTGTTACGAACTCTTGGGGAGCTCCTATCTTCCTATATTTTCATTTTTAATGGAAAAAAAAAATGTTTAATCCAAAAAAGAATAAAAAAATTCTAAGAAGGGAACGCTACTGCATTGGCTCTTTGTTGATCCAGACTGGCAAGATCTGCTATGTGAATATAACTTCCATTAATTAAATGAATAGTGCTTGAGAGGGCTACAATCAGTATGTTCAAAATACATTGACAATTTGTAAGATACTGTGCTCCCTAGTCCCCTGTCCTTTGGGAAAGGGTCCTATGGATGAACCTACAGGTACTCACACATGAACTTAACTTTGAACTTCCTGGATCCTGATACCCTCCTGCGAATTGAAATTGAATTCTTTTACTTGCACCTGGCGACTAAGGACCACGACCACTTTTGCTGATAGATAATATGTTCCGTTTTTTGTTTACCAAATCAATTACTTCAAATAACTCTGAATGGCTGCTCTGTTCAATTTAACTTGTTTACTTAAATAGAGAATGGAATGGTATTCTTTCGTTTCCATGTAGTTCTTCCTCTGACAATCTCTTCATTTTCCATGTCACCTTTGATCAGGAGGAGATGTGTATACCTCAATGGTTCCATATCAAAGGACCCCAAGAAACCATTGCTTCCAAGAATATCTGATGCCAATGAATATCCATTAAGTATGTTCCTTTTATTGCCTTGTGGAACTTCATCCTCTTCAGGCTCGCAAAGGGACTGAACAACATCAGCACTTCCGCATTCCTTTCTATATTCCAGTATGATACTGGATAATTGGTGGCTCTCCAAGTATTGGTCAGGAATTGTCTGAAGTAAAACATCACATATTAATTATTGATGAAATCATAAATATGAATATTAAGATTGGTATATGCTTATTGTAGGATTTCATATGTAATCACCTCAAGCATCCATCTGACATATTTGACATTGTTGACATGGTGATTCATATCCAGGTCGCTCCTCTTTGGCTAAAAAAATCGAAATATCATGGATAAGTTAGGATTTGAGTAAGAAACTACAAATGTGGTAAGCACATAGCGCGGGATTGTTGGACCAGAAAGTTAACCTTTAGGTTGGTGCTAGCATACTTAGCCTTGTGATCCAACTTTTTGATTTTCCAAGAGACATCTTCAGGGATTGCTTGCTTAGTGACGAACCAAGGTGAGATCTCACCTCTTACTTCCTCTGGCATTTTGGAGAGCCTCCTTGTCTTTTGGTTCATCATCACCCAAGTACTGCTTATCAACAACTATGTTAGAATTGATATTGAATCATCAATGAGCAAACCCCAGACCTGAAGAAGAACAAGGTCGCAAGGCATATACCTGGTTGCACGTACGAAAACGTGTCCAGTCTTGTGACTTCGAATAAGCCAATCCCTTCGCATTCCATTCTTTCCCGAGGCTCCGACCCAAGTATCAACTTCCAGTACTTCACCCCTGCAAAGTTAATAGGCAGGTTGAGATTACTATTATATGCTGTAGAAGACAGGAAAGTTAAAACCCTACACAACTGAGAACTGTGTTCAAAGTATCAAAGCCTAATATATGTCCCACAGCAGAACATAGCTGTTTTGGACCAAATCTCCTTGCCATGTAAGCTATTTAAGCCACATAGGATTTTTGCTAACAGATTATAGACCGAACTTTAACGGCTGTCTACATTGCTAAGAAATTGAAAAGTTTACTCCCAAATTGAAAGGAAAAAAACAAAAAGTTGTTTCAACTCTAAAACAGCCAGTTTTCCGTCCCAGGGTTGATTAAACTCATTTTGGTTGTTGAAGTGTGGATGGTAAAACGGCCAGTTTTCCATCCCATGGTTGATAAATCATGTATCTGTTAGTAGTCTTAACTACTCTAGTAGGTCAGAACTGAACATTAATATATGTCCTCTGTCGTCTATTTTAAAGCGTCCGTTTAATTTGTTGTGATTTAAGATATATGACTCACCAGATAGGATAACTATCAACTTGGACTTGCAGCCTTGTTACCACCCATATGAGATTGTTCTTCATCATGGCATGGGTAGCCCCAAAACCATCACCTAGAAGTCCTGACATCCATACATGGTTCAAAGCAGTTTCCTGCAAGAGTATATACAACAATTGCATGGAGTTAGTATGTATGTCACATCTCATGAGTATTGAGTAATAACAAGCCAGGTAGCCAAGCGTGGATCTAATACAGCAGGTTGGTAGAGATGATCACCTGAAGAAGATTGAGGATGCTTTCCAAAGTGGCAGTCTTATCAGGACCAACTTCATAAGACCTTATAACAACAGTCTGTCTATAACCAACACCACCATCAATAAGTGATCCTTGACGGTATGGATCGACCAATTGTTTCTTAGTTGGAATATTTTGCCTACTTTGATCCTTAGTGGTAGTTTTATATTCAGTCTCAGCTATGGAAGAAACTGCAGCCAATTTAGTAGCAACACCATTTGATGACTGACTCATTCCCTCAATCATGGTAGATGTTCCATTTATTTTGATGGAGTTAAGTGGTTGGTTATTTGGATTATTGTCTCTATTAGAAGAGCATCTAATTGGATAGAGCAAAACATGACTAGCAACAGAAGCCATGTTTTGATGATCTATAGAGACTAGAGAGTGAGAGAGAGAGAGCACTGTGTATGTACACTGTACAGGTTGTTTTAATGTGTTGGATTTTGGAAAGTTTTAAAAGTTGGTTGGGGATCTGAGAGAGTTTTATAGATGTTTTGTGGCGGATATGCCAAAGGGAAGAATGTATTAGACATTGGAAACAGACAAAAGTGAGGTAAGCCTGTAAATAAATATTGGGTTTTTCAAAGAACATTATTTCTTGTGTTAGTTATGTAAATGAGGTGAAATTTGAAATAAAGTATCATAGGAATGATCGATTTGAAAAGTGGACAAATGATTTGGCTATTAGTTCCTATGAATTGGCATTGTATTTAAGCATATGGTTAAAAATTGGTGTTTCTCTCTTGAGAAGTCTGTTAGAGTAGTATCACTGACATACCAAAAATAATGTACTTCACTACTTCCTAGTTCCTACTCTGGTAAGCAGGGAGTGTTTTACGATAGTCATGAATAACTCGAGACATAATTTTCGATTTTCGAATCCATCGAACCAAAAAAAAAAAAAAAAAAGGTTCTTAGTAGGAACAATGCATGGTTGATTGTTGAATATTGAGAGTTCATTAAGAATTATAAAGATGCTTATACATGATTTGCAGGCAGTTTACCAAGGGATCAGTCTATTTGTTCATAAAAGGATTCTTCTTTTTTTCCTTCATGGGAAGAATTGAGTTTTGTCCTGAAATTAAATTCTTTTGACCATGATTTAAAACTATAGCATGACAAAGTAACACATTGATTTTGACTCTGAGTCTGACACTTCATAGGCCATATCAAGAGAAACCCAAGGAACGTTATGGTCTATGTAAAAACTAAAAAGTGTCTTCTAAGCAGAGTATATGGTGATTTATTTCCAATGCATATTCCCCCAACAGGCCAAGTAGTGGCCAACACGTCAAAAAAGAGAGGAATAAGTACTTCAATGATCACTGTCAATGCACTATGTAGTGAAGTTGGAACTGAAAATGCCATTATTTGTGATCAATCCAGTAGGAAGCCGCCATGAATAAGTACTTCAATGATCACTGTCAATGCACTATGTAGTGAAGTCGAACTGAAAATGCCATTATTTGTGATCAATCCAGTAGGAAGCCGCCATTTAGATTGAACAGAAATTCAGTTGATATATACGTACATGGTAGTTTCTTAATCTTCAACAACTCTGAACAGAGCAAATATAATCTATTGGGCAAGTCACAAGTGTGAATCATCAGAATATCAGATAGGTAAGTCGATATAAAATAAAACTTCAATAGAAAAATATATGAAACTGGGATAAATTAAAAAGCTGCAATATTACTTCATGACCAATGAGAAGCAAAGGATTTTGTTCATAACAATATTAGGGTCTATGTACAGTACAAGCACCACAGAGGTGCTGAAATAAATGGAAACTGATTCACTGGTAAAAAGATCAATTGGAAATACAATAACCCTATGACTTCAATACATAAATGTTTTTTCTAATTTAACAATGGTATCATATACAAAGAAGATGATTGTCACCTGATGCAGTCTTCTCCATCAATGCAACACTCTTTTGACATTTAAATGAATGAAATCTCCTTATTCTTGGTTTCCGTATGTGGGCTTCTGGCAATTTCATGTGCAACTTTGGATTTCGCCGCCCTGTGGCCATTTGATTTTATATCGCAACCACATGTTCCCTGAAGAAAAGAATTCTTTGCTGGCCCTCAACAGCCTCCCTTGCATGTTCTTTCACAGAGAACTCCCGACCACACTTGGTTAGTAAGGCATGGTCGTTCACCATAGAACCCAGAAGAACTGCAAGTTGCTGATGACATGCATCGCCTAGTCCAAAAAGAACCAATTCTCCACTGAATGCTACTTTGTATTTAAACTTCTCTTTGGAAGATAGTTAGATAGGTAACCCGATAAATAACAATGATAATAATATTATTGAGAATGTGCTTAGCTAATGTCTGCGGTTTCTCTTCTTGCTAGGCTTCAGGAGCATTGACAAGTGATCAACTTTTTCATTATCTGACTTGGATTCACCCATCAGCCATTGCAATGCCTCAGCTGCTGCATCTTTTTCTGAAAGCTTCTTGGTGCTACAAGGCTTTCCCTTAAACTGCATACCATTAAACTCCACCATTGATCGAAAATGGTTGTTAATGAGTTGTTTTGTCCTGTAGGTTGGGGCCTCGTGACCTGCCCTACTCAGCAGAGTTTGCAGTTGGTTTTTGGAATTATCACCCCCAGCTCCATTTTTGGTTTTTGAAGACGTTTTTGATGATAGTAATTCTCTTGCATTTATCTTTGAGGGTTTCAAGACTTGACGGCCAAAGACAAATTTACCATCACACTGATCTTCTGAAACCAGCAACCGCACTGCTGATAGAAGGTCTTTGTGGGCTTCAATGTCCATCTTGGGATTCATTAGCTTTAACATACAATGGAAATGTTAGATTTGGATAACAGTAGACATATAAACTTTGAATGTGTGTGTGTGTGAACAGTAGACATAAACTTTGAATGTGAGAGAGAGGTTTCGGCTTACTTTATTTTGAATTAAGTCCTCAACTCCTCTCTTTAGATGTAGATAAGTTTCCGCTAAGTCGGGTTTCATGAAGAATTCTAAGTATCCTTCCAACATTTTGAGATGTCCCTCCTGTTGAAGAGAAACACTGATCAGTCAGGTCTACAAGAAGAAACGAAAGAGAGTAAAATCAGCAGAAGGATGTGTAAACTCACAAATTCCCCTCTGGAAACGCTTCCCCCAAAAAGAAGAACTACAGAATCTGAAATGGCTGTTGAATCTCGAAGGAAAACTGAGTTTACTTTCATCTTCTCGTTGAAGACCAACCATGGGTATGGAATTTTCATTTCCCGGGCATTAATTGAGTTCTAAATAAAACATGCAAGGTATCTTGTATTAGAAAAGTTAAGAAACTATCCATGAAAACTGATATACTTCATGCAAGAGAGACATGCGAGTCACAGGGATGTTGTACAATATTAAGTTATAAGTCACAACTCACAAGAACCTTACCGAGTGAAGAAGGACTTGACCATCCTCCATTGTCTTCAATGTTATGGACTTGGACTTGTTCTGTAACAAGTTAAAACAAGGAGGTGAATGCATGACAGGTGAATTTCTGAACATGCACTGAGATTAAAGCATCGCAGAAGAGTAAATAAAATAACTTACCACAACTGAACAAATCCCAGGATACAGGCCAGCACAAATAACTGCTCGGATGAGATGCTCATCAGTGCTCCACGCATTGCGAGAAGTTAGGTCATCATCCAGCAGACCAGTATCCTTAAGCAGATGAAAAAATTGTTTACGAAGGGAATCAATCGCTTTTAGTGTTTGCGCTGAAAGAAAATTTCTCCAGCAGTATTCATAACCTGAACGCTCAGTTTCAGCCTTTCTCCAACCTTCATATGCTCGGATCAGTGCGAGATGGTCACTATGGTCACGTCCAGCAAACTGGAACTTCGCAGACTCTGCAAGCTGTAAGTAAAACAGGAAGCAGATCCTTTTATTACAAATATGCTTTATTTGCTAAGATGGAACTTCAGAAATGAAAGATACCATCATCATTCTTGAAGAAGATCAGAAAAACAAGAATTTGCATGGATGTAAGACATCCCAACTTCAACACATTCCATTTCACCCCTTGCATCCTTACCAACGTACTAAGGTAGGAAAGGGTACCCAAATGCATATATTAACAAAATACAAAAATAAGTGTTTTAGATGGACAAAAAACTAATTCCATTGTCCATCAACATTGGCTTGAAAAATCATCTGCCACATATCCAAACCAATAAGATAAAATAAGCATGGTAACAGTAGCTGTCAGATCTTACTTAGGCTAAGTAGTTGTTAATAAAAGGCCAGTTTACAGTACTTTGCTCCTTCAGAAACGACCAGTACACTGTTTTCCACTTCCAATTTCTAAGCTTAGTTTGATTATTAAATTTAAATTTTAGGCAGTATTTCAAAGTTACAGCACTTTTTTCTATCAAATCAGAAATTTGTTATTGAATTAACGGATCAACATCATAATACAACCAAACAGGTTAGAAGTAACGAATATGAAAAAGCTTGCTTACATCCTTCTTGTCAAACGGCATTAAGAATGGGTCTCTAACGCTTAGACCTGCAACAACAGTTAATATAGGGTCCAGGCATTTGAATATAGCCCCTAAGAGGAGCATCTTCCCAAGTTTGGGCTCCACAGGAAGCATTGACAAATGGCGTCCTGTAAAGATAAATAGGATGAGTAATATCTTGGATTGCAGTTGACTTGTGGTTGAAACATCAAAGTGTTGAGAATAAAGCGTCGACGTGGATAAAAATGCACACCTAGAACAGTAAGATTTTCCTGCTCATCCAAAGCCCCAATCACTTTCAAATAGTCAACAGCATTTTGAACCTACAAAGGTAAAAAAAAAAAATTAGAAACACCAGTGTTTTCAATTTTATATTCTGCTGTCTTCCCTTTTTGGGGGGAAACAAAATAATCAAATGGATATTGCCGTCAAGAAAAAAATAAGGAAAAAGATAAAAGCCATTTTCTTAACTGAATAAGCAGCAGAGGAATCATGGTACCAATGTTGAGGATGAAATGTTAAACCATATACACTAGCTCACAGTTTGGGCTTACCGATAATTGTTCTGGCGACTGCAAAGCCATAGATAGAAACTTGGAAATGCTTCCAAGCTGGAGAGACTTAATTTGAAGACAGAGAGATTGTAGAGGTGTCCTCAAAAGCTCGGGCAATTGGTAATCTGCGAAGGCATCATATACACATTTTGGATATAGATGATAACACTCGCCAGATTGAACACGACCAGCTCTTCCCCTCCTCTACATTGAGAATACCAAAAAAAAAAAAGAAAAAGAAAAATTATGACTGATATAAATACATACTAATCAAACAAAAAGGTCAATATTATACAGCAGACTCAATGCAAATGAATTGGACAGACATTGTTTTTGACACTCAAACAGCATAGTAATAAGGTGCATAACATCTAATACATAATTCAACTGCTCTTTCAGACCACAAACCAACAAGCAAACACAATGAGACTTATACATAAGACTGAACCAACACTACTTGAGTAGAAATGATGATTGCCCTTTCTTTCCGCTTATTTCAATTTGTCTTTTATTGTTCAGACACAAATATCATTGATACACCAAATTCCAGACTAAAATTTCAGTATGCAAAACTTGGATCATCAAATGCATCGTGTGGGACATGCAATATTGACCAGGTGCGCAGATCATATATTAAACATCAGAAACCTGATCAAAACATAACTTACTTGTCGAGCAGAAGCCTTTGAGATCCAAGAAGGAAGTAAACATGGAGTATTATTCAAAGCGTCATAAGATGTCTCTTTTGCCTTTCCACAATCAACAACAAAAACCACATCATTAATGGTGATACTCGTCTCAGCCATGTTAGTAGCCAGCACTATTTTCCTCACGCCATCTTCAGGCTTATCAAATATTAATCTCTGCAGAAAATTAAAATATATTATTACAAGCAATATAAAGAAAGATGGACACTGAACAGATAGTACAAAATGTTTAAACATAGTTCACATCCATCATACATGACAGGTATTGAAGCAGGCCGAACCATCAAATACTGCTTTACATATTTTACCTGCTCAGAGCTTGCCATTGAACCATGACATGCGAGTATTAAGACTCTGCTTGGATCCCCTAAAAGAGGGTGACTTTGGAGCTTATCCTTCAAAGCATTTATGTCATCCCACCCAGTCATAAATACCAAAACAGCACCAGGCCTTTCATTTTTGCAGATATGAGACAGCACATTTTCTATGAGGTTAAAACCTATAGAATCAGGATTCCAACATGACAAAGAATCCTGAGTTCTTGAACCATACTCCCTGAAACTAGCAGCCTCAAGTGTATCCTGTTCACAATTCAATGGTGAGAATATTAACATAGGCAAAAAGATCTTATTATGCACTAAGTAAAAGGTATTCACTCACGAAATTCGCCTACCTCGACAGCAGATGCAATTTGGCTCTTTTTCTTTCTAAGTGTTTGTTTCTGCATTTTCCACTGCTTATCATGTCCATAATCGTCAATTTGGTTATATGAAGTTAATCGATGCCCAGTCATCTCCAAAATATTCTCCAAGAAATGAGTACGGACTGGATATGTAAAACCCTGAAAGTGGCAAAGTGGAAAAAGGTGAATCATTGTTCCACAATAAGAAAATGAATTGTGTGTGTGTGTTATCTGCCTCTACAATAACAAATAGTCGCATTCCTCTTGATATTTGGTTAACAATGTCAACAACTGAATAATTAGCAAATAATACCAGGAATAGCAAAGATAGGAACAAATTACACAACGAAAATAATAAGCTTATTGTGGAATTTACTGCACTCTTCTTCATTCAAAGAAACTTATTGTGTTTTCTGTTTTCAAAGCATGACTTTGAATATCCCGAGGTCACACAATACTATGCTGGTCTGCTCACTAATGCCGATTCTAATCATTTATCTTTTATTTGAACAGACAGTAATGTTAAATTTTAATACTCAAACAGACTGATTATATTATGACATTCCTGATTTAGTAATCTGCAACATGATGATCTTATTCAATCCAAATTCAATAAGTACGTCACATAAATATCTTCATTTCTTGTCCATGCAAAAACATGGAAAGAATCCAAAAATGAACCCAAGAACAAGGTAAACATCCAAACAATAGCCGGAAATGTATGCATTGCACACATTCTCCAATGATAAAAATATATAAATCCCCCCATTTACTACAAGTGAAAGAAGAGGATGATAGCAGCAGCATTGCTTAGCTACAATATCATTATCGATGCATGACAAAGAATTATCACATCAACCACTACAGAAATTACAGCTACATATGTTAAGTTATGAAAGAATTGGAAAAGTTCATATGCTCCACAAGAATGTAACATTTGCTGCTCCTCATATACAACAGTAATGAACTTACAGGGATGTGTATCATTGGAGCCCCACCAAAATAGGATGAAAAAAGCTCTGCATTTAAGGTCGCACTCATCAAAATTAATTTCAGTTCTGGCCGGCGTGGAAGGAGTTCTTTGAGGACAATGAGCAAGAAATCTGGCATTGAGGATACCTAGTAAGAACTCCCAACTTTAAACACAATAAATAAATCTGGCAATAAGAAATAATCCTATACCTTCATTCATGCCACGCTCGTGAATTTCATCCACAATAACATGGCTTACACCTTTCAAACTTCGGTCAACAAGTAATCTCCTTAACAAAATGCCTGTGGTGCAAAACAAAAGGCGAGTATCCCTCCCTTTCATGCCTTCTAATCGAACTTTATACCCCACCTTTCATTAGAATTTGTTTGGTTAAAAGGATAATGAACACAAAAATTTAGAAATAATAGTTTGCAAAAACATAAGCAGTAACTCACAGATTCGCCCAATTGTTCCCCTCTCTCTGCAGCAACTCTTTCAGAAACTGACATCGCAGATATTCGTCTCGGCTGTGTACATATAATACTACAGACAGCTCCACGAGCAGCTTCTATCTCCGATTCCAAAATGTATTGTGGTAGCTGTGTTGTCTTACCACAACCAGTTTCACCTGAGACGACAACAACCTGTGAAATCATCAGAACAGCTCTACACATCACTAAGACAAATTTACTCTTTATCCATCTCCATAAGCTCGGGAATGGAAATATTTAATAATATGTGACAGCACAAAGGTCCCCCACTATTCTTTTAAATGATTGCTTAAACAAGACAAATTTAGAAGTGGGGAGTCTGATTAGAACCTTTTTTTTTTGGTTCTCAGTAGGTAAATTACGGAGTTTGAAACCTACATTTCACCCACTGTAGATAGCAAGAGATAGATATTAGCTATAGTCTATGAATGAATAACCATTTTATTTGTGTTTGGAGTTGTATGGTGCCTCGTGATCATTGTGCAGCTTATATCACCCCACCCACCACCTCCCACCTCCCACCCTGTATTTTTTGTGTGAGACAATATGTGACCTATGCATATGTAATTAAACTAGATATTTATGAGAGCTCTTTTGTCGCTGTGTGTGTGAGAGAGGGGGGGGGGGGGGGGGGGGTTGTTGTGTGTATGGAATTGTGGATTAAAGTATTCAGTTTAACTCTGCAATTAGCTTCCATTTTAAAGAACACTGACCAAGTAGGTTCTCAATCTTGATTGAATGGCAATTAATGATTTCATGTTAATGATGAGTAAGGTAGTGTAAAATGAAAAAGAAGAAGTTGCGAGGAAATCATAATGTATCAATCAAGTAATTATACAAATAGTTTTTAAACCAGAAAGTCAATTTTGGAAAGGAACAGAAGCATTCCAATGGCACAATAACTTTAAGACACCTACATTTCAAAGGACATTTAAGCCTTCAATATAAAAAGAGATGCACAAACTTTAGTCGAGTCAAAACCAAACCTATTTGCGAAGACAATGACAGGGAAACCAACTTCATGAACATGGTAAAATAAACAAAACATAGTTTCAAACCTGATTTTGTGAAATGGCTGCTAATAATGCTTCCTTTGCTTTGTAGGCAGGGAGACCTCTACGAAATTCTAGCATTTTTTGACCTTCAACAGTTTCCTACGGAAAATTGAATAGTCATTAGAATAGTCAACAATGGAATCCCCCAATACAATTCTTACGGGGTTGAAGATGATAACAAAATTAAATATCAACCTGCCATGCAAGTTGCTGTTCGCGCAGCTGCAAACTTTTCCGTTTCAAAATCTTTTCCATGACAGCACTAATGGGCTTCTGAGGCTCCTGATGATCGAAAAACCCTTCATCGGTAGCCATACGATTGTTGTTTGATCCTGTAGAGGCACTATCTGATAAACTCCCGCGATTCATGGGCCTTTGAGAAAGGTATTCTCTGAGTAGACCATCCACTTTTCTTTGCAAATTAAAATGTATCGATACCTGTAAATCTCTGAGAACATCAATACAATGTACCGAAATCTAGGGACAAAGAAAGGTGATAACACTAATCTGTCTAATTCTTCATTTTTTAGGAGTAGTAAGAAACTAAGAATGAAGCCATTGTATTTTAATGCTTTGCAAAAAAATTTCACTAAAGGTAGTTTATTTGATCAATTTAAACAAAGCACATTTTTTAGTGTCTCAGAGCAGTAAGACTATTCTTCATTATTCTGAGAAATAGCTAATCAGACAAGAGGATAGACTCCTGTTATCGTGTCAGACCAACTCCCTCTGTTGTCCGCTTCCTTACATATATTATACCAGTAGAAATATACAAGTCAGAGAAATCATTGCGGTTGTGGCTAACAAGCCCATCAATGTCACTCTTGTAAACAAAATTCACTGTTCTTATATTATCATTTTGCAAGCAGGGTGCTATTTACAAACTCGAAGAAGCTTATAAACTTAAACTAATAGCATGTGTAATGAATAATGTGGAAAAAGTAAAAACAAAATACCTCTCTCTGTGGTCTCTTGTCATCCAGGTCAGATCTGTAGTTTGGTAGTGGGGCCTTGCTAAAGACAACTACTCTTGAATATTGACGGCTGCCAGAGTTAAAATCATTTGGACTTGTAAATGCTAAAAACACATTGTAAGTAAACGGAAAAGAACATAAGAATTCAGTTTCCAATAAGTAAACATACCTGTACAATCCCATTCTAGATGCTAATGCTTCAAGATGCACAAAATCACGTCTGTCCTTTTTCTCATTCGACACCACCTCTTGCTCTTGCTTGTTCCTGGCAAGCATAGTTAACTTCCACTTCCACTCTTCAATGTTATCAAGTGTGGAACTATTCTGAAAAATATTGTTCAAGCAAAAAAAAAGTTACATAAAATAATTTCACTGAAGAACCTTTACACAAAATGCGTAAACACACACAGTATACTATTGAGCTGAACACAGTTTATAAAGTGCCAGTAGATTACGGAATTGAAATGCAGTAAAATTGGCAAGTAGCACTATTAAATTCAAAAAAAAATCATGGATAAATAAAAACTTCAATTCTCAACACTTGGTTTTCTTTAAAAAAAAATCACAAATTTTCCAAAGTCCATTTCTTACCCTCCAAATTTAACAAAAAAAATAAATAAAAGAGTACCGTTTTTGACGAAGAAGAAGATTGGACATCATGATCAGATTCTTCTTCAGAGTAACTATCATAAGAATAACGACCATAAGGATAATTCTGTTGCAATTGTTGAAAAGAAGGAAAAGGAGTTAATCTACGACATAAAACCAAACCTTGATTTCTTTGCAATTCGAAAGAAACAGTTGTGTTTTTTGAAGAAAACACAATTAAAGAAGATTTGGAACGATGTGAAGAGAAACAAAGAGAAGAGTAATGATTAATTGAAGTGAGAATTAGAGGTGATTTGAAGAGTTTTTTAGGGTTTTTGAAAGAAGAAGATAGAGTTAATGGAGTTAGTGACATTGTTAGATAAGAACCAAGTTTAACTTGGTTACGAAGTAGAAGAGTTGAACAAGGCATGTTCGTTTTTACATTTATTTAGGGTTTAAGCATTTGTTTTGTTTTTCTCAGGGTTTTAGGGTTTTGCAGATGAAATGAACGAGACGAGTGGTGATGGTAAAGACTAAAGACTAAAGAAGGTGAGGTGGGGTGTGTTGAGATTTTGGATGGGTTTTTCTTTTTGAGTATTTCAAAAATCGTATCTCGAGGATGTGGATCCCTTCTATTCTATGGTCTGTGTAGATTTCGTCAAAAGATATCATTAATGGGGTGGACTCATCAGAAAGTGGGGTGTACCGTTAAAGAGGGATGACGTGGGAGTTTGTTTCTGGTTGAGAACAAGGCAGCGAATGGGAAATGCTCAATGATAGTTTAAATAATGACCATCATCTGTTAAGAGCAGCCAATGTCTTATATTCCGGATTTGGTTTTGCCCTCCCAGCAGGGAAGGGACGGATCCAGGAATCTGAGTTGGGGGTGCAGAGTAACATGTAATCTATATATTAAAATCTTTGGGGGTGCGATTCTTTATAGTTTTACAAAAAATTCTATATATATGTAGAAGTATCATAGTAGAATACTAGAATGTAGGAACTCTGTAAAACATCAGTTGTTGAGGAGTTTCAATCGCACGCACGGCCTCTCCTCAGAATGAGAGGAATGTATTGCCAGCAATTTGCCGCCGCTGAGTCTGGGCCTCTCCTCAGAATGAGAGGAATGTATTGCCAGCAATTTGCCGCCGCTGAGTCCAGACTCACATACCACGCGCTTCAAGCGTGGTATGGTACTATTGGGTTGAGAATTGCCATTTACATTTTTTTTCATGTGTATTGTAACTGTAATACCTTAGTACTACTGTTGGTTGCCCAAGTCCACATATATTTTTTGTTGGAACAGAAATCAACTACAGTAGTAGTACCATGCATAGTCAATATCATATGGCATTATGGCAATATATATAGCATGAATTAGGGCATCTCTAATGGTTCACCAAAATTGATAGGCCACCTCAGCAGATTTGGTACCTATTTGATGGACCATTTGATGAAAAAAACTTTAGTTTCTAGTGGTTCACCAAATTGAGACGGGTAATGAAGTGCCACTTGAGTTGGGCGGGCTTTGAAGAGCCACTTAAACGAAAATTTTAGTTGAGGCGGACATCCAAGTGCCACTTAACCCAACAGTTAGTTGAGGCGGGCAATGAAGTGTTGTTTTAAGAAAAAGTTAAATAAGAATTCAGTTGAGGCGGACATCCAAGTGCCACTTAATTAAAGTGGGCTTTGGAGTGCCACTTGAAGCGGCACTTCATTACCCGCTTTAAGTGAAGCGGCCTTCTCTTGCCCGCCTCAACCCAGTATCAAATTTGATGAATTTTTGGTAAAATATCAAATTTGATGAACTTTTGATGATCCATTAGATGGAGTTTTTCTCACTTTCTCATCAAATTTGAGTTTGGTGACAGATTTGATGAACCATTAGAGATGCCCTTAAGATCCATATATGCAAAATGCAGTCTAATTGGTATCTGATTCATCCACATCCACATCCACATCCACATCCACACTGAAGAAAAATCCAACTACTGTACTACAAAATGATGAAATGAAGGCTATTGGACTTGGCTAGGACAAAAATAAGTGTTCTTGGTTGCCCAGTTGCTAATCAGACTTCAAAACTGCTTCTAAATCTGTACATCGGCCGAGGCCTTTTGGGCTAATTTATCACCTAAGAGCTTAAGTTAAGCAGAAAAGCCCATTGTGAGGTTACACAGAGATTTCCAATTTAGTCGTTTATATAATACTACAAGTATGTGTGTCTTCCTCTAATTTAGTTTGTTTAATTTATATTATTAGGGTTAATAAGCTTTATAAGTTCCTGTTTTATTTCTATCACAAGAACTAATTCTAAGCAATTGTTGTCAATTACCAAAACACAATCAAAACCCTTGAAGAAACACATTAACTTATGTACTTTGTTAAGTATAAGCTTCATTGCTTGCTTGGCTTGGTTTTTTATGTTTTGCATCAATTTTCTTCAGTCAATTAATCCATTACAACAGTTTTCTAATACTGTAAACCCCTCAGCATTTCCGTAGAAAAAGTTACAATTCATTGATATCTTCTTCTTCTTCTTCTTCTTCTTCTTCTTCTATGGAGTATGGACCTTGATTTGAATGATTGATAAAGAAGCCTGCAGGAGTCACAACTCACAACCTCCTGTTCCTGCTGATTGTTGCAACTGCAGACATTATTGAATGGATTAAAGTAACAACGATAGAATTTTGTTTTAACATCTAAAACTTTTAGCATCTAGATTATGTTTGTAGAGAAGAAAAAAAAAAAGAAGCTTTTGGAACATTTGATCTGCGATGGAATAGATCAGTCCTAGTGTCCTACACAACATGGGTTACCAGTAGTGTACATGTTACATCTCCTGAAAACCAGAATGAATATATAGATGAACCATATGGTATTTATGGAGCTTCAACCTAAAGTTCAACCATATATTAAGCTTGATAAAAATTTTGTTGCCAGAATTGCAGGTTTCAACCATATATAATGGACTTGTGCTACTAGCCTACTATGCAACTATACATCCGTATTTGCCTTCTCATAGTGATGTCTGATCTAGCGGTTTGGTTAGTGCTCATATAAGTCGCCACTGGCATTCCATAAGCAAGTGTTCCAAGGATGGCTAAAACTTTTCCTCATTGGAGGTCATGTTTGAGTGCTCAAGAATTTTCCAGACCTTCACAATGACTAAAGTCTAAAGGTACACTTCTGCCAGTCATTTGAATTCAGATTATATACCTTACGTGTGTGATTTTAAGAATGATATGTCTAAGTGTCTGACATCGAACCTACCTATGCCATCCTTCTCTCCGATTCTTCTCCTGCTTCTTTTATAGTTTTATCCTTTGTGATGGGTTAGCTACTGACACTAAGATACTTACTGTGGACACTTACATGTCAAGTAAATAAGACTTTAAACTGAATTCAATTATAGTGTTTGACTTTATAATTTAATCGAATACTTTTTATGATGATCTCCATGCTGTGCAGATATCATATTGACTATAAATCAATCCCAACTCACCCCCTATATAACACTATATATATGTTCATTTAATCGTATCATCGGATGATATCTAGATCTTTAAGTTTCCATCCAATGATGTTGCACACAAACGAATACATACTCAGGACCATCTCATTGTATCAGGACTCCATAAGCTTGACCTTGTCCATGTTGTTATTTCTATGATTCTATCAGACAAGAATCCAGAAAGAAGAAGAAAACAAGAAAGCCATCGAATAATAGCGTAAGCATGTATGCGTTATGAGATGCCATCAGATTCCTGTGAAACTTTCTGTCACACCGAACAGTTTGATTACTGCACAGACAACCTAGTGGCAAACTAACACACCATTGTCACATGTGTGAAAATGTAGAAGGAAGGGGACGGGCTGGATCTTGAACAGATTCGTGTGCTAATAATAATACTATTTTTGCTTTATTTAGGGACAAAAAATATTCATTTGGGAAAAGAGGTAGTTCTGGTCCACCTATGTTCATGGTTTTTTATTCTGGCCGGCCTAGATTAAAAGTGGGTTGGGCATTGTATGCTGACCACTCTTTTAAACAGAATTGAGTATCTCATGACTTATGAGGTCCTTAAAGTATTCTTTATACAAAAGGATACTGTGGAAGGCTCCTTCCACCTAAATAATATGCTGGAATTGTTTTGCATGTTCAGAGCACTTTGCATATATGATATATCCCACCCCCCACAAGCATTAATAGCTCTTTCACTCCAAAATATATTTAAGGAAAAAATGTGTAGTGAACTGTATGATCTCAGAGTAGAATGATTGACTGAGATTTTTCTTTTAGACTTTTGAACATAATGGATTGAATTATGATAGTGGCAGTGGCATGCATAATGAATATGACTTTTCTTATATGAGCAATAACAAATTGCGTGTTTAGATCTCATTGAAAAAGTCTAGTGTTGAAAAAAAAATTGTGATGTAGTAGTAGGAAAAACACAGTATCATGCCTTTGTTGAATTTCATCATTGAATAGTGGCCTCCATATTATGTTTGTCCTCATATTAGAAAAAAGGAGACGTGATTATTGATCTACAGTATGTACTATGTTTTGGTAGATATCTGTTTCAACTATCAAGTATTTTTTATTTGTTTTTTTTTTGAATATCAGAACTAAAAGTTATCTTCAATCTGTGTAATACATACAAGATTAGTTTGATTTAGACATATCAAGACATTTGTATCCCCCAGCTCTCCTGCAGTTGGATTTACAGTTTTGAAATATGGTGTATGGTATGAATGTCATATCATTGTAAAACGAACATGTATAGTGAACTCCTTCTATCCCACATTGTTTTCCATACTAACTCTAACAAGCAATAGCTTGTGCACACACAATATAGTGAACTTGATCTATGGTGTTGGTGAAGTATGATTGACCAAATATTCTCTATACATTCTTGTTGCCCTCATTGTAAATGGGCATGGAGTGAAGGTGGCAATTACATTCTTTATATAAAAATATACATTATTTTTATTCTTTTCAACTGAGTACGGAATACTGACATAGTACATGTAACTTGGTATATTTATATAGCAACCATCTGAGTGGAAGTATTGTTATATTGTTATACGTGTATGTCTCCACCCAATTCTTATGTGAGCAGAACAATAGGAACTGAGGGAGTCTTACACAGTTACACCTCTTACCCTTGATGAGATTCGTGATTGAGGCCTTTGGAAAAGGCCTCCATGTAAATTCAATGACTCACTAATTTTGTGTACTGTATATATCAAGCTCATTGACTCTACTCAAAAATACTTTATTTTATTCTCTGTGGTACAGAAATGATACTTTATTCTATAACCCCACTCATCACTGCCATTTTTGTGGTCTTCTCCTACCTCATGATGTGAATAAAAATAGGCTAAAGTGAAAGTGCATGTCTCCATCTATAGAGGGGGAGGTTCAGTATTGGCTTTTGAATCTAATTAATTAAGTTTAAAGATCAATAAGCCGGACCAGTTAGATCTAAATCAAACATCTCAGTGTCAGTAAAGACTAAGGACATTTATATTTTATGTATGGTTTAAACTATAGTTCAAATATGATATAATTTGATTTACTACTTCCTGTCTAGGAAACAGAATGAAGCGCATGAGACATGAGAACCTGGGAAGTTCTTTTTTATATTCAATTGAAAAAACAATATGTAGCCAATGAAACTTAATTCAGACAAGCTTAGAGATCTAATTTTAACACTACACCCTGACACAGTTTTATCAAATTAATTTATCTTAAAGGTCACATTTAACTAAAGTTTATAGTCTAGTGCATTTTATGCTTCATAAGACTGCAACTTAAGTGTGTACATGTACATGTAATGTAAGAGGCACTCTTTTGTTTTTCTTAATTATTATCACTAATCATTTTTATATGTAACAATATCTCTAGGAAGGTGCCACATGATTGTGTAGTTCTTTGAGGTGGGAAGAAATATTAAGCATGGGAATCTGATTAAGGAGTGGATGAGAACTTGGACACCATATATTCCTTGATTGATAATGGTGTTAATTAATCACTAATCAAGTTGCTTTGCCAGATGAAAAGAAGAAATCAATAAGAGTTGAGAGGTTGAGAATACATAACCTGGAAAGAAACAGAATTATAGTGTGGCATCATCACTAAAAGGGACCTCAACACTATTAATAATTAGCATAATCACAACAGTTAGAATATATGTATAAGTTAGCTTTGTTTAAAAGATTGTTGTTGGAACTTGCCTACTCCCCTTTTCAAAGATTACAGTATTTGCAATTAGTTAAGCTCTCTCTGCCTACAATACAGTCAGTCTCATCGACTGCATATAAAAGAATATCCAAAAAGTCTTCTACTTGTTATTATAATGGTACATGTAACTAGATCAGCTAATCCCAATGGCCAGAACCTAATCTTAATGCATATTATATTTGCATATCAGGTCTAATGTGATCAAATAAACTTGTTCCTGTTATCAAATTGTTCATACTTCATAGCTCTGAAAGCTTGGCTACTAGCTTAAAATAGAATCATCTCAGACAAAATAGGCTCCTCCTGACCATATTAATTGCCATGTTCAGAGTACACAATGAGCTCAGCACTTGTGTGTTATTTGTCTGTGTATAACCGCCCAATGATAATGATATCCCCATTGGTCATCAAGTTTTTTTATTTTTATTTGTATTAATCGGTCATCAAGGACTCAAGGTTAGGTTGAACTAAGAAATTGTTTAGAATGCATTATTATTTTCTCGGAAAAAATCATATAAGTCTGGTGAACAAACAAACAACTAAAATAATTTATATAATAATACTTACGATAACAATAATGATCTTAAACAATTAATTAGGTCGTTGGTTTTGTTCTCCAGTGGCTTGTCACATATGTATTGAACAAATTAGTTGTGTGATGTGTCACAACTCACAAGTTGTAAACAAAATTTGCTGTCGAAGAAGTTTCAGTTTTGATTGGTTTACCTATAGTTAAATTTAATTAAGTAGATAATTATCCATGGTACGCAAAAAATTCTTGAGCTAACTTTTTGTTAATATAATCTGTAGTGGTTTCAGTATATTTAATTTGGATTTTGGTAATAATTTGAATTACTCATATGAAGAGAATATTGGTGGACAGTGTAAACTTGATGGTTCTTTCATTATTGGTGAGCTTAATCTTTCTTGTTGCTGTAATACTCTCTGATGTTAGAATTTGTGACACTGTCGACCATCAAGAGAAGTCAACTACATGCGTAGCAGTGCATCTTAAACTTTTTTATATTTGTTCTTGCTGAAGCATAAATAAATAAGAGGACCCTCCATTATATAATTGCTGATTAATATTTATAATGGTGTCACCACTTGGCATTATGAAATTCAACTGTGTACATTTGGGTGTCATACAAATAACGATACTAATTATGCAGATCTACATTAGAATTCAACCTTTTAAGTTAATAATGTATACTTTATATTGCATATTTTTAGTTGAATATGATGTCTTGCACGATGTTGTACCAATTTGAAATCGTTATTGCTGAAGGAAATGGGAGGTTTGGTATCTAGTGATTCAAACTTCGATACATGGCTGACTGGCTTCTATCACAAATATATTCAAATATCTGTGTATACAGTCCAAATACCTTTATGAATTAGCTTAGACATCAGATTTGATTGACAGTAACATGAATTTGCGAAGATATTTGGTAGCTGATGGATAGCCATGCATAGATTCCTTTAACATGTATTATAGATAGAGAAAGTTTAGAGACAAGGAGAATACTAGTGTATAGGTAGGAGGCAAGTAAGTCATTATTTGTTTTCGTTTTGGCCAGAAGTAAGCCATTATTTGAAAAAAAAAGTATAGACTCTTGTCCAGCTTAAAACGATAATGTTAAACAACATTGATTCTAACTTCTTCCCCTTTCTCCTATCTTATAAGAAGGTTGTCACATCCAATATGTTGATACTCTTGTATATAGACAAATAAAATGACTGTTTGGCCATATTATTTTCCTGTGATAAAAGATGGATTCCTCAGTTAGTCGACAAAGGGAAAAGAGGGAAAGAGTTATTCTTCACGTAAGTTGAAAGATCAATGGGCTAAATTACTATGTTGTGTTATTGTGATGGTTTAAAGGTTGATTATGTTCATATGATATACAAGCATTTTAATGGTAAATATGAAATGACACTTCATGTCAGAGTCTCAGAGACCAATCTGAGGTTGAGAAGGGTGGGCAGAAAAGCTTGCCTCCCTCCACACCATAGATTATAAATTTAATCTGGCATCAATCATCCAAAGCTTAACTATGTAGGGATCTATATATTCCTAGTGGCTATTCTTTCTTTGTATTTGGATTTTGGAGAAAACTAGCTAAAAATAGATTCTTAGAGTATAAGAAATTTATAATGAAGTACATTACATAATCATTTTGTCTTTGGTACCCCAGGTTTAATAAAGTATTGTCGACGCGGCATTTTGCTTGGTTATTGCATTTCATATCTCCAAAAAGACAGAAAATTGGAAATACTAGTATGGTCTTCACAGAAGTGTATTACTAGAAAAAACTGTGAATGATCTTCACAAAAGTGTATTTAGAAGCATAATTTATGTATTTTATTCTCTAATCTTTTTCTTTTTTGTCACTCAAAGTTAAAGTCTATAATCCATGAGCATATACAGTACAATGAATTCTACATGCATGCATGACCTCATTATTGTAGTTAGTTTTTTATAAAAATTGTTACCCTACTTATAAAAATCTATAATATATGACATTTGGTCATTGGAGACTTGGAGTTTGTACATTATTGAGTTGTTGCATTAAGTTACACACACTCTCTCTCTCTCTCTCTCTCTCTCTCTCTCTCTCTCTCTCTCTCTCATGCTATAATAACTTATTAGCTGTGAATGTGATGGGAAGAAGGAAGTCATTGACCTTGTGCTGCTTTCTCTTTCTTCATTTCATATAAATGCACTCATTCGCTTCTTCATAAACTCCCTCCTAGCTATACCTGCAGTTTCTCTTCATCATTCCCATTTCCCAATCCGATATTTCATTTCCAGTTATCTAGTATCAAGTATCAACTTCAACCCGACATTTCGGTTCCTTCTATGTTACAATCTGGTATTTCTCTATAGTTCTTCATTTCTGTGATTTTTTTTTTGAAGCTGGATTACTTATTCCTTGTTGTTCCTTAAAACCAACTTTATAAAAAACTTTGCAAGCATGTAAATAGTTCTTATTCCACATTTCAGTTGTTCAATTTCAAAAAAACCAAAAAAAAAAAAAAAAAAGTTTTTACTGTTATTTCTATCTACATCATGATTATATAGTGGAGGTTCTATTTGGTTTGAAGTAATTAAACTGGCTTTGCTAGTTTCTTCAATTCCTTAGAAACACATTTATAAAAATCCTACCAATCATGTAAATCAGTCTACTATCAATACTTTGAACTTTAGTTCTTATAAATCCAAAAAAAAAAAAATCCAAAAATTATTCAAAAAAAAAAAAAAAATTGGGGCTTGTTTGGTGGAAGCATTTCTGGTTGAATGGCAGAAACAGAGAATGGAACACCAAATGTGTCGGCACCACCAACACCTGGAACACCAGGTGCACCACTGTTTACATCACTCCGAGTTGACTCCCTATCTTATGATCGGGATCGCAAATCAATGCCAAGGTGTACATGCTTGCCAGTGAACACGTGGACACCTACTCAAGGTTGCATTACCACCGACTTTCCTTCACCTTCAGATGTTTCTCTTACTAGGAAGGTACCATCTCTATCATTTTCACACACTCAATATGTTATTCAATATTACTACAGTACTTGCTGTCATTGGGAAAAGAAATGAGGATGCATTTACATTTTTCGCAACATTATGACCTGTTGGTATATATCATTCACGTTCAACAACCTTGTGATGTGTATTGCTAGATATCTCACGGTTGTTGGAAAAGTATGTCACCATACACCATAGCAAATAATGGAGAAAACCTTCGGTCCATACATTACAAAGATCTATGCAAATCTCGAGGTTTATTATAATGATGTTCCTCGATATTTGTAGAAATAATTAAAATAAGTGGTGGATGAATGCTTTGGACAATATTTCGGTCCTAAGTGCTATGGACAGAAGTTTTTCTCCAAATAATGCACCCTCACATTTTTTGTTTTGTGAAGAACAGAATATTGGTAATTTTTATATAAAGGCCGGTTACCCACTAGACGTAGTAGGTTGAATTCTGGTACTATTTTAAGATTTGGGTATCCCCCTGTCAGCCAAATCTAGGATCACAGACAATTAAGATATTAGTCTTGTATTTTTAATATTTTCATAAACCATTTAACGACAATATTAATACGATCAGGGCTTCTTGTTTTTAAGAACATTGCAGGTAATGGAGTGGCAAAATGTGTGGTTTGTGATATATTTTAATTACTAGTGGCCTAAATGCTGAAACATCATATACAACTTGTCAGATTACAGGATCAGTGTAAAACTGCAAGCTTGTTCTTAATGTCTGAATAATTTCATGATAACAGCTAAAATAGAGTTCTTAAATCAACAGAAAAAATCAGTAGTCTTTTTTATGAAACGCTTTTAATTGATTGGTTCATTTTTTCAAATGTTGGTTTGGGGGGCTAAATTATTTGACTAAAAATCACTTGAAATTTGGATTGATTGGTTTAGAGCGTGTTCGCTTTTTCATTATGTACCTTACTTTTTCTCAAAAGTATAAAGTGGAATCCACCTGATTGACATGTATTAATGGGACATGTATTAATGGGACATGTTTTTTGTTGCCAAATAAATAAAACAAATCTTTTATCGACCAAAAAAAAAAAAAAGTTTTTTGTTGCCAAAAATCAAAATTGATTTGGTTAGCACCTTTTGTGGAGTAATCGATAGTGTTTCCCTTGAAAAACAATCAAAAGCAAAAGTACTTAAGACCATGGGCCATTGTAAAAGTATTCTGCAAAGGGTCTATTGCACAGATTGTTAAGAGTAAAGTTTCATAGCTTCAGAGGAATTTGATACTAATGAAATCGGTTATTTTATATATTTCATAGTCTAAGTGGAATATATTTCCTAGTTAGATCTTACACATGAAAATTCTGACAAACGATTGCTTCTGATCTTAGTTGGGAGCAGAATTTGTGGGTACATTCATCCTGATATTCACAGCCACAGCCGGACCTATAGTGAACCAAAAGTACAATGGGGCAGAGACACTCATAGGTAATGCAGCATGTGCAGGACTAGCAGTGATGATAGTCATCCTCTCAACTGGCCACATTTCTGGTGCACATCTCAATCCATCACTTACATTAGCATTTGCCACGCTACGTCATTTTCCTTGGGTTCAAGTACCAGCATATATAGTGGCTCAGGTTTCTGGTTCGATATGTGCTTCTTTTGCTCTCAAGGGAATTTTTCATCCCTTTATGGGTGGTGGGGTAACTGTTCCTTCTGTTAGCACTGGCCAAGCTTTTGCACTTGAGTTTGTAATCACATTCCAACTCTTGTTTGTAGTCACCGCTGTTGCTACTGACACCCGTGCGGTAATTCTCCTTTTAATTTCCTTGGAATGGTCAAAGACCTTAGACTTCTTATTTTCACTTCATAAAATGCTGACAGTTTTATTTTCACTCTATTTGATATTTTAGGTGGGAGAACTGGCCGGAATAGCTGTTGGTGCAGTAGTTATGATGAATATCCTTATAGCCGGGTTAGTAATTTATATTTAATCATTTTGATTATTGAACACAATGAATATTCCCTGAAAATTCCATCAATCGAAATTTCTAATTAAGATATGGTATCACCATCTGATCTCAATATCCAAATCCTTATTTGTCTTTTATCTTTTTCTCTATTACATTAACTTCATATTCATCTTATAAAATTACTTTGTCGCTTAAATCTTTTGCAAGATACAGAATTCAGTCATTCAAACCATGACCCAGCAAAGACAACATTGTCAATCCCTTTAACTTCTTAAATCAGAGCAGTATAAATCAATTATAGCTTTGAAACACATTGGTCCCTCCTAGGTTGTTAGTAGCTCAATGACAAACCTCCATTTTAGTCGCCCTAAGTTATACGTCATAAATCTACTGCATTTGTGTCGTTGTGTGTGTTTATCAACATTTGGGTCATAATAAGCATTTTAAATTATTTTGGTTAATGCTGCATCTTTATATATGTAGTTTTTTTATTATGGGTTTAATGACGTTGCAGACCGTTAAGTGGTGGATCCATGAATCCAGTACGAACTTTGGGGCCAGCAATAGCAGCAAATAACTACGATACACTGTGGATTTACTTGGTGGCCCCAACACTGGGTGCTCTTGCAGGTGCAGGCATCTACACTGCTGTGAAACTCGGAAGCGAAGGCGATGACCCACCACGTCAAGTCCGCAGCTTCCGTCGCTAAGCCCATATGTCCGTGATGTTTATATGGGGCCCCACCTATATGCATATAGGTACTCCGTCTGGATTTTATATAATAAAGTTTGATATGATAGAAGTGTGAGGATGAGGATGTTTTACCTCTGAACTCTGAAGTCCACTTCTCTACAGTAAATAAAACAGAGAACAAAAATGATGTGTGTAAGTTTGGTATTTTGTGTGTCATTGCATTTCATATCCATTGTATGGACTGTGGAATATTGAGATTGACGACTTATGTGAAGATAAGGTTTGTTATGATGCTTATACTATAGGCATTGACTTGATTGTGTTAAATAATGTGTGGTTTGGAATAAAGTTATGGTTGTGTATGTATATTTTCTAAGTTTTGCATATTTCATTATTATATAACCATTGCAACTCTAATTAGCTAGTGTAAAAATTTAACTGTGAGATCATTTCATCAAGTTCTTATGTTTTAGTTAAAATCCAAATATATATCTCAATTAAAATGTCAGATTTTTAGGCAATTTTGGGAGTTGTATCTGCTCCAGCAATCTAAAATTGTGTCTTTTACCTTGAACAACCAAAGCTTTGTTTACCAAAATATTTGTTTGGTTCCCTCTAATATTTCAGTCTACCAAAAATTCCAAATATTTTGTACATAGAAACATCAGACATGATCTGATGATCAAGAAGAACTAGAGAATGGCTAAAGTGCAGAATTCCATTACCTTATACATATTTGAGATCAACTCAAAGTATTTACTTTTCCAGCATACATTATTTATGCGAAAAAAATAGAAAATTCTTGGCATATCACCAAATCATGCATATGTGGGTAAACATTAGTCTCGCATGTAAACCCTTTTAATGTGACAATTGACAAACCTAAACAATAATACAAATGTATAGGATAGGATAAATATACTGGCATACGCCTACTACTGTAGTACTGTCTGTAGTAAACTTGAAAAAGAGAATGGTAATAAGTTGTGCAATTGGGCCTTTGCAGTATTCTGGTTGAGTGGTTTCAACAAAAAAAAAAACAATAAATCAGAAGTGAAATCATCATTTACTCATTTACATGCAGATGCCATTAATGGATGCACTCTACATCCTTGGTGGGCTTTTTTGGGCTTTGCGCCGCACTATTTAACTGGCTTTCAAGTGTACTTGGCTAATGGTGTGGTCTGCTGTCTGCAACGATATCATGTTGGGAAATTGCTAGTGAAAGATCATCTAATTACAAACCTATCTTACATGCATAATGCCAGTTAAATTACTGTGTGTAAGAAAAATTATACTTATTTTATTTTTTCTTTCCAAAGATGGCACAGCGCGGCATCTTGATCATAGCTCATACATAACTTTCTTTGATTGTTTCTCTAGTCCGGAGGTTCTTTCTCTTCTGGATCATATTTCTGTTCTTAAGTTTTGAATTACAGGTACACTGTCATCATCTTGACCGGCCAAATCTATTCCTTGACTTTTATCTTTGCCCATGCGACAGAATATACACGGCAGTCTGCAGTAGGGAACCCTCCCCTGGGCCTGAGGTAGGACATACTAAGAGGTGGCGGACAATATTTTTAATAAGCTAGGGCCTCATCAATTATTTAATTTATACGAAAAATGACGAATTAATTAAAGGGGACGCCAGAAGCATAAAGAGCACAAAGGAGTGAGGTGCGCGCATAGACCCTTAAATTTCATCATCTGTGATCTCTTCTGCTGTCAGCATTACCTCAAGTTTCTCATTCCATAAAAATTAAATATACATACATATATGATATTTACTGAAAATAATGCGAGACCTAGAGAGGATGAGAGCGAGCTTAATACATATATATACAACTAGGAGTTATGAACACAAATGCATGTTGTTGGAATTATATGCAGTACAGAGAGCATAATGGAGAAAATTGCAAATTTCTTACGTTCTAGTAGCCTTTAACCTGACAATAGTAATAGCCTTGTGATTGTACCATATATATACTTGACGAGTACTTGTCATCGGTATGAAAACAAAAATAAAAACCCTCCAACCTGGCCGGGCTTGAGGTAAGAATCAAAGTTGGCAGCCAATATATATGCCTCGAAAAATCTATCCTCGATCTGATCAAAACATAGGAGCATAACACTATTCATAATCAGATTTTAATTAGCAGACGAGAAATGACGAAGAAGAAAAAAAATTACTTTCTATTTTAAAAAAGCGGTGAACATACATAAAAATGATGAACTAAAGGCGATGACAGAAGCATAAAGAGCACAAAGGAGTAAGGTGCAATGCCATACACTTCATCATCTGTGCTCTCTATCTTCTGTCAGCATTACCTCTAGTTTCTCATTCTAGTGATAAAAAACAAATATACACATCTGTACTCAAATTAATGAGAGATATATCTAGAAAGGAAGAAATCACAAACTACTGGACCTGTAGACATTAATTATGCATATGTTGTTGGACAATAGACAGAGAACAATTGAATTAGAAAGTTGCAAATTTCTTATGTTCTAATATGTTGTTTAACTTGAAATAGCTTCCTCCCTTTTTCGCCATACCTCGATCTCTAGCTCATGTATATATTTGAAGCATATATACTTGTTGCATAAATAAATAAAATCTTGAATGTGGAATGAGGATCTAAAGGTGATGACAGAAGTATAAAGAGCACAAAGGAGTGAAATGCAAAGTCCTTACACTTCATCATCTGTGCTCTCTATCTTCTGTCAGCACCACAAATTTCTCATTCTACGAACTCAAGAACATCCCGGAAGATCACCTAGCTAGCTAATAGCCTAATATATATATGGTTCATTCAATCGTGCAGAAACATCATCTTTGAACAATATATATCAATTAGCCGCAACTGTTACACACATACGCTTAGGGAGCATGTATTTGACTGAAGGCCGGCCGGAGGAGGCCGGATTATATATGTTGTATCTAAATTAAACCTAGCTATATATAGCTAGCACGTTGAAACTTATTACTTCATACACTAAACATTTTAAGTTTTCCCTTTCCAATCTATCCTTGACAATAAAGAACCATATATAACGAAACTGTTAATATATAACTAGTAGGTGTTGATCAGTATGAACCAAGGAACTGAAGGCGGTGACAGAAGCATAGAGAGCACAAAGTATCGAGATGCAAACTCCATGCAATTCGTCATCTGTGCTCTCTATCTTCTGTCAGCATCACCATGACCTAGTCATTCCCTACATTTATATTCTACAAAGAGATAAATGATCGAATGAATTTGAAGTTGATAAATACTCAAACAAATAAGCTGGACTCGATCAGTTTGAAAAATAGAGTGATCGGTTATAGTACTAAATTTTATAATTAAAGCTAGGAGTAGTAATTAAAATGAAATTATAGCTGATGTGTGCTCCATTTTCATTCGTAGCTCACTATCCTCGTTCAATGTCATAAACTCTTTGGACTATAGATAAGAGATGGGTTGAGATAATGATGATATGATAGAAGAATTGAAGTTGGAGAAGATAAACATCAAGGAGAGTAAAATACAGAACAGAAGAGCTATTTGTTTTTGGATGTTATGAGCTGATGAGCAAGCAGCCCTGCTTTCTATTTATAGAAAGGATTGTTGTATACACCTTTGGACTGATACACTTTTTGAGGCATATGCACAATGTAAGGTTGACGGCATTATCTTTTTGAATAAATAAGGTGTTCGATCTCTAAAGCTATTTATTGGATAAAAGTAACTTAATTTGGGGAGGCTTAAGTTGTTGTTAATCAAGCTTATGGTGTATATGTAACTGTATGTATGAATGCAGATGGGAATTTTTACAGTGAGAAACCATTTTCTTCAGAATAAATCGGATTGTTTATTTGAGACTAGATCTGGTAAACAAGTTGATCTAGCTAGCTAGTTATTTGGGTTCAGCTAGCTTAATCCTGTTCATCATTTTGCAATAAATGTCTTCTCATTATCAGTTTTTTTGGCCATATATGCAATTGGCCCCTTCTGAATCTCTGAGGTATACTTAGGGGTAAATAAAATCTGTTACCTTAGTTAATTAATATAGCAGTTTTTTTTTTTATTTTTTTTTATTTTTTGCAAAAAGCAAGCTGGGGTTAAGCAGACCCCTACCAGGTTAAATTAAGAATAAAAGAATTACATTCTAGATCGAGCACATAACTCCTGAAGTATCCTGGTGAATGTATTCATCCAGTTGTTCAGGGTATGGTCCATGATAGATACATATAGGATCTGTCCTATTACATAATCCAGCAAGGTAATCAGTAGTTTTGCTTAACCTCTTAATTTGAAAAGAACAATTATAAAGCTTTTAAACAAAACACTTGGCGCGCTAGCTTACTGCTTACGTACTCTTAGGTATAACTAAAGTTCGATCTGTTTCCACGAGGATCATGCTGTTGGGATGATGGACGATGGAGGACCATGCTGTTGTCATGGAGGACGTCAATCATACAATTATTATCATTATTATTGTATAAATGGACTCTTTTAATTTATATCACACAAAAGACAATCTCATAATTAATTTGGATAGTGTATAATACATTAAGATACTTGAATCTACGATTCTACGTATATTATGTTCAGAAGGATTTATTTGTTTCAAATCAGAAAGAACATTTTGCTTCAAATGGGAGAGTTTGCTTCATGGCCGCTTAGGCAAAAAATAAGAAACTTGCCAGGAAGCTAGCATGCATGGAAGCAAAAAATGAGTTTCAAAAACACCCCAAACCCCACAACTCTTTTCCTGTTACTTTAATGGAAATGATCTAATATTCCCAACAAAAAGCCTTGGCCATTGGCACTACAAGTTCAATCCACGCGTCACCTCCCCAATACTGATCAATCGAATACCCTAGTTTCCATGGCTGGGGTTTATTTAGGTTATCTTTGTATATGGAAAAGAATAACTCAAAAGTTGACATGAAAGGATATGCCACTTTAATTTGTATAGTGGACTTAACCTTTTGCCTCAATAAGTCCATTCTGGTTAATTCTAGCTTCATGACAGGATGATCTCTAATAATATAAAATCAAGATTACAAACAACATGAATTATATTTCATTATTTCATTCATCACTAGCTAATAAACCTGCAAAGGGACCTTACTCTCCCAAGTATTATGGAGACATTTTTATACTTTTTCATCATTTTACAATTCTATCTTCAAATTGTACGTACTGTCTGTTTTCTCTAGATGAAAGCATGGATTGGTCAAAAAATAATGTGCTAATAAGATGCAGCAGAGATAGATTCTTGACCCAATACTGTACAGGAATCAATCTCTTTTTATCTTCTGAAGTCTGTAGAATTATCTTTATATCTATCTTTTCGTCATTTGGATCTTTACATTCTGTACTCCATGCGCATTACTACACTTTATTGTGTGTGGGACTTCATTCCTTCCCACGTATCCAATATGCCAATGGTATGAACAGAACATCTAAGTCGACGTATTTGTCGGCAGTACTTTATGTTAGGATTCAAGTTCCGGGCACACCAAGAACTAGACAATAAGCTTTGATTTGATTAGCTACCCAATCAAACTGGCCCAAGTCTAGTACATTTGAACTTTACAGTACACTCCAGACAATTAACTTGATTAGCAAGTCAACAATTGGCCAAGCGCATTTTTGAAACTAAAATTGTCAAAACTTATATTTTGAGGATTTTTTTTTTTTTTAGGTGAAATATATCTTGAGGAAGTTGGTGGTGTTACATTTCTAATGTAATCAGCTAATTAAATGTAGTAGCAAAAGCATTTTTCTAGTATTTTTACGGGCTTAGTTCAGTATTGGGAACCTTTGGGGTCCAGGCCTTTTTGTTGCGCACTTTAGATATTTTGATGGGGAAAAAATGAAAATGAATTAAAAGTAAAAATTACTTTGAGGAAAAATAAAAAAAGTAGAATTAGTTTTCTTGCCCTCATACATCACACCACTAAATCTGGCAAAAATAAGAATAAATCTATTATACTATATTAAAGCAGAAAATACCCCTAAGAAAATATCTCTTCAATTAGGCTATCAATAAGACTGAAATTGATAGCCTAATTGAAGTGAATTTTGATTAAGTTTGGGTATATTTGTAATTAGGCAAAAGTGGACCATCACAGATATAATTAAGCCCAATTAGACCATGGGAATAATTTAGCCCAATAAAAAAAATTAAAAAAATACCCAATCCCAAGTATAATCAAGTCCAGCCCGTACCCAGTTGGACCAAATCACAAGCATAATTAAAATACAGTAAAACTTCGATAAATTAATAGCCTTGAGACTAGAGAAAATTATTAATTAAACGAGATATTAATTCATTGATTAATTAATAAATTATTAATTTACATAAACAATATATTTTTATGTATGTCTTTCTTTTTAGGGGGCTAACATGATGAAGCTGGATAATCATTTTATTCTAGAACCGGTTCCACGAAAAGAAACACTAAAATCGATAATGATATTGGAATAATTTCTTCTTGCAATACAAAATACAACACCAGATCAACTCATCACACTACAAAAATTTAGAGACGAGATTCAAACCAAAATCAATTTTGAGAAAAAAAAACAATAATTGACTTTCATTATAAAAAAATATAAAATATATTTATATATCAAAAAAATATTAATTTATATATTAGTTGGGCCTTCAAGGATTTTTCTAAAATGTATTAATTATCTAATAAATTTACCGAAATATTAATTTATCAACATATGCTCAAGTTGGGACCAGCCAAAAATATTATTTAAAGGAGATAATTAATTTATCGGGTATTATCTTATCGAGGTTTTACTATATCTTTTCAATTATGCTGAAATTGATAAATTAATTGAAGAGAAATTCATTCAATTTGGGGTATTTTTGTAACTACACAAAATAAATAAAAATGGGTCAATATGTAATTCCACATATTAAATACAACAACCTTTATAAGTAACCCTAACTCGAATTCTTTATAAGCAGTAAACCACATTATCACCACTAAATCTAATACCAGTAATTGACTACCATTGATAAAAGGCTCTAACTCGAATTTCTTTCAATTCAACAATTTTAACTTCAATAAGTTTACCAGTAATCTTTTTTGAATAAGTAGCTAAATAATTATCTGGTGGAAGTAGTGATTTACATTGAAATCACCAGATGATTTACTACATTTGTACAACTTTTCCATCTATTATACTCTATTAAAGCTGAAAATACCCTTAAAAAAACATCTCTTCAATTAGATTGAAATTAATAGCTTAATTGAAGAGAATTATGATTGAGTTTGGGAATCAAGTCCAGCCCGTACAAAAAATACAGTAAAACCTTGATAAATTAATAGCCTTGGAAGTAGAGAAAATTATTAATTAAATGAGATATCAATTCATCTATTAATTAATAAATTGTTAATTTACATAATTAACAGTATATTTTTATGTATATCTTTCTTTTTTTAGGGGGGGGGGGCTAACATGATGAAACTGGACAATCGTTTTATTCTAAAACCCGTTCCAAAAAAAGAAACACTAAAATCGATAATGATATTGGAATAATTTCTTCTTGCAATACAAACTACAACACCAGATCAACTTATCACACTACAAAAATTCAGAGACGAGGTTCAAACCAAAATCAATCTTGAGAAAAAACAAGCAAAAATTGACTTTTATTATAAAAAAAAAATATAAAATATATTTGTATATCGAAAAAATATTAATTTATATATTAGTTGGGCATTCAAGGATTTTTCTAAAATGTATTATCTAATAAATTTAGCGAAAAATTAATTTATTAACATATGCTCAAGTTGGGACCAGCTAAAAATATTATTTAAAGGAGATAATTAATTTATCGGGTATTATCTTATCGAGGTTTTACTGTATCTCTTCAATTAAGCTGAAATTGATAACTTAATCGAAGAGAAATTCAAAACTCACCAAGATTTACATTGAAATCACCAGATGATTTATTACGTTTATACAACTTCTCCATCTTCCTCTTCACTCAAAGTCTATGTCTGCTTATATGCTTATATTTGATCTATGTATATATGATGTTTGCTGAAGATCTCTCGACGACACAGAAATCAAAACTCACCAGTATTCTAAGTCAAATGGGCAGCTATGCAAGTTTATTAATAAGATCATTAATAATATTAATATGATATTATTGTGGACACACGTCAAACATGTATGTGATGGTCATTTTCAATTACATTCTAGATTTGACAAAAAGTATATTTTGCAGGAATATGGAGAACCAGTAATCTATTTCTTTTCTTTGCACTTATTAGGCACTGACAAAAAGTAAATGAAAATAGAAAATAAACTCCAATAAAGATGATGATATAATCTTCAATACATTTCAATGGTGGGGATACGAAAAGGGACCCAATTAGCAGTAAGACTTCTTTACTGCAATTTTATGAAATTTGAGTTTCCCTTAATTTGTGATCTAATGTACGTAAATGTGTTGCAGATGGGACTATATCAAAAAATGTCGCAAGATTCACACAGACATGGATTGTATGGTTGCCTTCCGAAAATGCTTAACTACAGGTCTAACGGGATCTCTCCGTCACATTACAAGTAAGTCATCTTTATCATCATAATAGTTTGTTAAAGATTTTGAATTTTCATGATGTTAACTGTTACAAGCCAATTAAGAGACGCTCGACTGCTAATGGACTACTGTGAAAAGATTGTTTCCCAAAGTGATGAAGCCTCAACAACCGAGCCAGACTAAATTCTAATTGAGACTTTGAGAATTGAGAGTACTGCAAAATCTCATTCTCCTGGATATCTTCAAATGTTTTGGGTTTAATTTTCATGTATATATAATAATCATTTAATTTCATTACTCAAAGATTTATAATAATTCTAAATGAAATCATACCAGATCATAGACTTTTGAAACGGGCTAAACAAAATATTACAAGTTACAAACCAAAAGCAATATAAAACCCCCCCCCAAAAAAAAACTTTAAAATAATCAGATATGCCCGTACATTGCACGGGCCTAAGGACTAGTGTATAAATATGACAGACATTATGAAAACTAATGAATACGGAGTAATTTCCACCAAATAGAAAAATGTTGTCGCAGGGACAATAATATAAATTTAAAAGATATCAAATATATGTCATCAAAGAATACAAACTATTCTCTATAATTGCCAAAATCGAACTTGGATTGAAAACCTATCTGATCAGCTGTAATAAATCTCATGATTTTCAATGTCCTACAGATTTATACCAAAGATTCTCATGTGTCGAGGGGAGGCGCTTAGGAGAACACTTTGCCGGTCCTAATAGCTTTGGAGCAAATTTTTGTTCTTTGGGAACAATCAAGTGAGCAATATCTTTCGACCATGCCCTGAGTAGCTCCTTCTTTTCACCATTAAGAATGTTATCCATGCAATGACCACCATTTTCGTCTTGAAACTTTTTGTTGTCGAGCTTATCATCATCCGTGCAGTTACCACCATTTTTACTACAATTTTCGTCAAGCAGTAGATAATCTGGTGTATGATTTCTATCTCTATAATTCAACTCTTCAAAGTTGATATCACATTCGGAGTATTCCACACCTGCCATTGCTAGAGCTTCTATAGACATGGCTAAATACTGAATCAATTCAATGCTAGAATATTGGATAGGTAACAAGAAGAATAATGACATTGATTTTTATGTCAGTAAAACTGATATTTATAGCTCCATTGAAGGGTCTACGAAGGTCATGGCTTCACGAGTGCAATGTTGGAATTTTGAAATTTCTTTAACTTTGAATGCATGACAAGTAATTCCATCTTTGTGAATTGAATGGTTTTCATTAAAACTGCTTTTTATATTGACTGCAATGGCCAATTGTCATTCCAGTCATAGTAATTAAAAGTTATGGTTAATGTGAACTCAATGTATAAATGTGACACTTGCCACTAATAATACAAGTTAACATGTTAAGTGTAATTTGACATAAAATTAAACCTGCAGTAAGATACATTGTGTCTTGCTACATTTCTTTTCAACCACGTTTAAATTGACTGTGAACGTTGCGTCACCTCGATTGTCATCTGAGAGTCACCTCGATTGTCATCTGAGAAGAAGACTAGAAGAGAGATCACGGGCATGGAGTCATTGAAGAGATCCTTTTCTATATGCATGTATGTAAGCAGAAGAAATCCGTGATTTATTTTGTTGTAGGAGCAATCGATTTCCGAAAAATGTCTTAAAATGCATGTACTTATAATCCTATATGTTGCAGGATTGCATGAAGACCTGTGTATCTGGGCAGTTCTATGACTCTTTTGTTTACTCTCCTAATGGGCCTAGATTAGGTTAGGCCTTAGTATGTGGACCTGGTTTCCATAAAATGAAGCCCAATGGTAGGTTACCTTTCTGGGGCCCAAATGTCATCTCCATGATGTCTCTTTCCAGTTTCCACTTTACAGTGTGTAATTTGAATAAACCATATTGATGTATATCAATCAAAATGATTAATGACTTTTATGCACTAGTGCATTTCAAGTAAAAGAAAAAGAAATGCTAGCGTTACTGCTGCAGTCCCCTTCATACATCACTGCACCAGTAGCGCTAGTATTTTTTCAAAAGAAAATTCCAATCCATTACACATTCACACTCAATGTGACAACAAGTGAAGATGATGATCAATTTGACTGGACAGAGTAAATTTCCTTTGTTGGTTAAGCATGTAATTGCCTTGAACAATCAATACTGTACTCTCCAACAAGAAAATGTTATCCTTAAAAGTTGGTATCAACTATTTTATGTCATCAGATGATTATCTATATATACTATATTTATCAACTTCACCAACACTTGAGTTGGCCTTCCACCAACTTATTAAGTGCAGGTAACTTGATGATCAACATTAGAGATGATCTTAGTATTGACATCTAATGGACCATTATACTACATCTGATACAGAATGTGTTTATTCTTATTAATTTTGTTCTCATTAATGGTATTGATGACATCAAAACTTTATCTTAACACTGAATAAATTAAAATTGCCAAAGTGATCAAACACAAATCAAATTTGTTTGTTCATTTAATATGCCCAGGTGTTAGAAAATATAGGTGACCACCCCAAAGTATCTTATCTCTAAAATATAAAATCTGCTGATTTCATTTTTCTCACGTTAATATTATAATATATGAACACAAGGACTGAAAGGACCTGGCTTTGTTGACCTTCTTGCATTATATGACAAATTAAATCATTCAACGTTCAACTATAAACTACAAACCATGTCTTCTTCACCTCCTACTCGGAAAGGACATTAATACATTGTTACTTGTAAGCAACTTACTTACTAGCTAGTCATCTAATATATATATAGAAGTATAGAACTCCTCCTTTCTCCAAAATTCACAGCTAGTTTCTAGCTTCTCTCTCTCTCTTGCTCTCTCTACAAGAAACTAGCTAGATGGAGATCACTAATGGGTTGAAGAGGTATTGGAGAAGAAAAAGATACCAGCGTATTGATGGTGCAATTACTAAGAAGAAGACCATGCAGATGGCAAGGTTAGGTGGTAATAAAAGAAAGAGAACATGGAGAATTAGAGTTATGCCAAAGTTGAAGTTGGGGTTAAAGTGTGTATCACCAATGAAGTTGTTGGCAAGGCTAAGAGATGGCTACATACATATGATGGTTGGTATTGAAGGAAAAGTAGGTGCACTTAATGGTGATAATTTCTTTGGAGCCAAAAGACTTAATCCAAAAGCAGATAAAAGCAGTAAAGTTTCTAAAGCAGAAGAATTTGAAGCCAAATTGATTTTTGAAATTTACAAGTCTCTAATGGCTTCACGTCAATTAGCTTCTCAGAATTCCTCCATTAAAGTGTAACTCTTTATCTAGATATTATTTAGTATAAGTTTTCTTTTAATGTAATAAGTTTTGGAAATTGTACAAATGCATGGTTTTATGAAAGGAAATGAACCAGAGTTGTGATCAGCTATAGTTGTAGTTTGTACATGAACTGGTCAGGAACAAGCTTGCCAGAGAAAAGTAAAGGATAATAAGATGATGTTATATTGTTATGTATTTCAATGAATTCTAATCACATTGCATCCAATGAATCTTGGATTCTTCAAGTGCTTGGTTTAAGATAAACTATAGTTGGATAAAAAAAAGGGAAATGGTATCAATTAAAATTTAAAGAACTACAATTGAAAGCTGAAATTAATGTGTTCAGATTGAAAAAAAAGAAGAACAAGAAAGCTAACAAACTAACACTCCTCTAAGATGAATTGTGCTATACCCCCACCAGCGAAAGAGCTGCCTGGGATTCCTAGCTTGCAGTACGTCATGTTGTGCCGCTGCCACTGTTTCTAGCACCATACGGAGTCTCAACTGCAGAGATACACACGTGGTGTACTGTCGGCTGTGCGTTGAACACATGCATATATAAAGTGGAGTGCGGCTTTGTTGCACGCACTTAAAAGAGTGTGTATACTAACCTCCCACCAGATGAGTGTACGTGGTTTTTATAATTTTTTATTATTATTATTTTCTTTTGGCAAAACAAAACATCGATATCGGTTACAAGTTACAAAACTTTAAAAATAGGTGGCCACCTATTTTAAAAACATTTTTTTAGATTTTTTAGATGAGTGGATAAAAACATTGGGTGTTGTTAACCCTAGTGATAGTGATGCATACAAAAATTAAAAAACACATGGACTCATCTGGTGGGAGGTTAGCATTCAAAATCATTTTGAGTGTGTGCAACAAAGCCAAACTTAACTATAAACTTATAAAGTGATCTGGCTCATGTGCCACCCAGAAGTAGGGGAGTTCTAAAATGCTCCTGCTACATAAGATTAGTCAGCCTTAAGACGTGCCTCAATGCTACTGCTAAAAACCTTAGGTTAGGGAGCAGGGCAATTGCTGCGGATTGGGCGAATAGCTCCGCGGCATCTCAGAGCGTGCTGCCGGCTGCACTTTAAAATATACATTTAAGCTGTGATGAAGACCACATAAATGAAGCTCAATGTGTGGCATTGCACATTATTGGACAGATAGCCCAATAATGGCCAAAATTCATAACTGTAATGAAGATGATAGTCTTTTGCACTGATAGTCTTAAAGATAAGAATTGAATGTCCCTCAATTACTGCAAACCCCTAACAGTTTTTTTGGAGGTTGAGAGCTGATGTCAATAATCCCATGGGCCATGGGTATTATGACTTTCAAGAAGGATTACAAGTACAGTAGGATGATTGTTTAAGAAATAATACAAAAGTTAGGTAGTAACCTTATTTAGCAAGGCACTTAGGGTTTAGGGAGGTAAGTAGATAGTCTCTATTACAGATAAACATAAAAAGTTAAACTAGCTAGCCTAGTGTAATGTATCATTGTTGCTTCAATCCAAAACATCCCTTTATTCTAAAACATAAGGAAATAATTAAAACTTAAAATAGACATCTTTAATTAATATTGTAGTAATTTGCCTGGAATCAACAAACTTTGATTCTAATCAACACATAAAAATGATTTCAAATAAAGACCAACTTTTAATCATATTGCATATTCAAAATACATCAATTATTAGTTATTAAATGAGCTCTATTATTATTATTATTATTCTATCAGTATTGAACAGTCAAAATTGTGGTTGTATTGACTTGAATGGAGGTCACTTGGTCTTGTTGACTAGACTTCGTCTTTGTCTGGCCACAAAGCTACACACGTTTACAATTTGAACTATATAAATCATCCGGTTATGTGTTGTTCACTTCCACACATAACTAGTACACAAACATTCCTCTTTCATTCATCCAGTTTCAGCAAAAGTTTTAAGTGAGTTCTAACTTCTAAGAAAAAACAAGAATACATGGAGCTCATTTCAAGTCCATTCAGTGGTAGCATCAAGAGGAACTGGAGAAGAAGGCAATACCAACGTCTTGATGGTTCTGTCAATCGTGAAGACACCATGAAGATTGCTAGATTGGGAGGGAAAAGAAAGAGACTTTGGAGAATTAGAGCTATAAGAAAACTGAAGTTGGGATTCAAGACTGTGTCACCAATCAACCTTTTGGCAAAGCTAAGAGATTCTTATATAAATATGATGCTTGGCATTGCAGGAAATGTTGGTTCCTTGAACTGTGATAGTTTTTTTGGAGGAAAAAGAATTCCAAAAGCAAGGACAGTGAGAAAAGTTTCTAAGGCTGAAGAATTTGAAACCAAGTTGGTTTATGAAATTTACAAGGCACTAATGGCTTCTCGTGAATTAACTTCACACTGAAGAAATGAAGGGATTGTTGCAGTTTATTTTTTTCGTACGTTCACTTTTGTGTGTATACATACTGTATAGTTCTTTTGTATTAAGTTTTTGTATGGTTCAATGGAAATATGAGCTCAAATTTTCATCAAGTTAAGATTATTCTTCTTTTTGCATGGATCATATGATACTAAATTTGAATTAAAACAGACGTACACAAGGATGAAGGATCAATATATACAGAACAGTGAACAATAGTTAGCTAGGTATTGAACAAGAAAATCCATCCTTCTGATCCAGACAGTTTCCATGTTTTGGGCTGTGGCTTGTGGCGGTTAGATTGAGATCAAAATGGGACTCAAGTACTCAACCCCTAATTCGCATTGAGATATTGGTGGTGGATAATGTAGAGTATGAACTCAAAACCCCACATTTGGTGACTTAAATCTACACAGGCCACTGCTTTTTAAAGCAAGACATCAATATTCGAAAAAGAAAAAAAGTAAACTGCCAAGGTCCATCTACATACTGGCCTATCCCTACTCACTTATCTACATACCATGAAGGTAGACCGAGACCTGAGTGACTGACCTCACTCCATGTGGTTTTTATCTTGGAAATGGTTGGTAAACACTCGTCGAATAATATTCACCATGTTGTACTTATTCACAGTTCCAAAAGGTCTCCCTTCGAGTCACTATTAGGGAAGTTTTGCTATCAAATAAAACTATGGGAAGTCTCAGATTCTCCATTATCGACATGAATGGATGCCATGTTGTGATTATGCGTCGCTTCTAGTACTGAGAGTTGCAGGCCTAGTTAGGGGCTAACCATGTGTTGCATAAAATTTAAAACCGAGATTAATGTAATTGATTTCACATTAAATTTTTGGAAATACATAACAAGTTGAAAATATTTTAGTTTATGTTCAATGATCCCATCTACATGGAAAGTTTCCTAGAATCCTAGTTGCAAAATTACAAAGTGTCAAGCAAAGAAAAGCTTTATTATTATATGTATCAACAAAATTCAGAAGAAACAACTTCTAGATATCTAAATTCTCTTCACTATGATTCAACACCATTGACTATTTAATCATATTATGAACAGTTTTTGTTGATATCAAATAATTCCACGTGCATATAGTAATTTGCTTGGAATGCTCATGAGTCATGAGCTAATCCTCATCAATTGCGTTTTACGTTTACCTCAAGTAATATACTGTATCATCCCCTGTTTTTATATCCTTTATACATCTCAAAAAGTGTATATATGTATTTCTGTCACACCATGCAATATGGTCATGCTGTCTTTCTAGACTTAAAATTAAAAAGATTCTATGCTGATTTCTGGTACATATATGCCGACAACAAAAACATTAACCACAATTTGATCACTATAAAATATCTAACCATATCTTCTAAATCTTTCGCATTCAATATGCCATCATGTCTTAGATCACAGTTTCAATTCTATTTAAAGATGAATCATTGTAACTTATAGTTCTATATACTTCTATTAATACATAGTTTCTTTCTGCTTCACCAACTTGTAAACAGTAAACTCTCTATCAATCTAAGATATCTTTCTTAAATTTTGTAATACTCTCTCTCTCATTCTAAGGGGAACAATTGGAAATGGAGATGAATTCGACTATTGCAATATATGGAAGCTTGAAGAGGTTTTGGAGAAGAAGGCAATACCAACGCCTTGATGGTACAAACAAGAAGAACACGAATGTAGCTAGGTTGGGAGGGAAGAGAAAGAGTTTCTGGAGAATTAGAGCTATACCAAAGCTGAAGTTGAAGTTGAAGATTGTGTCACCAATTAAGATGTTAGCTAAGCTAAGGGATGCTTATATCAACATGATGCTTGGTCTGGCAGGCAATGTTGGATCATTAAATGGTGATGGTTTCTTTGGTGATAAAAGGATTCCAAAAGCTAGAAAACCTAGTAGTAGTAAAGTTTCTAAGGCAGCAGGAGAATATGAAAGCAAATTGATATTTGAAATTTACAAGGCACTTAAGGCTTCCCCTGAATTTGCTTCTCAATATGGATTACATCAAAGCAGGGGAGTGGTGTAGTTACATATTTTGTTTTTGTTCATATAGTACTGTATATTTCCCCTGTCATGAAACTCGACTGCTGTACAAAAGTTAAGAACCTCGCTTTAGTTAAACATGTAGATTGAGAATATAGGCCTGTTTCTAATTTTGTATGCTTGACGAATGAGATATCTTTTGGATTGTGTAAAGGTAATCTCTAAATCTGTGAACCAATTATCCAAACATAAGCACATCTCAACCTAGAGGTAAGCAGTAAGCTACCTGTGTTCATTTTTGAAGATACAGTACAGTACTGTTTTTATGCAGACCACATTACTGTAATTTGAACTTAGAAATGTGACACTTGTTTGGTTCATTAACAAGTCAAACTGCTATCCTTCCCAGATAACATGTCCCAACCAATTTTGACCACTCACCCTACTTAGCCAGATAGTCAAATTTCACAAAGGACACTGGGGCAGCATGCCTATATGGTTTACGACTTAAAAAGGCACATAATTCTTTGTGTTGACCCAACTGTCAATGAATAATAGTAAGACATACATACACATTTCGGAAAAAAACGAACCTGAGTATTTGCGCCCACCAAGGCACGAACCGATAGAAGTTGTTAGTTAGTTTCTTGGTACTTTTCACTTAAGCATTTCGTCAAACAATTTGTTCCCACTACATACACAAACATAAAAAGACGTGATGTGAGCCTGTTGCAACAAACGTAAGAAATCAAAGTGATTTTCGATTTTGGTAACCAATGTTGAAAAAGTTTGGAGAAATCAATGTAATATACATAAAAAAAAAAAAAAAAAAAAAGGGTTTATTACCTTATAAAATGTTAGATGATGCTTGGAAAATACTCGAATGAGAGTGAACGACATTTGTTGTTCGCGATGTCCAGCCTAGCTTAAAATGCACAGTTTCACTCTATAGATTTTTTTCCCCAATAATGTGTATCCTCAACGTCAACCAAATCTATACTCATCACTTATTGTTTGTTATATACATATACTTAAGTATATCACAAGTTAGGGTTCTTATCTTATAATAGAAACAAACATTAGACTCAATAATTAGTGTTTAGTACAAATTTAAAATAGTACAAAATTATTGCATGGTGTTGAACTTGTACCCTATCTAACTAGGGTATCTAAGTAATCCAGCTGCAAGTCTGCAACTGCTCACTTGCTTAAGGGTGTGAGCTAGTATTTCTTCAGCTGCGGTTCGATCTATATACTCCTGTACTCCTGCTTAAGGGAGTGGGGCTACTGCTTCACGCCTTCACTGCACTTTGCAGTCTCCATTTGTATAATATTTGGAATCTTCACAATACAATGAAAAGCAAATGCTATTGCTGCTGGTAAAAAATAATACTACTATCAATTTTTTTTTTTAGAAAAAAGAGTTTTGTTCTTGTGGTAGAGATCCTGTCACATGCTCCAGATTTGGTTATGTTTGATTCATTGAGTAGGGGTACTTGAAGTTTTCACCAGTTAGACAGTTCTGGTAAATGAGAGATTTCTTCCATTAATTAATCCTCTATTGTAAACTTTTCCACCAAAACTAGTATACATAGTAGACACAATCTGCTCAGCAGCCCCAAAAGAGAGAGAGAATATGAGCAAATGCCCCTAATCGACATCTAATTAATGGACACAAAATGTATATAAACAAGGCATGTGATATGATGTGGTATGGTATCTAGAAGACCTCATATTTCTTCCGTATCAAACAACATCTTGTATTCAATTCAAGAATTGACTTGTTAGTTGTTATGAAGTACACTTTTTCATTCTTTTCAATTAGTTTGAAACTTAAACAAGCTTGCCATCATCAATATAATATCTCAACTCTTTACCTAAAAAAAAAAAATTGGGATTTAAATAAGGGTAAATAATATCTCAACTGGGTCAAATTAATATATAATGAGAGACCTGACTAGATCTTGTGCTAGTATCAAATAACAGTACATGCAAATTGAAAAAAACACACCATTAAACCACCATACCCGGCTTTGCTGACTTGATTGAGTTATTACCACATGTTGTTCTTTTTCCTATATAAATAGCACACCATTTTTGTGTTACTTGTTCAAACTTCAAACTTATCTAGTTATCTTCATTCTTCTTCTTCTTCTTCTTCACACCTCTCTCTTTTGTTCTCTTCATTATTCCAAAACATGGAGATGAGTTATAGTACTTCATCTAATGGAAACTTCAAAAGGTATTGGAGAAGGAGCCAATACCAACGTCTTGTGGGTGCACAAGCTAGTAGGGAGAATATGAGGGTGGCAAGGTTAGGAGGAAAAAGAAAGAGAGGTTGGAATATTAGAATTCTAAAAAAGATTAAGTTGGGATTAAAGATTTTGTCACCAATCAAGCTTTTGTTAAAGCTTAGAACTGCTTACATCAAAATGATGATTCGTTTGGAAGGGAAAGTAGGTGCACTTAATGGTGATAACTTCTTTAAAGCCAAGAGAATTAACCAGAAAACAGAAAAAAACAGTAATGATTCTAAGGCAGCAGAAGAGTTTGAGGCCAAGTTGATTTTAGAAATTTACAAGTCATTAACGGCATCACGCCAATTACCTTCTTCACAAATGAAGTAGCCTTTTTTTTTTTTTTTTTTATAGTTTGTATCCACGCAAAAATGTGTTCCTTTCAAAATCAATTTTGTCGTCTGTAGACATTATGTAAATGATCTTATATATACTTTTAATGTTAATTGACGAGGCAACAAAATTGTCATGAAATAACAGATTGTTTAATGATTCAGTACTGTTATATAGCTAGCTTAATAAGTTGTGAACTTCTTCGACAAAAACAAATGCGCGCTTGCATGCCTTTGGGAAGATCTATAAATTATGTTTAGCATTTAAAAATGTGTTTTACAGTATTATGGATTTTTACTTAGAACTTGACCCGATCATCGTGGATCTGTACAAGTGCGTTTTACAGACTATATACCTCTCTTGTTACTCTTCCCTTCACATGAGTAGCATTTAAGTCCACTGTTTTAACATTATTAATCTGTATTATTATCAAAATATGAGCATGCTGGCGGATAGTTTATTAGAAACATTTTCTCAAACACGAAAACAGAGTTTTCTATGATAAATTGATTAAAAAGAGTCTGAATTAAGAGACTTTAACACTTTGCAACATGCCAACATGCATTTTAAAGAAATGGTATCTCGACATCTCTATCCAAGTTATTGACTATGGTAGAGAAGGAAATAGGATGATGTCTTGCTCACACCTACTGCACAGAAAGATATGAGGAACATCTTCGGTATTATTAATCGGTGCGCATTGATTTTGTTGTCGAGCTTCACAAATATCACATTTTATCAACTTTTCCCCATCATCATCTTCTTTTGCTCCACAAGGACAACCCAGCACCTCACTGTCATTCTTACTCTCGTAGATCCCCTTAACATTAGTTTCCCTGTCCGTAATACTCCCTGCAAAAACCAAGCTAGAACCTGCTTCGAGTTGCCCGAAAACTAAATCTGATTCCTTGGCATCTACGTCTTTTACTGAACTTAGAGCTAAGCTTTTCAATCCCCAGTATGTCTCTTTAAAGCTTCTCTCAACTTCCAGCTTAAGTTCTTTGAAGGTAGCATGAGGAGGCAAACTGACAACATTATATGGTGGCAATGCCTTCTTAATCCCTTCGTTGCTGCCATGGCCACTGCTATCCTTGTTTTGTAGAGAAACTGTACATAGAAGCTTCAGTCTTTCTTCGCTACCAAATGCAAACTTTGGATATAGCTCTCCCCTGTAATCTTTTACAAGATACTTGGCATCGAGAATTATTGTCGTAGCCATTGAAATTGCAGACTGTAGCCCGGTTGGCCTAGGTTCTGTGAAGATATATTTGTACAAGTACAACATGTCATTTGTTAGTTGGTTCCTTGTGAACTGGGATCGCGACTTTGTTGCTGTACTGCTTAAAGGGAACCCTTCTTGATTGCAAAATGTGTTAGATATATCTTCCAAACAGTATTCTAACACTTTGGTCACTGGGTTTACAGTGCGACGAACTATGAAATTTCCCACAATATGGTTCCCCAATGATTTTAGTACAAAATCGAGCAATCCAGTGTCACCAATGTAAGCCCGAGCGGCATCCCTTACTTCTTGTCTTGATACCCACCTAAACTCTGCCCTTTTTAGAGCTTCAACAATCACTTTTGTTGCCATGTCAATTCGCTTTGGTGACCATCTACAGGCGGTTTGTGTATCAGTTTTACTGTTATTAACTGGTGCTGTGTGATTATCGAGTGGAAGTCGGTGCTTTATTTCTTGCATAAAACAAAACAGATGTCCTAACGTGGACAAGGAATGGCCTGACATTGTCTGGTATCTATTGAATATGGCAAGAATTTCACAATCCGAAGCACTGAAGTGCTGCATGAGTAAAAACAAAGGCATGCTCTGTAACCCTTCTATAGCTTTCTGATACATTAACTGAGTAACACCATAGCTTCCATGTAGTAAGCGGTAGCCCCAACGACAGAACCAGGGTTCACCAAAGGCTACTCCATGAATCAATCTAAGATCCATGTTTTTCTTTTTCGCAGCATCATTTATGCTTACTGCCCTGCAAATTTAATTAAAGCTTAAGAAATTCTGACATGTAAAAAATGTACATATCATACATGTTATATGTATAATAATTATTCCCGGTTATTAATAGTGATCGTGATTTATGAATCATAGATAATATAGGCAGAACCAGAAGTCTAGAAACTAAGAAAAAAATGATAAATTCAGCTTAACCTTGCTCGTAATCCAGTGCAGATCCGATCCCAAAGCTCCATTAAATCTTTGCCAGGCAAGTCCGATCCCTTCTCTATCCCATTAATGCAGATCAAATGTCCAAAACCGTCAGAGTGGAGGACACCATGTAAGAGATGGCCTTGTAACTCGACGAAATTCTGCTTCCCAGTCATTGTGTTGGACAGTCCCTCGTTGTCTTCATAGTTGGGACTACTCACAGTCATCACTAGTGCTGTTTCCTTGGAGGGAAGAACAAAGTGAAACCTTTCATTGCAAATAAAATGGTGTCCCCAGCCTGAACTATACACAAGTAATATGATTCAATATATCTTCTTAACATACATAATACAACTAGATCTAGAGGAATGGTATAACAACTCACAAATGGGACTGTCTTATATGTTATATACGCCAAAAGAAATAAGGGTGAATGGAGAGGTAATTTTATAAATGCGCAATTTTTATTCTGTCTCTAGATATGTTAATCAAATTGTCTCAAATTTGCTTGGTAGACCATATTTGCTCTGCCTAATGGATGATGCAATACACAAAAACTTCGACAACTAATCCTATACAAAACTTGTACGCGAGACAATTACCTATATACTGGCAGTGATGGCAAAGACGAGAAACTGAAGTCTCCATCAGTTCTTCAATGATAAACAACGAAAAATGAACAGGAGAATGATGGTCTAATTCAAGCTGAAAGGACCAACATTTCATTCCTCCATTTAAAGTAATCTCGGAATGGGCAAAGTCTAGAAGTTTTTTGATATTATCTCGAAAAGGACCATTAAAATCGATTGGGTTACCTTGATCACAAAAGGTTTTAAATCCAAAAACCTTCCCTCCTCTCTTCCTTCTCTTGCAACTCGTAGAGTTTACATGCGTCATATCAAAAGGTTTGAAGAAAAACTGTGAACACAAGGGAGTAGAACATCCAAACTCCAAAGTATTTATATGGTACTAGATCACACACTTAGTGCCTAGAAATTAAATTGGAGGAGGAACCAAAAGCACCTATTGACTGTATCAAAATATGTTAAGGGGTCACTTGCTATAGGCATGATTTGTTTCAAAAATGTATCTATTAACAAGTTTGTCGACACACACTCGCAATGAACTTATGTAATTATAGGGAGTTTGAAGTAAAGTAATGAGTACAGTTACAAGGACTATTAATCATGTTCAATTGAAGCTAATGGTACTAGGGTGCACTCCGACATTACCTGGACCACATTTAGAACAAAAATTAACAGAAAAATCCGCAGCTTTTCTTGGTTAACTACCTTGCAAAAACTATCAAAGATTTCAAGCTAACACAGAGGATACACATGTGATTGTGGTGAGATTATAATAAAAGCCAGGTCGAAGAGCTATCAGGTTCTCCTCAATTGCTTCGCTGTTTGCTTGCAACCAGACTTGGATGGCCTTCCTGTTAAAACACTTAATGTGATAGTAGGAAACAATAGCCAACTCTGGACTATACACTCAGGCAACCAGACAGCATAATTTTGTGGAACCAGAGACACATTTTGCAGAGGCTTATCAACAATGAAGGAGTTGATAAATACAACTTTTTACCAAACAATTCAAATTTTAAACTAAAATCCCAGCTCCTTATTTTACATGAAAACCTTGACACTGAGACTATGAAAGAAAACTTAACTGCAAATATAAAAATTGAAACTCGACGTCAAAAAGAAAGTACAACCTGATTGATGCTCACCACAAGAAGCATACATCACCAAATTTGAAAAGAAAGAAGTGTATGACTAAGGAAAACGGAGCCTGAAAAGAAATAACAATCCATTGACAAAAAAGAAAAAGAAATTCAATGTAATTGCTAAAGTATACATAAGGAACCATGTGCTTTGAAAATGTATATTGAAAAGACGCAAATCACAAAAATAAAAAAAAAAAGACTGACAATGTTTTTTTTTCCTATGTACGCCCCTTAGAAATTTCAGAATGACAGAAGTTATCTCTAGTCACCATTTGCAACACCAGATTCCTTAGGAAAGCCTGCAACATCTGACACATCCACAGCAAGCTCTGTCAACTGATCATTCGCACAGCAATCCGAAATTATAGAACCAACATTACCAGCAACTTCAGTTCCACCCACCAAATCTGACTCACCAACAGAAGCTTCTGCCAAGTCATCTAACTGCAAAAATTGACTCACCCAATCCAAGCTATCACCCATATCATTAAAACCACCAGTCAAATCTGATGCATCAAAAGCAGATTGTGTCCACAAATCGTCCACGTTGCATTCTGAAAGCATATCTCCAGCATTCCCATGATGGTAAGCACCTGCCTCCGATCCACAGTAAGATGTCTGTTCTCCACCAAAATTAGACTCGGGCGCATCAAATTGTCCAAATGTGCAAGGAGGCTGTTTTGCAACAGCTGCGAGAAGCATAGCAGTACTGGATTCAGTCCAAGCTTCTACAGAAGGCTGTTCAGCATCGACCATGGGAAGACTAGCAGCATTCGACTCAGGCCAAGCTCTTATGTAGGGCTGTTGCATATGATTGACTTCAGTGTGACATTCCCTACGGACTGTTTGATGAAGCGTAGTAGGTTGTTCTCCCAACCCCAAACTTGCTTCATCCAACGAGTTACAATTCCAGGGAGGCTGAAGAGTATCATGTAATGTACCACCAGAACGTCCTGTAGTTGACACTGCCAATGCATTCTGCTCAGGGTCAACGTTGGTTTGAGTCCCAACCCCACTAAAATTATCAACTGCAGTGCCTTCTACATGTGATGGACCAGAAACCTTTCTTCTGCTATACGGACCACCTTCTGCACCTTCTATACCTCTTGAACAGTAATTAACAGAAGTAGACACTGCAAATGGATTCTGATAAAACCCAGTGTTGCTTTCAGTCCCAACCCAAGTAAATTTATTAACTGTGGTGTCTTTTGCTTGTGATGGACCAGAAAGTTTCCTTCTGCTATATGAACCACATTCTTCACCTTCTATACCTATTGAACGGTACCTCACAGAAGTGGACACTGCAAATGGATTATGATCAAGACCATCTCCATAAAACTTACCAACTGCAGTATCTTCTGCTTGTGACGGACCAGAAACATTCCTTCTCCTATACTGACCAAATTCCATACCTTTTATGCCTCCTGAATAGTACTCCTCATAAGTGGACACTGCCAATGGATTCTGCTTGGCGCTAGCATTGCTTTGAAACTCCCAGTCGAATTCATCAACTGTGGTACCTTCAGTTTCTGATGGACCAGCATTGATATCTGAACCAAGTTCTTCATCTAAGATACCTCTTGAATGACACTTACCAGAAGTGTACACTGCCAATTGATTCTGTTCAGGTCGAGCGTTGTTTCCAAACCTAAACCAATCATACTTATCAGTTCTGTTGTGGTCTGCTTGTGATGAAGCAGAACCTTGCCTTCCACTATATGAACCAAGCTGTGCACGCGGGATACCTCTTGAACAATAGGTATCTGCAGCAGGCACACTACCAATGAATTCTGCTTAGGGCCACCATCATTATTTTTAAGCCCAAACAACCCATCTTTATCAGCTATGGTGCCTTCTACAAGTGGTAGACCAGAACCCTGACATCCCAAACTTCTCGAAATTGCATTGGAAGCAAGTCCAGCTAGAGACATTTCCTTAGAAACTTTAATTCCCACTTTATAAAAGATTTTGCAGACAACTGTTTCCGCGAACTGCAAATGGCAAATTAAACCAACTGTAAGACAAGGCCAAAATAACACATAAGGCAAACTTTAACGAAGAAAGTTAAACCAACTTGCAATTTTGTCATCACTTTCCTGTGCCAGATATTCATACATATGCCACTCATGCTCTGACTTTTTTTACTTTTGTGTCAGTTTGGGTGCAAAATTTTAACACATACTTCTTACCAATAATAAGCCCTTTAGAATCAGTTACTTCCTTGCTTGAGCCTTGTATAACCCATTTCCCTCCTACTGTTGTTCTCTTTGATTGCAAGCCCTTATCCTTTCGAAACCTATTCAAGTGACAGTTCATAGATTCAGCTATATATTAAATACAGTCCCTACAGTATTCTAGTAATGCAAAAAGAACAATAGATAGGAACAACGTTTGAAAAGTACCAACCAAATTACTTGGGTGACTCTGGTATACATTCGTTTCCTGAATTAACGGGTATTCGAAGTCTGAATTATTAATCTTTTTCACAAGGTAGCCTACGATTTCATCATCATCAGGGTTGAACTTCCAACCTCTGTCGAGTGTCGACCCCAAAATTAAATGGATCGGGCGTGGTTTGGCAGAAAATACTAATAGGCACTCCTGGAAAAAGAAGCCATGAAAAAACAGATAAAATTGTAATAAAGCACATACAGAGAGAGAGAGAGAGAGAGAGAGAGAGAGAGAGAGAGAGAGATTGTTTTGTAGCAGTGTTGGTGATTGGTGAAGAGTAAGGTTTTACACTAACAACTATCTAATTTTGTATTCAATCAAGAAAAACAGCTTCAAGAAACTAAAAGCAATGCTAAAAAAACAGTGAAACTATGAAAAATCAATAGAAACAGGAAGAAATCATATACCTTTATGCATGATTAAAACCCTATGTTGATTGTTGTTCAGGGTTTTAGATGAAAAAGGGTTGTGCACTTGTGCATAACACAGGGTTGTAGATGAAAAAGGGTTTTAGCAGCCGTGTTATGTAGGAGAATAAGTATACGAGTTGCATGAGAGTAAATAAGTAATAGCAGGATTTTTTCCTTTTTCTTATAAAAAATAAAAATAAAAATAACAATTCAAAGGTTTTTTTTTGGGAGATCTTAGTCACACCACATTTGTTTAGTTTACCACAAATATTTTTAAGATTCTCTAGGCACACCACAAATAAAATTGAAAAAAAAAACTCTCAGTACACCACATTTTATTTTATTTTTTTAGTAGTTAAATATATATAAAAATAAATCTCAATAATCTAAAAAATAGAAATAAATCTAAACAACAACATACAACAACGAAAGAATGTCCAAATTAGGGGTTGGTTTCGGTTGGGTTTGACCGGTTTTCGGTTCGGGTTTGACTTTTTGCGGTTTAGTCGATTTTGGGTTTTGACGGTTTTAGTGTCATATTATAAAAACCCAAAACCTAATGGTTAAAAACTTTAGATTTTTATCGGTTTCGGTTTCGGGTTTATTGAAATTACTATATAAAATATTAAAATTGTTAAATTATAATATAAACTAAAACAAAAAAACACAAATTTTAAATTATCAATAAAACTTAAATTATATAATTGAATATTTATATTCATAAGATGGTCGTCAATGAAACATACGAAATAGTTTGATGGTTCATAATCCTAAAGTAAAATAATACAGTAGTTGTGATATGAACTTATATACAACAAATGTACGAAAATGTAAAAAATAAAATTTCATTACAAAACAAATTAAAATTTATACTGTGAGGACTTTCGGAACATTATATATATGAACATACTTGTAACACCCATGAGCTGGTGTTAGTCCCACATTGCCAAAGGAAGTGGTTGTATTGGTAGTATATAGAGCTTAACCATACTCTAACTAATGTCAAGGCGTTTTGGGGTAAACCAGATGGATGGGCCCTGATCCAAAACCCTCTATTGCTGGATATCCGCAGTGACTAAAGAGGGACAATATTGACATTAGCGAGCAGTATGGTGCTCGACACTTTGAGATGAGCGAGGACGAAATCCCGGGGCGTTACAGATGGTATCATAGTCGACGACGGGTCGCCTGTTGCAGGAGGGAAGTACGCTAGAAAGACCTAAGGAGCACCAGGTACTTGTCTCGCTTGGCAAGGAACGTCGGAGATTTTGGGACTGTACTGAGTGTACGCAGAGCCGATGACGGTTCTATTCTAAGGTGGTGGGATTGTAACACCTATGAGTTGGTGTTAGTCTCACATTGCCAAAGGAAGTGGTTGTATTGGTAGTATATAGAGTTTAACAATACTCTAACTAATGCCAAGGCGTTTTGGGGTAAACCAGATGGATTAGCCTTGATCCAAAACCCTCTACTGCTGGATATCCGCAGTGACTAAAGAGGGACAATATTGGCATTAGCGAGCGGTATGGTGCTCGACACTCTGGGATGAGCGAGGACGAAATCCCGGGGCGTTACAGATGGTATCAGAGCTGACGACGGGTCACTTGTTGCAAGTGGAAAGTATACTGGAAAGACCCAAGGAGCGCCAGGTACTTGTCTCGCTTGGTAGGGAACGTCAGAGATTTTGGGACTGTACTGAGTGTACGCAGAGCCGAGGATGGCTCTATTCTAAGGTGGTGGGATTGTAACACCTATGAGTTGGTGTTAGTCCCACATTGCCAAAAGAAGTAGTTGTATTGGTAGTTTATAGAGTTTAACCATACTCTAACTAATGTCAAGGCGTTTTGGGGTAAACCAGATGGATGGGCCTTGATCCAAATCCCTCTACTGTTGGATATCTGTAGTGACTAAAGAGGGACAATATTAACATTAACGAGCGGTATGATGCTCGACACTCTAGGATGAGCGAGGACAAAATCTCGGGGCGTTACAGATGGTATCAGAGCCGACGACGGGTCACCTGTTGCAGGTGGGAAGTATGCTAGAAAGACCTAAGGAGCGCCAGGTACTTGTCTCGCTTGGTAGGGAACGTCGGAGAATTTGGGGTTGTACTGAGTGTACGCAGAGCCGATGACGGCTCTATTCTAAGGTGGTGGGATTGTAACATCTATGAGTTGGTGTTAGTCCCACATTGTCAAAGGAAGTGGTTGTATTGGTAGTATATAGAGTTTAACCATACTCTAACTAATATCAAGGCCTTTTGGGTCAAACCAGATGAATGGGCCCTGATCCAAAACCCTCTACTGCTGGATATCCGAAGTGACTAAAGAGGGACAATATTGACATTAGCGAGCGGTATGGTGCTCGACACTCTAGGATGAGTGAGGATGAAATCCCGGGGGCATTACAATAGGTATCAGAGCCGACGACGGGCCGCCTGTTGCAGGTGGGAAGTACGTTGGAAAGACCCAAAGAGCGCCAGGTACTTGTCTCGTTTGGCAGGGAATGTCGAAGATTTTGGGACTGTACCGAGTGTACTGCAGAGCCGAGGACGACTCTATTCTAAGGTGGTGGGATTGTAACACCCATGAGTTGGTGTTAGTCCCACATTGCCAAATGAAGTGGTTGTATTGGTAGTATATAGAGCTTAACCATACTCTAACTAATGTCAAGGCCTTTTGTGGTAAACCAGATGGATGGGCCCTGATCTAAAAGCCTCTACTGCTGGATATCCGCAGTGACTAAAGGGGGACAATATTGACATTAGGGAGCGGTATGGTGCTCGACACTCTGGGATGAGCGAGGACGAAATCCCGGGGCGTTACAATACTTACACAGATATCGCATATATTTAATAAATTGACAAATTCTTCCGAAGAAAAATATAGTATTTATGTGCTTAAGTATTTTTCAATTAAAATTTTTTAGTCAAATGTACCAAATAAAAACTAATGTAAATTTTTAAGTTTAATTAATAAAATCATCTAGTTAATGTATTTAATTTCACTATCAATATTATATATATATAAAAAATATTAAATTTTTACATAAAATTAATCGGTTTCGGGTTTTTCGTTGAAAACCCATGAAACTGCTACAAAAAAACCATCGGTTTCGGATTCTATCGTTTCGGTTTTCAAAATGTCCATCTTATTATTTTTAATAATTTTAAAACCCAAAACCGCTATAATTGGTTTCGGTTTCGGTTAATAGGCTAACCATTGACACCCCTAATCCAAATATAGAATTAGAGAGCCTTAAACAACAATATTCTAGATAAGAAAGTCCAATTTCATTTACAATCGAAATCATAGAAAAATATTAAAATGTTAGATTTGACTACTGGTTTCCATATTTCTTTTTTCATAGAAAACTTAGAATGAAGTATTAGAAGAAGAAGAGATTTAAGGAAGAAAACTAGAAGAGATTAGTTGATTTTTGATTTTAGCATATTTTTAGCAAAAAATAAAGGTATCTTTATTTGCTAGATTTAATTTAGCAACGTTTCCTTATTTGCGAGATTTTATTTGGCAAGTAAAATTTTTAAAAAACAAAAAAAAATAATGTGTGGTGTGCCAAATAAAATAATAGAGATAAATTCGTAAAAACATAATTATTCAAAATTTATGTAAAAATGTGGTATATGAGAGATTTGTGTGGTGTGACTAAGATCTCCCCTTTTTTTATTTAAAAAAAATTAAAAAAGGTAGTTTGAGACTCTAAATTCAAAAAATAAATAATCAAACAATGTGAAAGAGTGAAGCTTTCAGTAAAAATAAGTAGTAAATAAAAATAAAAATCGAAGGAAAATAGTAATACCTCAAAATGTTTGAAGTAGTAGTAATTTGTAGAATGAATCGGCTCAGGATGAATGAAGAAGAAAGAATGTCTCAGTTTTGAATATATATAAATTTCAGCTCCATTACACATTACACATATATGGATCGTAAAATATGTAATTCATCTTCACCTTCAACTCTTGAAGATGGTGATGCTATTGTTGTTGTTGGCGAGATGATGGAAAACAATAGTCTTTCATAGGTTGAAGATGGTGGTGGTGGTGGTATGTGGGGAGAATTATGTGATCTGATGGTTGGTTCATCAGTGGTTTCGTTTGGGATCTCTCTCTCTCTCTCTCTCTCTCTCTCTCTCTCTCTCTCTCTCTCTCTCTCTTCTAGTCAAATAAAAAATGGAGCAACTGTGTCTCTAGGGTTTAGTAGGAATGATAATAGTACTAAAATTGGCTGACACGTTTACAAATGAACGACTAACACGTGGAAAGCGAATTGAAATGGTGGACTAAACCATTGGACAACAAGTTATTTACCTAAAAGCCTATGTTGATTGTTGTACACGATTTTAGATGAAAAGGGGTTGTGCAGAATAATATCAGGGTTTTAGATGAAAGAGGGTTTTAGCAGTAGTGTTAATGAAGATTGCAGGGAAAATGGAGGGTTGTTCACTAATGTTCAACTGGATGAAAGAGAGTTGGGGGGGGGGGGGGGGGGGGATAAAGAGAAAGAAAAAGAGGGTATGGATATGTTGCAGGAGAAAGTGTAATAAGAAGTGATAAACAAAACTGGTGCAGAATGTAGCAATGTTTTGTAGCAAAAATACGATCAAGGTTTTGAAAATAAACATAGAGGGAGTTGTATGAGGGTAAATAAGTAATAACAGGTTTTTTCCTTTTTCTTATAAAAAATAGAAATAAAAATAGCAATTCAAAGGGTTTTTTTGGGAGATCTTAGTCACACCACACAAATCTCTCATACACCACATTTGTTTACTTTACCACAAATATTTTTAAGATTCTTTAGGCACACCACAAATAAAATTGAAAAAAAAATGCTTGAAGAAGAAAGAATGTCTCAGTTTTGAATGTATATAAATTTTAGCTCCATTACACATTACACATATATGGCACATATATGGATCGTAAAATATGTATTTCATCTTCACCTTCAACTCTTGAAGATGGTGATGTTGTTGTTGTTGTTGTTGGCGAGATGGTGGAGAACAATGGTCTTTCATAGGTTGAAGATGGTGGTGGTGGTGTGACTAACCCACATATCTCAACCTTGTAAAGAATTTAAGATGTAGCTTAATGTTTCCAATAAAAAAAAAATGGACAACAATGTGATGATCGCGGGTTCAAACGAGTATATATTTAAGAGAATCGGATTCGTTATTTAGAATGGGCTTGTAACCCAATTTCTTGTAGTGACATGTTCTCTGTCTTTGTGTAATTCCTTAATTTATCAATAAAGTTTATTTTAACAAGAACGTTTACGTGCATTGTCAAGAAAATTACGAGTCCACCATTGATGATGAATTGTTGGGCATTCTCTTTTGTTTTGATAATTAAAAAAGTTGTACAGTAACATAAAAACAATTTTCATATCAAGGAGATAAACATAGAAAATTTTGCACTTTAAATAGTTTGTTTTTTTTTTTTTTTATAAGAAAACAATAAAATATTTTAAACATCAGTAGAAAAACATTTTGTTGATTTTCTATATAAATGAACTCAAAATAGTATCATGCATGCAAATAAATGCCCTTAGCTAATTTTTCACCAAGAACAACATAATTATTGTACTTCCATTTTATTATTGAGGATGTAGGTAGCGATTTACATTATGGATGAACTTTCATTAGAAAAAAAAAAAAACAAAAAAAAAAAAAAATGCCACTAAACTTTAGGTGAAAATCATTTTTTGTTTCTTCTAATGTGTAGTTTACACATGTTGACTGATGTATATGGTCTCAATATAGGTAAGAAAATCATAAATCTTTTGGCAAAAATATACAAAATCATACTTATCTAGATAGCCGAAAGGACATTCATCAATAATTTTAAAACTTCATAGATCTATTGCCAAAATGATTCGCTACCATGACAGGTTATTCAAAATTTCAAATGCACTGCCTGCCATACTCCACAAACCATTTGGAGTAAAAGGGTTATGCTCACCTTGGAATGAACCTACACCAAATTTAACCTAGGTCGATGTTTAATTATTATTACACCTATAATCTATTTGAAAAATATCAAGATCATTGTAAACTTTAGGGGAACCAAAATGAACTTCATATTATATAAGATACAATATTTCATTCAATATTATGCGAAATAAACTGTGTGGTTCCATCACCCATTAGATTGGAACACGAGATTGGCTCAATCCGATTTAAACATAAATATATTATTAATAATAATTAAAACTCAAAATTAGTCTCAAATCCTCTATTCCAATAATGATTTTTTAAAAATACATTATCAAAATTTTTTTACTAACAAATAATAATATTTTAAAAAATATGCATATTTACATATTTTTGTTAATGATAAGAACATAGATAGATAGACATGGTGGTGGGCTGGTGGCAGTGGCACTTAGGAAAAATGAGAAATACAGTTGGTATTTATTGAATTAAATATAAATATAAATATAAAGTTAACATTTTAACAAAGAAAAATATAATAAATAGAAGTAGAAATAAGAAATCTGTGTTTGGGCCTATTAGTATCCTCTCTCCATCACAAAAGGGGGAAGAAAGAAACCTAGAGAGAGCTCTCTTCACAATCTTCGAGTAAGTATTTTCTCTCTCTTTCCCTTTCAAATACTCTCTTTCAATTCCATCTTGTTTCTTCATTAATGGAAATTCCCTAATTTTTGTTTATTTTTTTTTTCAAAATACCCAAACTGTAAAACCCTAGAATTTTGTAATTTCTTAAAGGAAACTGATAATGCAGATGAATTTGAGGTCATTTGATTCATTTTTTAAAATGGGGTTGTTGATTATATGTTTAATTTTGAAGATTGATTGATCTTAAATGAGAAAAAAAAAATTGATTTTTCAGATTCAGAAATTGTTTAGATTGCTTAAATGAAAAAATGAAAATGGGGATCTGTGTTTTGTTTTAGTTTCTGATAATTTTGTAATTTTCTACAGTTTTGGTGCCTAGAATGTTGAGAATGAAGTTGGGTTGAGAAGAAATCAGATAAAGGTTGGATCTTTTTTTAAGGGAAAGTTTTGGGACTTTTTGTTGTTGATTCAAATGGATGATGATAGTGGATTGGGTATTCGCAATTGGGGATACTATGAACCATCGCTTAAAGGAAACCTTGGTCTACAGCTCATGTCAAGTGTGCCGGCAGAGAGAGATACAAAACCATTTTTCTCTGGTCGGGAGTTCTCTGGGCGTGATCCTTCTGCTATCATGGTTAGCGCAAACGGAAATTATCACCACCATAGAGATTGTGGGATCCCAGAGTCATCCATTCCTATGGACTTTATGAGGGATGGTTGGCTTCATCAGAGAGAAAAGTTTCTGCATGTGTTGCCAGGGAATCCTAATTACTCACTTATATGTGAAACTTCTGGATCTCAGCCATTGCACATGCTGCAGTCGCCAGATTCTTCTAAGGATGAGAGGATGATTAGGATGGAAGAACCAGAGATTAAGAAGGATGGCCCTTTGAAGAAGAGACCTGGTGGGCGTACGCAAAAATCACCCAAGACAAAGAAGAGTAAGAAAGCTGTGCCAAAAGATGAAACCAATGCTTCTGTTCAAAGAGCAAAGCCTGGCAAAAGGAATACAGCTCTTGTTATAAATGGGATTGATTTTGATATTTCAGGCATTCCTATACCTGTTTGCTCTTGTACTGGGATACCTCAGCAGTGTTATCGATGGGGCTGTGGTGGTTGGCAATCAGCATGCTGCACCACAAGCATATCTGTATACCCGTTACCGATGAGTACTAAGAGGCGTGGTGCAAGGATAGCAGGAAGGAAAATGAGCCAGGGTGCATTTAAGAAGGTCCTGGAGAAACTTGCAGCAGAAGGTTACAACCTTTCTAATCCTATTGACTTGAGGACTCACTGGGCAAAACATGGCACCAACAAATTTGTCACAATCAGGTAGCCGTATATTGTGGGTGCCAAAACTGGGCCTTCCACTGCATTCGGTCTGTTTCTCCTGTATATATGTTTGTCCTGTTGCAGAGGCTTCTCGGATAGTACGTTGTCAATGAATTTTCTATCATGTTAAATGTTATTTCTTTTTATTCAGACATTCAGGTTCTCTGAGTATGTTGTTTTTCTTACTTATTTTTCTTGTAGTTTAAGGTATATCTATCTTATTTGACTACCATAAATCAGGAATTTAAGAATCAGTTTTCATTTATTGGTCTTTGCAGGCTTATATGTCTCCACCTGCATATAGTGCTAAATTTGAATAGATTTCTTGCGATTCTTTGTTCATTTTTGTTTGTAAACTTATTATGCATTCATGATTCTTTATGTAGAAATATTATGTCATGTATGATATTTGCCTGTTTGATATGTTCAATTTATGTTTGAGGGCGATATAATTTACTTTTCAGGCTGATTAGGATGTTGACAGAGCAGTTTAACAGTAATCTGTCTGTTACGATTTTTAAGATCATTTTATCTATTCTTGCTTGCCAACAATTTGTGATAATTTTTTTTGGTATTGCTTAGAACATAGAAGCTGTCTTCTCTTTAATTTAATGCTCAGTACTTGGGGGCAAAATACTATGATCTGAGATAAATTGGTATTTTAAATGAAGTAAACTATTACATCCTTCCGAGTCTTCTTAAATTTGAATTCAGTCTTGTACGTTTTAGGCAACAGATTTATACTCAATAATCTTTCTAACATTAGATGGCTGTCGAATTTCATAAGGATGCATCCTGTCGTTTTAGTTTATAGTTAATAAAATGTGGACTCTCATTAAATTCCATAGATATATTTTAGATAATGCACTTGGGATTGGAGCTCCTCTTTTTTTTTTTTTAACTGAAATACATGCCAAATAAGTATCTGAGATTTCGTAACACTATCCTTGCCAAATAATGGGCTATCATTCGTTTTGGCGTAAGAGGTGGATTGACTTTAGGGATGTGTTATTTTGGGACCTTGATCTATTTTTTAATCTTCGGTTTTCATTCTTTCTTTGGCTTTTTGTAGCTGTATTCTGTTTTGATCAAGGATATCTCATCCCTTGGAACTTTTGTTTGTAGCTCTTTAGTCTGTAATCTTTGTTCTTTTGCATCTTATATACAGTATATTGATTGTTTATCGCTCTTCCTCAAAAAAATAGTTTTGGTACCCAAGAAAGTTGCTGAGTTAGGATGTTTTAAAAACATATTGTGAATGTGGTTGAATATTTCAGGGACATCGATTAAAATTGGAGTGATGCATTCACTATTATCAAGGTCCTTGTGTAAGTTCGATTACATTTTGAGCAATTAAACCATAACCTTGTGACAGACATCAATGGGCTTTGAAATAAACCATAACCTTTTGCAGTGTCTTTATATATGAATTGAGACCTGACATTTCAGGATTAAGATGTAAAATCTCTGAAAATGCTATATCTGATTTTTTTATTTATTTAATTACGTGCTTGGTGCTTCTGTGTTTTAAGTTCCCAGCTTTCACAGCTATAGGCTTGTTCATCAGCATTATCGATGTTCCTTATTTTCTTTGTGAGCGTGTGAATATATATACTTGAAGTGTCTCATCCCCCACCCTGTTCTTTTGCAGATAGCAACAACTGGACGTTATAAGCCTTATAGTATGGCCTCTAGGTGATGCTTGTTAAAATATCGTGAGAACAGTCTCTAGAAGTCTTGACGATCCAAGCGAGGAGTTTTGAGAACATATTTTGGGTTAGCAAATAGTTTAGGAGTGAGACGGTGAATGGTGAGTTGAAGATAAGATGGTAGAGGTCTAGATAAGTGCTAGTACAAAAGAGGCAGCCAAATTTTGGTGCTGAGGTTGTCAGGTATTGGTCTAGGCTTATGATAGCTCTCAACATTGGACAAAGACAAAGATATACTGTTACTTCATTGTTATTATCTTTGTTTCTTCAATATTAGGCCACGATACTGCTTACGGGACCATAGAGCTGGGTTATGTGGTATTAACGGGTCATTGTTTTGTTAAACTGTTTCATCACTGCAGTCATCCAGCTTTACTAAACCATATGATCTTTGTTCTGCAGTGACTTAACCCTAAGATATATTTATATGGATTTCTCTTATAATTATTTTTGTGCGACATTAAAAAGGTGAGGGCCTTCGTACTAATCAGTCTTTTTTTTTTTTTTTTTTTTTGTGTGCTCGTGTGACCCCGCTGAAGGGGACCCTGTTATTATTTATTAATGCTTTTGGTATAATTTACTTTAATTGAGTTCAAGAGCCAGTGTAAAAATTAGCTCACATATTTATACTTTCTTGGTGTATGACCCTTCCCAAGGAACTCATTAGATTGGAAATGGAAATGTGTGTGTTTAGTACATGGTATGTATTATTGCTTGTATTTATGTTTTTCTTCGTACCATAGTGACATCTGCACATCTTCTCGTAAGCTTCTTATTATCCTTGAATGATTTTTGCAGCATGATCTGCTACTTGTATGTCTTTCTCTAGATGTTTTATGTTTAATCCTTAAATGGTCCAATCCAAGCTGAAATCTGTAGAACCCAATTGAGGGTGTGTTTTTTTCTTTTCCTTTCTTTTCTTTTTTATTGTTGCCTGCTCTGTCACCAGTACAAGTTGAACAAAATTGAAAGAAAAGTCCCTGACATTCTTTAGGCCATTTCAAAAGTCATGCATGAAGCATGGCAAATGGTCTTTCTTATTTCAGCAGCTCTGAAATAGGTAATCTTTGATTTCTGTACTCTAAAACTTTTATTCTCAACAAAGTTCTGTTTGAACTTTGAAATTCAAGTGGTTTATAGATCTTTAGTTGATTTGCACATTTCCAAAATCAGAAACCAAAAGCAAAAAAACACTTGCAGGCTGAGCAGCTGCTTTTGGGTCTGGCTTGTCCTCATCTGTGATTCTCTTTTTTTTTCCAATCAGATGCCATAAAGCTGAATGACTCCCCATTTATGCTCTGATTCTCATTGACCAACAAAGATGTTTTTACTTTGCTCTGTCGGTTCATTCATGGAATCAAGATTCTATGGAAACTCAAAAGGCATTTGTAACAAACTTTCCTTTTGATGAAAGGTGGTTGGCATTTTCTGTAAGACTGTAACCATAGCACTTTGTACTCTTCACAAATGTACTCTCCAGAAATGTACTTTTTGTGTGTGTTGTTTGTTTGCAGGCGACTCATTGTAAACCCTCCTGCAAGACATTACTACTAAGCACCATTGCCTTCAACTGTATGCATATTTTGTTCAGAGAAGTCGTTTGGGGACTGGGATTAATCATGACGAACTAATAACGATAACTTTCTATGTACAGTAATTTAAGTTGAATCAAACATAGCAGAGGGTAAGAGAGGAGACATGCTATAATTTGTAGTGACTGATAAGGACGCTTTCGAGTTTAACCAGTTGTAGGAAAAATGAATGTAGGACACCCCTGTTTTTAAGTATAGCTATCAAAAATCAAAATCAATCTAAGCATTATATTAGCAAACTCATTTGTCAATTGCCTACAAACAAAACCTACCATTGATAACAAGGATCTAATCTTGAACCTCAAATACCACATTCGCAATTTAAAAGAGTACTAAGGATATGTTAATTTTGCAAATCGACTAAAATTTGATTTCCAACAATGACAACCACTAAAAGAAAGAAAAGGAAGAACAAACATATTTTAATTTAAAGGGATAAAATTACATTTCTTTGATATCCCGCGGTTAACAGTGCTTCATGAAATGGATTATAGTGCTGCTGCATATGCAGTAAACTATTCGAATTTGTGGAATAGTTGTTTGAATCATATAAAAGAGGAGGTACGTTGATTGAAGCTGCGAAAGGGTCTACGTAATTAGTAGTATCTTCTACTGTTACATAGCCTTCTCTTCTTTCTTCATCAACCTTAAACTCATCCTCAAACACAACCCAATTGTCAGTGACAACAGTATTTGATAAAACCATTGAGTCATCATCCTTGAAAGTTTTCATTGTTTTGTTCTCTTTCTCTTTTATGCAAGAATCATCCATGTTTCTCTTCTTTGAAACTCCATGTATAAGTCGCTCCAGATCTCGAATATCATCATCTGGGATTTTCTCAATTCTAGGGAATTCAGATGCGTTAAGGACACCAATATGCCTACAAAATTCAAAGTATGAATCGAGTTCTGCACCTTGTGCTGTCGCCTTATGTAGAACATTGAGTGCCATTTCTGCTTCTACTTGAGATGCCGTGTATATCCTTATCAGAACTCCTGCAATCCCATTGCATATTTTGCTATAAACATCAAAGATCTCGATAACAATACAATCCATTGCTTCAAGAACCAAAACATCACTCCATCCATCACTATAAGGCTTCACCTGCAATAACAAATCAAGCAACCCCTGTGACTTCTGCAACCCTTCGAGCGTTTGCATAAGCGATTTTTCTCTCCACTTACTTCCCTCCTCTTCCTCAAACGTATCAATCACAGATTTCTGATCTAGAAATGCAAAGTAAGCTCTAACAAACGCGCTAAGACCCCAAGTTCTTGGAGAATTAGAATAACCATCAGTAAAGTTATGAAAATCGAAAGGAAGACGTCCAATCTTCCTAACAGCCGGAACCTTACAACAAAAAATACCATGCATTAACATTAAACCCTTAAGCGCGACAACCCAATATCTAGTCTTCTCCATACGAGTAGCTAAAGCCCATATAACAGGTCTAACAAATTTCGAAGATGTTCGAATCCAGGTAAAAATCCTCTGTGCATTTTTATAATCAACACTAGATTCATTATGACTTGTAGCTTTAATAACAGCTTCTTCAAGTTCTGGATTGCGAAAAGACTTGTTTCTTGATAATTTTGCCAAGTATATACTATTTCTATCTTTCAATAAAGCTGAAGCTCTTTTCCAAAGCCTCATCTTCAAAAGGACAAAGTTTGTATGTAACTAGCTAATTGTTCCTCTTCCTCTTTCTCAGCTTCATGGCCTTAAACATTTTTCGTATATCATCTTCTCACACGTTTAGCCAGGCCGGCGAAACGTTGGAATTTTCTTACTTATTTTTTCCAAACATGTTGATTTGATGAGTGGAATCAATGTCTTGCATTTTCATTTCTTTGGTTCTGTTTAGGAATGAGACAGTTTTGGCAGTTTGAAACCGGGTGTTTTGGGTTGGAATTTGTCAAAGTCCGGATAATTTGTTAGAAAATTTCAACTTGCTATGTTGATATTTTGAATTCAATGAATGGGCATCATGAAAACACGACATATGTGTAGTATTTAATTTTAATAGTAGCAAATATTGTTGGATTAGATTAGATATTTAGATGGTCATTGTTTGTTTGATCAAGCTTCCCACTAACTCTATTCAATTTCATTTGTTTATTATGGATTATAATATGGTTGGTAAGTTGGTGTCTTTCTTTTGGCACATGGATGGAGGACCTAGCTAGTGTAATACGTTTCAGATTCATTATATATTTTGACTAATGTCTTTATCAAATATCAATGAAAACATTAAGATAAGACTTAGAATTAATAATATATATATATATATATATATTTTTTGACTAATGTCTTTATCAAATATCAATGAGAACATTAAGATAAGACATTAGAATTAATAAAATATATATATTTTTTGCACAAAAATCGACTTATATTAGATATTAGACAGAATAGTCTTAATACAGCGAGGAGTGGTCCTCCCCATGAGATCAGCAGCAAAACTCGGCTTGATGATATCAAGTGGAGCACTATCCCAATAACAGAATGAACTAGAACTAGCCTAGTATATCTGCTACATTGTTTCCTTCCCGGTAGATCGAGATACATTGAAAATTTACAAAAGAACTTAAGAGCAACCTAATATCACTGAAGAGACCAGCTGTTATCCAAGGAACTTCTACTTCCTCATTGAGAATTGCCTTGACTATGCTTGAGGCATCCACCTGTAGTTGGACATTGTTGATGTCGAGTTTGATTGCCATCATAAGACCCAAACAGACTGCTGCTGCTTCTGCTACAAAAGACGTTGCTATTGGAAGAAAATCTGAAGTTGTTGCCATGAAAATGCCGTCTGTATATCTGAGTGCATATCTGAGTACAGCTCCCATACCTGCCTGACCTGGATTAACAAAATGTATTTTGTTATTGTAAGAGTAAGAAAATCTGAAGTTGTTGCCATGAAAATGCTGTCTTTTGTTATTGTAAGAGTAAGAAAACTTATTTTCTGGTTGTTCATGATCCAGAAAACTTATGTCCGGTTGATCAATAACCTGTTAAAATAATATAATCTACAAGAAGGGTTTTGATTTTAGAGTTCATGGTTTTTTTTTTTTTTTTTTTTTTTAAACAAACTCGAAAAATATTATATAAAAACAAAAGTAAAGAATAAACGCGCTACAAACTGGGCTTCAAGAATTTATGAGTGGAGCAATGAGCATGCATTGATAGGACATTTTTCAATCAAGAGCCTTTTGAACATTTTTGGGCCCAAAATTCCATCTAATGGGCCGGGGCCCTGTATCAGCCCAACTTCATCTCGTCATTTCTTCGATCACATTTCCCCAACTTCACTTTCTTTCTCTCCAAAGAGTTTCAAGTTTCTTCAACACAGAGAGAGAAGAGAACTCAAAAGAATTGAAATTAAACTTATTTCAAGCAACAATCAATCACCAATCTCTTCAACATGTTAATCTCCAAGATTTCCAAGAAAATCCCTCTTTTTTCATCACGAAATAACCTCAATTCCATTCCCAAAATCTCATCTTTCTTTCAAAATCCCATTCACAATATTGAATCTTCCACACCTAATTATCTCAATTTGAGAAAATTTTCAGTTTCCAACAATGGGTTTCATTCCAAATCTCTAATTTCTCGAAATTTCGATAAACTATCTTCTTCTTCTTCTTTCACTCAATTTGAAAAATTTCGACGACATTATAGTTATGTTTCTAGTGTTAGTATTGAAGCTTCCCAAAATAAAAAGGCTAAGAAAATATTTTGGATTTTAATGTCTATGGTTGGTGGAATGGTGGGTCTTACATATGCTTCTGTACCTCTTTACAGAACATTTTGTCAAATTACTGGTTATGGCGGTACCATTCAGCGAAAGGAGGTAAGAATTGTTTCTTCTTTTAAGTGATTTATATGCAAAATGGTTTTATTATTTTTTTCCTGCAAATTAGGCATTTGGCATTGCTTAGATTTTATTGGTGTAATCATTTTAAATTTCACATGTAAATTATTAAGTGCGAAAAAATCTACACTTGTTGTATATTGTAATACATGTTTTGAAGTCTCAAGGAAATGCAGATTAAGATTAGGCAAAGTTTTGGAAAATAGTAATATATAACATAAGTGCCCTTTTTGTATTGGTGTTAAAGGGTAGCTCGATCATACTTAAGAAGACAATGGAATTAAGACATTATCTCTTCAATGAAGTTGAATAAATTATTGTCTTCCTTGGCTAATGTTAAGTAGAGAATTTCCTCGCAAAAGCCAAGGTCGCCTATATTGACTCAAAATATTGTGGAGAAAAAAATGATATACTACATTCTACAACGATGGTTTAAACTTCTTAGAACTGTAAAGATATGACTAACTTTTGATTTTCGTTACATTTCTTTATGTTACATGTTTGAAGCTGTAACTTTAGAGTTTAAGTGTGTAGTATGCAGACTTAAGGACAATTCTTGTTTTCGGGAGGGGTCCTTTGAATTTACTTTGGAAGTCTAGGATTTGTATTTGTGCTTTTGATAATTTTTTCTTAGCTTCTTAGCTTTACTTACATTTTTAAGGTTGATTTTTGATGGCATTTCTTGGGTCAATTGCAGTCTGTCGAGGAAAAGATCGTTCGTCATGAAAAAGACGGATTTGCCCCAACGAGGTATTTTTGTAGCTAATGTGTAACTGCGTCATAGCTGAAAAGTCATTGTTTCATATCACTATTTCCTTCTTTTTTTTTATAGCAAATTCCAAATTATGCTGGTGTGCAGCAATTTAATCTTCAGATAGCTGTGTGACTCTGTTCAGGCTATCACCAGTTAGATTTGACTGTAACACTATGTCATATATATTGATTTATTGCATCGCTTTTTTGCATACAAAACTAATCCACATATATTGTGTGCTTTATGTCTTCTTGGACTACATTTATACTTTTCTTGATAAGTTCCTGGTGATATATCTTAATAGGAATATTGTAGTGCAATTCAATGCTGATGTATCTGATGGTATGCAATGGAAGTTTAGTCCGACACAGAGAGAGGTGCCTTTTTTGCTATATTATATTATTTTGGATCAAGTGCTTCCCGTATAAATCTTTATTCTGATATTTTTGGTTAAAATTTCCAGGTAAAGGTCAAGCCTGGAGAAAGCGCCCTTGCATTTTACACTGCCGAAAATTGTAGTTCAGCTCCTATAACTGGTGTTTCTACATATAATGTTACACCCATGAAGGTAAAACTTTTTTTTTTCCTGATCTTAAATGAGCAATCCTTTGATGCTGTCGATATAACTGATTTCCTTTTTTTATTTATGTTATTGAATGTAAACTGTTAAGTAGATTAATGTGTGAGTAATTGTTGAACTGGTAGTGATACTTGAATGAAGGCATCACACACTTTTTAGTTCTGTTTCTAGATCCAGTGAGAATGTGCCTTTGGAGATGGATCAAGTGATCCTTAATTTTCCGCCATAGGCGATGTTTACTTTTTGACTGTAAGTAATAGCCATCAATCTGACTTTGTATATGTGGTTCCCAGCTACCACAATTTTGAGATGTTGGGCGGGATTGCCCTGGAGTTTACACAAATTGGAGGCTTCTCATGTGATTTATCTCATATGAATTGTTCGTATAAACAAACTCCTCTTTAAAGTAACTTTTACTTAATTTTATGTGATATTTTTCCCAACAGGATTTTGTGGAAGTAGGGGTTTAAATCGTTCTACTTGCTTCGATTGTCTGTAGCTTTTTGCTTATCTGATGATAATCATGATGATCAAGTACGAAGCTGGACTACCTTTCCCTTTTGATTGTATGATCGTATCAGATTTATGTATGATTTGAGAGAGAAGTGTACATGTACATTGTAGATACAAGATGGTAGACAATTGCATACTTGTAGATATTTGGTTGTTTTTGTTGTTGGCTACATTCATTAACATACTTGAACAGCTCCAAATGATAATTCTGATTTAATTACTTTGGGTGTGATTTTCTGCAGGCGGGAAAATACTTTAATAAAATCCAGTGCTTCTGCTTCGAGGAGCAATGCCTTCTTCCAGGGGAGCAAATTGACATGCCTGTAAATTATACACAATCCCTTTTTTTGTGTGTGCGCTGATGGTCCCTGCCTTTTATTATTAGTATATCTCACATATTGACACCATTTGCAGGTCTTCTTCTACATTGATCCTGAGATTGAGACTGATCCGACAATGGACGGTGTCAACAACTTGATCTTATCCTACACCTTCTTCAAAGTGCAGGAAAAGTAGGGTTGCAGATCTCATATTACTGTCTTCCAAGCTTTGGTTGCTAACTATACAAAGTACCTTGATGGCTTCGCAATTGCAGTGCATATTCCCGTTTCTTATTCAGTATTTTATTTTGTCATTCATCCCCATCCCTATTTAGATTATACTTAACCTACATATGTTGGAGAAAAAAAGGTGATGTCTAGTATTTTTGAAATTCCTTCCCAACTGGCCCAGTAGTCGCTAGCATCTTACATTATGTAGATAGACAAGTGTAACTAGAAATGGGTTTAATTCCTCTGCAAATGTCAAACAATTGAATAGTGACTGAGTAATATCATTTAGCATTCAGTGCAGAGGTGATTCTGTGCAGCAATAAAGAATTTTCAGTCTATACATTCTTCAGGATACACACTTATTTGAGTTGAGTTGTTGATGGTAATACGTTCAAATAAATCATCTTAATAAGATTTGTTATGACAAAGTGCAATGGAGCTGATTTTTAACTTTTCCGAGGTTTTAGGTTTTGGTTTAGCTGTTTAGGCTCCTGCCTATGCTAGTAGGACTTAAGTTGATGGCATACAAACACTTTGTTGATTTATCAGGATTTATCTTGACGATAGTAATTTTCACTGTTAAGTAGTAACATATTGATCCGGAAAAGTGCATTTGTGGCAGTGAATAACACAGCAAATTCAAGGTCAGATGATTTTTTTTCGGTGTTCACATAGCCAAATAATAAGGTTTTCCAGAAGCTAATACAGTATATGGCGGTTGTTGTAGAGTCATCTGAACCAAGGAGAAAACATTGTGCAAGTTGCAACTACAATATGTTCACCAGCAGAAAACCAATAACAATGAAAACAAGCTTGCCAACATCTATGGCTTGTGCATTTCTCACCTGATTAATTGTAATAATAACTTTACATCAACACCATTCACTTATTTGGAATTTACCCATCTAGTAAGGTAATAGAAATCAATTTTCTCATTTGTAATTAATCTATACAGAATCACAGATGTCTTTACCAAATAATTCTCATAGAAATATAATTACCTGCTCTTTCTAGATTTGATTCTTAGTATACTTTTTTGGCTGAATAAACCTTCCATAACAAATTCCTTTTAATGGATTTTATATTAAATGCTATTAAATCACAACATATTCCAGTCAGGGATATATATACTTTTTTTGCCCACATTGTCTTATTATTTCTTTTGTGCTCTTCTTTCTTTTCTAGTTTCATTTGATTTTCTTCCTTCTAGTTGTTATCTTTAGACTGAAAATGAGTGTTGCTCTTGGTGCTTCTGGTGGTGGAGGAGACCAGCCACCAAATCCTGCTGGGTTGGGGAAGAACAACTGCAACCACTCGCATCGACATACGCCTGAGCAGATCGCAAAACTTGAAGAGTACGTAAAACATATTTTTATAACTTCACATTTCTCTTACTTGTATGTCACAGTAGTTTTTTGCAACGTTTTACTTGGTTTTTAAGAGGGAAGCTTGCCCAGGAAAAGGTGACAAGTTATACAGGACAGATAATACGGATCGGATTTGATGTGTGACCCGATCTGGTTGGGTTGGATTAAACTCGGATCCGATCGATATGGTTTGTGTGTTTGTCAGATTAATTGAATAAACCATTGCAAAACATTCAAAGAAAAAAAAATGCTATGTACAAAATTTTCATTTTCTCTAGATTTTCGGATCGGGTCAAATTTTGATCATCAGAAAGTCCATATAAGATAGGGCTGCCCCCCCCCCCCCCAAAAATAGAAATTCCAAAGTTTTTATATTTTCATGTTGTGAAATATATTTTGAATTTTTCAAATCTACAGAATTTGCCGCTATTAAGAAATGATTATCGCACTCAACATAATATCCAAAACGCCCTTATATAATGTCGAATCAAATATATTTTTTTATAGCTAATATACATTGGATTGTAGGTATTTTAACCGATGCCATAATCCTAAGGAAGAACACCAAATCGCAATAAGTAGGTATCTTGGTATGGAACCAAAGCAGGTCAAATTTTGGTTTCAGAACAAACGCAATCAAGTGAAGAATGCATTAATTCGTCGTGAGAATGAACGTCTCCAATCTTCAAACTTAGCATTGAACCAAACTTGTACATTACAATGGGAGGTGATCCGCAGACTTAATGTGGAGAATGAAAGGCTTAATATGGAAAACGAGAGGGTAAGACTGGTGAATGAAAGGATGAGACGAGAGGTTAGTTACTTAAGGGTTTTTTTTTTTTTTTTTTTTTTTTCTTGGTCTAGCTAACCAATACTTGATCCATGTCGATTGATATGTATATTTTGTTGCATTTTATTTTGAAATTTGACAGCAAGTTCGACTACTTGAAATTGTGGTGAACTTGAATCGAGAATTGGAACTACTTCGCCCCCAGTTTGCAAATTTACCATTGAATTTTGGTCCTGCTGAAAGCGTCTCCATCCCTGGCGTGGCTCTTGGCTCCTCTACATCTAGCAGTTCAATGAATGTTGTAAGCAGGCCAAGTAATGCAGACGATTGCCTGAATTCCAGTGTCATGTCCACCGAATGACATTTTTGAGGAATCAACAATAAGGTGATTTTTATCTTTGATAGTTGTTATCAATTTGGTTTTTGTAGTGATTTTTTAAATCAAATATAGTAAACATTTTGTGTTTGGAAGAACAATCCTAGTAATGTTGTGTTAGTAGACAATTAGTTATTATCAATATTATTGGCTCATCATATCATATATAATATAAGTAATATAATAATGGTCTTCTATGTTATTATTCTTATGTAGCTTTTGTTGGAAGCTTACTTCGTGGTTTAGACTAAACAAAAAAATATAATGTACATTTGTGAATGTTTAGGATTTCAATAATATGTGAATGTTCGAATTAATTTACTTATTTACTTCCATCATTTGGAAAATGTGTTCGTAAAATTTCTGTAAATTATGCAAAATCATCATTTATGGGTAGTAAGATAATATCTATTGTTGGAAACAGGAGGTTATCTGTATCTCCTAATAGTACATCGAGATAAGATGTTGAATTTTTAATGACTTATTGAAGCTTTTCGCTATAAATTTTAAGAAAAAGCCTCATTGTTGTTTTTGCAAAATAAAGTTATTAAAACAAATAGGACATGTTTTAAGTACAAATATATTTAAATAAGAAATTGTAACAAAAAATTGGTGAGGGGATAGTAAGAATTTGCAAGAAGAACATTAATTGAGGTTAAAATAAACAGAGCCAAGCTAGGGCAAGAAATTGGGTTTGTGGAGGATTTTGATCGAGTTTAAATTTTAATACTATTATTTATTTAGATTTAAAGTCAATTATTCAAATTTTTGTGTCAAAAAACTAGGGTATGTTAGGTTGTCGGATTCGGTGTTAAGATAATAAAGATGAGTTTGATTTGAATTGAGATTTAAGTCTAACCTTCAAAATCTATGTTTGTGTTTATTAGAACTCGAATTCAAACCCAATCGTTTTTTTTGCCCTCTGGTGAAAACCCATTAAGTAAAACTATAATTTTATGAAATTTTACAAATATTAGAGCTACAATATATTCTCTTGTTTATTTAGGTTCATTTGTTATTTTGGTTAGACTTAGATTGCCATTGAAGCAAATGGACCCTTATGGTCTAAAACATGACAATCTCAGTTCAATTACATGTAAAAGCCATTATGCAATGCGAAGTTAGATCATGATTATTCAATAATATAAATTTCTGATTTCTTAGAAATCTTTGATTCCAATAAATATGGAAATGAGTGTTAGACGGTATAGGTATAAGTATACATAGATAAAAAGTTGAATTTGAATTGCCGAAATCTTGATTTAGTAAATATGTCTTTACAACGGGAACTATAGTAAAACCTTTCTTTAGTGATACTCTTTAAAAGAATAACTTCTATATAATAAAAAAAATTCGACCCTAATGTAGTAATGTGGGTTGTTATATTTTTCTAGGGAGGGGTTCCAGGGACTCAGAAAATGTTTGACTCAATTTTGACTCAATTTTGACTCAATCCTATTTAGGGTACTTGTACATATTGGATTGACATGATTTTTGGTAGGATAAATATTCTCATTATGTACGACATCTTCACCAAAATTTGTAACAATCTGAATTTTCTAACCCTATAAAAATCATATTACAAGTTAATGTATTATGGAACGTTCATTTTTACCGTTGAATTTAATATTACATTTGATGGGTCTAAACATATTCAAATGAGCTGATTTTTTATATAGTAGATCTTTATAGTAAGGAGATCATATCTACCAAAAATCACGCCAATCCAACATGTATAAATACCCTAAATAGAATTGAGTCAAACATTTCCTGAGTTCCTCCCATTTTTCTAAGTTCCATATAAGAAAATTTGCTTTGACATAGTAATATTTGGCTATATATTTATGAGCAAATTTGAGATACCCCCTAGAATAGTATGGACTCTTTGCGATTGCCCCCCAAAAAAGGTTTCATTAGAGATACCCACAAAATTGATCTGAAGCCGGTCAACCAAGCCATTGACTAAGGTTTGACCAATCTTCATTAACTTTAGACAAAAATACCCTTCTTTCAGTTAAACTAAAATCCTAGTCAGCTACCCACTCACCATTTATGTCATGTCAACATAAAAACCATCATCTATAGATTTAATCTTAGTCATTTAACCCATTAGATTAGATCGAATCCGATGGCTAGAACTTCTTCTTCCCCAACTCTTCTCAACCAAGCCATTGAAATTTCTCACACCATTGTCAAGATTTCTTTCATGTTTAAACACCTCATACATTTTCCACTTCTCTCTCTCCACACAACCCCACTCCCTCTTTCTAAACGTAAGTTGTGAATCGGCGAAAAATTAATTTATACAAAAACTCAAATTTGTGGGTGTTCAATCCATGAAGTTGGGCGACTGAGCTTCGAAATTCAGTAAATTTCTGAACAAAATGCTTATCCAAAAGCTCTTTCATAACATTCCAATAACCCACTAATCTAATTTTTTAACAATTTGAGAATAAAGAATAAGAAATTTATTCAATCACTGTTTTTGGTAACTCCAATCTCTATCAACAACTATGGGTCTGTTTGATTGGTCGTGGGAAAAATTCCCACATCAAACATTACCCCAGAAATTCCCAGATGCCTGTTTGATTGGTAAAGTTGGGTCATGTAAAAATTCCATGATAAAAATATTTCTCATGAATCTTTCCTTGACCCACCCCTAAAAAAAATTCCCAAACTTGTAAGGGAATATTTTTTTGTCTAATCAAACAACTAAAATCTTTCCCACATAAAATTTTCCTCATGTTTTTATGTCTAATCAAATAACTAAAATCTTTCCCACATAAAATTTTCCTTGTGTTTTTATGTCCAATCAAACGACCCATTAGTGGGAATTATTTTATGTGGGAATATTTTCAACTATAAAAATTCCCACAAGTAGTTATTCCCACCAATCAAACACACCCTATATATTTCTTTTCAATTCCACCTTTATCAAACCCACCACTCTTTGGGTGTGTTTGATTAGTGGGAATAATTGAAGTGGGACTTTTTACAGTTAAAAATATTCCCACATAAAATAATTCCCACTGATGGGTTGTTTGATTGGACACAAGAAATGGGGGAAAATTTTATGTGGGAAAGATTTTGGTTGTTTGATTAGACACAAAAAATAATTCCCAGGTAATATTTTTGACTGTTTGATTACACAAAAAATAATTACCTAGGGAAAACTCTATTTTTCATCATAAGCAATATATCCTTTAACACAACGATAAATCCAACCAACATATCCTTTAACACAACAATAAATCCAACCAACATATCCTTTAACACAACAATAAATCCAACCAACATATCCTTTAACACAACAATAAATCCAACCAACATATCCTTTAACACAACAGTATACCAAATCTAACAAAAAACAAATTCGTTAACACAATACACAAATCCAACCGTATATTAAAAGAAAAATGAAAGATCAAATCCATATATTGCACGTTTAACTACAAATCCATAACCATATACTGCGCATCTTCTTGTGTTTCAATCTTCTCCACAACCATCCCTACATCGTGCGTTTCAATCTTCTCCACAACCATCCCTACATCGTGCGTTTCAATCTTCTCCACAACCATCCCTTCTTCCTTTCATCACTTAAGCCAAGAAAGATCTCTGCAAGTTGAGGATCTGGCCCAAGGAGGTCCATGCCATCTAGTATGTCTTCTTCGGTCATATCCGGAAGTTGACTCAAAGCAAGCTCGATCTTGTCACACTTTTGTGGCCTTAGTGCTGCAGCTACCTCTTTTGCGGCCTCAACCATCCCCATCATCAAAACTCTCTCTTCATTGTCCTCTCTTGCCCAACGTTTCCTTTTACGTCTCTCATTAGGTGTCACAACATCTGCACTAGTAACCTCCATATCCTTGCGGTGAATATCTATAAATTCTAAACAAGGAGAAAACATCAAATTTATGTATTTGTAGAATGCATGGGGCCACTATTTCTTAAACTATGGGGGTCAAAACTTGAACAAAATTCAATTCGTTAGCACATAATCTGGTATCACTGTATGTTAATTTCTTGACTTGTGACGAATGGATGTTGAATACTGATCATGGGCATAGCTAAAACTAATAGCAAAATAGCTCACATGAAATTTTTGTTGACTTAATTACCTTAAAGAACAAGTTGCAGACAAAAAAGATAACATATCAATGAAAATGTTTACTCACCGTGCTCAAAATTGTTAGAGTGCGTAGAGACCTCAGATCCTTCATAGCTACGAAGTCCTGTGACCTTTTCTTCTTTATATAAGATGTCCAAATCATCATAATAAGGTACGGGCCTTGAGCGATACCCTCTTAAATTAGGATTTGCCTACAAGTAAACAAAACACCTTCATTAATTTTGTTAACAGGTTACATTCTCTGAGAATATATACTATACTTTTCTTAATGTTATAATTGATCTTAGAGCAATTTCATCCAGACATTTATCTAATTGACTGTAATAAATAATTAAGTTCATCCAGTTCATACAGAAGTCTAGTTGGTTCATTGTGTCACATAGACAGGCACACAACAGAGGTAGATCGACCGAACACACAAATGTTCAAGCATCACAATTAAATAGTCCTATGAAACAAAAAATTACATACGGAAATATCACAATAAATCCTAAAAATTGGAAGATATATAACAACAGATGTAAGACTGACAGTGTGAATGTGTATAATTCATATCCTACATTTTGTTTGCGATATCAGCGAAGCTTTAAAGGCCATGGGCACATGACACAATAACAATAATTCAATAGAAGGTGTCAAATGTGATACTCAGAATATGATAATGTTATTATGATGATGGCAGTTAATTAAAGAGATAAAAAACACTGAAGTACAGTGTGGCTGAAATGGAAGGAACTAACATACAATCGAAGTTCCAACTCTTTACAAGATCAAATAAACAAATTTCTTTCCTGTGTAAGGATCACATGGTAACAACATATCTGCTATGTGCTACAAGCTTCAGAACTTGCTGTTACGGTCTATACTATATCATTTTGGCCAGCATGTTTTGATTTGAGATTTCAAGTGCCAAAACATTCTTCTCTTCTCATGTCATCATTGGCACATGTCAGCCATCTAAACCACTATAAATCTATAACTAAGTATTCTCTTTTCCTATATTCTAGTCATATCAATAATCACTATCAAATATCAAATTTATCATCCTTAACTCTGCTCCACAAAATTGAAAATACATTGTATCAAGCTTGTGTCAAAAAGCTCAGAATTTTAAAAGCACAGGCACACAAAAGCACATTTTGCATTTATCAATAAACAAAAATAAATAGCTAGTGACCAATTAAACTAGATTCAACACAATGCAACACTCCGTCTACGGCAAAAATGACTTGTACAGGTAAAAACAAGTTCAATCATCATATAAGCATTCTCCCTCTACGACAAAAATGATATTCACTCAAGATGCTATGAGGCGAGCAAGTATGCAAAATTATACACAAAAGACTACTTGTTTAGCACGACGATAAGGACTACTTGTTTTTCGACACCAATAGTACCATTAGGATATCGATACGTTTAGAATGTGTTAAACCAAATAAGTATTGCATTTTAAATTTGTGGTGGTGAAGATCAATAAACAATTCACAAATAAAAAATACATACCTTCTGGCTTCTCCTTTCGACTTTTTTTTTCCTTAGCCAGCTTAACCTAAAACCCCATTAACAAACAAAGAGAGATTCATTAGAGAAGATTTGATATACAAAACTTGAAACGTTCAAATTCAAGTTTAAAATTAATAACCCCTTTTACTTTTTAAATCTTCAAATCAATCTCATTACCAGATCTATCAATAACCCATTTTCAAAAATCCAATCTTTATTCAAACCCACATTCAAAATGCACTCAAATCAATCTCATTGTTTATAGAAGTGTGGAAACAGATAAGAAGGAATGAGAAATCTAAGCTATATGATGAAGGTTCATTTAAGAAAAAAACAATTTCTTTCTAAATGAGAAAGACAGAGAAAGAGAGTGATTTAGGGGGAAGAAGGTAAGAAAATTAAAATGGAGAGTTGGAGAACAAACTCGATTTAAATTCAAATACAAGTTTAAAATAAAAAATAAAAAAAAAATCGAATTCAAAATAATCACAATAAAGTCGATTTGAATCTGATTCATTACCTTGATGAAATCCCTGCTTGTGAATGATGGAGGAGAGAGGTGGTCGAGCTTGTGAATGATGGAGGAAAGAGAGAAACAGTAGTGAAGCGAGAAAGAGAAGAGAAAAGGGAGAAGAGAAGAGCGGCAAGGAAGAGAACGTAAAAAACCCTAGGAGTCTGGGAATTTTTTTTAGGAGTGGGTCAGGGAAAGTTTCGCGAGAAATATTTTTATCCTGAAATTTTTACGTGGTCAAACTTAACCAATCAAACAGACATCAGGGAATTTCGAGGGTAATGTTTGACGTGGGAATATTTCCCACGACCAATCAAACAGACCCCTAATAAGTGTAATATCATTTGCAGAGAAAAATGTAGTAGTGGTGGTGGTGGTGGCAGCAGTGGTGTTGTTGGTGTGAGTGTGGGTGTGATTAACATTAAGTTTTGTTGGGTGTAAATAAAATGAATTTAGTTATATTAAGGGTTTTGCTTACTAGGATTTCAATTTAATTGAGGAAAGGGTATTTGTGTCTAAAATTGATGAAGATTGGTCAAGTCTTGAACAATGGCTTGTTTGACTGACTTTAAATGAGTTTTTGCGTGTATCTCTAATGAAACATTTTTTGGGGGCAATCGTAAAGAGTCTATACTATTCTGGGGGGTATCTCAAATTTGCTCTATATTTATCCAAAGTTGTTTGGAAGTTGGGACAATGATATGATCTTTACAATTGTTACAACCTCTATAAACTTGAGGGTACCTAGTAACTTGTATAGTTGTATGTATGAACACATTTTTATTGAAGCCAAAATATTTCTAACTTCTCAAATATGTTTAAAGCTTCTTACAACAAAACTTTTCTACTTTCCATACACAATCAAATTCTATTAAGTTATAAAGTCATAATTAACAATGGTCCCAACCATATGACTATAGAGAGGTTTTACCGTATTTCATCAATATTTTAATTGTCTTTTCATATAAGTCCTCAGAATAGGATTATTCATATGATTCTATCCATGTTTCATGATATTTTAAGAGAGATTAAGATCAACGAAACTCTACTATTTACGAAGAGATATATAGTAGAGTCTTTATGCGTTAAAAATATATGTACTATATTCTCAACACTTAAGCAAATCTTAATAGTGAACTTTACACTGGTCCAACTTAACTTTTGAATTACATCAAAATCTAAACTTTTGAAACTAAAACCTATAGTGTCAAAAGCACTAGCATGCCAAAAGTCGGTAATTTTTTTTTTGTAAACACACTACAACTAGTGGCAAGATATATATTGTATTTTTCAGCGGGAAACAACAGGCCGCAATAGCTCAATTATAAGACGTCACAAAATGCCACTGAGATGGAAATAATCAAAACATTTCTCTACGTGCTCATTATTTGTGTTGTGATTTCCATATTTGAATGTTCATTTTTCCAATTTAAGCTAACAATAAAAAAAAAAATTAGTGAAAAGTAATAACGCGATGGTTAGAATAAATATCGATAAGATCTCTTAAGCAAGATGGTTTTGTGATCTATCATTCAAAAAAAGAATAAGAAGCATAATTACAAGGAAAGCTTAGACTGTTGTTAGATGATCTAGATACCATTATCCTTTGTTTGAACAAAACCATCTTTTCTATTGAGCCAATAAGAATGACCCATTTGAAGACTTTTGGATACAATAATTAGATCTTTAATCGCCTCACAATCATCTTTTAGTTACACCATTTTCATTAATCCAGAGATTTCTACCAGCAATGTTACCATGAAGTTATTAATAAAACATATATGATTCCTTGAAGTTCAACGTTGTCTTCCATAATTTTTAAAACAATAGAAGTTTTAAATAGTGCATGCAAAAACATATATGTCCACCGGTGAAGACCTATTTTTATGCATTTTGTTGAAGTGTTAAACTTAGCTAGATAGATAAATAATTTAGTACGAAATTCCGTACTTCCATCAACAACGTAACTTTGCTTTGAACATATAATAAATCCAAGGAGTGAGTTCAAATTTAGCTCTTAAGTGTACAACAGTTCATGAACACCATAATTGTTTCTCTTCTTATATAAATATTTTTGCATGATAAACCTTAATGCAAATAAATTAATCAAAGACGCTGAAACCAAATTAAGTTTTTCAAACGATTACATATGCATGCACATAGAATCAAGAAAGAGCACCAATGTAGGATAAATAAACTCCTCATTAAAATTCTCATTCTTATTTTTAAATAATTTTTTTTAAATTAATTACGAATAATCTAAATTAAAATACGAGTAAAAAGGTTGTACAATATCTTTGGTATGATAGATAATAAAAAATATGCAACTTTTATAGATAGTCTATTTTTTTAAACTCTACCTGAATTATAAAGTTCATGTATTAAAAACTAATTAAAAGAAACGTATTTATGTATTTTTTTTCAAATTAAATATATTGTTGTTGAATTTTGCATACTAAAAATATCAACGTATACTCGAATTAATTACGTACTTTCGGCCGTCTTCCGGTTTGTTTAATCAAATGTATTAATGAACTCTTTTACGATACATATACCAGAATTAACCGAATACATTTTGTAACAAACTTTTATCGTTCACGAATTTACTACTATTATAGATGAATTGAATCTAAAAATTCAAATAATATAAGTAATTACTACATTCTAAAGTAAATATAACTAATTAACCTCTGTACCTAAGTCATACTCCTTAACTTATTCGTGTTCGTTTTTGTACAAAATCACATTTTCACTATTTTTTCCAATTTTTTGAATCAACTCTGTATATTGCCTTTCATTTCCTTCTGGATTTGGATTACAAATCAATCAACTTCATGTCTTTATATACTTTTATTGATGCATATGTCTATTTTTGGTGGTATGGTAATTGAGTTCTTAAGTAATTTTGCAGGTACAATGTGGTCTCCTCACCTTTGTGAGATGACACAAAACTATGACTATTCAAATTGCTTTGCTTGCTTTGGAGATTTATAGGAAAAAAATATTGTAGGGAGGAGGCAATCGGCAATAGGGACAAGAACTGAACATGGTAAGTGATTTAGCTCACACACATGTTGTCGACACAACTCTTCTAACATTTTACGAAGTTTCTAAATGAATTGCTAAACATTCCTTAGAGTAGCTAGAGTAGAGACCATCATTTTCATTGTGAATTATTGTGCTAATAAATATATGTTTAGAACATTATTCTCTTGTTTTGAAACCCAAAATTTAGTATTTAGTATTTGATTCCATTATCAGTTACGCAGTTTATTTCGTTGTTTTTCATTATGATTTAGGTATTGTTTAATAAAAGAATTTATTTGAGCTATGATAAAAATACATTTAAAAGAACAGGTGGAATTGAAGGCTATGTATACTTTTGGAAGAGCATTTGGTGGAACAGGTCCATGATCCAAATCAAGTTCGAGCATTGGGAAAACAGGTTTTATAATAAAATAAAACATCTCAAACTTTGAAGTAGGCATTGGATGTGTTTTTTCTGACACTTTATATTGTTGAGAATGCTTAACTTCTTTTGTTTTTTAATTAGGGTGATTAGCAAAGTATAAATTTCAAATAGCAAAAGCTCAAAACAGGGTTGGTGCACTCACTCCCCATATTCATTAATGTGGGTAGTGTACCTAGAACCTGATCACCAAATGGAAGGATGGAAACTGCATCACCAGAAGGCAACATAGCATATGGTTATAGCACTGCGCGCAGGTCTGCAGCTAGGTGAGTGGTGCTGGAAAAATTGAGTTCTTAAGTATTGCATTTACACATTGGTTCTCTCACCTTTGTGATATGACACAAAACTAATTAAGATTATTCACGTTGCTTTGCTTGCTTTGGAGATTTATAAGAAAAAAATATTGTAGGGAGGACGCAATCCGCAACAGGGACAAGAACTGAACTCCATATTAAGTTCATAAGCATATTTTTTTTTCATAAGCATGTAGTTGACTCAACTAATCTAACATTTTGTGAAGTTTCGAAATGAATTCATGCTAGGCATTTCTTAGAGTCGCTAGAGAGCATAATTTTCATGGCGAATTATTGCACTCCTAAGTATATGTTTAGAACATCATTCTCTTGTTTTGAAACCCAAAATTTAGGCATTTGATTCTATTCTCAGGTACGCAGTTTATTTCGTTGTTTTTCATTAGGATTTGGGTATTGTTTAATAAAAAATTTATTTGTGCTATTATAAAAATGCATTTTAAAGTGTTGTTAGTTGTTAGTATCGTAAAAGAACATGTATTAACCATATTTGTGAGGTTGGTCAATACATTAATGAAAGATGATGTGTAAATGATATGAACAATAATAAAGTAGAAAAGACATGACACCATTGTTTACGTGGTTCGGCAATTGTGCCTACATCCACGGAGAGAGAGAAAAAAGTTTATTATAGTAGTGGTGGTGATACAAAATGGGAGCTCGATTATGAGGAGAGCTCGAGAGAGATGAGACCTGAGAGGTGAGGTCTCATCATGAGAGATTAAGGAGGTCGTTGATATTGAGACCTCACCATGAGATAGTGGTGAGAGCATTAGACTATCCGACCATGTCTGGAATGAGTGATTTGCCTTCATATTTATAGGCTTACAATGTAACTCCATTCCTAGCATTTAATGAGGTAATGATGAGAGAATATCTTTGTAGTAATTGGCTTTAACTTTGTAACTTGTGCCATCAAGAGAGAGTCCATTAGATGATGACATGTGGCACCATGATGGACGGTAGAGATGGTGCCACATGTATGTTGTATATACTACCCCTACATAAGCCCCCTCTTTTTAGGTTGAACGGAGTTCGGGCTGAAAAGAAGTAATCGAACCGATCTAGCCCCCAAGATGAATGAAATATGGGGTTCTTTAACGAAGTCGATCCGCCCCGATGAGCTTGATCATTGAGATTTGCAGGACGCGATGAAGGTCCCTTGTGGTAATTGCAACTCGATCATGACTTTGTGTATAGCGAGCTAGTTAGTTCCAGGGAGACCTGGTAGCTCGTTCAGAAGGCATGTAGAGGAGATGGACAGCTGCAAGCAGGTCCTACTGAAGTGGGTCTTCTTGTATGCATGGGTTGTTGGTCTCGGTCATGCTTTAAGGTGGTCGCCTTTTTGTGATCGAGTTCCATAGATCTGATAATGTTAGCATGTGAAACTTTATAAAATTCAATAAAAGACTTACATGGAATTGTACGTCTTCCTTATGACTTTTGTGTGTACTATCTTTGTCGCCTTGTGATTGGACATTCCGATAGATGTGGCACTTTGGAGTGCAAATGTAGCTCGTTTGAGAAAGAGCATTGGTTGACCAAGTGTTTTGAGAGTTACTTGGAACCTTTTGGTGCCCGATCTAGTGAATGGTCGCAGCGTGGAGACCTGTTTGACAATTCTCGGGCATGTGGCCTTTGTGGGTCTGCATTGCGTTGAGAGTGAATGCGTTCGACCAGGCGTGTGGCTAGAGAATTGTGGTTGAGGTCGTCCCGCATACGAGTGACTCACTAGTCAATGAGGGTGGCCATATTTTATATCAAGCATTTCACTTGTAAAGAGTTCAGTGAAAGCAATGTGGCACATTTGTGCAAAAATAGCTCGTGGGGAGTGAGGTCGTGTTCATGTGACCTGCACATAGAGAGAGCTACAAAAAATATCATTAATAGCTAATTGTGCTAATAATAAGTTAATTTCATTAGATAAAGTGAGAATAGCCCCCTGTATGGCATAAATATTCTTTAGGTCGTTGAGAGACCTGTGATTTGAGGAGGTCGTTGATAGACCTGGTGAGGTCCCAATTAGAGACCTGAACATGAAGTGAGGTCGCGACGAGACCTGAGTGTTGGAGAGGTCGCAACTAAAGACCTGATGAGGTCGCGATTAAGGACCTGGTGAGGTCGCGACGAGACCTGAGAGGTCGTTGGCTTAGAGACCTGAATGAAGTGAGGTCGCGTCGAGACCTGAGAGGTCGTTGGCTTAGAGACCTGAATAGGAGGTCAGGTCGCATGAGACCTGAGCTCATCTGCTTAGAGACCTGGATATGTGAGGAGGTCTCTGCAAGACCTGAACATGTGGCCATTAAGAATGTAACTGATATATATAATCATGATCGAGTTATGAGAATATATGTTACATAGATGCATATAATAATCAATTTTTGTGAGACAAAATAGAATGAACAATAAGATCATAGTGAATTGATACTTATCTTGCTTTCGTCGAGTTTCACATACAGTAATGGTAACCGAAAGTAAACCCCCAATTTGGAAATTGTGATTGCAATTCTGCCAAATAGAATTTCTTGAACTTAAAATCACCACTTTGAGAGCCTTACAACAATGGTGTAATGGTGGGGTTGGTGGGTGGAATTCGCTTGAGAAAATCCCAAGTCCCTGTAGTCGGCGCCAAATGTATTAACCATATTTGTGAGATTGGTCAATACATTAATGAAAGATGATGTGTAAATGATATGAACAATAATAAAGTAGAAAAGACATGACACCATTGTTTACGTGGTTCGGCAATTGTGCCTACATCCACGGAGAGGGAGAAAGAAGTTTATTATAGTAGTGGTGGTGATACAAAATGGGAGCTCGATTTATGAGGAGAGCTCGAGAGAGATGAGACCTGAGAGGTGAGGTCTCATCATGAGAGATTAGGGAGGTCGTTGATATTGAGACCTCACCATGAGATAGTGGTGAGAGCATTAGACTATCCGACCATGTCTAGAATGAGTGATTTGCCTTCATATTTATAGGCTTACAATGTAACTCCACTCCTAGCATTTAATGAGGTAATGATGAGAGAATATCTTTGTAGTAATTGGCTTTAACTTTGTAACTTGTGCCATCAAGAGAGAGTCCATTAGATGATGACATGTGGCACCATGATGGACGGTAGAGATGGTGCCACATGTATGTTGTATATAGTACCCCTACAGAACAAATGGAATATGGCCATGATTACATTTGGAAGAGCACTTGGTGGCAAAGGTCCATTATCTAAATCAAGTTCGAGCTTTGGATAACAAGGTTTTATTATAAGATCGATGGTCTCACTCTTCTTCTTCTTAGTTGAATTGGGATCTTTCAATTGAAACGAATTATATTATAATGCAAATGAAATTGTGGAAGGGAGTATTGAAACTTTGAAATAGGCATTCCATGTTTTTTTCTTTGAGAGGTTTTTTTTTTTTTTTTTTTCTTTTTCTTTCTGAGAGGTTATGGACTTTATATTTGTGAGAATATTCAACTTTTGTTGTATTTTAACGGCCCACTATCTTCACCGTATACGGTTAACTGGATCGTAGCCGTGCTCTTTAAGTTTAGGGTAGTTAGCATTAGCAATGTATAAATGTCAGAAGCAAGAGCTAAAAACAGGGTTGGTCCACTCACTCCCCATTTTCCATTAAGGCCACCAAATGGAAGGATGGAGATTGTATCACCAAAGGCAGCATAGCATATGGTTACAGCACTGCAGTCTGCAGGTCTGCAGCTAGGTGTTAGGTGAGTGGTGCTGGCAAAATTACCTGGCCCAAAAACATGAAGCCTGGCCCAAAACCTGCAATAGAATAAGTTGGATTTGGATGTCTCTGGCAATTGAGTGTCCATTTTGCAAAAGAGTTTCCATTAATTATCCTCACAAATATATCTGCAAAATTATATCTTTAGTTTGGTTGAACCGCACGCGACAAAGCGCTCCATAGAAAAAAAAAAAAAAAAAAAAAATTGGTTGTTGCTTAGGTGCTCTTTACCACACAAGCACTCATCATGGTTGTTGTTCACCATCACTGATAACATTTCAAATTGACAAGGAACAAGTCTCAAAGACAGTCTGATCTGACTCCAAGAATTTTTTAACAAATGGCCGGACCGGACCTATGTCATTGCATAACGGTTTGGACCCGATCGTACCCAATATAACAAAGTCTGGCCTGCGGCCTGTATGCCCTAGTAAGCAATTATGGGCTGGACTGGGCCTTGGCCCAATTTTAAAGCTTCTTTCAAAGAATATTTTGCAATAAATAGGTGAAAATTCCTATGCAAATGAAACTTCGCAGAAGATTTCACTTATTCGGATATTCCATTACAATAAATAAAAATGCACCAGATAAATACGAATATGTATTTATTTTTTTTAAAAAAAATTCACATTCAAAAATTATTCCTCTAATTATTAAATTAAATGCTTATAAATACTATAATTCACATCTCATGGTTAACACGTGGAGAAAATAAGTATTTAAGGTCGTCTAAGGGTACTTGAAATTTTCATTGAAACGGGATTGTGGTAGACTGTGGTAATGTTATATGTGAGGGTATATTAGTCATTTTCACGTGAAATAATTAATTTGAAGTAATATAATAAATAATTAACACTTAGAAAGTCCAATAAATAGCACATCTTCCTGCTCCTAAATTGTTGCTCATTTGTCTTTCAGGTTAAAGAACACTCGAGTATTAAACTGAGTTATTTTAGGTAAAAACATCAACTGAGATAGTTTCAACTAGTTGGCTTTGTTACTTTCTAATATTAACATCTAGCTTAGTTTGATATTAAAACACTCTCCTTAGCCTTATGTTTTACTAATTCTTCTTTTTTATGTTAATAGATTTGTGTGCTATAACAAGAAAAAAATAATGCTTAATGCTCCTGCTGCTGGTGGCTTGGGTGGTGGTTTGGGTGGTGATGATGATGATGGTATTAATCCTAATGTTGAAGGCATTCCACCTTGGCCTTGTCAGTATCAGCATACTAAGGAGCAAATCAAACAACTGGAAGAGTAAAACTTTTTACAAAAACCCTTTTTTCTTATATCTGTTTTTCTTTTGTTAAACTTGCTAGCTCTTCTGGAAATGAAAGCATATAAAAAAATTTAAAAGAAAAAAATAAAAAAAAAAAAAAAAAAAAAAAAAACAATCCAATCCAATCTAATAACTAAACTATATACCTATAGCTTGTATATATCTTAAGGAATCTGGGTTTTCATTCAGTATTTTGTTTGACCTGGTTTTTCATTTTCGGCAAAGAAAGCAGACTACCATGCCACACCATAGTCCATAGATCCCAACAAATGGCTAAAAAATGAGTCTTTTTTTTATCATGCCGATCGATTGGTAGACATATATAGTTTCATAATTAAAAAATGAAAACAATAAATTAAAAATAGGGGCTTTTGGGAGATTTCCAAACCCTGATTTGTGTGTGTGTGTCAAAATATATATACCACTCAAAAAAAAAATCTATACAGTATAAATATCTTGCAATAGACACTTTATTGCTCTTGTTGGAATTGATATGCAAGTTGGAAAGTATTACAAAAGTATGAACATTGCATATGATATGTAACAAGAAAAGATAATTTGATTAAGAAATGTGTCCTAGCTAGGTTTTGTTATTCCCATCACTAATATAATCTTGACAAATTAATTAAAACACTCTACTTAATATAATAGTATTACTGTTGTAGCTCCTGTAGTAAGCGGATTAACGACCTGATCGATCATCAATGCAAGAGAGATTTTATAATTTTTACCTTACTTGTGGTGATTTGTTGCTCTTTTCGATTGTTCTATTGTGAATGGTACATACATACTTACTTGATATGGATTAAAGGTTCTACCAGGAGGAGTCCCCTTATCCAGACAAGAAAGAAACAGATGATTTGGCAACCAAAACAGGTCTCCATCCACGCCAAGTTGGGTACTGGTTCCAGAACAGGAGGAGCATAGAAAAGGTAATCGCTTGTTTCTTCCGATCCTCTTATATATTTGTTGTTAAAATTTTGCTTTCAAGAGTGGAAAATCTCAGTTTTAGGTTTTACGTTAGGTATAGGCCCAACAAGATTACAAGAACATGGTGGAAAAGATTTACTTAGAATGCAAAATGAAATGCTCAATTTGAAAAACCATGTTTATCATGAATGAATATCGAAGTTGAATTCTTTTTGGCTTCCATTTTCCACTGCAAGCTAATTAATGCCTGCTTTTAATTATTGCATGAGAGACCTTCTATGGTTATTTCCAATATAGATCCCAGGACTGATATTTGTCTGAGCTGATTTGAAAATGAAGATCACCATATATAATACCTAACTTCTACTCATTTACACAGTCAAATGGTCATCCTGCCTCTGGTCCAGACGGCCGCACTAAACGTTCAAGTGCATATCGTGATTCTAAGGAAGCTTCATCATTAAATATATCAGAAGGGGACTCTAATGTTCAAGCCACAAGTAGCAATCTTGATTCATATGCTGATAATCAAGGTATTTCCACACTTCCTATGCAGACTACAGAAATTCCAGTAGCTCAGGAAGTTCCCTTAGTAGATGTAGCTACCACTTCTACGAATCAGCTGTCTACTCAAGGAGTCGCTACACCAGTGCTGAATCAGGCTCCTTATCAAACTAGGCCGGCGGATATCCCTACATTACCTGAACCGATCATAGAGCTGTTAGAGTCCGAGTTAAGTCCATTCATGATTGATGTTGCATATAATTCAATGAGTGAATTTCTAAAACTCGCTCAAATAAACGAACCTTTATGGAAGTCTTCAACTGATGCGATACGGGATGATCTAGATATAGTAACCTACATAAACATGTTCAAAAAGGATAATTACTTGAAAGCCAATGCCCGGATTGAAGCGTCCAAAAGTTCTGGCGTGGTCATGATAGACGAATTAGTATTGGCTAACATGTTTATGGACCCGGTGAGTTTTCTTAAATTATAATTACAAGATCTAGTTAATATAAGAAATTGTTATTCATTTGAAGACCATTGAATGTCAAATTTATACATGTGCGCAGAACAAGTGGATGCAGTGCTTTCCTACTATTGTACCGGAAGCTGAAGTTATTCGCGTAGAAGCAACTGGCATAGAAGGAAACCCGTGCGGAACCTTGCAATTGGTAACTACAGAAAAATCTCTTTTCAGTTATTCGAATATCATAAATGCGTGTGTTGGTAGTTGTATCAAGATGGGATATATATGCAGTGATCTCATACGAGCTCATTTATTACATTATATATACGGGAACATTCTAATTTGAATTGAAGATATGATCAATGCAGATGTCTCAGGTTATACATTTTCTGTCACCACTAGCATGCCATCGAGAACTGTATTTTCTTCGTTATTGCCTACAAATTGAGCAGGGATTATGGGCAGTAGTAGACTTTTCATGGAATCCACCGAAAGAGAGAAAAATTGTCTATCCTATTGTTCGAAAACTTCCATCTGGGTGCTTGATTCAGGGCATGAGAAATGGATGCACCAGGGTATGTGTAGTCACCATTTGTGTCCATCATACAGTATGAAGTACATCAATTGTATCAATGTGTATCATGTTTCCGGAATATCTGAATTAATGCAGGTTACTTGGGTTGAACATGTTGAAGTGGAGGATAGAAGTCTAATTCATCCACTAGTTAGAGATCATATTTTTAATGGTGTTGCCTTCGGAGCTGGAAGATGGATTTCTACTCTTCAGCGGATAAGTGAAAGATTGGAGTTTTCACCAGCGACTGGTGCTACTAATCCTGATAATCAACTCGCTGGAGGTAGTAAATTCAGTATTGGTTCTGGTATTCTAATTTATGATATGTGACTCCTATGCACTTACATTTACACTTTTTCTCTCCAGTTATTTCTTCAGACACAGGTAGAAAAAACTTGATGAAGCTTTCCCAAATGATGATAAATAATTTTTTCGCAAGTATCAATACATCCCATAGACAAAAATGGAGTACATTGTCCCGTGCAAATGATATCCAAGTACGAATGTCATATAGAGATGAGACTCAGCCTGTTAAAGCTGACGGTCTAATCATTGGCGCAGCAACCTCTACATGGTTACCACTACCTCCAAAAGAGGTATTCGATTTCTTAAGGAAGGAGACAGCTCGTCCAAAGGTACAATATGGCTTCTCTATTCATAATTAGGTTTTTTACGTTCAGAACGCAATTTTGATGATTAATTTAACTATTGTTTTTGGTTTTTTACTTTTATATTTTTGTTTCCACTATCGTCAGTGGGATATTCACTCCTTTGGTTACGCACTAAATGAGATTGCTTACATTGTTAATGGATCAGAGCCTGGAAATCGTATATCAGTTCTAGAAGTAAGTCTTTATAATTTATATCAATTCAAGTTTACTCTATCTTATATTTTCTCATATTTCATCACATTCTGAAAATTCTCTAAACAGTATATAATTTTAACATGCATTGTTTTAATACCCTGCTAAGTGATCTTCACTGATCAACTGAATTTCGGGTTGAATTATTTTACAAACAAAATGTTTAGTAGTGTATATAGAAACTTGATTAAGGTGCATTCAATGAAACTCATGCATCGATAAAAACATGTCATAGTCCAAATATAATTAAGAACAATTATTTATTCTTTACAAATAATGTATGGGCTAAATTTAATTGTGCTTTCAATTAACTTGCCAGGTTTTCTAGTCATACGTACATACTAACCCTAGTCAGGAGTGACATTTTTCCAGTCCGTTTTTTGATTTTCCTAAAAGTTAATTTATACTCTTTTTGCTTTCCTATCTTCAACAGGCTGTGGATCAAAGAAAAGGAATTAAAATGTTAATTCTTCAAGAGAGCTCTACAGACCTTTCAGGTTCTCTTGTGGTGCATTCTCCCATTAGTATGGATGTTCTGAGCAGTCTCACAACTGAACAAGACCTATCACAGATAGAATTGCTTCCATCAGGAATGGCGATATTCCCTGCAGGTCGCCTGACCAATAGAAGAGATGGAGCATCGTCAAGTTCAAGCAGGTCGTCAGCGGGTTCATTACTAACCCTTGGCTTTCAAACAACTCTCAGTGACTTGCTTTGTGAGAAACTGGACTTGGAAGCAATTAACAAGGCCAGGAATACTTTAAAAAGAAATGTCATTCGTTTGAAGTCTGCTTTGAAGTAGATAAAGATAGCATGAACTGTGAGAATCATCATTCCAGACTCCAGAGGCATTTGATGTTGGTCATTTATTGTGCATTTGCACAGAATGTTTTCTTTTAAGGATTATCCCCGAACATTAATTTCTTTTAGAATGCAGTCACTAAGATCTGTTCTTAATTTGCATGTTACTTAATTACACTGTAGGCAGAATTATTTTTTAGGGAGCAAGTTTGGTTCTGCAGTTCTGCCTTATGCAGAACTAACTAGCTAGCATAAAAGGAATAGGGGAATGCAAGAGTATCTGTCATGGTTTATTATTTGACCCTGGCCATTTAGTTTCTTTGTTGTTGGAAAAGCTAGGCCCCCGACAAAGTGTTCTATTGTCACAAGTCCTGTTTGCTCAGCTAGCTATGTTATTGTTGATGAATTTTGTGTGATCCTTGCAGACAGAGATTTGTGACAACTTTTATAACAGTAGGATTCGAATCACATTAATCCACCATCTCAGTGAAAATCCAATGGATAATTAAGATGGTGAAATAGGAAAAATCAATTCATTATGTCAATTCTGTGGAATGTAGTATTAGTGTATTACTAGTTTACTACTACTTGCCAACTTAATATGATGGAATTAATAATGGCAAAAGATCACTGCGACAGTGCGACATGCCATGCTAGAAACTGATTAAGAGGGGACAAAGCATCAAAGGGATTATCCATGGAAGGTATCTTTAGATTTGCTTTGAAGAGGAAAAGTACAAAGACAAGTTGAATTATCTGCAATTCCCAATGATCTTTTTTTTTTCCCATTTTCCAAAGCAAATAATTGGATTTGCCCATAATGCTCACGAGTTCTCTGAAATGAAATATGTAGACGTTACATTTTGTTCATATAAAAGGTCCCACTAGTTTCTTTCTTGATATTTTACAAATCCACATTTCTTCTCATGATCCCATAATACTACTGTATGTTTTATTTAATTGATTAGTAATAAACTGTAAACACAAGAGCTATACAGTTTTATGTTCATGAACCAAATCTAGCTAGAGATGTTCATGAACCAACCAATACACCTAACATTGATTCTTATAACCATGTGATTGTGGATTCAAACCTTAACATACAATTTCTGACTTTATCTACTCATAGTAAAGCTTATTGTCCAACATCAACATGTATAATGTATTGGTTTTCTTTCCCATAATATATGTTGGATTATGAGTTATCAAGCTAAAACATTAGTTCTATTCTGATTCTTAATTAGTTATATAAACATATGAAAATTTGAACTTCCACATTACCAAACTGCAAACAGATCAATCAATTTGCACCTGTAATGGTTGTATATGATATAGATCAAGATTAGATATAACAATGAAATCAAAACTAGGGGATTCCCACGGGTTTCATACAAAATTTAAGCGCATTAAGATCAAACTAATAATGTTATCCTTAACGATCTAGATTAGATGAGCAAGTATAAAAGTGTACTAAAATAGAGTATGCGACATGATGTAAGTTGGAGTTGGGACTATAAGAAATTTGCTGTAGGACCACTTGATTCCACTTCAGGGAATATACATACATGCACAGCTAAAAAACTAAGGAACTAGATAAGAAGAGATAAGAAAAACTATATTCTTTCTCTTACTGCTCTTTACCATTGATGGCTAGAGATGATGATCTAAGGGATTTATACAGAGAATGTCTAAGAAATCATGCAGCCAGTCTCGGAAGCTATGCAACAGATGGTTGTGGTGAGTTTACACTTGATGATACCACGCCAGACACGCTAAAATGTGCAGCATGTGGTTGTCACCGGAATTTCCACAGAAAAGTCAGTGTCAGTATAGGCAGTGGTGCAGGTAAAAGAGGTGGAAATGGTGGCAGTTTCTTTGGAAGAGATCCGGATGCAGTTGACCTGATAGAATATGGAGCGGGTCAATCGAATGAATCTGAAAGGGGTGGGAAGAAACGGATTCGGACCAAGTTTAGTGTGGAGCAAAAAGAGAAGATGCTTGAATTTGCTGAGAAATTAGGGTGGAGGATAAAAAGGAAAGATGGAGAAGAAGATGAGATTGAAATTTTTTGTAGAAGTATTGGAGTGAGTAGACAGGTTTTCAAGGTATGGATGCACAACCACAAGAATTCTACTTCTTCTCCTTCTCCTCATTTTACTGCCAATGTATCTTCTTCTCTTACTCAATAATCTTTAATTCTTAGTTTGCATTTTTTTCCCCCTATTATATATTGATAGGGTCCTGATAACTATATATATGGATGAATTATTTTGACTATGGATCATGGTAATGCGCCCATACGATAAAAACGCTGCACATCCCTTGATCCACACAATGCCAGTTGTGTTTGAATGCCTGTTGAAGTCGATCTAATGTACTAAATCTAGTGCTTGCACATTGATTCTGGTCGCTAACAAGTTTTGAGTTGGGATCTGTAGTGTTTCATGTGCTTTCTGTCATGGGAAAGGGGCTACTACTCTCACTATTTTTTTTTTTCTTTCCCATGGGTAGAGAAATTGAGGTAAGATTTATCATATGGGATTCGAAATTTCTTCTACTGTCAAAGGAATTATATTTTTAAATAAAATAAAAAAAAAAAAAAAAAATCCAATAGCTAGATATGGATATTGGACCCCGATATTGTACAAAATGACCTTAATTAGGTAAACTGTGAGTGAATTTATCGGCCTTTCATCTGGGAGATCATATTGATATCAAGGACACGTTCATCGGTTCATGCATCTACTCACACCAAAATGTCGTATTTTGAAGAATTATGGCATCATCATCAGTTATCTCTGGCTGCTTTAATTAATTCAGCTGCAAATACGATCAAAATCTGGTTTAATTGAGGCCTGAAGAACTCCAATGATTAAAGAGATGACGAAAAACACAGTTTTTTCTTGAGCAATAATACACTTTCAAAGCCGTACGTATATAGGAAACTCTCCAACTAGACTTTGTGGTAGACACCATACCAAATGCATATAGTTTAAAAGTTGTAACAAAAGAACATAGTAAGAAGTAAAGATGCACCTCGAAAACAACCTGAAGTATCATTTATTCTTTACATGATCAATGATTCTCCATCCAGTTCTTCCACATATATATTGTAGCATTCTTATGATCTGTCATTTGCAAACTTCTGCTTGATCAATGCTATGAAGCGAAGTCCAGGTATAACGTTCATCTTAATCATCTGCTCCATGCCTTCAACTTCTGCTGCAGCATGCAAAGCCAAAGTTGGCATAGATTAAATCTTCTTCCAACATCATCATCAGAAACCATTTCAACCATTACCATATAAATAATAGCATACATTCACCCCCATTCAATGTCAGTAATGTGAATTTTGTGCAAACAAGCTTCAAGTTCCTTCACATCCTCACCACGTCTGCTCCAATAGCAATAGCAGATTAGCAGCACCACCAGCAGCAGCGACGGCGGCCAATGTGAAACCCTAATTTACAGAATTATTTGTGGAGACTTTATTATGGCTATGCCCCAATACTCTTCCATGAACATAGTACCATGTTTTAAAAAAATTCGCATAGTTTTCATTGTATTTTGGAAAATAATAACTTTGTGGAAATAAATTTTCCAAGCTAGACTCATTTGTGAAAATGAGTAAATTATGTCATATCAAGAATACATATTGTGTGCAAAAAAAAAATCAATTTAATTTACTCATTTTTGTGAGGATGATGTCCTTCACCATATTAATCATTTCTGCTAGAAAATTAATACACATAATTCACAGCATCGATCTAAAAGAAAGTTATAGCACTGCCATTCGAGAATGGTCTATCACTCATGTATATACCCATTACCGAGTTCTCTTACTCGGAATGTCAAACACCGACTTCACACTTATTTCATCCGACTCCGTATCTAATCACACTTCACTCATCTCCATTCAAATCCTAATCTCACTAACTCGGTATACTAAACACCAACTCTGCACTTATTTCATCCGACCTCAATCGAGTTCGTATCTTACTTACACCCATGTTGAACGCCCATCATACTGACTTGAACATAAAAACATCCGACCTCATCCGACTCGGGGCTTTCTTAGCTATTCTTGGACTCGGTTCTTCATAGCAAATCTTTTATCAGTTACATATCTTCCTCATTAAACCCCCTGATATTTGCACCATTAATGATCTGACCGTTGGGTTATTAATTACTAGCCGTTGTCCCAAATCACTTATAAAAAGGAACCACGTTGGCTTGATTCTGGGACCTGCGGACTCTCAGATACATAGGCACCTATCACCTTGTGATAGCTCAGCCACTTATCTTCCTCACTTAACACCTTCTCCTTCTTCTCCAATCATATTCATTCTTCCTGATCATTTTCCGACAACATTTCTAACTTAACTACATTTACATTGGCGCCGACTGACTGTGAACGAATATTAACCAAACAAAGGCCATGGATGGAATCACGTCAGAACAGTTTGAACAAATCAATATTTGGGGCAACAAACAGATAAGTTGTTTTTCATTATAGCAAAATTTTATCAATTTCTTGCTTCTGAATTTTTCATACACTCTACCGAAATTAATATGAACATAAACTTTCTCTAATGGATATCACTTACACTTTGTATATCATCCTGCCACAATATTGTCATTCCGTTGGGAACATCTATTTATCTTGCAAATAAGATATACAAATTTCTATTTTCATATTTGACCATACATTTTTTATTACCAACTGATATAGGAAATGTCAAAGGAATTTACTGAATTCTCAAGTTATTTAACATTGCTTATCATTAGACTCAATATATGAGTATATGGTCAGTTAAATTTCACCTTTCAATTACCATTCTTACATTAATGGGTATTTTTCATAACATATGCTATACCCTTGTTTATCTATGCATGCGCACTTATTGCTAATCAAAATTGAAAATCATTATGACATTCCACACAAAATACTTTAGATTTGGTCAAACCAACCGTTACAAAGCTAATGTTTTGGTGAAGAGTTACAAATTGCATTTATAGCATATATTTGTTGTATCTAATATCTATGTCTCACCATACACATGTAATCGCTTACATGTCACAACCATTACTATGCTCCCTTATGTTTACTTTAATATTTGGTATAAAAATTATCTATACCCATCTTATATTTTATTTGACTCATTTAATTTGTCATAAATCCCACGTCGGTTTAATGCCAATCATTTATACCGACAATGACTAATTTAGTGGTTAATAGCAATTAAATGAAACTATTCATCTGTGTCCACATATTATTGTGACCTGATGTTACCACTTACTACTACAAACACAATAGTTGTTTAATATGCACTTGTCATATTACCACCTATGATATTGGGGCTAAATACTTGTCCGATTTCAACAATACCCATTTTGCTATACTAACTATTATTTTTAGTGTAGCTCACTTTAAAGTACAGGTTAGTAACATTTGGAATGATCTCAATCTCAAATTCCCATCTGATAATTTTTGAATGTTATGTTTCATTCAATATTATACTAGATGGGCCCAATTCAAAAGACCCTCGATACTAATGACATGGTCTAAGTTTCAGATCAAGTGTTACACTCAAGCGCATATATAACCAATTACTCAAGGTTCATATTTCGATCGACCACAACAAAGTCTGGTAACTATATCACAAACTCATTTTTCCTAGCTATTGTTATCGACGCACGCTAACATAAGCTAGAGGCTATCAAAAATTTCAACAATAATTCACACACATTTTCATTATTAGAAATATTACTCTAGATGTATCAACATCTTGTCAGCGATTTGCGGTGTTACCACAATATTTAAGTTAAGTATAATCCATTAAATTGGTTACTTCTGATACAGCTAAAAATGTGATTAGGAATTCTCCAAAAATTGAACAAGACATCGGGACCTTTCGTTCAATGAATCTCGAAAAATTGAACAAGGCATTGCGCCCTTTCGTTCAAAATCAAATGGAATCTTAAAAAATTGAACAAGGCATCGGGACCTTTCGTTCAATGAATCTCAAAAAATTGAACAAGGCATCGGGACCTTTCGTTCAATGAATCTCGAAAAATAACCTTTCGTTCAATGAATCTCGAAAAATTGAACAAGGCATCGGGACCTTTCGTTCAATGAATCTCGAAAAATTGAACAAGGCATTGCGCCCTTTCGTTCAAAATCAAATCGAATCTTAAAAAATTGAACAAGGCATCGGGACCTTTCGTTCAATGAATCTCGAAAAATAACCTTTCGTTCAATGAATCTCGAAAAATTGAACAAGGCATCGGGACCTTTCGTTCAATGAATCTCGAAAAATTGAACAAGGCATTGCGCCCTTTCGTTCAATATCAAATGGAATCTTAAAAAATTGAACAAGGCATCGGGACCTTTCGTTCAATGAATCTCGAAAAATTGAACAAGGCATTGCGCCTTTTCGTTCAAAATCAAATGGAATCTTGAAAAATTGAACAAGGCATCGGGACTTTTCGTTCAATGAATCTCGAAAAATTGAACAAAGCATTACACCATTTCGTTCAAAAATTCAACACAAAACAAGTACAAAAAAAAAAAAAAAAATTTTACTACACTATCTATTTCGACTCAAAGCTACATATCTCCAGCAATCTAACTTTCTTTTTCATTCAAATCGAAGTCAACTCGTATACACTCTTTTCCGTCAATCTGAATGAAAAGGGGCTATGTATATACCCATTACCGAGTTCTCTTACTCGGAATGTCAAACACCGACTTCACACTTATTTCATCCGACTCCGTATCTAATCACACTTCACTCATCTCCATTCAAATCCTAATCTCACTAACTCGGTATACTAAACACCAACTCTGCACTTATTTCATCCGACCTCAATCGAGTTCGTATCTTACTTACACCCATGTTGAACGCCCATCATACTGACTTGAACATAAAAACATCCGACCTCATCCGACTCGGGGCTTTCTTAGCTATTCTTGGACTCGGTTCTTCATAGCAAATCTCTTATCAGTTACATATCTTCCTCATTAAACCCCCTGATATTTGCACCATTAATGATCTGACCGTTGGGTCATTAATTACTAGCCGTTGTCCCAAATCACTTATAAAAAGGAACTACGTTGGCTTGATTCTGGGACCTGCGGACTCTCAGATACGTAGGCACCTATCACCTTGTGATAGCTCAGCCACTTCTCTTCCTCACTTAACACCTTCTCCTTCTTCTCCAATCATATTCATTATTCCTGATCATTTTCCGACAACATTTCTAACTTAACTACATTTACAACTCACATCCAAATCAAGGCTTTCTTTTCATTGAAATATCCACGTACATCAACCCTTTAACAGCCTTAAAACCTATATAATCAGCGACACATAACATCGATTCATAGGTATGCTTTTATGTTTCATACTTATTATAATAACATCACGGACATATAGCCATGACACTAATTATTTTGCCACTTTTGTTGAAAAATGCAAATGTAGCTTAGTCACATAGCAATAATCCTGATTAGAATTATCATGTACCTTAGGGGGAAAAAATCCAGTGGCGAAAATTCGAATAATCAAAATTAGTACGAGTTTAAAAGTTTGTGAACATTGACTAATGTGACATCCCAACCAAAATTAACAAAAACAATCTACATCCAATAATAACTTTTACTCAAAACTTATCATTTTGAAAGAGAAAAGCAACCACTTATTCCACTCGGCGTATTTACCATGCATATTGCCTAATGTCCAAATCTTAATGCCAACTGTACCTCATCATCCAGGCTCCAGCTATACCTTCACTCTCCAATTTCCTTAAACCATTTGTTGTTTACTTTTGATTCTCTTAGTCTATAACAGCCTATAAAATTTCAATACTACTACCTCTCTCCTATATATGTATCCCACCAACTCCTCTACACTCCTAACTTAATACTTCGATCATCAGTTTCTGAAAATGTTCATCATGAAGTTGCTTTTTTGCTTCTTGTTCTTCTTCTACCTGCAAGTGAATGCGGATTTGAGATCGGAATTGGTAGAAGTTTTTGGTGGAAACCGATTCAGATTGTCTGAAGATGGTTCTCAAGTTCAGCTTTCACTTGATAAAGAATCGGGTTCAGGATTTAAATCCAAGAATGAGTATTTATTTGGCAAGCTTGAAATGCAGATAAAACTTGTCCCTGGTGATTCTGCTGGGACTGTCACTACCTTCTACGTACGTATGTCAATATATAATATACAGCTTCGTACTCTCTGATATCTTGATATCTAGTTTGAATTATATTTGTCGAAAGAACAAACCATTTAAACTACATGTCGTGTTACTCGTGTATGTATTTTCTTGATTAAATTGGATTTTAGACTGCATGAGAAGTTAGGACAATTACTGCGCGTCACTTAGACTACTCTTCGGAATAAAACATCTGAATTTAGCATTTTACCAATATTATTGATTTGTTTCCTTGATCATCATAACGAATTTTGACCTCATTTATGTTTGGTTTTTTCCAAGAGACATATATTTGTCCCAAATTTCATTGTAATCCCTAATCTCGGTTTTTGTAGAGGGCAATGCAGCTTTTGTACTGTCAATTTAACACTATTTTTGTTCGTTTTCTTGACTGCAATTGGAAATGCAGCTACAATCTGCAGCTGAGAATCACGACGAAATAGACTTCGAATTTCTCGGAAATGTTAGTGGTGAGCCTTTTATACTACACACCAACATTTATACAAAAGGCAAAGATAAAAGGGAGCAACAGTTCTATCTCTGGTTCGACCCTCGAGCAGACTTTCACACTTATTCTATTCTTTGGAATCCTCAGCAGATACTGTTAAGTTCTAATTCTATTCTCTCTATCTCCTTCAGTCCTTCTCTAATACGATTTTCAGTTATATTTATTTCAGTAAATAGATGTTGTATGTCTTCAGATTCTCTGTAGATGGGATACCAATCAGGGTTTATAGAAATGCTGAAGCACGTGGGGTACCCTACCCAAAAGATCAACCTATGCGACTCTTCTCAACCATCTGGAGCGCTGATTGGGCAACACGAGGTGGGCTTGTCCAAACTAACTGGAGCCATGCACCATTCACAGCTTCCTATCGTAAATATGGAGCTGATGCATGTGTGTGGACGAATGAACAATCATTCTGTTCTTCATCGAGAGAAAAATGGTGGAACCAGGTGCTTGCAGCTGATGGTGAGAAAAAACTCGAGGACATCCAGAAGAAATACATGATCTACAACTATTGCAAGGATGTTAAGCGATTTCCTCGAGGGCTACCCCCAGAATGTTCTCTCATGTCTTAAATAGAATACTGACCAAGGTTCAGACTTTGCGTTATCTCTGTTAAATAATGTTGAAACATATGAAACAATGCAGAATCAACCAATATCTTCTATATTAGCCAAACTATGTCCTCGAATTTTGCTATTACAATCCAACTTCATTTCCTCTGCTATTACATTTAACATAGAATATAATTGTGTCCACTGAGGATGTGTTTTATCATGAGCGATGAACTTGTGGAGCTCCCCATCAACTTCCACAGAACTAAACCCAGGGGTTTTCTTGACCCCTTTTTTCTCCATTGTTTTTCTCAGTGTCTTGGCATCTTCCCATCGTCTGGCAATGGCGTATACATTAGATAATCCAACATACCTACCATCGTGTTCAGGTTCAAGTTCAATAAGCCTTTTCCCCACTATTTCACCAATGTCTACTCTTCCATGATTCATACACCCGCTTAGTAATGCGCCTAACATTGAAGCAGTTGGTTCTACTGGCATTTTATTTAAGAACTCGTATGCATCATCCAAATGGCCAGCACGCCCAAGAACATCCACCATACAAGCATAATGCTCGAGCATAGGTGTCATCCCATGTATGCTAAGAGAGTTGAAAAAGTACCAAGCTTCCTTTACCAGTCCTCCATGAGCACAAGCGTTCAACAAGCACAGGTATGTGATCTCATCTGGAGTGACTTTCGTTTTCTGCATCTCTGTAAACAACTCGAGTGACTCCATAACGTATCCATGTGTTGCAAGTCCACCGATAATTGCATTCCAAAGCAACACATCAGATCGACTCGAGCATAGTCCACGGAACACACTGAAGGCTTCCAGTATTGACCCGCACTTGGCATACATATCCACTAAGGAGGTCCTTAGCACCAAAGTCATGGGCAATCCATTGTCCTCCACATACTTATGCATAGTCTTCCCTTGCTCGAGGGCACCAAGGTGAGCACAAGCACATAACACACTCACCATGGTCACTTCATTTGCCTTGATCCCAGAAAACCGCATTCTCTCAAATATTTCTAATGCATCCCTATGATCCCCACTCTTAACATACCCATCAATCATACAACTCCATGACACCACATCCCGCCCTGGCATCAATTCAAATATTTCTCGTGCTGAAACCATGTCACCACACTTTGCATAGCCATCAATAATGGAATTCCAAGAAACTGAATTCCTATGTGGCATATCATCAAACAAATTCTTGGCAGAAATTATATCTCCACAAGAAGCATACATATGGATCAAAGAATTACGCACATATAGATCAAATTCAAAACCAGTCTTAAAAATGCAGCTATGGAGTCCCAATCCAAGAGGAAGAGACGACAAACGAGCACAAGCTTTCCCAAGAAATGGAAATGTTAGATAATCTGGCAAGACGCCATTTCGCAACATTGAATTAAATACAGAAATTGTTTTATTGGGATTCTTGCTTTTGGAAAAACCTCTAATGATTGTGTTCCAATGGAAAATTCTGGGATTGGAGAGATGAGTAAAGAATTGGTATGAGTAATCGATGTTTCCAGTGTTGGAAATAGCAGAGAAAGAAAGAATTTTCGACACAAATGTATGATCTTCGGAGAGGCCGAGAGTGATGGTTAAAGCATGAATTTGCTTCAATTCTATCATTGATTTGCATTGATCACGATGTGTGATTAGAGTTTGAATTATTTGATTTGGATTGGAGTTTCTAACAAATGTTGAGAGTTTCAACATTTATAGAACAGAGTAGGGAGTAGTCAGTACTCAGTAGTGACTCGGTAGTGATTGAGAATTTGAGACTCTAGGAGGAAGGAATTTCGGGGAGATGAGTTTTCTAAGGGCCCGTTCTGCAAGGGCCCAGAAATGTATTTCTTAACTTCCCGGAAGGAGAGAAGAAGTTAGAAGTCTGTTGGGCAAAACCTAAAATTAGATTTGGAAAGTAATTTTAATAAGTCAGAAAAGGAATTTCTCCGTAAGTTTTAAAAACTAGCTTTCTCTTTTCTCCTTTCTCAAATTGAGAGCTCCTTTTAAGGAAATTCCTTTCTTACTTCTTCTTCTTTGCCGGCCGTAAGAAAGGAAGAAAGAAGGAAGGAGAAAACTAATCCCCGATACTTGAGGAATAATGTATTTCCTAACTTTCCAAAATTACTTTCCAAATCCGGTTTACAATTAGCCGAACTAACTTATTTTTTTCCTACTTTTAGGAAGACAAGTATGCATTCCTAGGCCTTTGCCGAACGGACCCCAAACTGGCTTTCTTGTTATCACAAAGCATGGCGATTTATTTAGATTTCGGATTATTGTGTATGTAATTATTCAAAAGAAATTTACAAAAGAACACTTTCTTCACTCGCGCAGTTGTCCTATTTTGTAAAGATTTTGATTATTCTCTACTTGATTATAGGTTCTTCTGCAGATGAACTACATAGCTTGATGGAATCCTTAATCAATGTATAAATTATTTTGAAGGATACCTTAATCAATGTATAAATTCACTGCATGCTTCACAGCATTATAACTCAAACTTTTATCTCAGCCAAATATTGTCAGAATCTTGAAAAAGGCTCAGCTTGCTTCACCCCATGATCTACAAACTAAACACAAAACATACTTGGTAGTCACATTGCAAAGCAATCCACCTAAAATGAAATTTCAAGATTTGCCAATCAGCTATGAAAGAATGATATAACATAGTAAAACTTCTTATCACTATCAAGTTTGTAAACATTAGTTTCCGATGGGTGGTACCTCCAAGAGGCTGCCAAACAATCATCATCAATGATAAGAAATAAAAACTGTGCGAAACAAGAACTTGGTAAAACAACTGTCTTAGAAATCCACACTACAAACTTAAAAGAGGAAACCAAATGAAGATAGTCATGCTCATCGTCTGAATATTATGAAATACTACCTACTACTACACATTCTTTGTCTATGTCAAATGTACTGCCCATTTCACTTGGCAAGCATCATTCTCACAAACTCCTCATAGTTGACCTGGCCATCACCATCAACATCTGCTTCTCGGATCATCTCATCCACTTCCTCGTCAGTCAACTTCTCTCCCAGATTTGTCATAACATGTCGGAGCTGCTCAGGAAGAAAAAGACCCACATTATGAGAGAATTCAGGCAAATGATAAAATCCAAAAAAACATTATTATAAGTAGTTTGCAACTAAGGCTCTGCTTGCTTCTGCTATACAATAGGTTTTGTAGATTGGGGAGTAGGTTATACCAAGGAGTATATCTTGCATCGAAATCATGGCATGAAAGAAAACTTGACCTTCAAAAAATTTGCTTTTGTGGTGACAACTTCAATCATTACTCATAATATTATTGATTATATTAATATCTAATAATAATATGGTAACTTACTACCATCTAAGAACCATCAACTTATTTTACGATATCAGTGGTCCTAGTCTCAACTATTCTAACAAAACTATAGGTTTCCTACAACATTGATGAATGTTCATATGATATCCATGGATGTATTTCCTTGTGAATATAATTCTTTTAAACTGATACCAATAGACTACAACTGAAGGCTTCTGACATGACAATGTAATGGGTTGGTCACGACAAACATAAAAGAGTTGAATAAAGTTCCCAAATGTAGAAATTTTGTTATCCACCTGCTGTCCTACCAAATTCCTCAAAAATATTGGAATATTAAACATAAGCTAGATGGGTCAAATTTACCTCTGCAGCTGAGATGAAGCCATTTTGATCTTTGTCGAAGACCTTGAAAGCTTCTTTTAGCTCTTCCTCAGAATCAGTATCCTTCAAGAATGCAAAAGACAAAGAACTTAGACATGGACATGTTTGTATGGATGCTAAAACTCACAATTTTTATCCTTGTCAATAACAATAGTCTTAATAGATAGACATCTTCTGATCTTCAACTTACCTTCAATAAACACTACCTAAACTCTATCAGCTTAACATCCCATCAAATAGACAATACTGATTCCAAATTTATTTCAACGTGATCAAGACTCAAGCACATAGAGTGATAAGCATAATTGCATAATCTTCCAAACATATAGGATATAGCCATGAGCGAAAAAAATGACTAATAATACATGACATGAAAACATTTGATACATCTAATTTCCATTAAGCTGAAACAGGTGTACAGGGAATGAGGTAAACAAAACTATCATCTAGCGAATTTCTTCAATCCTAAAAAAAGTAGCCATTCATCCACCACTTTCTAATTATGAATAACTGCTACTTCCTTGCTAACAATTGCACACCTATCTCTTCACACAGATTATGTGATTGATGAAAGTATACAAAAGTATAACCACTCTAAAACAGATAAATCGTAGCACCTTGAACAACTAACAAAAAGTGTCTCTGTCAACCACAGTAACATAAGTATTTATAAATTTATATGCATAAATCTACTGCACAAATCATATCCATGTGTGTATTGATGTCTCTAACACATGTAAAACAACATGAAGCAGATTCTTAAGGTGGTGACTAAACTCTTAAGATCTTAAATAACTGTGTGAAGCTCACCTTCATTTTGCGAGCCATCAGATTCAAAAATTCTGGGAAGTCAATAGTTCCATTTTGATCAGCATCGACCTCACTGATCATGTCTTGGAGTTCAGCTTCAGTTGGATTCTGACCCAGAGATCTCATAACTGTACCCAACTCTTTGGTGGTGATGCAGCCTATACATAAAATATTGCACATCAATTATGGAACTTCTAATATCCAATAGAGCGACCAAAAGAACAAATTCGAGGAAAAGCAATTCGGAAAATATAAAAAATCAATTCAGTTAACAAGACAATTTCAAGGCAGATCAATGCTATTCATATTGAAACTTGAGTCTGCTCAGCCAAAAGGCCAAAGAAGTCGAGCAAACCTTCATCTCAATATGTACTGGCATGATTAAAAAATTTTAAGACCGGTTCGAAGTTTTAGGCCATGTCTCAAGGTATCTAGTCATTAAAATGTCCGGAAACCCTATGGCAAATCAATGTAACATTCTATTCACACTTACTTTATATTATACTTTGCTTGATCGTTCAGCTTAGAATATACTAGGAATATATTCCATTCAGTCTGATCACAATGCATATAAGTACTACTGTTACGAACTGCTAAATGTTTCACGCCCAACATACTATAATACCCATATGAAGAGAGAAAGAGAACCAAAAAAAAAAAAAAAATTGAAGATCAAGTACAAAACCTCTTCATATCATTCTTTCACATATGTGCAATAAAAGAAAATCAGGATTAATCCCTTCTCACAATCCCATTACCCATAAATTAACAGCCTTTGGGATGAACCATTCATTAAAAAATGTTTCAGTTTTCAAAAGAATGAAAACAAATTATTCAAGCAACTTTGGTTTCCAATTATGATTTAGCGAAGGAAAAAAAAAAGGAATAGTATATTATTTGTTCAAAATTATATGGCACATTGGAAACTAAATTTAAGAATAAGATTGTGTTTTCTGAACAAGATTATATTTCCATTGTCACTAAACAATCTATTCATAAATATATCCTTTATTGATCATTGTGCTACCTTTATCCTCTTTTTCAGAATATACTATGACTTAATATTGTGTGATTTATGAAGGAACACATGTAAGATCCCAAAAATCCAGCATATCAAGCAATCAAGAAATGACCAAAGCCCTTAATCTAAAAGAACAAGCAGCAAAAACAACAATAAAGATGGTACACATCATCGAGATAAATGACCAAATAAACAAAAATGTGTGTTCTTAAATTAAAAAGAATATAAACCAAATAACATCTCAATAAACAAATAACTTTCTGATCTAGATTTAAAATGCAGACTACAAAACCAAACAGATTTACCGATCACAACCAAAAACATCTGATCTATATAAAAAATTCACAACAATAGCTAAAAGAAAGAGATCTCTACATCTGTTGAGATTTTAAACATTAATTAACATAGTTCTCAAACTAGAAACAAAAATCAAAACCAGATCGAGTTTCTAGGGTTTCAACATGAATATAAACCTTAAATCAAACATGAAATCATCACAAAGAGATCAAGAAATCGAAAGAAAGAGAGATCTACCATCTCCATCTTTGTCGAATAGGCTAAAAGCTTCCTTAAACTCAGAGATCTGTTCTTCGGTTAGTTGTTCGGCCATTTTTCTCTTCTGTTTCTCTTCTCTTCTCTTCTCTAAAACTTGTTTCTCTCACAAAAGCGCGTTTAAGAAGAAAAGAAATATTTATAAAGAGATTTATATGAGTTTGTTTCTTTATTCGTTTCGCTGTGCTAGCTAATCATACAAGAATACCTCTTCCGCATTTCTGACTTTTTTTTTTTTTTGCCTTAAATGGTTTTCAGTTTCAGATCTATTTTTATACAAATCTCGATAAGAAAGCAATGTCATTTCGAATCAGAGAAATCATATCAGACCCTCCACGTGGAGGATGTAAAGTTATCGCTCTGTCACTGTAGGGTCCACTAAAACCAAAGATCGCGAAAGGAAAAGATATATCCAGTGGTCCCGGGTATATCTAAAATAAGTTTGAAACTTAACTTGTGAGAGCCTCACTCACCCAAAGATTATGACTTATGAGACCACAAAAATCATGCCGACTGCAATATACTTGCTTCCGTCTTTTGCTAAAGATACTTGCTTCTGATGAATATACAGTACTGCCATTTCATATTAAATTTCAGTGTAAAAATCTTAGTTTAATTTATCTGGTTTTGTATGAAAATTCGAATATTCAATGTTTTAAACTATGTTTGTATACAAGTACCGAAGACTTTTAAGCAAATATATGGAAATATCTCAGAGCAAAAATAGAGGGATGTACCTATATATGATTTTAAGTCGCCATCAGCATTTAGATTGGGAATAATGTATTGCAAGTGGCTATTGGGTAGCCTATTTTTTTTTTTTTTTTTTGTAGTAATAAAATTCTTAGTATTTTTGTCAAAAAAAAAAAAAAATGGCTATTGGCTAACTCATTTATTATTGATCAATCATTCAATCCTCAAGTCCAACAACCATAGTTTTTTAAACTTCCTTGAAGGTGAGCCAAGACGTGGACGCTCCATTGCACACTAATCCATTGATAATGTGGTGGTGGTGGTTTCGATATTGAATGGTTTCGCCCACAGCAATATTAACAACTATATTTTGGGCTGGACTCAATGTACACTAGTCCAGCCCAGTACAAAATATCTAGCCCAATCATAAAAATGTTAAAATCCTCTTCCTCCGTCTTCTTACTAATTACTCTTCTTCTTCTTCTTCTTCATCTTCTTCTTCCTCTCCTGAGTTCTGATACCAAGTTACGAAAACGAACGACAGGTCGACAGAAAATTAACGCCGTCATTGAATTGTCTGGTATGACTTCAATTTTCACTTGTTATTTACTGAATTACGTTTTTCTCTTAATATTAGTGTTATCTATCAAATTTCTTGGATTTGTTTTTAGCTATTAGATTTCATTTCCTACAAGTTTAGGAATTTCTCTTACATTTGTATAGATTGAGAAATCCTTCTTTTAGAATTCGAGGAGAGCTAGCTAGAAATTCTCACAAACTGTATTGCTATACTGTTTGTTATGTATCAGGTCTTTTACTAATACATCAGGGGTTGCTTGCTTACTCCTCCTTTCTTTCTGAACTTGCAGTACTAAACGGATTGAGGAGGTGATCATTATTGAAAGGGGAGTACTATAAGAAAGAAAGATGATAGTTTCTGGATCATTTTCAGGTTCAAAATCAATAGCGAAGATTTCCTTTATTTTGTACCATTCTTTAAACTCTTCTTATACATTGTCTCTTATGTATTCTTTGTAGGTTTGCTTCAGACTAATTTTCCTAAATTATCTGTTCAAGATTATAGACTCAGAAAACTTAGACATGCTGATTCCAACAACATCTGCTTCTCTTCCAAACCACGTAAAGTTAATATTCAAGTTTAATTTCATTTTGGGCTAGATTACTTTTTATTGTTGTTAATACGATGCATATTTGAATATGTTGAATCATTTAATGATGCAGATTTATGGAAATAGTGCTCAATATTCAGCTTCAGAAACTGCCTCTTTCAAATGTTCTGCCTCACTAGGGATGAATCAACGAGAACCGAGGTTCAACGAGGAGTCCCCTTTGGAGCCGTTTTGGATTACTTTGACCAAAGAAGCAATTTCGTATGTTATTCTTCATTTTTATCTACATATCTAGACCTTGGAGCATCTCTTTTTTCCTTCTCTTTTAATTTTATTACCTTCAAGCGGCTCATGTGTATATGCACACATCCACTCAGCTAGCCACATAAAAATTTCAAACAATGCACCTCACCAAACTCTGTGCATCATACAAGTTGTCGCACCACCGCCACACAACCAAATGTTGATATTATCATTTTGTGGTGTTGTACAAAGTGTATGTTGTGTCGCAGGGTTTTGTTTCCCTCCACTATCATGGTAGCCTAATTAGATTTATCCATTGGAGCACCACATGTCAAATCCAAATGAGAGCCACAAGGCATCCTATGTGACTCACCGCTCACCGGTTTATATTATAATTGTACCATTGTAGATGATCTAGGCTTCAGTGCAATGATTGTGTCTGTTTGGGTCTTAACTTTCTATGAGAAAACTCGACTCTTTCTATAGGATTTGATTCATAATAGGATGACCTCAAAAGAAGAAAATGCTAGAATAAAAGCCACCATCTGGAAAGAGGTCTATAGCTATGTAGACAGAGTGAGAATTATTGTAATGGAAAGAATTGGTGGCCACAATTAAAGTTGTTGTAGAGTGTGATGCCAAGGACCATGAACACGGGTGTGATAGAATATTAGGATCCCAAGTTAGTATTTCAATTGTGTATAGCATCACTATCACCTTGGTGATCTTACTAACTGTATTTAGGGGAGTAAGTACTTCTTCTTTTCTTTTTTGTAAGACTGCCATCGTGTTGCTTGCTTTATACGGGTTATTTGGAAACAGTTTTTTAGTGCTATTCTTACTGTACAGGGGTTTGAGGTCATTATTTGTGTTTCTGGTTGAGCAGCCTGGTCAGCTAAAGCATATAGAGTGGCCTGGCTTCCAGAGCACGGTATGTGCTACATAACATTCTTCTAATTCTTAAGTACATGTTTCTTTCCTTCTGACTTCTAATAGTAGATTCTCAAGTAAAGATGATACTAAACTCAAAGATAGCGTATACGACACTTGGGTAACAAGTGTTTTTATTAAATTACAAGTTTACAACTCTGACTCATGTACAAGATGTCTAACTCGTGTTTTACTTTGGCAGATCAAGACTGCAACTCTGACTCTTGTTCTTGTTGCGATGCTTATTGTTGCCCTATCCTCGGTTGACTCTGCCCTCAGCTATCTGTTGGCTTTGCTGCTTCGGAAACCTGCATGATGAAGTGATGCCCTTGATTATACAGCTTATTTCCTGGTCCAAAGATGAGTGCAGGAAAGTTTGTAGTAAATGGGTTCGCTCTTTCAGCTGTGCTGAGGTTAGTTATAATGGTTTGAACAAAAAGCTGACCCTCAGTTGCCTGAGGTCTCCTTGACACAGTGGGATGTGGCTAAACAAGGGCACTTTTTCATGCTAGTGTTGCTCCATGTTCAGAAATGAGATCTTAGCAATCCTGAATTAGCGCAATGCTTTTTATTCCTTTTTCCTCTTTCAATTATTGTTACTATAGGAGATACTCTGTGTTAGCATTACAGCAATAGTTTGGTCTTCTCTGTCATCTCTTCAAGTGAATATGTATTTGTCTGCTTAATTGCAATACATTTTACAGAGAGAACGACCGTTCAGTTGAAATAGCTGCAGGTCCAACAGAAATGCACCTTTTCACCAATAAGGTTATTTTATGGTGGATGTGCATCAAAGTTGCATCAACTGGACTGAGCAACCAATTCACATTAACCTCATTCTAAATTCAGTCGTGCTACAGTTATGTTTCAGCTTCTGCAACATGTTCATCTGGCTGTCATGACCTGAGAGCCCTGATCACCTGACAAGTAACCACACATTTGTTGTTTCCCCATTCCAGAAAAAAATAATGCATTCAAGCAGCACAAGGTCCTAACATTTTGACTATAAAGATCTGCCTTTAATTTTTTGCGCCCTTTGCTATATTGCCTGTCATTGCTTGAATGAAAATTGTTGTACAAAGAATTACAATGCGTAGCTTCGAACTTATAAAATAGAGTAACAAAATTCAGAACCATGGGATACCAAAATTATATCAACTTTTGCCTTAATTTACTGCCTTCATTAATTTACAAGTATCTCTGTACTATCACTCAACAAGAGAGATGCAGAGGGCAACAGCCATGCCGAGAATTAATGATGTTAATTGAACTGCACTACTTTTAAATGTCATCTTCCCACTGTTCATTTCTGGAAGTACACCAGCAACTGCTATGTATATGAACCCGCCAGCCGTAAATCCCTGAAATGATATTTATAATTAAAACGACAAGCCTGGGCCAGTAGTAATCAACATGGTGAAATAACCCTTGGACAGAAATTTTTCCCTTTTTTTTATTTTTTTTTTATTGCTTTTTTTTACCTCAATCAGGGATGATTGTCCTGGATCTTGTCCCATCAGCAAAGCCTGTAACAACAGGAACAACCAAGGCAGTTCAGCAACTGCTTCCTGAAGTATAAAAAGTAAAAATGCTGATAGCAGTATAGCACTTACCAAGGCAGTTCCGGCTAATGCCACCAATGCTGACAAAAAGTTGAAAAAAAGGGCTTTGGAGACGCTGAAACCTGACCTTACCAAAATTCCAAAATCACCCACCTGCAGCAAGCAGTGCACCACATCAGATCTTTACAAAAACAAGTGTCTGATATGTATTGTGCTGGATACACAGACACACCAATGCATGTGGCTCGTTTAGCCTTCAGGGTTCTAGGGTCATATATTATGAGAACAAAAAATTACAAATGGATACGAATAGGAGTTGGGATTATCTGAACACAAAGTATTAGGATTGTCTCAAATCACAGAAATATGCTATTAGCACAGAAATTTATCTATAAGAAGCGGTTTCAGCCGAGGCCTGGTCCAGAAATTCAGTTGTTGTTCCAAAAATGACATTGTGCATCTCTATCCAAGCGCATTCCAGATATCATGTCAAACATTGCACATCCGTGTTTATGTGGTCACTTTTATCATAAAATGATAATTGAGAATGTCAGCCTAAAACTTGTTCACTTTTTTATGCGTACAACGATCAATGTTCCTTTACCTTCGGATCAAGATATTAGTTAAGTAAAGATTCTGAAGGATAACAGAACTCCTCCCCAAACTTAAGTTTTATTTGACATACTACTTAGGATGCTGACAGGGGTTGTAGGAGATCAAAGAATAAAGCAGCTTTGTTTTCAAACTAAGTTCTGGGTTGCGCAATTAATTTCAATGTGACATGCTTATTTAGTGCTTACAGTCATAGATAGGACATATATATCAAAAAGTGATGATAAAGACAGACCTCCTGAGGAATTTCGTGGGCAAGAAGAAATAATGTTCGAGACCAGCCACCAACAGAACCATGAAGTAGGAAAGCACTTCCTAAGGCCATTCCATCAGTAAAGTTATGCTGCAATATTCATACAGATTGCATCTGAATATATTAAAATTTGCATTTCAGTTATACGTAAAGTAAAAACTTCTTGATATTCTGTACAATCTCTGGTATTGGTAAAGGACTTACAACACCGTCGGAGAAGAGATTCAGATAGCCAAAAACTAAGTTTGAAGGTGATGGATCCGGTCTCTTTTCATTTAGATTATTCTCTCCGGTGGACCCGCTAGCAGAAACTGCATTTGGATTGTCCTCATCACTGCCACCATTAGTTGTGATTCTCTGCATAAAGGTTTCAAACACCATAGGTATATTGGTATGCATACTTTACTCGCTAAAAACTTAGTGGCTTCCCTTTACTTGTAAGAAGCCTTATTTTCTAATTTTTTCATACAGAACACAAAAGATGTATGATTATACGAAGTATAGCAAAGAAGAAACAATATTGCTTTTTGGGTTTACCTGACGAAGTGATTCTTTCTGAGTGTTGTTCTGATCGGTCAAACTGCACTCTGATGGTTCATCTAAAGCTTTCTTTGTAGGAGAAGTATCTGACTTGTTTTCATTCTTTCCATCAACAGACTCGGAATTCAAAATATCACAATCATCATTCTTCTTACGACTATGGTGATGATGACTATGACCCCATCCATTTGCCACATTCCCAGAATTATCTTCAACATATCTTACAATCTTCTCCACCACTAAAAACAGTACAATTCCAGCTACATACACCAAACTATCACCATCAGAAGAGTGATCAAGAGCATGGAAAACTACTAAAATAAGAAAACTGTTTCTTCATCAACACGGAATTCATGAAAAAGGGGTGAGAAAGTTTAAAAGATACACTGGTTATAAACTTGCAGGAAAAATTCAAGTACTACAACGCTCACAAACATAGGTAGTCCCTAAAATGCATGGCATTTAAGTGTGATTGAGTATCAGTACAAACATTCAACCAGAAGGAATTCTGGTTGGTGGTGTAAACTCGTTCTAGAACTTCTAAATGCCTTATTGTGTGCACTTATTTGCTTCATTTGCTCTACTGATATAGCATTACTTATCACGAAAAAGAAATAAAAAACACCCTGCCAAGTCTTACAATACTTATCACATGCAAAAGATGTATACATGAGCAAAGGAGAGAGTGTGAGGTTTCAGGTCTTGGGACACTACTAAAAATTTGACCCATTCAGACTAACAAAGAGATCCAACTAAGCAAAAGGCTATCAGATATCTATGGACCTATCCACTATGATGAAGATCTTGAAAACCGAGTGAAGGAAAAATAGCAAGGAAACCGAAAAAAGATAACATGTATACTGCATACAACACATGTAGAGAACTTACCTAGCGTGGACAATCCAACAGAAAGATCTTTCAGAGAATGGGAGTGTGATTGCGGCTGATGAACATGATCATGATTATGGTCGACATGATGATCATGTGAGTGAGAGTGACCACCGCCTACAGAGAAACAAAAATATTATTTTTTTTTAATTTGAATAACTGGTTAAGTACAATTCTCACAAGGTGGTGACAAACTGACTACCACGCATTTGAAATTTTGGAAACAATACTAGCATCATATAAATGCATCCAATTCAAAACATACCGAAAGCATGTGGTAACTGATGAAGAAAAGCATCCCCTAACATAGCTCCTGCCTACAAACAAGGTCATGCAAAAACAAATTAGACGATTATTTGCAAAGAAATACCTTAGAAAAAAACAGTAGCATTACCACCCAGTGAAAACATAAATATTATAGGTTATAGAGAAAACCAACCAGGTGGTAAGATAACATTCCCCTATGAGATAATAAGACTGTAACCCACACTGGCGGAAAATCAATACTATTGCAAACTCAATTTACAAAAATATGAGATAAAATATTTAATTTGATATACTACATATACATTAAAACCTACAGAAACTAAAGACACTGAAGTTACAAAGAAAATATGTCAAACCATTAAAACAAATAAAAAGGAATATGCATCTGACCCCAAATGCGGCTAACGAATCAACAAATGTCTTTGACGGTTTCCCGTTAACTGCAAAAAATCAAATAATTTGTTGTCATTATTTGATTTCTATAAAAATTCACAATGAAAAACACTGTAGGAAAGGCCTAATGAAGGAGTAGACCTACTTACACAAGAGCACTGGCAAAATAATCAGGCAAATGAGGGAAGCCATGCTCACCAACAGTGAGCATCCCATCGCATATATCCAAAGACCTTTTTAGATACAAACACAACAAAAGCATATTAGAATATAGGACAAGTCCTAAGTCCTAACAATGACATTTCATTTGTTAAACAAGAATTATATGTTAGAAACATCTGTTGATTATTTTGTATACAAATGCAGGAACAAAAAAAAAATAAAAAAATTCAACTATCAAAACATGCAGCATAGATAGATGATCAAACATTTCGATCACTAATATGATCAAACATTTTGACGATAAGCTATTATTGTTAAAGAAAAAAAAAAAAAAAAAAAACCAGTCTCAATTACTCACTAGCAAGATCAACTCATTCTATCAAAAAGCTAATTAGTTAGCAAATCATCCTAATTTCATTGGAATTAACACTTAATCAAAAGTTAATAATAAAAACAAAAAGTTGGAGAATTTACTCAAATTGGAGAGTTCTGAAATGCCATCAAAATCATGGTCATGTTCATCATGAATGTGATTAAATCCATACAATTCAAGATCTTCTTCTTCTGCCAATTCTTCAGGAAGTTGGAATTTAGAATGACTATGACGATGACTAGTATGATGACCATTGCCATGACTACACTGGTGTTCACCATCATGATGATGAGAAGATTCTTGTAATGGTGCTTGACAACCTGAATGCCCGAAACAAAACTCGAAACTAATTAATAAAATCAAAAGTAACATTATAAATCTTCGAATTCGATTCGACATTTTTTTCTTGGAAATTTTTGAAACCCTAGAATTTAGGGTAGGGGGGATTAAGGAATTTAAGTGCGTTTGCAAGTGCCTTGAATTGTGATGTAAAGAATAGCAACGAAGAATAAGACGATAATCCCGATTATAACACCAAACGTTACTACATCCATGCCTTGCCCTTGCCCTAGATTAGCTTATATATTTTGTTGTTTAATGCGTTGAGATCTGATTTGATTCCTTTTATGCGGGTTATGTTGGTTGATGTCTGAACACTGAACACTGAAAGCTTCTGCTAGTATGAAAGCTTCTCAAAAGTTACTTTTTTTTTTATTACTACTGTTTTACAATTAGCACATTTGGATGATTTTTTTGGTAAATACAGTAGCACACTTGATGCTACTTAAGAAATTTGGATGAATGCAAACACACAGACAGAGAGTGGTGTGTTCGTAATTTGCTATTAATCCATAAAATGACCTCAAACTTGTTGAAACTCTTAAGGTAATTCTGTGTGCCCTTGCACTAAACCAATATATAGGCATATGGCATAAGGCAGAAAAAACATCAAGCCCAAGCTACTAAAAAATAATCAAGGTTCTTAATATACCAAATAGGCTTCACATTACACAACATTGCTAACCTAATGTCCGGGCCAGCTTAGGCGCACCTCACCACTCCAAGCCTAGCTCTGTTTCTACTTTCTAATAACATTGCTAATCAAATGTACAGCCCAGTTTACATGCACCTCAACATTCTGGGGATAGCTCTGTTTTATTTTTATTTTTTTGTTCAAAATTAAAATTAGGAATCTTTCCATAAATTTGTTCACAATCAATTGGTTCATACATGTAGTAACAGTGTAACACAGACAATAATCACTTTTTATCCAAACACTGTCAAACAGTCCAACCAGGTTAGGCCCATGGACTGTTTCCATATCAAACACTTGTTCGGACTCCTGAATGTTCTAGACGTTACTACACAATCCTCCTTGCGACAAACACAATAAAAGCCCACGACAAACACTTCTTTGTTAAATCGAATCAGAAAGAAATTTAGAAGAAGAAGAAGAAGAAGAAGAAAGATGTTTGGTGTAGTTTTTCCAAACCGAAGTTTCCCAATTGACATCTCAACCTTCTCTCAAATCGATACTTTTCACTGGATTCTCGACATGAACACCTTCGTCGGTAAGTCTCTTTCTCTTTCACTAACCTATTTGATTTAATTTTTTTTTCGGTGCATTTTAGTTTTTATTACTAACGTTTTTCTATTATACGTAGGTGAAGCATATGATGAAATCAAAGAAATATGTATTTTCTTACTAAACAACTTCACATTACCACCAAACAAAGCTCTAGCTGTTTATCTACAATCACCAGGTTCACCATTTGTTTTCTGCGGCGCAATTACATTAGCACGACCATCTGCTGTTTTATCACTTACTTGGCCTCAACCTGGTTGTGGTCAATTACAAATTACTTCATCTGAATCAGTACCAGTTTCTGCAAAAATTGGTATTTCTGTTGAAGATATAACTACTTTACCTACTCTTGATGTTTCTGCACAGAAAAAGATTGAACATTTAGCACTTAAAGTTGGGGAAAATTTGTTTAATTTTATGCAATCTTTTTGTGGGGTTGATGGGAATCGATTAGTTGTTCCTATGGATATTTTAGATAGATGGTTTAAGAAGTTTCAAGAGAAAGCTACTAGGGATCCTGAGTATTTGAAAAGTTTTGTATTGTGATGTAATGTAATGTAATGTCTTTAGGTATGGGATTCTCATGTTTTAATTCAAAAACTAATGCTATGTTTAGTTTGAGACTTTGAGTTGAATCAGTGTTGTTTTCTGTAACCATATAATGAACCATCTTTGTTTGTTTTATTAACGTTGATAGTTTAGATTTGTCCAACTATTCTTACTGTTTTGCGCATTGGGTTTATTTTCGTTTTTGCATATTGCTTGTGAGGAATTAGTGCTACATATTGGAATCATATCTACGTGTGAGAGGTTTATGAATCCTTGAATTTAGGAAGGATGCCATTTCTACATGAATTATTGATATTTTGAAGAGGGTAGTGCAAAGTGGGTTTCTGCTCATCATTCTTCATGCTCAGTTCTTAGTTTAGCACAATAATGATAACAAAGGTGAAAGCTTTCCATACATAGACTCACACATACCTCAATTACCAAGTTGGATATAACATTATAACCGCTTAAATTAGTTTGTTGTGTATATTAGTTTGACCTGTATGCTCCCTAGATATCTTTTGACGTAGTTGGTAGTCGAGAGCCGCAACCATGAACTTTGAAATTGGATCGAAAAAGACTGAAGAAGAACATGAAAGATCGTGGGTGATACGCAAGACTGATTTTTTGTGTGTATCTTGAGGTATGGGCGTATGGTAGTCCTTCCATTTGTTACCTTTGCCATGGAGTCGAGAATTATACCTCTGTCATGCAGGGATGCTCAGCTAGTAAAACTCTTGAAAGCTTTGATGACTAGGATGAAATAGAGAGGGTTTGATCTTCCAAGTTTCTTCATGTTCGGTCTTGTGGGTAGATGGAAGTTTGTCTATTCTTTGAATGAGGAATCAAAGAGGTTTATATTCCATCAGAAAATTTTCCTAGGTAGATGGTATGAGAAGTCCTATCTAATGCAAGGGTATCTTGTGGATCTTTTGACAGTGTGCTATGTTAAGAATGTATAAAGGGTCTTTAGCTTATGTTAAGAATCTCAAGTTGCTAGATAGTGAAACAAACCGCTGACAAGACCGGCATCTTTTGGCAGTTTCATCTCAATTCACTGAATTTTAGAGTGTGTATGAAGCATATATACTGTGGTTTTAAAGAAAGATTCATTCTACAAGTCTCAGTGTATTTCTTAGCTTCATATTTCATCCCTAGTAGTTCTATACATTGCGCTTTTGGTTGGACTTGACCTCTCTACTCTTTAACATATATATAGCATTTTTGGTTGGACTCGACCTCTCTACTCTTTATTGGTCTGGTGAAGGTGCTGAATGAACCTGAGTGTGACTCCTATGACATTGTCAGGTTGGTTTAGGGTTCAAGGTGTGATGTTCTGATCGCAACTAAGATTGGTGGTACATATCATGTGGATGTATCTAAATGTTTGCTTCCCTTTGATCAGATAAGTCTAGAAATGTTTTACTCCTCAACATTAGAACTCACCCTACCAGTCAATTGCTTAGCGCTATTACCATTTGATGTACAAACCTAAAGGATTAGAACCCGCAGGCTTCTCTAGATTCCAGTTATCTACCCACCTTAAATACACATCAGTGATGGCGTGATGCATCCCAGGGAAAATACATTAATTATATTACTGAGATGAGGCCATGAGGACAACACAATGATGCTGCTGCGACTTCAATTTCAGCACCGGTGAACTCCTCAGCAAGCAACGTCTATTCCATGTCTACTAACGGACACCTAGCATCAGGCATATGACTGAGGAGTACGAGTGTAAGATGTTCAGAAATGCAAACTTGGCATAGTTGTGTGTGAACCAGTTCTTGTGATTGTGAAAGTTATAGATATAGTTTCCTAGGCAAGGATGATGTTTAAACTGAGGTCACATTGCAATACACAACCAGAGACGATTTGGGCACGTTGTTTCATTTCAAGTTTTTAACCATAACGATATGCACTTCAACCATAATCCAATTGTGATATATGCATGATAATTTAGATGGCAGAACAAATGTGAATGGGTGACGTAGGGATGGATCAATAATTTCCAAGAGAAAGAAAACAAATTAGGTCCAAGTAGGAAATCAAACCAGACTCTGATTATCAGAGCCTTTTCTTTATTTTTATTTATAGAATTATAGATAATAGTTCTCTTGTTTTTCTAATTGATGCCCATAGTATGGTCAATAGTGTGGACTTTGGAGGTTAGCCAACCCAACCACCGTATTGCAAGTGTGGGTACAAGACAAACTGATTGAGCTGTCAATAATAACGCTCTTTGTTAACTTTATTTTGGGCAATCTAAGTTGGTGGCTTGTCCTTATCAAAAAAAGCTGTTCTGCACCCTTAAGCTTTATCTAGTTTTGTTCAACCCTTTTGGCTGTTATCTACTCACCCACACCAACCACGTCTACAATAAAGCACAACATTACAGCAGACTAGAGTGACAAAATATGCAAAACTAACAACATAAGTCAGTGCAGCAGCTTAAGCCTCAAAGCTATACAACCAATTAAATTCTTATCAAAAAGTTACAGAGAGTGCTGCTTCCTTCAAGTAGTGTAAAGGAACACACTCGGTGAAGACTGTATAGTACTGCAGAATGCAAATGCCACTTGCCATTTTACACATTCCCAAGAACTTATCATCCCCAAGTTCTAAAACTCCAGCTCGACACGAAGGGGTATGGAACATCTGCCATGAACACACAAATGTGTAGTGTTCTGCAGGGGCCTCTGCTGGTGGTGGGCTTGTAACAAATTCAAATAATATGTTGCTGGAGAAATGTAAAAGAAAATATAAGTGTAGTACATATGTACATGTATATGTGCTGAAGCAGCAAACAAACCACAAGACATATGGTCAATACTATAACACTTACATCAATCCCTATCTTAACCAGTCTACCATCTAAACAAATCAACCTAAGGAGCTACCAGGGTATCTAGTTCAAATCATCCTCTACACCTGTTAATACAAATACAGGGCCTCAAATCACAATAAGCCATTCTGCAATCTCTGGAAAATTAGATCAACGCTAGTGTACAGTCCTTTCTTATTCACAAAGTTTCCGCTGCAATCATTGGTTCTTTCACCTGCAGAGGACGAATGAACTAATGAAAACTTGAAGCTTAATTTTAATGACCACAGGCTATTCATTAGCCCATAAATGTGCAAGTACCAAAATTTTGGATTAGAAAAAAAACATGTAATGCACTAAAAGCAGAGACGAGTCTTACGTTTTAATCACGAGGCGGAGACCCTAACTCAGAACCACAAACAGATGCATATGACATTGTATCTTCTTTATTAATGGACACAAAATTTAGTGGTGCAGTGGACAGTCTCCTCATTTCCTTGAAGTGGCCATTCTGGCGCCCAGAGCGAGAACGGGGAGTAACAGAGCCGGGGGTTGCACTGCCAGCAGAATACCGTCGAGGTGTGGTAGGCATGGATCCATCTCCATTGGCACGATATCCGTTTGTGTTTCTGAAGCTGTTACTCCTTTTTGGACTTGGTTTGGAGCCATAAATAAGCTCCTTCTCAGTAAGAAGCAGATCCTGTAGTTTTTTCTGATCCTGTCAAAAGGAGAACTCTAAAGGTTAGCTTGCTATTTACTGTATGCCGATGCAAACAAACCTAAAATCAAAACAAATACCCGGAATCTCTTCTTCTCCTCTTCCTTTTGTTGTCTAGTAATCTTATAGTCCTCTAATAACGATACCAATCGCACCTGGAATTATCAAAAAAAGTATTTCTCAGGATAGTGATGCAATGATTTCAACTATGATTCGGGTTGCAAAGTACCAAACCTCATCATACAGAAATGGCATCTTTCTTTCATTTTCCCAGGCTCGTGCTTTGCTCATCAGATTATCGACCATAGCTGCAAATAAGGACCTTGTTAGCTGGCAAAGATCGATAGTGTAAGCTAGATAAACCCAACAGAGGAGAAGCACACCTGGTATCTTGTTAACTGTCACTCGTGCTCGCTCCGCACGTTTTAGGCTTAAATGGGCACCTCTTCCAGCACTATACCGATTCTCATCCTGCCACCAAAAAACTAAGAATTCAGATCTAGCTTAAATGTCCTATGCTACAACCTCGCACCCTATACTTTATAAATTCTACTCCCGAGGGTGGAGTTTCTCTAAGCTTATGAAAAATTGAAAACGAACAAGGCATATTGAAAACAAAAAATTTGATTCACAATAATATTTTTCATTTAACATGTGCAGAATGGTAAATAGAACTTTTTGTAAGAATGCTTACAAGGTTATAGTCTTCAAGCCACCGTTCCTCTTCACAGGCAGCGAGCCATCTATCTATTTTTTCCATAATTTCTTTCCTGTTTATAGCTTCATCTTTTGCTTTTGATATTTGTGCTTCAATATTAGCCAGAAGTTCAGAAGGATCAACAAGACCTGGACACAAATGTTTGCATTAAGTACAAATATCAACAGTTTAAGCAGAAAAGGATGTGAAGAATACTTAGCATACCAGAGTCTATCAGTGCAATAGACTTCTCAGGAGTTGTGCTCATATCAGGTATGATATGCAATTTTCTACATATCTCTTCCAATTCCAACCTCTTCTTCAGAACTAGTTCTTTCATTCTGCTTGCTTTCAGTTCAATCAGTCTCTCGACCTCAGCAGTTGCCTGTTAGAAACAAAAGAGGGGTCTGAGGATTTACCTTCAAAAGGCATAACCAAAGTCAGAAGCTTAGGTGGCAGAACGAACCTGCTCAATAATCTCTTGCGAGAGAGCACCAGACTCTTTCACTTCCGACTCTGATGACTTGAGGACAAAGGTAATACTTTTAAATCGTCTCCTTTGCTCTTCAGGGGAATCCATTAAGTTCCATAGTTCAAACAATGACACCACAATTTCTTTCAACTGCAGTGGGATAGATGGCTTTATTAAAGACAAAATACAAGGAATAAGTCAAAGTGTTCACACTTAGGACATTTTTTACCTTTTGCATGCGGGTTCTCCTTTCGCTTTTTAACTTTTGGATTGTTTGTTCTAGACATTCCAGCGTATTGTTACTTATATTTGCGGAATGTTCTGGAGCTACTTGCTGCAAACTTGGATGCACTTCACTTATGGTCTTTCCAAAATCAAGTCCAAGCACCCCACATAAGCAATGCACCTCGTTTACATATTCCAGAACCTTTTGAAGGCGATCAGACTGCACACACAAGGATGCAAAGATATATGAACAATTTTTAATCCAAAGTTTAACAGGGAAAGAAGAAAGCTCCTACACATACCTTCTCCTTTTGCAAGGAATGGAGACGTGTCTGATATTCATTTAGCTTTCTAAGTGACAAGTCATGCTCCTCCGTGATTAAATTATTCACATCATTAGTCTGACTGTATCCTGATATCTCTCCGCTGATCTTCTCAATTTGTGCCCTTACATCTGCGAATTGTTTCATGCGTTCCTCTTTCTTGATTCTTAGACCTTCTACCCTCGGTAAGATGGAAGCCAGCTGCTTTTTCAAAGATGTCGACCTTTTTTCTGCTTGGCTCTGCAATACCACAAGATCAGTGACTTAGCATAGGACAGTGACAGACAAATGTGAAATTTCTCTGTTTGTAAGGGGAACTTTTGTTTTGATTATGCAAGGGAAACTTAACAGCAATCAAGAGAGCAAAGAAAGTAATCAAGAGAAAAAAAAGTAATAATTCTTAAACCTGCAAAACATGAAGCACTCGAAGAGAAGGCTGTTTGAGTGTTTTCTCTTCATGCATAACGTATAGAGCACAATGCCTTCAAAGAATACTGTCTTACTAAGCTACGATTCAAACATAGCTTCTTAAAGAATTTACAGATAACAAACTGTTAAAAGCACGCACATTTCAACTTTTTTTTTACAAAGATGTTGACCTTTCAATGGTTTTGCAATCAGTAATCCAAAATGTATATTTTTTTGAGGCAGGAAAGCTCCATGATAAGCTATAAATAACTAGTAGAACACAAATATCAACAGGCCTTTGGAGTTATATATCCTGATTACTAGGACTAATTAGTCTGTATAATTAGTCATGGACATTATTCATCAATGTCACCAATTCAGAGACAATATTAAAGACTCCTTCAGAATGTCTAGAGTTGATGGCTGCATCATATTTCTTCATCCACTTTTGTCGCCCCTAATAGTTATTTTTCGTATTCAAACTTTGATGTAGATATTTGAATCAAAAAGCAAATCATCAAAAAATAGTTCACACTTGAAGAGATATGATGGACCAAAAGAAGCTAAGTTGCATTATAAATGAAGCAAATGACAACAAAATTATTAGCCATTGGTTTCTAAAATCGTAATAGTTTACCGGGGAATGAAAACCAAGCTCTCCAAGAGCAGCCATAAGTGTTGCAAGTTCAGCTTCTTTTGCAACTACAGATTGATGAAGTCGTGCCTTTGCATTGCTTGCCTCATCAACCTTCCTACGGTACACATCTAAACATTCCCTTTCGAGCTCCATAAGCATACGATCCTTGTCGACTTCGCTCTCCCCTATTTCATCCCACACATGCTGCAGCGACAGCAATGAACCAAAACTTTTCAGAATCTCATACTCTTAAATTCCCCCCAAAATATTATAAGAAAATTAGACACTATAAAAGAGTGTTAATCTATAAATTCCACAACACGCTACTTATATAATTATTGAAAAATCCGATAAAGAACCCAACCTACAATTTCCGATAAACTATAGTCTAAAATCATTCTTCCAGCAAATTACACAAAAAAAAAAGTTCAAGAAATTAGGGGAAAAGTAAAGTAACTCATAATAGTGTCAACTTCAAAATTTCATAATGATTCATGACAAACACCATCTTCACATATAATAACACTTCTTTCATATGAACTCAACTATCCATGATGAAGAGGTTACCCAGACAAAAATTATAGAACAAAAAGTACTAGAAAATTCCCCCCCAAATATTATTAAAAAAAAAAAAAAAATGAAGATCAGAGAGTAAGCAAAGCTCACCTGTAGCTCAGTCAGCAAAGAACCACAACAAGTGTTCATCTTAGGGTCCCAACTAGAACGGAGAGGGCTTCCAAGAACTTGCATTTTTTTTATCAAGAACAAGTGAACAGAAACTAAAGGGGGAAAAAAAATAGCAAAATCACACTAAGTTTAAGTCAAAAGAAGACACAATTTCTTCTTCTCTACTTCAAGAAAAGAGAAAAAACGAAACCCCATTTCTTTCTTCACCACCAAGAACAAGAAATAAGACTAAAAGACTCAAGAAACAGAGTAAAAAACAGAGTAGAAAAACAGAGGAAAACAAAAGAAACTCAAGTAATGGTTGAAAATGGTTGAAAAATCACAAAGGGTTTGTCAGATCTGAAGCTTTAAAGAGAAGTAAAAGCAAAGATTTGAACTTTTTAATGAAAACCCACTTCTTCACTAAAAATGAAGATTATTGTTTTTGAATAGAATTAGTACCATTGAAGAGCTTAAACAGAGAGAGAGAGAGAGAGAGAGATGCGTAGGTTAGCAAAGCAATTCTAGGGTTTTCTGAGTGAAGTACACTACAGAGTAGTAGACTTGAAGTCACAATCGCCAACATTTCCAGATTCTTTCACTTCTTTATTTACTGTCTGACAAAGAAGACATGTTTATATCCACTGTATAACACATATACAAAGTCTTCTGTATTCATGTTTTCTCCACCGTTTAAAACCATCATTTCTCCACGTGTCCATCCACTATATCAAGTACTACATAGTGACTCAAACTTCCAAAGTATAGAAACAATATATGTATTTCATGCATATTAATATGAAAATAAAATGATTTTTAAAATTCTAAAATAAAATAATTGCATGAACAACAACTACTCTATAATGGTGACAAAGTTTAGGCTAAGAGCCTATGAATAGTGAGAATTAAATAAATACATTAAGAACACCAACTACATTATTAGCTTAATTATCATTCATATTGCTTTCAAATAATCAATTAATCATATCCCCTCATTTTCCTTTGGATGAATTATTATTATTATTATAGAGATTACAGATAGATATAATTTGATAAACTTGGTTTAGTTAGGTATGATGGTATTATATGAACTACACTTAGACATAAATCTAGTTATTAATTATTTATTAAAAAGCTACTAATAATGCAAATTTTTTGTGGCCCATTTTATGTGGGGCATAAAAAAAACTAGCAAGAGTCAACTTTTGCAATTATCTGCTAAAATTCCTTCTCTCTATGATTAGTGATTTAGTGAAATCTTATTAAGTTATTACTTATTAGTGATTAGGTTTACCTGCAGCAGGTTTGAGAACACAATGAAAACAATAGAGATTGTGGGGATTTAGTAAATTCTCTAATCATTTGTAACTTTTTCTTTTTTCTTTGTATCAAATGTATTTAATTAATTTTTACATGTACCTTTGAGCAAGTGAAGTGAGCAACCAATAGTGCTTTGTGAGTTGTTGTTATCTTCATTTCCTTTTCAGTTTTCCCTACATTTCTTTAAGAAAAATGTTTTGTTTGTGATGTTAATGAATAAGACAAGGACCACTATTAAAGATCAAACCAATTTTATTCCATTCCTTCTCTTCTTTTCCCTAAAAAAAAACTAGAAACAAAGTTAACTAAAGTGCTTTATTTGAAATATAAGTGACACTTTGATAGAATTGTCAATAGTTTAGAAACCACAGTTTCCTCCACTTAATTTCATGTCAACAGCTTTTAATAGTGAACACAACCTACATTATTCCCTTACCAATTCAATATGAGGCATGGATACTACAACTCCTCTAAACACTGGTAGATTTGTGGAATGTGGATTGTGGATAATGGCTGTCGCATATTTTATTTTTCTTCAATATCCTTCCAGTCTCTTCCATATAATTTTCCAGATGCAGCAATAGTGTTGTTGAGTGATGGTCCGGTTAGTTGGTAAAAGGCGTTACACATTTCATTTTAGTTTGCAAATAGTACACTTAAGTTTTAAGTCTGAGAAATAACTATGGACCACTCTTAGAAAATTAAAACTTGCGTTAGAGAGTTGTTGGGTGTACAGCCAAAAAACTGCACATATTGTTTATAATTCAGAATTGATAAGACGAACATACTTTACAATAAGGTGAATGACACGTAATTTTCATTATTTAAAACTGTTCTGTAGTTTTTATATATGGCAGCACCAAACCTTTATTTGGTGAGATATAATGCCCTCAACAGACTCATAAAACATTTTTTTTTCACAATTCAAGGATACCCATGCCGAATTGGATCACAAGCAGCATACCCAAAGAATTATGAACAAAACTATCACATCAGAACTGATGGATGATGGTACTGCAAGTTGAGAATCTTGAACCTGACGTCAAGTTGGACTGGATTCTTTGAATTTTGGATTGGTTTCAGACTGGACCCTGGCCTGGCCTGGCCTGGCCAAGATTCACACAGTATATGATTTCCCTGGGTCTCACAAGTCACAATATACATAATGCTTACTGGAATAAGAGAAAGTCATCGGATAAAATAGTCAGGCAGGCAACAATTATATATCTGTAGGACCTTGTTTGTTCAAGTAGAATCCAAAATGTCTACCTAACTATTGTAATCATCTTTTCCCAAGACAAGGATTCCATATACTGGTGTCATCTACTGGCATTACAATACTACATTACATAACAAACACCTTTCTTTCTCATCACTAATTGGAAAACTTCCAAGTTCCATCTATGCAACAATTCCAGGAAGAGGAAGAGAAACAAAATTGCGGTCCTAAAACATTCATGATTATTTTCCCCTTGTGATTCACGAGAGAAAGATGACAAGAGCTCAAATGCTTCTCCAGTCATGAGTCAAATCTTCTGCGAGTAGGCGATAGAGTACATGGGTCATGAGTAGGTGGAGAAAGGCAATGACCAGACTTCCTTAACATAAAGTGGATAAACATCAACAGACCGACCAACCGACGCTAAGACTGTGTCAACTAAACTTGAGTCCATGGCATTGTAATTGGACCAAATTAAAGGGCTATACATTTGAATTTAAGCTGCTTCAACCAAAGCTGGAAAGGCAGCATTTAACATCTCTCACGATGGAATAAAAATGAAGTCTTGCTAGACTTATCCAATCAAGTCAGTAGCAATCTTTTCATATCATATCCTATTGTCTCATACGGATGTTTGTGTAACTCAATTGTATACCTTCTACTCTGGGGTCACCATACACATAACCAAACCCCAACAACAAATATATATAATTGAACCCAAACAAAAACTATATAATAAAGCAATTTGCACTATATATCAGAACTATCTCCAGCAGTGCCTCCATAATCCATAAAACAAAACTATATCCTTAAAAACCTCCGTGAAGGTATCATATCTCTTGTTCTAAAAGGATCCTAAGCTTTTAAAACCAAAAAATGTCAACATCTTAAATGGGGTACACTGCAATGGCTAGAACTAGTCAGCCCAGCATTTCTTATTTTTTCATTGCCTGAGGCATGAGCCCAGTAGCCCAATCCAATAGAAGGCAAGTTCTTAGCATACACGTCGACAGCTCTGCATAAGTCTCTAGTGATATAAATGCCATAAATCGCAACATAGAATGCACTTAACTAAACTTGTCTTCAGGGTTTAGTAGAACTTTCTGTTACAGTTGGACATGCTCTAGTATGAGATAAATGCAATTAAAATTGCAGTCAGAAACCACAGTAAAATATAGAGATAACTGGAGACCCACACAGAAAACTCAGAAAGCACTCCTATTTACAGTGAGTGAGTTTAGCTACACTCCTACCTAGTCAAGGCTGAATTTGCACATATGATGTGCAAGTTTAGTGCTATGCACATGTTGATATCTGTGGAATGTTACAGTAACACACAACATACATTTTAAGCCACTCATTATATCTAAGACTACCGATCGCCAAATTCTAAGGTGTATGTTGAAGAAACGTAAGGCTAAGAGTAATATACAAATGCTATCTAAATGCAGTATCCTCGTCATTATTTTCTTTAAAAAAGTCACAGTAGAATTCAGGTCCAAATGTACTGCTATGAATTCAATCAAATTCAAGTAAAATAACAACCAGTACTTTGTAAAGGAAAAAATATATGTTATCTCTTGACTATATGATTATAAACAAGTCATTCTTACATTCCATATTCATCATGCTACGATTATATTGAAACTAGTTAAATCATGTCAAATTTGCATTTTTAGGTTTCAGAGTGTATACCTTTGAAGACCCATTACATAGGACTTGAGACTATATAACCATGCAAAAAAGCCAATAATGATCCAAATTGATCTGTGGCCATAACCTGGCAATCGCTTTACCATTGCAACTTAATTTTATAATTCATTTAGTTATATTGAAAATTTGTATTCTAGGCTAGATGACACCACTAAAAGAATGATTAGCCGATATAGAAAAAAAAATCCGTTAAAAAAATGGAGCTCTACGGGGAAAACCTTTTCTCCTGATGTAATGGTGCTTTAGCCTAAAAGATGGTGAATCATTCAAGCAATGTCTGTGAAAGGGGCTGCCCTCCTTCCATTCAGTCTGTTCATGAAGAGATTCGGATGAGTCATCCTCTTTCGTGTCAGATCCCGAGTCTTCATTAGAATACAGTTCTTGATTTTGGACAGGAAAAAGATGTTCACTTTCATCTCTTCTATTATCTGTACACACAGCAAGCTGAAAGCAAATTCCAAAAATACATTATTTCTTGTCAGTACATTTGGTTTTTCCACAGAACATAAAATCAATCAATGGCTTAGCAACTCTGCTTAAGGCTGCAACTTGGTCAAGCCGAAGTCTGTGTGTTATATGGACCAGCTGACCATATATTCTGCTCTTGGAGAAAAAGAACTTTATAAACTCAATAATCTTTGGAATTTACAATCCCATATGCATAACAAAGTACCAATTGGCATGTATAACTGTACAAGTAAGATGTATTAGAATTGAAATTAACACAAGTCCAAAATATGAAAGAGTGGTAGGGTGATTTTCAAGGAAGCAGGTTTCTCGACGGAGGCAGTGACTACCAGAATCAAGGCCACATTGTGGGCATGGATGGCAATACAACCTGACAGTCTGAAAGAATGCAATAAACATCGTTTCATAGAAATGTTGAGGAACTGGTCCACCATGTTGGGGGTGAACTAAACCGATTTCTCTGGGGTCTGCAGGTTGTATTTGAGGTTCAGGCAGAGGGGGTTGTCAGTTTTATTTACTGTTATGACACCTGACGGAGAATTTGCTCGCTGATCAGGATTGTAAATTTTATTGGATAAGGAATATAATTCTACCTTTTATCAAAAAAAAAAAAAAAACTCTATAAAGATAGTTTCCACTAAATGAAATCTGACTTTCACAATGTATATAAATTGATGGAAATAATACCTTGCAAGCAATGGAACAGTAACGATGAGGCTCACTCAAACTTCTCTCACAGCGCACACAGGATGCATCACCATTTGATTTCAATGGTTTGACTACCTCTCGGGGATTCAAAAAGACAACCCGTGAACCATTGTTTTTATAGGTCTGAAAAATAAAGACAGCAAAACCTAGAATTAATGATATATCAATGCTTAACAACTTAAGGCCATGTTTGAATCAGTATATGCAAGATAAAATATCTACCATTGAAATCCTGAGCGTGAGCACTCCACAGTGAAGACTTACGTCAATCTTATAAAAATTCTTAACGCGAATTTGAACAAGCAAATATTTAAACGAGAATTCATTTAATACATTAATCCTATATGCGCAAAACATGAAGAGATAGATAATCCCAAATTACTTTGGCACGATAATCTATTTATTATTTCAGTCTAGACTGATATGGCAAAGAATGAAGTTACAAAATCTAGTAGCGAAGCCTTTTCGCGACTCCTATTGAATAAATACACTTTCTATAGTAGCTTTCTCCTACTATTAATAATTGACTCAAAACAAATTAATCCTAATATTAGAAACTCTGACAAAATCGCAATTTGTTAATTTAGATATTATTAATAGAGAAAAACCACATCAAACAATATCTTCATTTGCTTAATCCCTAAATGAATTTAATTAAAATTTCATAAAAAAAAACAGAACAATCAAAAGATTAAAAAAGGTGCAACAAACCTGAATTTTGGAGCAATTGAAGTAGAAATTCATATCTTTAATTCTCACAACATCATGATAAACATATTTTCTAATCTGAAGAATTTTATGATGTGAATGTGATTTAGTAGAACAGAGACATTGTTGACAAAGACTCTTTCTGCAATTAATACAGAACTCATTCTTTTTCCAACCTGAATGTTCAGAACATAGATTAAAAAACTTTTTCCTTAATAATGTTTTAATCCATTCTTCAATAACCTCATCTTTGCTACAAATTCCAACCTATAAGAAAACCAAAAATTCAAGTAAATAATTAATTAAACTTAATATAAATTGGAATAAATTCAACAAAAAATAATTCAAACTCACCATTTTGATTAAAAAAGTTGAAGAAGAAAAGTAAATTATTTGCTTTCTTCTTCAACTTTTTTTCTTTCAAGAAAAAAAAAACACTACTTTGTTGTGAAGTGTTGTTATATAGCTTGAAGTCTTTTGGACTAATTAGTAGCTTAGTGAGCAAGAACAGGGGTTAATCTAAGCCGTTTAATTTATTGGAAATCGAATGGACGAGGCAAGACCGTCGGATGAGATGATCTTGGGAATATAAGGGAATTTTAAAACCCTAAATTAAGGAGGAGAGAGAAAATGGAAAATTTTGGTTATTACAAATGGCAAGTTATTATACATTTGACACGTGTAAAGTTCGAACCAATAATGTTATTTCCCGCCTTTTTATTAAGGGATTTCCGGAATCTTGGAGCAGCAGACTGCAGACCTCTTGGTGGCGCCGCACTGTTGCCGTGGTGATGTCTGACTCCATAATTAGTGGGTCTTATTAAATACCAATGGTACCCTTTTAACACTTGCCATATTTGCAAAAACTTTTTCTAATATATTGGTGCTCCTTCGCCCCACGATCACGATTTTGCTAAAAATTCCGGAGGTTTTGCTTTTGTTTGCACGTTTCTAAACATTACTTTCTTTTTTTTTGGGGGGGAATTTTCTTTTGTTTTTTTCCATTCCCTTCCCATTTACCAAACAACCGAAAAACTTCCTATAAAGTTGCTTGATGAATTGGGAATGCTAATAGATCCACAAACTGACAAATTTTTTTTGCAGGAATTCAAACTTGTCCATTGAAAATTATGTTTCCAACATATTAGCGTTTAATACATGTGTCTTGCCACTTTTGTTCATGTTAATATCAGATTCAGTTTTTTCATGTAATAACTATGATATCATTTGTCTAAATGTATCCTTCTTCTTATTTTTTAGCAAATGTATCTTCTTCTCATTATCATTTACATTTCCAGTAAACCAGAATCAAATCATGAAATCATTCACCAACAAATGTAAATCGCAGCAATTTAACAAAACTAAACCACATTTATAACCAAAAATCGATCACATTACCGATCGAGCAATTAAGCAGATAGATTCTAAACCCTATCTCTAACATTCAGAAATCAAGATCAATCAATCCACGACCACATTAACATTATGACAAATAAAACCGATCAATCTTACGAACTAGTAAACTTGGTAACAGCCTTAGTACCCTCAGAAACAGCATGTTTAGCCAATTCACCAGGAAGAACAAGACGAACAGAAGTCTGAATCTCACGAGATGTAATAGTAGGCTTTTTATTATAACGTGCAAGTCTTGAAGCCTCTTGAGCAAGTTTTTCAAAGTTATCATTAATAAAACTGTTCATTATCCCCATTGCTTTGCTTGAAATCCCAATATCTGGATGAACTTGTTTCAATACCTTAAAGATATAGATCTTATATGATTCATTGTTTTTCTTCACTCTTTTCTTCTTCTTTTCTCCTCCAACAGAAGAACCACCTTCTTTTGGAAGTTTTTTCCCTGCTTTTGGCCTCTTTTCTGCCGGAGCAATGGATTTCTTCTCTTCTGTTAATTTTTCTTCCGATGGTTTCTTCTCTGCCTTCGGTGCCATTGAAATCGGATCGAATGGTAAGAACGGTTTTCGTTTTGAGTACTTATTTATAACAATTAGTTACACACGGATCGATGACTTGGCATTATCTCATCCGTTGGATTCATATACTGGAAAGTTAGGAAATAAGCCCAAATAAAGTTTTAACCCAAAGCCCATTGGCCCATACCAACCGAACAGGTGGCATGCGATGAACGTGCAGCAGACCCGTTAGTGTCTCGAAAGCACATCTTCTTCTCTTTCTTTTTTCTGTTTCTTTGTTTCTGATCAGAAAAAAAAACAAGCAAAGCAATCAAACATGGCAGAACTATCAGAAACATACGCGTGTGCACCATCAACAGAAAGAGGAAGAGGGATTTTGATATCAGGAGATCTGAAATCAAATTCAATTATATATTGTAATGGCAGATCTGTAATTATACGATATTTAGATAAACCACTTGAAGTATCAATTTATGGTGAACATGCATATCAAGTAACAGTAGCTAGATTTTCACCAAATGGTGAATGGATTGCATCAGCTGATGTTGCAGGAAATGTTAGAATATGGGGTGTTCATAATGAACATGTTCTTAAAAATGAATTTCGTGTTCTTTCTGGTAGAATTGATGATTTACAATGGTCTCCTGATTGTCAAAGAATTGTTGCTTCTGGTGATGGCAAGGGTAAATCTTTCGTTCGCGCTTTCATGTGAGTTTTATTATATGATGATTCTCTTTTAGACAGTTATTATGTTGATCAATTTTAGATGATTAAAGTGCAAAATGTATGAAATTGCTGATATTTATATACACGAATTAGGGAATAATAGCTTAATAAGGATTTGGTCTTGTCGTGAAATATTTGTGGAATATAAGAATCATTAGCGTAGTAAGTTGCAAATTGAGGCCAATTAATTAGTTGGAGAGAAACAGAAATGAAGAAAATTAAGCTCGTAAATCTAAAGGTGATGAGTTTAATGGGCCAAGAAGAGACACTTTATGTTCAACTAGAATCATATCTTTGGCATTCAAATACAATTGCTTGTCAGTTGTGAGTATTTAACATGATAACTTTTTAGTGTGGACTATTGCTTTTACTTTTCGTATTTATGTTGAAAAGGTCATTGTTCTGTAACTTTTAAAGTCTTGGTATCTAAATTTACAATCTTCGAATTACATATACACATTGTTTTTTGCAGGTGGGACTCTGGTACTAATGTTGGTGAGTTTGATGGCCACTCAAGACGAGTGCTGAGTTGTGCCTTTAAGCCAACTAGACCATTTCGCATTGTCACATGTGGTGAAGATTTTTTGGTGAATTTTTATGAAGGCCCACCATTCAAATTCAAGCTGTCTCACCGGTATTTTCTATAACGTTAGCATTTTTGTAGGTTGTGAACCCCCCCTTACACACACTAAGAAACCTTAGACCTTAGTCTGTTTCTTCATAGCTGGCCCTGTCAGATCATATTTTCAATGGGGTTGGAGATATTTCTCTTAACCCCAATTGGGGATGATACTGTTATGGACATAATCTTCCATCATATTCCATGTCTGTAGGCTTTAAGTGTCGAGCGCAAAACAATACTTCCAACAATAGATCCTTTTGGATCAAAACACTATCTTGGGCTGTATCCTGGGGATATCCCTATATGGGTCTCTGTCTGATTGGTTCCTTGAAAGATCCTCAATGATCACTGACGTTATATTACGTCCAATATGTATACTATGGTCATCATACATGTATTGAAACTCAGTTACTTCTACTTGTTGATTAAATATTTACATCATGCATCAGGATTCCTAACTATGATCTGTAGTATGAAACTGTTTTGTTTTGGACTTGCAGGGAGCATTCAAATTTTGTCAATTGTGTAAGATTTTCTCCAGATGGGAGCAAGTTCATCACTGTGAGCTCAGACAAAAAGGGGTTAGTATATGATGGCAAGACTGGAGATAAAATTGGTGAATTCTCTGCAGAGGATGGCCACAAAGGCAGCATATATGCTTTAAGCTGGAGTCCTGATGGTAAAGAGGTATGCATTACAGCATCTCGTAGAATACTAAAGATCTGGTGGTGCTACATAAGACAAGATAGGGTTAAATAGTGACAAAGATGTCAAATTTCAATACAGAAACGATATCGACTTTTGTCTGATACTCATGCAAATACAACCACTAAACTAGGCAGATATACTACACCATAATTCTATATTTTGGCCATGACTTGACAGTTGACATGTGTTTAATTTGTTCTCTCCCTCTCTCTCATAGTGGATTTAGAGGTATATTGCATATGTTGTGATGTTTTTTGCATGCCTATTGTGTCGAAAGGACAGGCTTGCAGTTTCTTTTTATGGTATCTGGTTGCTTTGATATTTCTAAACTGACACTGTGTGCTGTTTTACTATCTTTATTTTGTCTAGCTTCTTAGGTGTTTTTTCTTTTATAGTTCCTCCCGCAGTTTTGGGATACCTTGTTTACGCTTGTCATCAGGAATTTTGGTTTAATTTTAGATATTGGATCCACGAGGACTTCATCTAGTGTTCATCATCCAGATTTATTCTATTCTATATTGTACTTTTCCTCTCTTGTTTAAGTATCTCATTTATTATGTCTACTGAATAAGATAATCAACTGTTCATATAAGCTTTTACTGAGCTAAAGTGGTAATCAATCTATTTTAGGTACTGACTGTTTCTGCTGATAAATCTGCAAAAGTTTGGGAGATCACTGAGGATGGTAATGGCAAAGTAAAAAAAACTTTGGCGTGTCCTGGCTCAGGTGGAGTTGAAGACATGCTGGTTGGGTGCCTTTGGCAGAATGATCATCTCGTCACTGTTTCTCTTGGTGGTACAATCAGTCTTTACTCAGCAAGCGATCTTGATAAACCTCCAGTGTCATTCTCTGGTCACATAAAAAATGTCAATGCACTGGCTGTGCTCCATGGCAGCGAGAAAGTCATTTTGTCTAGCAGCTATGATGGTGTCATTGTGAAATGGATTCAGGGAATCGGTTATAGTGGTAAATTGGAGACAAAAGGCCATGCTCAAATAAAATGTTTTTCTGCTACTGAAGAAGAGATTGTTACATCTGGATTTGACAATACGGTGATCTACTGTTTTTGCTATCTCATTACACGCTTTTTAGTGCTCTTAACATTCTTAGATATATATGATACTGATATCTATCAATGTGCACACCCCAGCCATCAACCAGCCACAAACAACATCACACAAGAAAAACTCTTTAACATATTTTTTATTAAACTTCCACTGCTATTAGAAGGGGTATATTTCGTTATAGGAGGAAAACTTTCCGAGCAATATTCTAACTTTGAAAGTTTGAGATTAAGTTTTGCGTTATTGTGGTAAGATTTCCTGAAAATAAGATTCGCGGGAATACTGATATACTTCTTATTTCTTTGTCTAATATCGTGTCGTTTGGCTGAGGAACTGGCATAATCTGTGAAATCTTGTGGCATTTTGTATTATGAACACAATACGCTTGAATACAGAACTAATTTACAGATCTATTGATAAAAAGTGTTGAAAGTTGAGCTGTTTAAGTGAATGAATAGAAGAAATACACAAAGCAATGTGGTTGCACTGTTGTAGGCAAGTTATATCATTTCCTATTAAAAAAAAAAAAAATGATAATAAATGCTGGAAAAAAATCGGACAAATTTGTGAACGATATACTGTACCACGTTATGAATAACCGACGAAAATTGTATCACATGGTGTTTTGCTTAACTACAGGAAGTAGCCTTGTTTTCTTTGTAATTTTTGGTTTTTTCCCCTTGATAAATCCAGGTAAGAAAGATCCCTTTGCTTGAGGATCAATGTGGAGATGCAGAACTGATTGATGTTGGCAGTCAACCACAAGACTTGAGCATTCTTTCTCCCGAATTTGCTTTAGTTTCAACCGATTCAGGAGTTGTCATACTTAATGGAACAAAAGTTGTGTCAACTGTCAACCTTGGTTATTCTGTAACAGCATCTGCAGTTGCACCTGATGGAAGTGAGGCAGTTCTGGGCGGGCAGGATGGTAAACTGCGCATATACTCCATTTCAGGAGATACACTTACAGAAGAGGCTGTGCTTGAGAAACATCGAGGTGCTATTAGTGTCATTCGCTACTCCCCAGATGCTTCTATGTTTGCTTCAGCTGATCTCAATCGAGAAGCCGTTGTCTGGGATCGTGTCTCCCGAGAGGTATTTATTCATTCACAAATATTTTCATCCTCCATTTGATACTTTAAAGCTTATTGAAATCTGTTCACTCTTTCCATCCTGAGAGCTGAGTTCCTACTATCCTTTAAAACCTGAAGTTGGATGCTGGCCATGCCCACTCTCAGCGCCCCTGCCTGGCCTTACTTTGGGACAGATCTCACTTGATCTACCTAGCTCGGCAGTGAGCCTTACCAAAACCTATGAAAATCTGTACAGTAAACATCTCTGTAGTTTGATCCATATGCCTAGGATGTGGTGTTACACAATTAGTCTGCATTATACTATCTAATCTGATTAATACAAATTGTCCATGTTGTAAACAGATAAGTGAATATCTTCTTATAAATCTGAATATTTTTTAAATGGGTACTCGGAAGGATTATGGCACTCAAAACATTTTATTGTAAATCCCAAAAAATCATCTGTGCGTGTCTTTTTAAAGAAAAGTAGTAGTTTTGGTGTCTTATTTTTATATTCTAACTAGAAAAAACCTTTTTAATTATCTTGAATATATGCGGTGATTTAAATAGGTTTATTTTGCAGGTGAAGCTTAAGAACATGTTATACCACACAGCTCGTATAAACTGTCTGGCATGGTCTCCTGATAACACAATGGTTGCTACAGGCTCGTTGGACACATGTGTTATCATATATGACATCAGTAAGCCAGCATCAAGCCGGATAACCATAAAGGGGGCTCACCTTGGTGGAGTGTATGGATTGGCTTTTACTGATGAGTGCAGTATAGTAAGTTCTGGTGAAGATGCATGTGTTCGTGTTTGGAAAATAACTCCACAATAAAGAATATGATTTTTGCAATCATGGAACAGAGTTTGAAGTTCAAGAAAATAAGAGATGTGTTGTTGTGTGAGGGGTTTGTTTGTCAAGGTTAGTCACATATTTGCATTGAAACAAGTATCAGGAAAAAGGTGTGAAGAGGAGTAAATCAGGTTTTAAGCGGTTCCGGCGTTAGAATTTGTTCATGTATATTTTCATTGTGTCTGGTCACCAAGCATGAACTGTGCTTGCAACTTGCATGTGATTCTCAGGGACTGTATTTATTTTACGACTTTGCTTGAGAAGTGTTGCAGCTTTGGTGATTTTTGGGTTGAAACTTGTCCCTGTCCAAATCTCTCATTTCAGATGCCTGTAAAGAGTTCTCAAGTCTGGAGTTTGAAAAACGCTGACCAGGTGTATCATCGCATCTGCTGGCAAGTGACTGCAATGCAAGGGGGCGATTTGGATTATGGAGGGTAGAGAATGGTTTTTGTTCTGATCCTTATTCGATTTGTTCACTTGCTAAAGAGATGTCTTTTTGAAGTATGGATTTCCAAATGTGATGTTTGTTATGGGATGTAAGTTAAGAGTGTTTTATCCGCATTGTGTATTACATTACATTGCTTGCTTTGAGATGGAGTATAGACTTTCGATAACTTCTGGTTCTGTGATTCTTGTATCTATTGCATTGTTGATTTAAGATGCTGTGGGCTTTTTAAGTTCTGTCGAAAAACATGAATAACACTTCTTTTTTTCAGATCAACAGATGGCCGGTCCTTATATTATGTTCTATGTTGCAGTTTTGTGCATGAAGAAAAGAAAATGAGCAACAATGAAAATTTATATGGTGAATTTAAATTGGAAAATAAATTGACAGACAGCGCAAATGCAAGTAAGTGGGCCTAAATGTAAGCAATTTTGTAAGCCCAGTACAAATTCAATACGAATCAGATCTGCCCCGTTACATCAAAGGAAGAAAAGAGCGCGCAAAATCCAACCAATAAAATTCAAAATAATTGCGCGGTAAAGGTTTTAACTAAAGATAAAAATAAATTATTCGCCAACGTCAGTCCCAAAGCGTTCGCTTGTCTTTCCGCCATTTTCTCAGCTAAAACCTTCTATTCTCTGAACTCTCAAATCACAAAATCAAACACACGAATAATAGTAAGATAAATGGGTATTCAGAATCTGCTCGGATTCTTGAAACCCTTTATTAATCCTGTTCATATCAAGAAATACCGAGGCAAGCGCGTAAGTTCTTCTCTAAAAATCATTCATTTCTTTCTTTTTTTTCGACATTATTTGGGGGTAACATTTGATTGATAGGTTGGAATCGATGCGTATTCATGGCTTCACAAAGGAGGTTAGATTCCCAATTTCTTTCAATTTTATTAATTTAGGTTGTTTATGTTGCAATTTTTTTTTTTTGGTGTTAAAATTTATAGAGTTTTGGTAAATTTGCAGCTTATTCATGTAGCATGGAACTTTGTCAAAACTCCAATAGCGAAAAGAAATCGCGGTACTTGCAATACTTTATGCATAGAATTGAGTTGCTTCAGCATCATAAAGTAATTCCTGTTGTTGTTTTTGATGGTGGGAACATTCCTTGCAAGTCAGACACTGAAGGAGAACGTCATAAGTAAGCTTTACTTGAATTTATGATTGCGCAATTGAAAAAGATTGAACCTTTTTTCAATAGTTTTTTGGGGATGAAATGTTTTCCGTATTGCAGAAAAAGGGAAACTAATCTTACCTTGGCAAGAGAACAATTAAGCAAAGGCAATTTGAGCGCTGCCATTGAGCTTTTTCAAGTAAGTAAAATTCTTCCGCCGATTCATTGGAATTTTTAGTTTATGACTTTGTTCCAGTTTTATTAAGCTTGTAGATGTTAATCAGCCACCAAAACTTGTTGGTACTAGCCCAATTTTGGATTTTGGATTTTTCCTTTTCTTGTCGGATGTATTGGTAATGCAAGTTTGAAAAGTTGTTAGTGATATATTCGGTTCTGAAGTATTGTTTTTTTTTTGTTTTTGTTTTTTCGTTTCATTTAGAGGGCAGTGTCGATTACCCCATCCATGGCACATCAATTAATTCAGGCAAGGCTTCCCTAGTGATCATTGTCTACTAACTGATTTCTTTGCATCTTTCGGTTTTAAGAAATTTTATATATTTCAGATCTTGAAGTCAAAGAATGTTGAATTCGTAGTTGCTCCTTATGAAGCTGATGCACAGTTGGCTTACTTGGCAAGCCTTGATGCCAAACAAGGAGGAATTGCAGCTGTAATCACAGAAGATAGTGACCTTATGGCTTATGGGTGTCAATCTGTATGTTGACTTAAATTTTTATGTCTAAACTAAACTCTAAAACTATTTTTTAACTATGCTAAAGTTGCAGTTTGCTTTTGCTGCATGTTGCTTGTATTCAGGTTCTTTTTAAGATGGATCGATATGGTAATGGTGAAGAGATAGTGTTGGACAACGTTTTCAGTTCCGTGGGCAGCATGCAAGAAAAGAAAACTTCTGTGGGCTTTGTTCCTTCCTTCCTGAATTTTAATAAAGAACTTTTCACAGGTAAGTCTTCTTCCCTTTTCGACGTATTTCCAAGACATCCACTATATGCCACATGTATCTTTCTATGTAATGCAAATGGATTTAATCATAAAATAAATGTACGCCTCTGTGCAACCATTGGCTTGCAGATCCCAGTATTGTAGTTTTATGAGAGAAATTTGTTTGAGCTAAGTTTTATATGACGAACCTTTTTATTGCCCGATAATTGATAGCCATTTGATGCTAAGCTTACCATATTATGCTATTCTCACAGGCATGTGTGTATTAGCTGGTTGTGATTTCCTTCCATCAATTACAGGAATTGGGATTAGACGAGCTTATACTCTGGTTTCAAAGTATAAGAACTTAGACCGTGTAAGTCTACTAACTGAACACTCAAAATATGATATAGAAGGTTGAGACGTGTAAATGTTCTATGATCTATCTTTGAGTTTACATAAAAATATTTGAACATAGTTTTCATGTTTTGAATAAATGAAGTTTTCTTTCCTTACATCAACTTGTCATCTTGCGTTTTGGTAAGATTCAATAAAACCATATACACCGGAAAATGAATATCAGTATTGAGTTTTCTAATCTAGGTATGAGCATGCAATTCATCCTCACAACCATTGACTTATCTAGATTATCATACTCCTAACGATCCTGAGTCTTTCTGTAAAGCCCCGGGATTTCGTCCTCGCTCATCCCAAAGTGTCGAGCACCATACTGCTCGCTAATGTCAATATTGTCCCCCTTTAGTCCCTGCAGATATCCAGCAGTAGAGGGTTTTGGATCAGGGTCCACCCATAACATGAATATTAAATTAAAGCATATAACGTATGCACACTGAGGGGCGGTACTCTCACACTGGCCTCCCAACAGATGTTAGAGGCTCACCCCTCATCCACTGAGATTATGCTGATTCTTAAGAATTAGTTTACGCTGTGAAATGTTTACACAATTTAAGCTTTTCTTAGATTAATTCGAAGTGAACACCAAATTTTACAAGATGAGTAACTCTCAAAGAATAGGTTGAACACATTGCCATCATTTTCTGAAGGTCCAGAGTATTTTTTATTTTTCTGTCAAAAACTTGATATGGTGGCACTCATTCAGGTTCTGTCAGTATTGAAGTCTGAGAAGGGAAATCAAATGCCTGAGGACTATGCGCAGTCTTTCAAAAAAGCAGTTGCAGTCTTTCATCATGCAAGAATGTATGACAGTTATTTCTCTTCATAAGAGGATTATTGGTTCCCTGGCTATATATGTCTTCTAATTACTATGTTTCGTGTAGATTTGATGCTAGCAGTAAATCTATCAAATCCATGAAGCCTCTGACAGAAGATCTTCTGCAGTCTGTTGATGGAGACTTGGATTTCCTGGGACCGTATCCTTTTAACTAAAGATGGTATTTGTGTCTGGCTCAAACAATTATGACTACCTTAAGTAGGCTCCTTCAGCACATGATAACAAAAATGATGACAATGTGGATATCAGAAACTTAGCTTCCATGTAAAAATGACTACGTAACATATGGGTTCTTCATCACCCTCCCCTTTGAGTGGATTCCATTGGGTCCATGACCAGCCACCAAGTGGCCTTACTATGGCGCCTGTGACTCTGGTCTCTCCAGATAACTCTGTCCACTTGGTCACTTGGTGGCTTCGAATCTGCCTTGTGTTTCGTATTGAGGTAGCCCTTTCTTGTCAATTCTAGCAACTGGGAACCTGGGATAAAAAATATTCAGAGTAGACCACTGCACTAAAACCACTGAGGTGATAGTCATGTTCCCAACTTAAGTCTTAAACTAAGTTTCTTACTGAAAGGATCCCTTTGGCCCTTTCCACATAATAAAAAAAATATATTATGACCCATACCACTACATGAAATTACCTCGGTGATAATAGTGTATTCATCCCATGGGGATTCATAGGTCCTTTTCTTTTTATGATTTGTATAACCTTGAGGTCCATTCCCTTAACTTGTTATAATCAATACCAGAGAAATGCCTTCATCAATAGCAACTGCAATTGCTAATGGTCACATGGATCCCATTACTATGGAAGCCTTTGATCACTTCCCTAAAGTTCAGACTGCTGTTGATTTGATCATTCAAAAATCTGACGACTTCTTGAGAGCTGATACTGGAACCCAGGAGGTAACAACTGAGGGAAGTTGTTTCACTCTATTTTCGTCTTCTGAAACAAGAGATGACAAAATGGAAGGTAAATCATTTATGTCATAGTTAATACGAAACCTTTCACCAAATTTAACTATATAGCAATGAAGTGCATGTGAATATGAACAGTTATGACTCCGAACTTGTTTGTCACCACTGAATTGTTCTGCATGTTAGTTTGATATTATAACTTTGCAATTTTACGATTATTCATAGTTGTTATTGAATGTGGTCAGTTAAGGAGCAGAAGCCTACTGTTGATGAGACTAAGTACTGCAATGAAATTTTTGCGCTCCAGAAGCTAGTTGTGCCTTTGGAAATTCCTCATAAAGCTGTCAACATAGTGGATATCAAGGAGTTTCCCGATAACAATCCATTCAAAAAAAGAAAGCTTGACAATGTACATTCGGATCAGGGGAAGAGCATTACAGAACAAATTTCAGTGGTGACTGACGACAAAACACCAGACGAAATTTTGTACCTTACGCCAGAGTCTGAAGATGATATGCACTGCAGGCCTACTAAGAAGATTACTGTTGTGATTGACGATGATGATATCATGTGCATATCACCAGAGTCTCAAAAGAGTGTAAACTCAAAGCTTACCATGAAAACTTCTGTTCATAAAGTGTTACAGAAAAAAGAGATATCGAAAAAAAGTAAAATTAGTAAAACTCCAGATAGTAACAAAAGCAGTATACTTCATTTTTTCAAACGTTTGTAATCTATTGTTTCTTTTGGTAATAATTTATGCTCCAATTTTTGGCCTATGAATTATTTGATATTTCCGCACTGTTCTTCAAACTATAAATCTGACTTAAAAAGGTTTAATAGCTTGCATGTTTGTAGGGTTTCAACTTTCAAGAGATCACCCAATTAAGTGGTGCTAAGTTTGCTGCTTTTACCAATCAAAAAAAAAAAGTTTGCTGCTTTTACATCTTGTGGGCACTACGCAGGCATTTCCTTTCGTGGCTTACTTCTAGCTTGCATGTCCCATTTTTGCTTGTTTTCAATGGATGACCATTCTAATCTTGTAGGGCTTGAGGAATGTATTCTGTGTTTCATTACTGGCTTCTAAGAATCAATGGAAACCCTTCGTAGGGTTTTTCACATAGGGGTTGAACTTGAAAGGTAGAAAGCACCACCTGGTATTATTGAGTGCTATTGGGGTCTCCCACCCCAAGGATTAGGGGTGCTCAACTTGCCCCGTGACCCGGACCCGCCCCGTTCCCCGCCCCGTTTTTTTATCCCCCGCCCCGCCCCGCCCCAATATTTGCCCCGCCCCGTATCCGCCCCAATGGGTAGCAGGGCAGGGATGGGTTTCATTGTATAGACTGAAACCCCGCCCCGTGCCCCGCCCCGTGCCCCGCCCCGTGCCCCACCCCGTATCCCCGCCCCGTTCCCCGCCCAGATCCAGCCCAGTTTCAGCCCAGTTCCAGCCCAGTTTCAGCCCAGTTTCAGCAAAAATACTTTTCCCCGTCCCCGCCCCGCCCCGTTCCCCGCCCCCCGACCTGTACAGGGCAGGGATGGGGGTGAACCTTCTTAAGCCAACCGTTCCCCGCCCCGCCCCGCCTAAGAACGGGGATTATTTGAACCCGCCCCGCCCCGCCCCAACCCCGCACACTGTTCCCCCGCCCCGTCCTGCCCCGCCCCAATCAGCACCCCTACCAAGGATGGATAAAAGTAAACTCAGATGGAGCATCAAAGGGTAATCCCGGAGTGGCAGGCTGGGGTGCAGTTTTAAGAAATGGAGAAGGCAATCTTGAAGGAGTTACTATTGGAGGTTTGGGCGTAACAACATGCTATGTGGCTGAGTCAACAACTATCATTGAGGGCATCTCCATGGCAGCAGAGATGGGATGGACGAATATATGGGTGGAGACAGACTCAGAAGCTGCAGCAACTGCATTTCGGACCAACAAAGTACACTGGAAAGTCCAGCTGCAGTGGGAAGCCATTAGAGCACTTGGGCTTAACTTGATCATTAGTGTTAACAAAAGGGAAGTCAATTTTGCTGCTGACACTTGTGCTAGAAAAGGGACATTTTTAGAGATGGGACAAAACCTTAGATGAGACAAACCTCCTTTTGCTTTACCTCTAGAAAATCCCCATTCTACGTATTATAGATTTCTTTAAATTTTGTTTGGAATGATGCTATAAATTCCATCTTTTTACTGTAGCATTCTTGTAACCCCCTTTTTTATCAATTTAATCATCTTTGAGCAAAAAAATTGAAAGGTAAATCAAAAGGTTCCTACAAACTTTTGGTTGGAAAGCCAAGTACTTCCTACAAACTTTTGTTGGAGTTGCTTGAATAGACATAAGCCATGTGATCATAAATATTTTGCATACAATATCTACTAAAAAGGACTTCTTGGAACATGGTCTGTTTCTTGAGCTGAAGAGTGAGTTATGCTTGCCATTAGGTTGGAAATTGAAAGGGATGAAAGAAAGATGAGTTTCTATAGTTACATGTAATATCCTTTTCACATTAATGTGCTCTTTTGACAAAAGAAGATTCCTGTCTGTAACTAGAATCATGTTTTTTCTGCTTTGATCCTTGGAACAATAGTCAAAATTATCCTAACCTACACAGCTCCAAGGGTTATTTTCACTTCTGTTAAGAAAAATAAAAAGAATCACCAACTCTAACTAAACCATATAGTTTAGTGTAAGCATGCAGACTTAGAAAAACTAAACAATTCTCCATAACAAAAATACCAGCAACACTACTACAACAGAAATGGATACAACTCACTCAACTCGGTCTCTTTCAGCTAACCTCTTCTTCCTTTTCCTTCTGTTGTCTTCTAATCTCCTCACTTTTTTCCTTTCTTCATTTTCATCTTGCTATTTTAACCCAAGCACAACCACCACCTCTACTACTCTATCCTTTGATGATTACTCTGCAACCCATCTCCCACCTGAATTCCTTACTGTAACATCGCCACAGTTACTACCACTTGGATACAGCGTCAACTTTGACTCTGATACTATCCATCCTCCCGTAGGACATCCATGCACTCTCTTCGCAAATGATCTGAATCGATATATGTCATACAGTGTCAATGGCTCTTGCCCTGATGATGAACTCCTTGCTCAGAAACTCCTCCTTAAGGGCTGTGAGCCTCTACCACGTCGTCGTTGTCGTCCTGTTGTTTCCCCTGACTATGTTGAACCGTTTCCACTTCCCCTCAGTCTATGGTCTACTCCCTCTGACACCTCTGCTGTGTGGACTGCCTATTCATGCAAGAATTACTCCTGTCTCGTTAACAGAAAGCGTAATAAGGCGTTTGATGACTGTAAGGACTGCTTTGATCTTGAAGGCAGAGAAAAAACTAGGTGGAAAAGTGGTGGAGGCTTAGACTTTTCAATTGATGAGGTATTTGCTACCAAAAGGCCTGGCACATTGCGTATTGGGCTCGACATCGGTGGTATGTTGAATTTTTTTTTTCAGTTTGCATTCACTTAAGTTATTTCATTCTTTAGTTATTGAATTTTGCAAATTTAAAATTTCCTTTGGTGCAAACAACAAAGAAAATCTGACCTAATAAATTGATAATCAACAGGTGGTTCAGGAACATTTGCAGTGAGGATGAAAGAGAGGAACATAACAATTGTAACAACATCCATGAACTTTAACGGCCCTTTTAACAACTTCATAGCTTCAAGAGGGGTCATACCTTTGTATGTGAGCATCTCTCAGCGACTCCCCTTCTTCGATAACACGCTGGATATTGTGCATTCCATGCATGTTCTGAGTAATTGGATCCCAACAAAGCTCTTGCATTTCTTGTTGTTTGATATTTATAGAGTGCTTAGGCCTGGTGGATTATTTTGGCTGGACCATTTTTTCTGTGTGGAGATGCAGTTGGAAGTTTACGTGCCTTTGCTTGAGAGTATTGGCTTCGAGAAGGTGAAATGGGCTGTTGGAAGAAAACTTGACAGAGGACCAGAGCTGGGGGAAATGTACATCTCAGCCCTGTTACAGAAGCCATTAAAGCAGTCTTTCTGAGTGGAATTTCTTCCTTTTTTCAAAACCACGTTAACTTGATTTTATACCTGCAAAGTAGAACTCCATTTATACGTACATATGATTACTTGAAGAAAAGCTTGAAAACCCTAATCTTTCATTTTCTTGAGAAGAAACAAGAAAGTGATTAGAAATTAATGGGTCTGGGCCCAATTTTAGTTAGATGCCATTGCCACAGTGCCACATGTGACATGACTCGGTGACTACAAGGATGATTAGTGAACTAAATCTTTAGATATCTAAAACCTACCCATGCTTTAGATATACAAAGTGTATATGATTACGAGGGTTAAAATGAATTTAAACTTTTGGTAAAGAATGTAAATACATGAAGGTGAAGGGTCTGTTTGATTTGGGCGGAAAAGCAGTTTACAGGGAAATAGATTTTATCATATGCAAATAATTGGAAAATAAAATTTTCTTAAATAACTATAGTGCTATACTGATCATGAATAATTGGAAAATCATGTAAATATGTTTTAAATGAGAGTTCATCGACATTGAACTCAAATATGTCCCAACTTGTTACCGCTTATTTTCCATAATATTATAACATGGGGAATTGAGATTTTCAGAGAAATCTATTGACCAAAGTATTAAAAAAACAAATCATAAGATATCACACAGAAAATATGGAATAAAATCAAGAAACAATATTTTAGCAAGCCCAAAGAACTACTTGGGAGCACAGAAATACTTGGGAGTCAGAAAACTAAATCAGCTTTTCAGAGAGAGAGAGCAGCTAATTATCCTTTAACCTACAGTACAAGTGTACAACCACAAAAATATAATCACTATTATTCTTTTATACAGAAAATCAGTCTGACAAATTTTAATTCTTTCATACTGCAAGTGCTCAAGAAGAACTACCACAACAAACTATATCACTAGTTCACTACACTGTTTTTTAAACATATTGGATGTTTTTACTCTAATGTTACACTGACATGCAGATATATGCCTCGAGGAAGCGTTTTGGTGAGGGTCTCACGAACCTTTACTCAATACCCTTAACTAGAGTTGCCAGAGCTCCTGCAGGCATGCTCCTCTAGAAATGCCTCAACGTCAGCGAGCGTCCAGAGTGTAAGATTTTCCCATCTAAGGTTTTGTGGCGGTATCTTGAAATTTAGTCTTCTAGCATCTCGATAACAGGGGCATACTGCAAAACAAGTGCAATCAGACAAAAGTTACATACTGCAAGAAAAAAAAACAATATATAAAATAGTATAAGGAAGCATACAAATATACATACCTCGTCATTTTCATCATAGATGTCGCACACTGCATCAATCTGCTTAAATTCCCATCCTAAAGTGGTCTCAAGTAGTGCTTTGAGTTTCCTGGTCTGTCACAGTAAATCTTACAGTTACAATGCATAACAATATAACACACTTGATTTAACTAAACAGACTGTAACTGGTAACAAACCCAAAAAGGCAACACATTTAAACTTCAGTCGTGAAGATTGAAAAGGGGATGATTGTGGGATTGTACATCATGTGGATGAGCTCAAACTTGCACCATCGTTGGCCTGATATGATCCCTTCATTTTCCAGTCAATTCTCATACATCTAAAATTAACTACCACATACAAAATTCCCACTCCACAAAAAAGTTCAGAAGTCATAATAGGTACTGCAGCATGGAATTTCCATGACTAACAATTGCGGTTAAACAAACGCATAGAATTTGATTCAAGACATTTACAACTTATTGATTCATGAAGCTAGTGAGTACTTGGTTTGCTTACTCATGTTCTGTACCATGTGAATTGAAGTAGGATATTCCAACTGAACAAGAAGTCGTGCTTATGAAATTGATCCAATCCAGTGACCCTAACTTATGAGAACTTGAAATAGGGTATAAGACTGACCAATTTAGTTCTTCCTTAAACCAATTTTCATATTGCTGTTATCATATTGATGTCAATGGATTTGAATTCATTTGAGGATGTGAAAAAGGTAAGTAAAAATTGAATTTGATGCTTAAACTAACTTTCTGAAAAGTTTCGTATGATAGCACATTTTAAGCTTGGTTTGCATGCTCAACAGCCTGCACATTATATAGAAAAAGAGGGAATAAGTCATGATTGAGCAACAGAAGAGTACAAACCCATGACAAAAGATCTCCATCAACAACTGAAGCTTCTAGCACCAACGGAAAGAACTCCTGCAACAAAAAGCCAAGTGGAACAATTAAACTGTGTTGACCAACCAACAATCAAACACTTTCGACAATGAAAAGATTTAGGTAGCCCAACTGATTGCCTACCAAAATCCATGAACTTTATATACAACTTAGGAAACACTAAAGAGATTTTGTTTTCCTAAAATATCATATATAGATAACATTGACACCTTGCAAAGATGGTTGAGAAAATTGTCCGGTGAAAACCATGAATCATCTAAGAAAAATGATGTCCCTTTTCCCCCACTGCTTGTGCTTGTATGATCTTTCTGAAGCCCGAACTTCAACTGGTAGTAAATGACTTTAACAAACTGCAAACAGAATACCCATCAGAAATTAAAACAATGATGTATGATAACTTGCTTGAAGACATCAAGTAAAACTTGTCAATAACTAGTTGAGGCCTGGTTAGAAAGTGAACATAGTGAACCTGGCTTTACACCCTCAGTTGTCCTCAATTCTTAAAAAGTATACATGTTAAGACAATCTGGACTCTGGAGAATGAAAGCCTTCACTAATGCCTGATCTAGCATTGACTTAAATAAATTTCAAATTTGATGAAAGCTCAATGTTAGTATCCTTGAATCATAAATGGCTAATAAAATTCCCATAGCGCCAAAACACTTTATTTAAAAGATCCCAAAGCAATGCCCTCTACTTGTTTAAGAAGCCTAAGACCTATATGACATCTCGGATTCCTACATACGACTAGATGGCTATTTCATACCCTTTCTTATGTTTTATTCGTCATTTCTTCTATTGAGTGGGAAAAAAAAGAGAGAGGACAGCTTTGTTTCGAGGTCGATAACTAACTGCTTCTATAACCACTTTGCCAAACAGAACAAAAACTTGAAATGAACCATCATGTTAATAGAGTTTCCAATATTACCTTTGTGAAAAGATGACTCCTCGTATGGAAAGGCTGCCAAAACAATGGCACTCATTAAGGTCATGTTGTACATACAAAAACAAATGCAGTGCTAAATAGCTCCCACCTTCAAGAATATACGAAGGTTCATAAGATTGCTAAAATCTAAATTTAATTAAACAATAAAAAAAAATGATGATCAATATCTTGAAAAAAAAAAAAAGATGTTGCTCTACAACTCACTTTCAATTTAAGCAACCATGTAATAAAGGTTGGCATTCTAAACTCTGTGAGAGGCCCATACTTGATTGATTTTTATGTTTTACTAAGAGGACCATAATTCCTGGGTTTAAATAAACTTGTACTTATCAGATTAAGGGCACAATACAAATCCTATTGAAATTCTTATGGCTGATTTTTATAATGGCTCACTAATAGGCAATAGCATGCACTAGAAGAGATAAAACAAAGTATTGCTGCTTGTCAGTGCCATCCAAAGTATGCACAGAAGATTGCAAAATTCTTCCAAATAAACCTAAAAGTAAATATGAAATTTGATATTAGTTGAGGTGTAAAGGCCTATTGAAAAAGAAGTTTAACTTACTGCTTCCGTACAACTAAATAAAAGGCTAACCAAGGCCTTCCACTGAAAAAAAGCTTCAAGTGATTGTCCCATCTGCATGTTATATGGATGTCATAAAGATGTAGATAAGATTGATCGGCATGAGAATATGTATGTTCAGTGTCAGCATACCAAAAAAGCAACAAATGCAAATTGCAGCTCTCCCAGAAGCAAATCCTCAGCATCTCCAAATTGTTTCATCAGTATAGTCTCCAATAATTGTGTCTGAAGAAAAAAGATGCAATACTCATTTGAATCAGAAACAATTAGTTGACGTATGTTGATGCTTTTAGGACTATGTCTACAAATTACTTTATCGATTAGAAGATCTTTACAATAAACTTTCAAATGTAAATACAGCAAGTACCTACTTTGTCAAGGTTCAAAGAAGTAAGTTCTTGTCCACCAATTCCCTTATGCTTGACGACGCGTGGAATTACTGTATAGTAGCAATGCTGTTTATCGGTTCTATCAGAATTTTTTGAATACTTAGTGTTCCTTAACTGTTCTTCCAAAGCTTTCTCCATAGTTGACTTTGGAGCCCAATTGATAGCTTCAGATTCCTGTGAAATTGTAATTTCTCCTCCTATGGGTTCTGTTGAGCATTAAACTTAACCAAATGAGATAAAGTTTGAACCAATAGAAGGAGCTCATTTTTGTAATATTGCTTAAAAATTTGGGGGTACTAGAAAATAGTATAGATAGAGCAGAATAAATTTGAAGATAATTGAAAGCATACCAATCCGATCAATGGTACTCTTTGTAATGTAGTTCGAAAGCTGTATCCAGTCCCCAGAATGGTTCAAATCATAAGGACCAAGCTGATGATCGAGCTCCAGCTTTCTTACTCCTGTGATATATCTCTCTTCCTAAGAAAGTTACAATGCAAATACCATCACAAAATCATGTTATAATTCATTTAAAGATGCTATAAGCCTATTATTAAAACCAAAAGAACTACTTTAACAAATATTTTTGTGCTTAGAAGGTAAATGATAACAATACAAGTATACCAGTAATTTTTAAAATCCCATTACATTAATTGATATTAAACACCTTTGTGGCATATAATTGTTTAACAAACTAAAGTGGCCATTACTTCAGAATGACATCAGCTTTAACAACATACTGACCGTGCTATTGCTTAGTGTCGATAAAAGAATAATTTACAGGTTTCAATTTTATCCATTACGGGAGTAATCTTGTAGCTACATTGGAGTTGAGAAGTCGACTCTATCAAACAATTACGGATGACATGAGTGAAAAATAAACAATGTGTCCAACATTTTCACTATTAGAACTTTTCTAGAATAGAGAATGAGAATGTGTATGCAATCCTAAACTCTTTTGTGTCATATATATGTATATATGAATCAGGATAATAACCTCAAACCAAAGAATGACACAGGTATTGTGTCCAAATAACACAGACAGCAATGAATGAGAAATAACATTCACAGTTTGGTGTATCAAATAATTGTGTTACAAACATCAGGCATCAGACATCATTCGCCGTTTAATGGAACACATATACTGTATAAAACTTTGCCAAAACAATGAACATGTAGCAAATAACCCAATAGTTACATACCTCTTCTTCTGATACTTTGATCAACCGCTCTTGTTGTTGATCCCATTTACGAACAATAACCTGTTGCAGACAGTGCTAGTCCATTAAGTTTACTCCATACGCCAACACATCAATCATATGTTACTCCAGTCTCTAAGCATTGGTTGATGTACATGAAAGATGAAGGAGTAAATGAATCATATACCTCAGACGGTTGAGTATGAATGAAAAAACCCACTATTGGTGAAAACTCACTACCGCTCCTGGAAGTAAAACGTTAAACAAAATCTAAGAGACAAGTTCAATATCCTACACTAATTTTATCAATTCAATTCAAACAACAACAACGAAATCGATTCGAAAAATTGAAGAAATTAAGTAACCTGTTTGAAGAACTATAGTAAACAAAATGAGGACCAGGAGGAATCATCTTTATACCCTTAAATATAGGTCCAACTGAAAACACCTGGAATAAAAACCAAACAAATACTTCAATTTCTATCATGAAAACCTAATTTTGAAGAAAATTTGGGGATTTATTTACCTGAGTATCAATACCGAAAAGTGTGAACTGAGGAACATCGAGAAGAAGTAGTGTTGTTCCTTGTTTCACCATTTCTAGTGCTGTTTCTGAATACATTTGCACTTCTTTCTCTCTCGATCTCAATTTCGTATTTTCTCGAACAAATTGGCGGGAGTAGGTTTTGCCGTTTTGCTTACTTCTGTAAATTGTCCAGAAGTTTCTCGACTTCTTTAGCACCAGTCGGACGGTAGGGTCAAATAAGAGATTTCATCTTTTTATTGGATCGGGCTTATTAAGGCTGAATTAGTGATCCACGCTCGGCCCATTAACACTCATGTCTAGAAAAGCACATTGCAATCGGCGCCAAATCAGCAACAGATCAGCAAAATCCACCCTGAAAACCACAAAATCCATCGGTGGTTTAATATAGAACCGTGAAACAGTGGGGACCAACTTTGACTCTTTGAGTTGTGAGGGAGAAAGAAATGGGGAAGGAGAAAGAAGAAGAACAAAAAGGGGTTGAAGCAGAGATAGAGAGAGTTGGGGGAGAGAAGAAGACGAGAGAAAGAAAAAAAAAAAAATCAAAATGGACGGACGGACACGAATTTTGGTTCCACCCGAAGTATAATTGACCTCTTAAAGTCGGTCGATAATGGTGGTGGGCATTTCCCAATCGAGAGGTGAATTTGGAGATTCGGACGACAATACAACATAGTGACTGCCGTATGGGTTTTTAACCAACGCACGACACTTGGACTACCGTATGGGCCTTTAAGTTTAATAAATCCAATTATTTTTCAGTTAGTCTATATTTTGGTTTAAATATGCTCACGGCATAGTTAGTGTTGTATGGCTTTTAGAATATGTACGCACGACGTAAGAACTAGGGGTGCTGATTGGGGCGGGGCAGGACGGGGCAGGGAACAGTGTGCGGGGTTTGGGCGGGGCGGGACGGGTTCAAATAATCCCCGTTCTTAGGCAGGGCAGGGCGGGAACGGTTGGCTTAAGAAAGTTCACCCCCATCCCTGCCCTGTACAGGTCAGGGGACAGGGAACGGGGCGGGGACGGGGAAAAGTTTACAAGGCATAATGGCATATCATAAAAAAAAATGGATAATACTATTTTTTTTTTTTTTTTTTTTCAGGTCCAACAACTAATATATAGTTCAACCTTCAACTTGTTTACTCTGGTATCTCTAAAGCAGTAACATAAGATTGCAAAATTAAAATCACAACCAGCCAGACTAACAAAAGTAAGACTTCAAAGACAAAATATCAAGCTGCTTGTTTCTTCAGTTTTGCAAGTTCTTGCCTGATTGCTCCACCTCTCTTATTTTAGCTAACATGAGTTTGAACCTATCAAAGTCATTCAGAGAAGCCCTCCTCTTCTGCACAATCAGCTTCCTGCCCCACGAGCTGTTCTCCCATTTGTTCTTGACATCTGCAGCTTCCATGGCCTCTATCAGATTCTTCTTTTTAGGGACCCTGCCAATTTCGATCTTGATGTCTGTCAACGAAAGCCTTTTAAAATGAAAGGCATTTTCATTTAGACGGGGAACTGGGTAGGGATACAGGGCGGGGAACTAGGCAGGGGCACGGGGCGGGGGATACGGGGCGGTGGCACGGGGCGGGGTTTTAATCTATATAATGAAACCCATCCCTGCCCTGCTACCCATTGGGGCGGATACGGGGTGGGGAAAATATCGGGGCGGGGAGGGGAGATAAAAAAGGTGCGGAGAACGGGGCTAGCCCGGGTCACGGGGCAAGTTGAGCACCCCTAAGAACTGCCTTATGGTTGTTTAAGAGTTTAAATAAAGCATATGGCTTTGGAACTGCCGTCCCAATCAGTTATAGAAGGTGGTCTCTTTAAGTGCATCATTATGCCAGACTACACATGTTATATCTTCACCCCATAAAACCACATAGGAGAACCTGGGGTCAGGAGTACCGAATAAGCCAGAAGAGACAGAATATACGAATCACGTGGAAGACACGTGAGCAGACATGGAATACAACTAGACTAAAGAGCTTACACGTAGGGGTAAAGAACCATCATTGGATTTAGGCAAGATCCGGCGGACATAACGAGATGCATGCTACACTCTATAAATAGGTAGGAACCCTAAGGTTAAGGTATATTTTTTCACTTATTCTATACTGTTTCATTACGTCTTTTTTTCCTTCTCACTTGAGACTAACTTGAGCAGTGTTGGAGTGCTAACACCGATATCAACACCGATGTGAGCATCCAATTATGACAGACTTCATGATGTAAGCTGCTGGACAGACTTACAGTCTCTAAGATGAGCTTCCCCACCTTGGTAGCCTATTGGTGGTCTCTCCCACCTCCCCATTGGGAATTCCCTAATACCTGTAGGTAACCATCCTAACGTTTATATTGTTTTGCCAAAAGCCGAGGTTATGTGGTAGTTGGGCCCAAGCCCATTTTACATTAAAGACATAGTAACATAATATTTGGGCCTATGCCCATTATATATTAAAGATCCATCTCTTTTGTACTTCTGTTGTCTATATATACAAAATCTTGTAGCCCGTTGGCTTGCAATTAATTACAGAGAAAACTGAAAGGAAAACAGTGTTTGATTTGATGATCCAAGAAAAGTTCTAAAAACCTTTTCCCGCCATTAATTTTCTCAAGATTAGGGTTTTGAAGCTTTTGTTCAAGTAATCATCTGTACGTAATGGAGTTGGGCCAAGACGAAAGGTTGCATAAAGGTTCACAGAAAATTGAGATCAAAGATTACACCAAGTTGAAAGGTTCAGGGATTGGAACAATGATTAAAATTTACTACTTCACTTTTGGTGGACACGGATGGATGATCTACTTCTATCCGAATGGCGTTACTGTTGACGACAGAGAATTTGTTTCATTTTTTATTGATATGATCGATGACAGGAAGAAACAAGTGAAAGCTTTAATTGAGCTAAAGCTTGTTGATCAGAGTGGGAAAGGGAATGATGTTTCTTTCAAGAATTCTACATCTTTTTCCATGAAGGGAAGAGGAACAAGCTGGTAAGATTAAGATTCATTTTCGCGTTTTCTTGTTCTTGATTTTATCAATTTCAATTGATTAGAGCCAGTGAGTAGAAGGGCAAATAGCATAAATAATTCATCATTTTCATTGGAATGGAGTTGTCATTCTTTATAATAATGATACCCATTACCCACCCTTTGAATGTCCTTCTGGTTTTATTATCTGAATTTCTTGCTTCAATCTTTGTGCGCTTTTTGCATAATTTCAATTGTCATTCTTGATTTATTAATCTTTGTTGTGTGTTTTATATTGTTTTCCAGGGGTTTCAAGCGCTTTTATAAACGAGCAAATCTTGAAAATTCGGATTTTCTCAAGGATGACAGCTTAGTAATTTTTGTTACTATTGGAATTGTAGTTTCAAAGATATCTAACTCCTGGAGGGTATATGTCCCAGAATCTGATATGGGAAGGTATATTGGTAAACTACTAAACAACCGTCTAGGTTGCGATGTTGTATTCAATGTGGCTGGGGAAAATTTTCATGCTCATAAGGTGGTGCTGGCTGCTTGTTCTCCATACTTTCGAGATCAATTTTTTAAGGCCAACAAGGCAGACATGGTTGAGGAGGGTGAAATTGTTGTTATTAAAGATATGAAGCCTGAAGTTTTTAAGGCCATGTTGCACTTTATATACACAGGCACTTTACTGGAAGATGGCATGTTGGTTGAGTTTATCTCCTCATCCGAAATATATGATGAAACTCTGCTGGGGGAAGCAGAATTGCATGGTTTGGAAGGATTTAAATTGAAGTTCTACTCTTATCTCTGGGCCAATATATCTGCGAATAACGCTGCTAAAATATTTACCTTTGCAAACCGCCATGATGATGCAATGGAGTTAAAATCTGCTTGCCTAAGTTTTCTCGTTGAAAACCTTGCAGCAGTTGTGCAATCCAATGGACTCAAGTGTCTCAAAGAAGATTTTTCACTGCTTCATTCGGAAATCTTCCAGATGGTGCCAGGTGCTGAGGAGAAATATAGCAGAGGTGAAAAGATTCAAAATTCATGGACCCGTCTTTCTGATTTCAGATATGATCTTGGTGTGCTACTAGAGGACCCTGTGGGTTGCGATGTTGTATTCAACGTGGCTGGGAAAAAATTTGATGCTCATAAGGTGGTGTTGGCTGCTCGTTCTCCAGTATTCCAAGATCAATTTTTTGAGAACGGCCAGGCAAAAGCAATGGATGAGAGTGAAATTGGTGTTTCAAATGTAGAGCCTGAGGTTTTTAAGGCCATGTTGCACTTTATATACAGAGATTCTCTATTGGTTGACAATGAGTTAAATAGGCCAACCGCCTCATCTTCCAAGTCCTCGGCATTGGACACATTTGTTGCAAAGCTGTTTGTGGCGGCATATAGGTATCGTCTGACAAGACTTGCATGTATGTGCCAGTCTCATCTCTGCAAGGATTTATCTGTCATCTCCGTTGGTGAAACACATGCCTTAGCTGTCAGCCATGGTGCCACAGACTTAAAATCTGCTTGTCTACACTTTGCCCTTGAAAACCTTACAGCTATTTTGCGTGTAAATGGGCTGAACTACCTCAAAGCAAATTTTCCATCGTTGCTCTTTGATGTCAGGATGGAAGAATGCAGGAGGGAGTTGGCGATGATGTATACAAAAGGAGGGTAAGGCCTCGTACTTGACTTGGGGCACTGTTATAAACTGTGAAGCACTTACTTCATAAAATGATATCCATATTTTCCTTTTAAAAGAAAAAAAGGGAAAAATAGAATTCCAAACTAACTCACATTTCAATATCGTAGTTGTTGTTTTTTTGGGGGGGTTTGGGTAAAGATAGATAGATAGATAGATATGATTTGTATCTGAGATTTAGAAAAGAATTCCATGTATTGAAGGCAGGGTTGCCAACTTTCACTATGCAATACTGTAGTTATTTGAGTGCTTTGGATACAAAAACTTTTACAGTTTCAATTAAACGTCTTCAGAATTTTGTGATTAGATTCCCTGAAACAATTTATTTACTGGGCATAACTTGTGAGCAATGATTAATAATAGTATATATATCCTGTTTGAATATTGGTTTGTCGGTATGAACAATGTTTAAACCTATTTCCTGTTTCCTGTCGGAAATTTGATTGTTTGGAAGGTTCAGAATTTATATCCTATCGGAACGTTTATAGCCTTCTGATCACTAATTGTGGGTTCACTGTATTGGAATTATATCTCTTGTTGTAGCCCAAGAAACAGGATGACAGTAGTAAACCGTCCTGCAGCTGAGATAAAAGTACCCGCATTACATACAATGCTTCCCCACTTCCCCAGCAGAGTGGAATGAGAGTGGATGAATTAGTAACAAGAAATGCTACCACTCCTCTCTAGTTAAGGTTGAACGACCTGCTTAACAATCAGCTTAAGCCAGATCATTGTAGTACAATTAACTGTGTGTTACCATGAACTGTATAACATGCATTACACATTGACCTACAACTATAACTTTTGCAATGGTTGCTTTACAAATTGCAAAGTCCCAAGGCATTCACAAAGCCCCTGTATGATTTCTAATTTTATCCATTATTAAAGTTTTGCTAAAAGATGTGGGCGCTGCCCCGACAAAAGCAAATGTGTTATATAGCTCAAAAATCAACGTACCATCAAACAAAAGTTCAAGATTGACGTTCAAATTCTCAAACACTAAGAAGATTAAGGGTATATGAAACAAACTACCAGGTACACATATCTACATTCTCTTAGTTGTGTTGAAAAAAGGCATGAAGGTTCTTATAACTTCCTCATACATTCCTCTCTTGTGGTCTACTGCCTGTAACAGAATTCCCATGCCCCTATTAGTTTATCAATCAACAATGAAGTAGTTCAATTAATGCAGAACTGTGTTTCACAAGCATGTGTTTTGGAAGCATACCTGGTCAACGACTTCCTCGGGGCTAGCCCATTTCCATTCAGGGTCAACCTCACTACTTGCTATTTTGACCTCACTGTCATCTGAAATCATTCTCATAAGAAACCTAGCAACATCAAGTGGATTATGTTGTAGAGTCAGTCACTTTCTCTGTTATGGTTGAAAGTGTTGAGTTTCTACTAAAAATAAACCTCACCACTTTTGTGCATGCCCATGCCATTCACCTCTAGACAGACGGTTAACTTTGGCCTTTACAGAAGGAGGAAACTCATAGGTCAACCAACGTGGAGCCTGCTGATGCCAGACTTGGGTTAGAAGTATGAAATATAAATACATCTAACATACTAGTCCTATTAAATCAATCTTTAGGACTAACCTCTGTAATAAGTTCAGTCGACACTACTCCAGTCTCTTCTTGTAATTCTTTAATTGCTGCGGATAGTGGATCCTCGCCATCTTCAATAGCCCACTACAACCAAAATGCCAATGAAAAATCAGATTAGGAGCAAACAAACGTTATTGAAGGCAAAATTTAATTACTTTTTCTTGCCGTCATAATTGTTACAGATACAGGGAAATATATACTGTGATACCAGCCATAGAAAGAAGCTCAAACTCTCAAGACATCAGCCTCCTTGTATATAGGAATGGTACTAGCATTAGAGCAAAGCATATGAGAAATTTAATACATTGATAGAGATGAATTGCATAGTGTTGTTTGGGCAGTGCGGATTGTGGCCTATCCGTTATAAACATTCTCAACACTGCTTTGAAGCAGTATACAGTATTTGTTCTCTCAAGTATATTAAACTGCTGAATGGTTTTCGAACAAGTGCAATTACCTGAGGCATCTGCCAAACTCCAGGCATGTACAATTTCGAAGCCACAAAAATCTGCACGAAAACAACAGAGTTACCATTGATGCTTCTGAATAGACTTTGAAACTTTACATTTCTCAAGCAACCGAACTATATAAGTGCAGGGACAAAGAAAACGGAAGCAACCGACTGAATTAGTCTTCATTAAAAGAAAATATATACGAAGTTTTCTTGTACAAACTACAACATAACCTGCTTTTTAATTATAAAAGAAGACTGGTAACAATTTCACTCATTTTGTTGAAATTATTTCATTTCCATGTGTACCAATATCAGTCTCAGGCTCTCAGCAATTAAAACATTATTCTAGACCAGATCTTCAGTAAAAGGCAATTCCTTCCAACCAGAATACTTCAAAGTTCAAACTACTATATCTGGATCCATAGGCAATTTCTCCTTAATCAGAATACTATAATTCAAAGTTTCAAACCATCTCAACATTCTTTTTGCATCTTTGAATGCTGAAAGCAATCCTTCCCCTCCAATCTTTTTAAGGGACACCTACCACTTGTCCACTTCCATATATCTTTCTCTAAAAGGAATATATATTTTTCTTTTAAATTAAATAAGGGAAAATTTGCGATAACCCCCTAGATTTTGGTCACTCTTGGCAAGAACCTCCACATTTGTCCATTTTTGGCGTTAACCCCCCAACCCCCCAAATTAGACCATGTATTGCCCAGTTTACCCCTGACCCCTCATATTTGAGTAAACCCCCTAATTTATCATTAACAGAAGTTTACTAACACATGTTAACTCCGTTAACAGAACCCTTATTTGCCTAAACCCCCCGAAAAGTAAAAAACTGAAAAATAAAATAAAATAAAATAAAATTTAACTGGACCAGGTAGATCAGAGTTGATTTTACTTTTGTTTTTAAATTTTTAACTATCGGCGGGTTTTCACAAATATATGTTTCGTTAACGGAGGTTAACGATTGTTGCTGAACTTCTGTTACTTAAATTTGGGGGGTTTAGTCAAATAATATGTGATAGGGGTATATTGGACAAAAAAATTGCTGAAGTGGGGGGTTGGGGGTTAACGCCAAAAATGGACAAATGTGGGGGTTCTTGCCAAGAGTGACCAAAATCTAGGGGGTTATCGCAAATTTTCCCATTAAATTACCCTATGTTCTGAGATACTTTAAAAAGATATTCCTATGATTTAGTAATTTAGTATCACCCCCATATTACTTTTAAGTAACTGCTCAAACACACACTTAAACTTCATATAAAATCATGAACTTATCATAACATAAGATAAGCAAATATGATCTCAAACTTATCAGTTTCTTTTTGCTACCATTATTTTTTTACTAAATCAATTATGTTTAAGTAATCTAAGAAATCATAAAGAGCAACTCAAACTTACACAAACACACAAAAACTTTGAAAATTAAAAGCACTCATATTCTAAAAAAAACTTCAGTTAAAAAACCATGAAAGTTGAATAGTCCAGTTATTAAGATTATGATCATAACACTAGTCCAATATAATTGAATCTAAAACAGTATATAAAATACCTGATTTTGAGAATTAACAAGACAAACACCAACGTTAGGTCTGTATCCAGTTGGAACTCCTTCCATATTTTCTGTTCAAAATCACAAAGCTAGAGAGAGAGAGAGAGAGAGAGAGAGAGAGAGAGAGAGAAGAAGAAGAAGAAGAAGAAGAAGAAGAAGAAGAAGAAGAAGAAGAAGAAGAAGAAGAAGAAGAAGAAGAAGAAGAAGAAGAAGAAGAAGAGAAGAATGAAAGTTACATGCCTAAACCTGCGCACAAAGGAAGTATAAAGTGAAGGGGGAGAGAGAGAAAGATTGTGAGAATAAAAGAAAGTAATACTAGTAATAAAGAAGTAGTGTGAGAGAGAAGTCAGCAAGAATCTCAAAGAAAAGTTGGCGCACAATAACAAAAGGGGCCAAAGTGGTGTTTTGCGTTATGTTAATTGAAGTCAAAACAGAGGAAAAACAGGGTGATGGTGATGATGGTGTGGGAATGAAGAGAATGTGAAGAATCTTATTATAAGGTAAAGTCGTTGACTTATTACAATGAGATAGTGACTTTATGATATCTTGTTTTTAACTTTTTGCTAATTTTATGTTCAAGTGTCAAAGTGTGTAATCTTGGTTCAGTGACTAGTCTAGTAGTGCGTGGTGGACTGGTGGGGGTTTAGAAATGTAGACAAGTCTGGATCTTTCAGTTTTTTTAGTGGAAGCTGGCTGGAAGTACAATTTGGTTGTACCATGTCAATCTTATCTAATGTCAAGATTGTTGGGAATGAGCCTGTGGCTCAGTGGTAGCACCCCTCTTACAAAGTGGAGAGGTCGTGGGTTCGAAACACGTCAACAGCGGATTGTTGATATAAGTTTTTACATGTAATTTAAAAGGGGTAGGGGTCCCTTCAACCTCGCTTGCCAACAAAAAAAATGTAGCTTGTTTCATTTTGACATTTTTAAGCTTGTAATGTGATGGCGGTCATGACCATAGATTAAATCATCATATAGTTATATATAGGCACATATATTTCCTAGTGTTGGTGTTAGTTTATATTGCCTAATATACAGGAGTACAGGACGCTCCAAATTTTAGGATCCACATGGAGTCACCGCCTCGACCAAAGGATGCTTGCCAGAGAAAGAATAAGCTAATGGATAGTTCTGAAAGCTGCAGATCATTGAGTGGGGACATCAGACATGAAGTGGGTTGAACAATTTGAGCAGTCTCCATTTGTCATCACCAGGCAAAATGCTGATAGTGCGCAAATATTTGCCCTCAAAAACATGTACAGATGGTGGTAAAGCGTAGGGTTCGATCGACTTGTCTTTGGCTAGCTCAACCTCACTGAGCTACTCATGCTTTGGCAGTCGCCTCGACCCCTCGAGCTTGTTTCTTTCCCAGTAATGAGTCAAGGTTGAACATATGGAAATTTGACTGGCTCAGGTTCAATGATATGCCAGCGCCCTGCAGAAAACCTACATTTCTTTGTTGCAGTGTCGCTTCCTTCAATTGTTAAGTTGGACTTGGATGTATCCATGAGCCAAGATGGGTCATATCCAACCCAAAATAACTAATGAAATTATATCACATTACATTTGATTTTAAAAAGATAAGGTCCGGGACCCTGCATCCTTTTATTGTTTATCATCATGATTCATGATGAGTGACTGGGAGAGTGTAATGAAGAATAGTGGCACTTTTCTCTTATCCAAATTTCATAACTGAAACACATTTCTCCAATGGCTTCTTTGTTTGTATCTCCACCTTTTGTATCTCACCCAATTTCAAGAACTCAACAATATTTGGTATCATCATCTTCTTCTTCACAACCACCAAGTCCACAAACACCTACACCACCACAATCTCAATCTTTAAGTACAAGTTCATCTGACCAACAACCACCACTTCCTGTTAAGCCTACCAAGCCAACTACCAACTACAAAACCAAAGCTGACTCCACAGATTGGATTTCTTCAAGTATAACAAGGAGGTTTGGGCTTGGTGCTGGTCTTGCATGGGTTGGTTTTCTAGCTGTTGGTGTAGTCTCTGAGCAGATTAAAACTCGTCTCGAAGTCTCCCAACAAGAATCAAATACAAGGTTTGTTCTTCAATTTATGCCTGGCAATTTATGTAATCTAAATTTTGCAGGTTATTGCATTGGCATGTTGTTTATACCAACTTGATGAAAAATTTATCTAAGGTTATTAGGATCTGTTTTATGTAATTTCGCAGAGACGTTGAAAAACAAGAAGAGGTTTTGCTGCCAAATGGAATAAGGTATATAATATAAACCCCTTCTTTAATCTTTTGTTAATTAACTGCACGAAATGTGATGTTTAATTACACGTAGGGTGTTACCATATTAGGGTATATGATTATATAAAGAGGATTAGTATATGGGAAAGTGGTTTCATCACTTAATTATTGGTTGTGTGTGAACCAATATGTATTGGACTATTGGCCATGCAATTCCAATGCAGTGTTCCATAATGCACGCTAAGCTAATTTGGTGTCAATACTCAATACATGCAATACATATGATGCCATATTTGTGCAGTGCATTGCATTGTGTATAATTTTTTCATGCCTTGTGAACCTAGCTTTTGTGTTTCAAACAGGTACTATGAGATTAAAGTTGGTGGAGGAGCCACTCCAAGGGCAGGAGACTTGGTTGTGATAGATCTTAAAGGAAATGTAGAAGGCAGTGGACAAGTGTTCGTTGACACATTTGTTGGAGAAAGAAGACCGTTGGCTTTAGTTATGGGATCAAGGCCTTATACTAAGGGAATGTGTGAAGGAATTGAATATTTGCTAAGATCCATGAAAGCAGGAGGGAAAAGAAAAGTTATAATTCCCCCTAGTCTCGGCTTCGGAGAAAAGGGCGCAGAATTAGGTTCAGGTGTGCAAATACCTCCATTTGCAACTCTGGAATATATCATTGAGGTTGACAAAGTATCAATTGCACCAGCTTGATTGAAAGACTATGTCTGGTCTATAGGAATAAAAAAAACAATGTCATAACGTTCAAAAATTATCCAATTATAAAGATTTCTTATCCAGATTTGTTGATAAATTTGTTTTTTTATTCCTTAGCAGACTATGGTTGGTCCGGTCTCTATGTAAAGGTTAAAGCATCTCTATTCTCTAACACGCAGCTGCTCAGAAGCCCTGCGCCCCTGCCTGTATGTGTGTTGGATATCACATCCTTGCATTATTATCAGAATAATATCAGAAAAAGGAAGGCAGAAAATTGACACCTTACCCTTCTTATTTTTACAAGTTGAGTAGCATTTTTCCAATAAAAAAATTGCTAAAAATAACAAATAGAAAACTGTTACAGATGCTCTTGCTTCACTATGTCTTCACATTATTATGTATTACACAGATTTATTATTTAATCATTTTTTTAAAAAAAATTGGAAAAAAATTGCTTAATTTGAAAATCTCTCTATATCAATTCATCAAAATCAAAATAATTGAAGGCTGGATGAAGGAAGCTTGGTTTGATGGCTTGAAACCGCGTTGAACGGTAGAAAAGGTCATAAAGGAAGTCAAGATAAGCGTTATGGGCATGTGAAGAGAGCCAGAGTCCTCACAAGCCTGATCTTCTGTCATAAGCTTGTTGCCTTTTGCAGTGTATTTTTGTTTTTTAACTTCTTCAGAAATCAGAAAAACTTGCTTTTTCCATGAACACTGCAAGCATCATAAATTCATAACAATAACAAAAAAGAAAAACTACTAATAATATTAATAAGAACTTCATTTAGAACTAAAACAAAGAGCTTTCTACATGATCATAGCTAGAAATCCAAATTAAAAATTCCTAAAAGAGAAAATGTTGTGCTTAGAAACAACAACATAATTATAAGAATTTTTTTCCCAGCTAAAGTGCTAAACTTCATCATCTATCATAAACCGTTAGGTTTGATAAAAGTTAAGAAAGATGTAAAACTATTGCAAACCATTCTTCATCATCTTCTTAAACTCTTCGAAATTGACATAACCATCACCATCAGCATCAACAGAACTAATCATACGACCACAATCTTGAAGAGAACATTTTTCACCCAAACTTTTTAAAACCATATGAAGTTCAGTAGCAGAAATCAAACCATTTTGATCTTTATCATACATATCAAAAGCATCTTTCAATTCTCTAACACCATCATCATTAATATTTTCACCATTAGATCCACCACCACGATGAAACTCAGCAAATTCATCAAGATCAATAAAACCATCACCATCTTTATCTATCTCTTCCATCATTTGTTGAAGTTCTTCATCAGTTGTATAAGAACCTAAAGCACGAAGAACATCACCAAGTTCTGTTGATGATATCTTTCCATCACCATTAGAATCAAAACAATTGAAAACTTTCTTCACTTCATCCATGTTTTCAAGAAGTAAGGATGATTTCGTGCTGTTGCTTCGACTCATTGTTAGGGTTGAAATGCAAATGCTCAGTAACTCTCTGTTTGAAAGTTTGAAGAAGTGATCAAATCAAAGTAAGGACGAAAAAGAGGGCGCTTTATGTATAGAATTTAAAGAAACACGTTAACGCGTTTAATGGTAATGAAGAACGCGGTTTTATAGGTCGTGGAAGGTCTAGAATATGTATCGGATGATCTTAGTGGGACCACCAACTTGTCCGTGGGGACTTTATTTGATTTTTAAGAAAGTGTTGGGATCCGAAGACTCTATTTAATTTTAAAGATTTTTGGACATACCCCATTTGAAAGTCAGAAATTTGAGAAACCCCCGTTTAAAACAATAAAATTGAAATAGGGAGACTTATTCGTTTCTTATTGAAAAAGATTTTGAAATCAACAAATTCTGGACAAAAATATCTACCCTAATCATAATATGATTTTAGGTCAAATCATATATAAAATTTTTTTTTTTTCACAAAACACTATAACCTAGGTAGAGAGTGATTAACCCTAGTGGAAAAGGGCAAAGTCGGAATTGCACAAAATTTTGACACTATGATTCTACCTAAAATCATAAGTCTTTGTCTTTTTCAACAAGTCAACAAAAACTGCATATCCTTTTCAACCATGACTTTCAAAGAGATTGTCCTTATGGAGGGTTGACTCAAAAGAGATTGTCCTTCTCACCAAGAAAAACATGATTGATGTCCTTCACAATAGTTACTTGATTGAAATACCCCATTTCAAGATGTGGTGTTAACTTAACAGTCCATCATAAAATTAAGGGTAATATCACCAAAAAGCCTCATGTTTAGGTGCCTCTTTCCCAATAGGCCCTGACATGGGGTCATCTTCTCAAACAAGTCCTTACCCCATTTTCTTTTATTTTGTTTTACTAAAATACCTTTTGTACTAAAGACAAAAGAAAAAATTAGAATATAAGATAAATAAGAAAGAGACAAAAATATTTTTTTAAATATTAATTAAAAAAATTTGTTATATCTTTACTACCTTATAAAGAGAACAACCCCGTGAATAGTTATATGACGTCAGCGATATCCTCCCGTGACCAGACACAAAGCTTGCGACACGTGTCTTATTTATGGGCCTCTGTTCCTATTTCCCACTAAAAACCCATATTTAAGCCCAACATCTCCCCAAAAACCCAGATTTAAGCCCAACATTATAAATGGGCTTCTCTTTCTGTTTTCCCCAAAAACCCAGATTTAAGCCCAACATCTTATGATGTGAACTTCTTTCTTCTATCTTCTCTCAGCCTACTACTTGCAATTTGTATTGTAAGTGTTTTTTTTGTGTTTTTTTTTTGTTTTTACTTCTTTTTCTACACATCTAAATTATTAAATTACCCAAAGAAAAATACCATAATATTTTTATATGTATGACAAAAAATCATGCTCCAACATAAAGTTATGCGCGAAGCGCGTATAGCTACATAGTTATTTGTAACTTGTATATCTTTTGATTAAGAAATTAAAAATCAATATCTCGACGAAAAAAAATAAAAAAGATCTCGACGAGATCTATCTAACAAAATCTCACGTGGGTATGAAAAAAATAAACATGTAGTTTTTATTTTTTCGATAATTTTTTCTTTATATACTGTAAGGGTCTTGTCCACTAAAACATTGATTGTTATTCTCTAAACAATATAGCTTTATCCTCTAAATAAGCTATTGTATCCACTTAACATGCAATTTTACGAAATCACATTATATATTGAAAAGTGTTGAGAGGTGGATTAAAGCTGGTTATCAAAGTATATTGGTCATGGTTCCATATATATAACTTGATTTTGTGGAAAAATAAGAATGCATGAGTGTTTAAACAAATGAAGATTATCAGTTTCAATGATGGTTAGAAAGTACATGAGTCTGTGGCTCAACGGTTGCATCCATCTCACAAAGCAATATCCTCGAAATTGTTTTGTTATCTTCTAACACCAAAGCAATATCCTCATGAGGCAAGGGGAAGAGACACCTAAACATGAGGCTTTTGGGGGATATTACCCTAAAATTAACTTACGACTTTTAAAGCTCTTTTGTCTTAAAATGGGGTATCTCAAATTTCGACTTTCAAATGGGTATGTCTAAAAATCTCTTAATTTTATTAAAAAAATTAAAAAATACACATTTTATTAATTTCAATCCATTCTCTGGGGACAGTTAGTAGTGGGAAACCATTAACCTTTTTTTTCAATTATTTTCAAGAAAAAGTGCTATATTAACTTTTTTGATTTTTTGATTTTTTTCAATATGTTGGATGTGAATTGTATGAAGCTTGTAAATACATTACATAAAAAAGAACAAGTCGTGATGGAGATTGCAAAATAAAAGTAAATAGACACATGAATTTTACGTGGTTCGGCAATGGTGCCTACATCCACGGGAGAGATAAGTGTATTTTATTGATATGAGATGAGATGAGTAGAGAGCTTGTGAGGAGCTAGAGAGAGCTTCCCAAGAGCTAGAGAGAGCTTGTCCTCTTTCACATGGAATAGATCCCTTTATATAGATAGGGAATTACATATGTGATATAAATACATTGATGTTGTAACGGAAAATAACGGACAAATAACGGACAAGTAATAATAGAGAATATATTTGATATTGATCTTGTAATTAATATGCATTGCCACGTAAGCGCCACACGAGCTCATGAGTCACCGAGTTGGAGTATGACTTGTCTGCATGTCGGGTGGGCCAAGTTGGAAATGGGCTTGAGCTCGGGTGATGTAACTCGATTGAAGTCGGATGAAATGAGTGCAGAGTCGGTGTTTAGTATAGTTAGTGAGATTATGATTTGAACAGAAGTGAATGAAATGTGATTAGATACGAAGTCGGATGAAATGAGTGTAAAGTCGGTGTTTGGCATTCCGAGTAAGAGAACTCGGTAATGGGTATATACATAGCCCCCTCTTATTAAGTTGACCGAAATTGGTCAGCTTGATAAGAAGTAGAAAACGGGTTTTGAGAATGATTGACTTTTTGAAAAAGGATGTGGAATTCGAGTTAAAAGTTTCATATGCATTCGAAATCTCAACCAAACCGTAATTTCGTAAGCGTTCGCTTCCGTGAGCTGAGCGTTTGCTTTTGAATCGTTTTCGAATGTCGTGTCACGATGACAATGTTGACATTGGATAGACGTATAATGCCATTGAGGTCTTAGTTGATTTGATTTGACATTTCTATGCACATGAAAAATCTAACCCTTGTACCAATTTCCTTTGAAAAGCTTTTGATATCAAGTTTGAGTGATAGACATAAAATTGGTATGAATTTTAAGAAAAATGGGCTCATATGATAGGGATGAAAATTAGTGTTCAAATCATCATACTTGAGTTCACCATTTCCTGAAACTTAAAAAAAACAATTAGTACCTGAGGGATAAAAGTTAGCCCCCAGTCTCATACCCTATAATCATATGAAGTAACAAATAATATGTTTAAAGTATGTGTATAAGTGATAAGATCAGTAAAATGACATGAAATAAAAGTCCATATAATTGAGCTCGCTTTAGTGAAGCCTCAATTTCTGGTCCTTGAATAGTTGTGTCATGTTAAGCCAAAATGGTAGCCAGTACATTTGTATCAAAAAAGAAATGATAGTAGATGTGTGATGTCGCATGACTATGTAGCAGGGAACATCAGTAGCATGTAGGCCAGAAATATGTAGCATGTAAATGGGCATATGGGCTTGATGATAGCCCCCAATATACTGTAAGTGCATAAGAAATCAAATTGAGCTAGTTGAAATAAGATGTAATATTAATTGCATATATCTCATCATAACAAATGGAACCAGAAGTTAAGATTAGTATATGATGCGTATGATTGGTGGATGTTGCTGTTCATCCATTCCCATGAATGGAAAAGAATAATGATATTATATGTGAGAAAGAAAAACAAGTAATTGGCTCATAGCATATATGTCAAATATGTGGACAATAAAAGATGCATGTGGCCGTATTGTACATATATAGGAGAATATATTTAATAATAGATATGCCTATACTAATAACCATATAGTTAAGATGGTATTAAGATGGTAGCAATAAACATAGAGAATGAAAATCATATTGATCAGAGATCAGAGAAATAGAAACATATATCATAGAGATCAGAGAAATATCATAGACATCTAATACTTATCTTGCTTTCCCCAATTAACAATTCTTGTATTTTGAGAAAAAAAAACCATAGTGATTTGTTGATGACGAATATGTAACTTTTTGTTCGATCACAAACAGTCGGCGCCAATGTAAATACATTACATAAAAAAGAACAAGTCGTGATGGAGATTGCAAAATAAAAGTAAATAGACACATGAATTTTACGTGGTTCGATGGTGCCTACATCCACGGGAGAGATAAGTGTATTTTATTGATATGAGATGAGATGAGTAGAGAGCTTGTGAGGAGCTAGAGAGAGCTTCCCAAGAGCTAGAGAGAGCTTCCCAAGAGCTAGAGAGAGCTTGTCCTCTTTCACATGGAATAGATCCCTTTATATAGATAGGGAATTACATGTGTGATATAAATACATTGATGTTGTAACGGAAAATAACGGACAAATAACGGACAAGTAATAATAGAGAATATATTTGATATTGATCTTGTAATTAATATGCATTGCCACGTAAGCGCCACACGAGCTCATGAGTCACCGAGTTGGAGTATGACTTGTCTGCTGTCGGGTGGGCCAAGTTGGAAATGGGCTTGAGCTCGGGTGATGTAACTCGATTGAAGTCGGATGAAATGAGTGCAGAGTCGGTGTTTAGTATAGTTAGTGAGATTAGGATTTGAACAGAAGTGAATGAAATGTGATTAGATACGAAGTCGGATGAAATGAGTGTAAAGTCGGTGTTTGGCATTCCGAGTAAGAGAACTCGGTAATGGGTATATACAAAGCTCATTTAAATTGTGTGTGGATTTTTCTCTCATGGGGTTCAGTTTTCATTTTGAAGAATCATGTACTGTATGCAGTATGCCTAAAATAATCTTTTTTTTGCTTGCTTTCCACATTAATTTTATCTTTTTGAGTTTTGACACGTAAAGTGTAAAAAGCAAGCAATGGGTCGGATCTCAAAATAATAAACTGGAAATTGATCCGACCCAAAAACACACACACACGCACGCATGACGGCCTGAGTGGCATGACGCAACCACCGAAGAATATGCTTTGTGTTGTTTTTAGCCCATGGGCATTCTATTTTATCTAGTTGAGCCCATGGGCACTTGAGAGAGTTTAAGTCAACAGTCTGTCTTCTAATTTCCATACTAATCAATTGAATCAGTATTGTGCTAATTTCCATACTAATCAATTGATAAGCTTCTCTACCTCATCTATTTACCTTGCCACCTTGCCACAATTTTTGGATCATGCTTTGCTCGTTGCATCTTCTTGGAGGATTATACAGTAGTGTGCTTTGCTCATTACATCTTCTTGGAGGATTAAGTCTGAACATAATTAATGACTAGCTATAGGCTGAAAGCAACAATTTTGCAGTACAAATGACATCTTAGAAGAGCTGAATGATTTATTGGAAGCCGTATAGGGTCATTTTGAATCACAACGTAAGAAAATATTTACAAAGAGTCGTTACAAAACGACCTCACTTGGTGATGGCATTGGTCATTCCAATTTTCCAATCTTATTATGTTCTACGGTTCATTCATATTCTCTTATACTCGTTTCTGTCATCAGTGGAAGTGTTCTTCTTTTTGGTAGTCATTGTGATAGTTGTTGCTAATAAGATGAAGAGGAAGCATCTGTTCGTTGTGGGTGGAGCGATTATGTTCATATGCCAAGTTCTGGCGGCCGGATCATATACAACTGGAGGGAAGAGTACTACTAGTATCCCAAATTCGCACATATGCACCTTGATTGGTTTAGTAACTATACTAATTAATACTATGTCTATATCTGGTGGGTTTTGCACTTTTGCATGTTCATGGCCTCATGGGGTCTCGTAGGATCATTGGTGCCATGCCAAATATTTCCTCTTGACATCAAATTAACGGGACATTGTATTATGGTTTTATTTTTCACTTTCATCATTGCTCAATTTTCCCTACTCAGTTTCTGCAAGTTCAACTTTGGTATCTTCAAATTCTTTTTGGCTTTGAACTTGGTCATGGCAATTTTTGTCATCCTTTTCTTGCCCGAGACTAAAGACATACTACTTTAAGATATGGCAGAGGTGACGTGGAACCAACATTGGTTCTGGAAAAGATACTACAATGTTGCTGCTGCTGAAGTCCAAGAGTGAGAAGTGATTTAGTTTGAATTTGTGTTGTAAAACCTAGTCTACTACTATACATTACCAGTCTTGTTTTGTCCTAGTAATTAGATTGATTACTTCTGCTAAAAGCAAACATTGAATACATTCGTAGTCATGGTGACAGAAGATAATAGGATTACATTACTATATACAGTATCTCAGAATTCATTTACTTCCTTTCTATGCTCCATCTCGATGAAAGGTCCACAACTTCAATATATTTTCCTTGTTTGCATGACATACTATCAGAGTATCAGGTGAATAAAATGCTAATGAATGTAAGCGTTTATGTAGAGTCAACTTCTAGTTTCAGTCTGCCAATAGAAGTCATGGTGTAAATAAAGGAATTAGGGAAGAAAAGGCAGGCTTAAAAAATAACAGGACTAGAAATGGAAGCAATCTCTAAAATACAAACAAGGAGCTCAATGTCATAAGACACTGGCACGCTAAAATTCTCCAATGGAAATTCTTGCACATTTATGGTAATATAAGCTAAAACAGCAATAACGAAGATAGCATGTCAACAAGGATCAAGTATATCTCGCTGTACATAGAGAACGATACTGCAACAACATGGTAGTGTAAAAGGAAAAATAAATGAAACCTCTTATAGTTTCAGCGTTAGGTCTGGAGTGGATGACTTTGTTTCCGGAGGTGGAGCCGCCGTAACAAAATTGAAATTTGCACTCCTCATCAATCCAAAGCCAGGATGACCAATGCCCTCATCAGCAACCGGCCGAAAACTCCCAGGCCAGAAAAGCCCTGCCCCGTTATCTTCTAAGAACATGGGATGCTCAAGGTAGCCGTGATCAAATCTTGCACCCCCTCTGATCTCAATGGGTCTCTCTGATGGTCCAATATTGTGGTGTCCTGACGAGTGAGCTTTTATCCCAAGGGAACGACATGTCGATCCATGGAGTGGCAGAGAAGCTAGGCTAGCATACCTATCTGAAAAGATACCCATCCGCATCGCTCGCTTCGCAAGTGTCCTCTCCCTTTTATGTGCATTTTGATGGCCACCCAAAGCTTGTGAGCTGAAAAACTTGCGATGACAGTAGTTGCAAGAGAAAATTCTTGGGACAGATGGTGCTGAAGTACGCACAGCTTCACTGCTACTCTCACTTGTGCTAGATAACGAGATTCCCATCGGTTCTTTCCTTCCTCCAAACTCTCCATCACCCACCTTAAAGCTTAAGCTAAGGTCAAGGGAAATTGATCCAGGGGCAGGATTCAGTAGATCCGTAAGACAGGAGGAGGTTGTAGTGGTATCTATTGGAGCATCTGAGGAGATTTCTTGGATTGATATATTAGAAGCGACCTGGCTGCTAACATCTGATTCCCCTTCAGACAGAGACTCTTCCTGAAAATCAGAGTTTGGTGTTTTCATCGCTTCTTCGCAATCTGAAACTTGTGATCAGAAGGCCAAGTTCACCCAAATTAGAGGAGTGGCTATTTTTATATACCTGCATTTGTAAGAGAGGATGCTGTCAAACTTGAGAAGTACAGAGTTTCAATAATGCAGAAGACAACATTTTCATTCATGCATCTAGAAGAATAACTTAGCTAATAAAATACACTGAAGATTTTTCCACATTTTTTTCCTAATCTTTCTCTTTGTAATGTATATGGGTTCCTAAGTGCAGAAAGCATCATCCAATCCTGCAAAACCTTCAATCGGTAGCTCAAATGCAAGCCTTGTTTGGAAGCTGATAATTGATATGCTTCCAGCAATTAATAGCAACCTTGTTTTAAAGATGATATACCGGAAATGAAATGGTGCCTTGCAAATAAAGCTCACTTATCAAGACACGGTCACTTGAACTGACAAACTGGAAGATGGAGAAAATGATTCATACATGATCATAAAATCATTACTTTCCTTTCAATGGAAGACTCTTGCAATAATTTCCAAGATTCCCAAACTGTTTTATAAAATATAATCTTCTATGCTGTGGATTCTCAGTAAATGCTCCAAGAAATTAATTTGAAGCCCTCGTTCTCAAAATTACCGAGTTGATATTGCAAAAATAAAGTGAAATGGGCTTACAAACACAATAATTTATATATGCAGATGCTTGATTGTCAGTGGCCACATCCACTGGTAAAATCAAATGGACCACCAACATGACTAATTTATAGGTGGTTATCAAAATATCAGAACAACTTGACCCATCCTGAGACATGCAAGTTATGTTTTTCAAAGTTGAAAGCCGCGAGAAAATTCATATCAGGCTGAATGTTCATAGCAGATGTAGAAAACCTCATGCAGGAATGCAGCTAAGGATAAATATGGGTCTCTTCGGAAGAAAACCAATTGGCTACATTAGCCTAAAGTTTGAACGGTTATTAATCCAATCAGGAGAATTATTGGCCAATATCACCGTAATTGCACAATTGTAGTTTAAAATCCCAGATAAATGAATATCCTTACCCGCAATGAGAAAATGAATGTTCAGAGTTAAGGTCTGAGGGTGAGTGCTTTAAAATCCTGGAGTTATGCAAGAACCATCGAGGTAACACCAACTGCGAAAGATAATCACTAGCAAACGGAAAGCTCAATTTATAACAGTTTAGGAATGATTGATTGAGTAGTAGAGGAAGAAGTTTGTTTGATATACCTTAATAGCGTCTTAGAAATAGACATAAGTGAGAGTTTGGAGATTGGGATACTAGCTATGATAAAAATATTCACTAATCCATGAAAAACCTGCTAGATTTGAGGATCCTATGTTAAGACCTAATTGTGCAGTCCACTCTCATCTAGATGACAATTAATCCAAGCAACATCCCTTTGTTTCTTCCCACTTTCTCTTTGATAATTCAGTCCATAAACAGTCTCAATTATATATTCTAAAAGAAAATTTCACTATACAAGATTACCTTTCAGACAGCTCACAAGAAAAAGTCCAAAACACCCAGTTAAAGGAAACTACTTAAGAAACCATAGAGACAAATAACAAATCCAAAATCTAAACTTTGAAAACCATAGTACACATAACAAATGAAAGATACCCAGAATTTTAAAAACTATAGAAAATACAAAACAATTCAAGATACCCACAGTTTAAGAACCATAATAAAAACACATAACATGTCCAAAAAACCCAATTCTTATAAACAAAAGTACATCTCCATTTCAAGATGAGCTATAGAAATCCAAAATATCCAATTTTAAAATAAACCATATGAAAGAAAGACACAACAAATCCAAAATACCCAAAGTCAAGAAATCATAGAAAGGCATAAAGAATCCAAGATACCCATGTTTAAGAAGTCATACAAAAATTCAATATATCATCGACAGAGTAAATCAAATCTAAAAACCACTACTACAAATGATTGGAACAAACTGCATATAACAACAACAACAAACACACACTTATCCACTTGAAACCAATTAAAATCAAGTCTACAAGAACTTAAAAGATGTTATAGTTATACCTTTTGGGGATTATCAAACACACTAATTTGGTACTGTAGGTGCAGACATCTTCTTTCAAGTTTCAATGGTGGTACAACTTAACTGTCACCACTCACCAAGTTCAAGTTTATAGAACACCAAACAAAGCTTGTGTGTGTGTGTGTGTGTGTGTGAGTGAAGTTGTTCTGATATATTACTGCATAGACAAAGGCCAAGAGAAAGAGATGATAAAAAAGGAAAAAAAGGAGATGAGATCATGTAGTAGAGAGAAGAGAGTGTGGGCAGTAGTGATGTATAATTATGGAAAAGCAAAGGTTGAGAGTGGGGGTGGTGGGGACGTCAGAGAAGTCAGAGAAAAAAAAAAGTGTTGGATAATAATAAATCAAAGAAAAATGTTGATAAAACACACAGACCACTGTTTGTTCAAAATATTTTTTGCAATTAAAATCTAAAGCAATAACAACAAACAAATGAACACAAACATATTGTTGTAGGAGTAAGACTAGTATATTAAAGTGAAGAAGTGCTCAAAATACTTCCTTTACACTTCATTTTTCTCTCTCTTCACTTTAAAGCAATTTACAGAAAACAGATGAGTCCACAATGCATGGGGTCAGTTTATCATTTCAGGTACAACCTCATCTCTCTTGGTGTCCCCATAACCATAATTGTTCTGTTTTTTTTTCATGCATGGCATATTATTATGAGTTGAAATTGATTTTATGTCTACCATGTATATATATTCTCATGACTGTATCATCAACATATTCTTATCTCATCTCATTCAATAATGTACCTCAAGGTCAAAAATAAGCATAACTCAAGGACATGAATGAAAACATCAGTCTACCAAATTATATATAATCTGTACCAACACTAAAAGCTAAGCCGACACATCGCGACATATTGCCAATACTTTGGTATAATGACATATTATCACATTTTTGACAATCTCTCATTAGCACAATAGTATTGATTCAAATCATTCAACAATACTAATAATGTCATAGAAACTAGTTCGACTTGTGAGCAAACATTCTCACAGAGTACGTATCTCTCATTGAGTCATTGTCATATATACATGACAAATATATTTGACAGTCGTTGCATTTGCTGATTAATAACTTCAAGTTTGGAAGTTAATCAACACACATATGATGTTTCAAGAAAAAATGGGATGAAAACATATAGAACATGGGATATATCTATGTTATTAAATTATCACTAACCTATGTCTCTTTTTAGTAGTGACTAGGTAAATTAGGTGCACATGGTATATTAAGTTCTTTCTATCATATCCTTTGTTTTGTAATTCGTTTTTAATCGGTTGCGCGGCGGTACACATGTCTACATGTTGTCTATACTCTCTAGATATCTATAAGTCTATTCAACCAATAATTTGATCTTTTGGAGAACGTAGTTCATAACTTTTCGTGAAGTCAGTTTACATACCCAACTCCAACTAAATGCAAACTCAACTCTATGAGCATTCCCAATGGTAAAACACTTTTAGTGGTGCCACATAGGATGGTTTTAAGGAATTTTGGTGTTTGCAATGATTTTAGCAAAAAAAAAAATTTACAAAATGTGCTAAAACCTACCATTGGGAATGTTTAACCATGCAGATTCTGCTGAGCACATGTATTAGAGCATTCTCAGTGGTAGGTTTTAGCACACTTTTAGTAAACTTTTAGTGTAAACACTTGCCAATGGTAGCTTTTAACACATTTTTCAAGCAAAACACTTTTAACTCCTTGAGAGCATTCCCAATAGTAAAAGGGTTTTAAGGGTGCCACATAGGAGAGAGGAGAAAGGTTTTAGCAAACAATTTATGTTAAAAGTGATTAGTACTTTTAGAGTTACCAATGGTTAGTTTTAAAATAAGTGTTAAAACTTAGTTTCACTTTTCCCAAAAAAAATATAGTGTACATTGTGATGAAATCTAATTTTTAATTAATAAAATGATCCTATGTGGCACTTTTAACTCCTTGGCAAATTTGCCAAGGAGATAAAAGTGTTTTGCTTGAAAAATGTGTTAAAACCCACTATTGACAAGAGTTTTTTCTTAAAAGTGGCTAAAAGTGATTTAAAACCTACCATTGGGAATGCTCTGACAAATTTGCCAAGGAGTTAAAAGTGCCACGTAGGAATCCATCCGCCATAATTTGTGCGGTATGGATCCATACCTCACAATTCGGTATGGACTCATCTAAAGATTCATCTAAAGGAAGATCCATCCGCCACAATGAGTGCGGTATGGATCCATCCGCCATAATGAGTGCGGTATGGATCCATACCCCACAATGAGTGCGGTTTCAATAATCCACCATTGGAAACACTAAAACCTTTTTTTTGCTAAAACCATTGAAAACACCAAAATTTCTTAAAACCATCCTATGTGGCACCACTAAAAGTGTTTTACCATTGGGAATGCTCTTAGATTTGTTTGTTGTTAGTATTGATATCGTCACAGAAACCATAACACATTTACATTTTCCCCATACATATGAGTATATGACACAATTTTCTTTCCAGGAGAAACAACAAACAGTTTACTGCATACTTCATACACAGTTAAGTATTGTTGTCTCCAAGCCTATCATCACTCATCATACATGTACATGGCAGGCTCTCTTACACATGTTTTACATGACAAAGACACCTCAAGATTTACCGACAGTTAATTGTATGTTTGACGTTCTAACAGTACCTCCCAACACCACCCCCACTTGCTTCTAGGCATGCCATGCATTGCACTTGGTTTCCCCCTTCTCACCCACAATGTTAATTGTTCCAGTGTTTTAAACTTTTAAAACCATTACTCCATAGTTTCTTTCTTTCTGTGCTGAGTGCTGACAACATGGTTAGAATTATTGAGTTTGGTGATGAGATTGCATTTCCATAATCTATACCCAAAAATGCACTTGGCCATTGATGGGGCAGTTTTAATTAAAGTTCACTGAAAACTAATAAGTAATAACTTTTCATAAATCAGAATTCCATTTATATATCAAAGATCTTACAAGAGGAATTTGCTTATTCTTCTATCTTTTAGGAAAGTTGGAATCCATTGTGCTTCTCAAACTTGATAAAGTTGACCTCTTCTTCCTCTTCCTTTCTATCCCTCACTTCATGTGAACACACAAGGAGCCCAGTTAGTAGGGTAGTGACCACCTAGGAGAAGAGCAGAGTTGTAGACTGTAGAGTGATGGTGAATATAAATACTATATCCTTTGATTAAATACTGATTCCGAGTTTCCCACTAAACAAAGTAGCTTTGTATCCTAAACCTTCTTTAGCTTTGTTTAATCCAAAGATTAGTACTGACTTAGTGCTGATTTATTTTTGTTCTGTAAAAGGAGTATTGATTTGTTTTGAGCATATGACCTTCCTATTTTTTTATGAGTATTGAGTATGCAAGTCATATCAAAAAAAAATTATTTTATTTAGGACAAGTTTATTGATGATTCAACAGTTTGCTACTTGCTAATCTTATCTTCTAAAAGACCCAGATATAACAGTTTTCATTAATAATTTTAAGAGGTTTTTGTGCTTGTTTACTGCCGATGCATATCATCCTGGACCACTTTTTGTATCTATTGCCAAATCTGTGCCTAGTTACTATGGCTGTATGGCCCATCACGTACTTGCATCAAAGAGTAATTTCTAGACCTGGGTCTGTGAACAACACACCCAATTACTTGGGGACAGTCATCTCCTGATTTTGCCCTCACCAACCATCATTCATATTTACAAAAAAAAAATTAAAAAAATGCTTTATTAGTTTGATATTATGTTTGCTTGCCCTAAAGTTTGTTTACTGAAAATGCGGTCCAATCATCTTAAAATACAAGATTTCCAGAAACTTTTCGACCAACAACTATAACAAACTGTTTGACAGAAACAAGATCATAATAGTCACCAGTTATGCTAAAAAATGGGAGTCCTATATAACACTCAAGCCTAGCAGGGGTAAACAAGCACTGTATTCCATCACATTTCACTGCAAAAAACAATAAAATAAAACCAATAAAAAATATCATGGAAAATATCAGTAAGAATACAAGTTATGTATCAATGGTTATATTAATGCAATCTCGGCCATAAATTCTGATAGCTGGTACTACCATCAACTAGAACTCAGCTCTAACTGCTACTGCTAAGATTTCCTAAACAAACCATAAACCTCAAATGGAGTACCTATATCCATAGCTGGGACCTCAAATTTGAAAGCAACAGCCATGCGCCCATGCCCAACTCGTATCCTCGTATATCTATGTTTCAGGATAACATAGCTTCTAAGCCTTCAACCATGACTTCAACAGAAACAACTTGCCAGCCCAGAGAAAATATACCATCGAAGACTATATCCATTTCATCAACCTAATTAAGTTGTTGAAGATAGTACATTATCCTCAGCAAAATATTTTGCTAGCCCATAATGGAGTCATCTCCATCTTCCACAATAATCTAACCTAACTAGCCCTCTCTCTCTTACAAAAAATAAAAAGGGAAACAGGGAGTACATTAACAATACGAAAGTCAGCTTCCAAAAGGGAATGGCACTGACATGTTGGAACCTTAAATTAGCAGACATGTCAGCAATCTTCCGTCAAATCTACGTTAGCTGCCGCCTGGGAATCAGAATCTGGCTTACCATTCACCTCATCCATGTGTGAGTCCAGACCTACCTGTTTCTGAACTCTCTCCTGCACATATCTCAAGCAAGTCACAATTCCATGAATTCACAATACCAACTTCTCAAGCAGATACAGTACTTAGCACAAAGGTACAAAAACACATAAAACATCTAGAGAGAAAGAAATTACTGTAAGAGAAGCATTTTCGGATGCCAACTTCTCACATTCTTCCCGCACACGTTCCAACTCCCCTCTAAGCATACCATTCTCTTCTTTTAGAGATTCCACACGCTGAGCTAGTTCATCATACTCAGCCTGGTTTCATAAATTGTTCATCAAAACAAAGAACCACAAATAGGGCACTATATGAAGGGAGAATACAAAAACTTTTCAAATTTGAAGAAGCTTGCCTACACAACTAAACTACTTCCTTGAAAACAAAACAGCCTTTGAATTTGCAGTCATTCAAATCAAAACAAATTAGTTTCAATAAATGTAGTGTTATCGGAACTTGTTTAATTAGATTAGTTTTGTGTTTATGCTGAACTATACATCCTTGGTCAAAAGTAACTAAAATAAACTCCCAAAACAAAATATTGGCATGTGCTACAGTCAAGGCATTTGATAACAAATAAAATCCCAAGAAAATACTTCTAACCTGCTTCCTCAACCTTGACCGGCGTGCTGATTCTCTGTTAGACTGCTTCCTTCTTTGCCTCTTTAGCTCTCTTTCATCCTGCAAAAAAAATAAAAAAATTCTAGACTAAGGCCTTCAAAAGGAAATTCGTAGTGGCACAAAATATAGGGCTAAGAAAAAAAACCTGTATCCAGAGTTCCGAGGGAATGCCATCACGTGATCCAACTACATTAGAGGGGACTATGGCACCAGGAGGTTGTACAGTAGGGAGCTTGGCTCTGCCAGTAGCAACAGGAGGTGGTGTAGGTCCTCCCCAGTAGTCCATGCCAATATTAAGGTTTGTTGCAGGACCAGGAACACTGTTCGGCGGTACATTCGTTACCATACCTGGGTTCGTCACGGCTTGGCTTGGGAATGTCTGTGAAACTCCACTTGATACACTGCAAGTGGTGCCCCCATTCTGGACCCCAGCTGCAATGCCTATACATAACAGGCCGATTAAGCACAAATAAAGGATCATAATCGTTAATGGGAAAAATGGATGTGCTAAACTCACCATCTGCTGAACCCTTTTCACTATGCTGTGAATCCTGCAAAAAGCAATAGGCATAAATGCATAATCATACCCATAACTTAAGAAATCAAGAGACGTGATATATCACAGATATCCAAAGACTTCAGAAGAATATTGATCTACTGGGTTAATCACATACAATTGGAGAGGGTAGAATTTGTAAGAATTATTACAGGTGTTGTATAAGTTCCAACTTTTTCTAATAGATGTCTTTAGTTGGAATATAAAAGTAAGAAGCAGGGAATTTGTTAACTCCATTGAACAGCAAAAAGGGTAAAGCAAAACTCGAAAAACAAAAACCAAGAAAATATACAAGTGTAATGTTTTACATACATTCTGAGAATTGGCATCACTTCCTTCGCTTGAACCTTCACCCCCACTTTCGCCACTGCATAATAAACAATAAAGACATGACAAGCCTGGTATCACCTCAATGCATAAAGCCACAACTTCACAGAACCTGGAACAGCCTTACCTCTGAGAAAAGCCTCCATTGGAGACTCCAGATGTTTTGCCTGCTTCATTGTCCTTGCCTGTAATCATATTAAGGCTCCCTAAGCTTCCTTTGGATCTTTTCAATGGTTTCTTTTTCTTACCTTCACCTGATTTACTCTCCGATTCCCTGCCACTAGTTGCAGCCACCTGAAACATGTATAAGACTACTTCACATTCTTAGCCATGTTATAACAGTATTCATTGCTCTAATATAGTGTTTCAATGCATGTTAGCATGAAAAGCAGGTTTTAACACTTCGACAGATCAGCCCATAAAGATTGAGCCATTATATCAACTTACATCAACACACAGATTAATACCTTTATAACAAAATAAAAGAACTCACACACAAAGTTCCATGATACCCCTGACAAAAGAATCCAGAATAAAACAAGACGTTGAAACATGTCTGATCCAAATATCCTTATTAGAAAATATATCTTTTCTCCTATTGAATGTTCTCTTATGAAGTTACTGTCTGACCTTCCTGGTATCAACTACAAATATAGGTATTTGACAACTTGTCTTATATATGTACATGTGTCTTGCTCTAAAAACTGTACTAAATAATCTGATTCACTAATGTTGACATCAAGTATACACAATCATTAGTATTGGCCACATAATTGTGAAAAACAGCTGTATTCATTTCCCATATTAATGTTTGCATCTCGGCATCTTAGAAAAAGGGAACTAATACTCACAGAAGCTTCAGCTGTCCCATTTGGGGAAAGCATTGCATAGGGATTATAGGGATGAGAACCCTGGCAAAGATTTATGAATAAATGCAGATTAGACAGAGGAAACTGTAAAGAATGACATTAGATGAACATAACTGCACATAATTGATGCATAAGGGAAGTCCTAACAGCACCAAAAATTGTACAAGATGGTTGGGAGGTACCGGTGGCATGGATGGATGAGCATAAAGTCCTCCATGTGGATACATGGTAACATAAGGAGGTGGTGGTGTTCCATATGGAGGGAGCATGTGCTGCAGGGAGAAGAAAAGTTACAAGTTCTCTGAAATAGAAGGAAAAATATAATGGCTAATTGGAACTTTGCAAGTGCCTCCAAGCCAAAGTCCAATTAAACCCCAGACCAGGGGTTCTGCACGACACGTTCAACAATGCCTATGCAGCCATCAACAAAAATGTAAAGCAATACATCATTAAATACCTGTCCCCACATGTATGGATGAGCTTGAGGACTAGATGCCACAGATGGATGAAAATATCCAGGTGGAGGGATTGGTGGGGTACCAGCAGAGTTATAATATGCCTACAGTGAAGTTCAAAACATGCTATAGGTTTGAAACAAGATGAAACTATTAAAGTGAATGCACTACTACGTAAGAGATAAAGAAGACACTCGGCACCTGAAATGAAGCCCAGTCATGAAAAACCGTGGCAGGACTGCTAGGCGGAGGTTGCTCCTGCAGAGTAAAATTTAGTCCAGGGAAACAACCAATAAAACTGAATAAAAGGCTCTAATGAAAAGAGTATATAGCCCCACACCTGTGTGGTAGATGGCTTTGGTGATTTTGTGGGAGCTTCATTTTCTTCGTTTCCCATTATCCTATGTTGCCAAATTAACCCAGTAGAATTCACTCAGTGGCTAAGTTCATTCAACGCACATATCTGAACAGTGTTTACCTGAATTGCTTTTACAAAACAGATGAGGACAGTCACTTTAAGCAAATTATTAGGGTATGAAGCAAAGATCTTCAACACTATAAAGAATATCATTAAATTTGTACAAATCTTTCTTCAATATAAGTGAAAGAGGTCGCTTTTATCAGGAAAAGAAACAAAGATCTTTAAAACCATAGAAGTAAGAAACGGAAAATTTTATACAATTCTTTATATAAAAGAAGTGATTATATATTAGTTCCAAATTCTACTTATTATGCAGAGTGGCTGCGGTTGTGATGTTGTTGTTTTTTATTCACAGTGGCAACTACTTTTCTACAAATAAGTTCAGCCTGTTGACAATAATATAGTATTCTCCCAACCCAGTGCATCAAATTGCCTACAGTTGTACACTTATGCATATACAAGAAATGTGACTTGGTTTTAAAAAGAAAAAAGAAAAAATGCATAAAACCAAACACATATTAATTCAATGCACACAATTGAATGCGCTAAGTAAGCTCTAAACATTTCTCCGTCCCCCAAAATTTTCATTAATTGAACAAGTGGCTAAACCTTTCAATCTTAACAAAAAGATAAAATGCATATTTCGGTCAAATTTTCCTCAGATCTTGTGATATTATCATATAACTCACTATTCACTTCTCAAAATTTAACAAAAAATCAACATACCCTTTAATTATTTCTTACCAAATACAAAAAAAAAAACCCACTAAAAGTGTAGCTGAAACAAAGTTCCAAACTTTTTTCCTAGATTTCAATATAAATCAAGTCACAGAAACACACAATCTTAAACATCAATCATACTATGAAACTAACATGATTACCTCGTATTACAAACTGAACTATTGAAAATTATATTAAAGCGCGCAAATAACAAACAATTGGAGAAAAAAAAAACATAAAAAAGTTACCTTTAATTGAGTCAGAAACAGGGAAGAGACGACCAATCGTACAGAAACCCTAAATTGATTGATACTAAAGGGATTTGGGGATTGAGAGAATTGATGATTTAAATCGGAAAAGAGGGAAATAATTGAAGTTTGAACAGATTAAAAATTAGAGAAAAAAAAAACTAAAATTATAAATAAAAATTCAAATATTAATATTTTTTTGGTATTATGCTGTGTTTGTGTAAGAAACAGTTGAGAGAGAAAGAAGTCGGACTGCGAGAGAAGAGGAAGAGTGGTTCAACAGAACTATTATGTTTTTTTGTTTTTTTTTTTCTGTATTTGTTTTTTTATTAGTCAACAGTTTCTCACTATTAAATTCCAAAATTGACCCAAAGCTTAGCGAAATTTTCTGACCCATGTTAAAATCTGGATTTTGGCCTGAAAACTAAACCCGAATGCCAGATCAAAGTTTGGGATGGGCCTGGGCCTGGTCCTGGGCCTGGACAAGATAAAGTATCAAGCCCACCCCAAACTAAAATCAATAATGCACCCCTCCAAAAAAAATTTAAGTAAATAAATAATTTTAGCAATACTGTACAGTACAATGCAATGATACATGGGCCTTTAGGTTGCGGTCCATTTAAATCTCTTTTAAGTTGTGGTATGCACTTAAAAATACTATAAAAACAGAAATTTGATTTTTATAAAATTAAAATTAAACTCAAATCTCTTCGATTAGGTTATCAATTGGGAGAGAGAAAATTTTCTTACGAGATTCTCTAATTATATAAAGTATAGATTATGAATACCATGTGATTTCAACGATGAGCATGACTAGCAATTTAGGTGAGCACGCTAAAATAACAATATTCCAAGTATATTTAACTTTACTAAACTTGTTATTGTTATTATAGTTTTGCATTGTATTACCAAGGATAATCTATTTTTTTCTCTTATGGGTATAAAGATATTAAAACTTTTATTAGGCCTAAAGAAAAAAACTTGCTTGGAAGTGAAAAACTTTTATCCCGAGTACACTTTTTTACACTAAGATGAGGCTAGTCTTATACTAAATTAGTAATAGAGATTTTATTTTTTTTTGTTAGCAAAAGTATTGTCGTAAATCTGGTTTTTAATAAGATCAACAACTCAGTAATGTTCGCGGGATTCGAACCCCAAATCTCTGATGTCATCACTCAAAGATTTTACCAGTTGAATCCAATTGGCACCTGCAATGAAGAAATTTTTAGTTCGGGGAATGACGCTAGGAATTTCTTGTAGCACATTTCTGACACTATTGAAATTTTTTGGTATCTGGACCGTTCTCAAATTTTTGCATGAAGGTCAAATGGTTAAATTGAGATTTCAACTGGCAAGTTCTCAAATGTTCATCCAACTTTTCAGGTCAATTTGACTATCTGAATGATATATGGACCGACTTTGCAGATCATGTACAATAGGCCCAATACCAAAAAAGAGCCCAAGGGTCCAACTTAAACTACAGTGTTGACTGTTGAGCATGATCCGCGTCTCTTCATTTCTAACCAATTGAAAATTCTTCTTTCCAGATAAATCATCCAACCGTCTATTTCTTTAAACAAAATCAACGGCTACAGTTCATAATCCGTGTCTCTCATTTCTAACCAATAGAAATCTTCATTTCAACTTAACCTTCATCTAACCGTCCATTGGTTTATTACAAATCAACGGCTACAGATCACAATCCGTGTCTTTTCTTTCTAACCAATCAAATGCTTCTTCTTCTTCTCTCTATAAATCCACCACAAACAACTTCCCATTTCCCACTCACATCTTTCTCTTTCCACTTTCATTCAAAGTTCAAAGTTCAAACCGTCTTCTTCATTTCAAATCTCTGTGAAATTTCTTCAAGAAAATGGCCGGAGGAGGAAGAGGAAAAGCTCTTGGAAGTTCAACAGCAACAAAGAAAGTATCAACATCAAGAAGTAGCAAAGCTGGTCTTCAATTCCCAGTTGGTAGAATTTCCAGGTTTCTTAAAGCTGGAAAGTATGCTCAACGTGTTGGTGCTGGTGCTCCTGTTTATCTTGCTTCTGTTCTTGAATATCTCGCTGCAGAGGTAATTGAGCTAGGGTTTCAACGAAATTTAATCTCTGTTTGATTTCGTTTTTATTGATTTGGGAATATTTTTTTTGATGAAATAGGTGTTGGAATTGGCTGGGAATGCAGCAAGAGATAACAAGAAGAGTAGAGTAGTGCCTCGACATATTCAATTGGCAGTGAGGAATGATGAAGAGTTGAGCAAGTTACTTGGATCTGTTACTATTGCTAATGGTGGAGTTATGCCTAATATTCATAACCACTTGCTACCTTCTAAGAAGAAAACTAGTACTACTGCTTCTACTGCTGATGAAGAATGAAGAAAGAAGCAATTAGAAGGAATTTGAGTAGTCTTGATTGTTAATGATGTAGAAAATATTGAGATTAGGGTTTCTTTGTTAGTTGATTTTAGTAGTTAGTTTGGTTTAATTGAAGAAGAAAACATGTTCTTCTTGTTGCTTGTTTAGATCTAAGCAACGTTTATGTGTCAATTTAGATCGAATTTGTAATGAATTCAACATTTCTATTGCAATTTGGTTTTGAATTGGGGGAAATTCGTTTTGAATATTCAAATTTCAAAAGATAAAATTTCGAACCAGAAGAAAACAGGCCAGCAGAGATAATTGGGTTTTTGTTGGGTTAATATTGGGCCGGACTTTAAAGATTGGGTATTACTGGAATTTTTAAATGAGCCCAATCTGGTGGGCTAAAGTCCATGGATCAGAATATAAAAGTACATATATGGGTGTTGAGAACTTGAGATGGAAAGGTGATTTGGTGCATGAAATCCGGTGCGTTGTCGGATGTCATTGTCAATGAGATCTTTTGAAAGCAACATTTTTCATTATTTTCTCTTGTTGCTTTGATTTGGTGCAACGCTCATATTTACACACAACATTTTTCATTATTTTCTCTTGTTGCTTTGATTTGGTGCAACGCTCATATTTACACACAATACTTGCACTATGAATGGATGTAAAGAAACATCCAAAACAAAGTTCTGAAGGATAGATGTGAAAACATATCTTTGTCCTCTAATTGTTGTACACTTTAGATAAATTCAATGAGTGAGATGCTGCTTGAAGCTTGATACCCAATCAAATAAGTGCCATGGTTTGCTATTAGCTCCATGTCTTAATTCTTATACGTACAGTAGTTTAATTTGTATCTACAAACTCCAAATGTTGAGCCACAGAATTACACTAAATATCTAAATGTTCAAAATTAGTATGTAGTTGAACCTAACTATTCATATGGTTAACTAATGGTTTGATCAGTGCCGAATGTGTATGTTTATATTTATTATATATTCACGACTCAAGTTGAGTTTAGAAAATCAAGTATTGGTGCAATTTTTATTACAAGATGCATGCACGTACACTTTGGTGACTTAATCCTTATTCCTAACACACACATATCTGTCCAAGTCTAGTAAGCAATGGCAGCAAAACCGACCAGGCCACCAAGCTTGATTGAGATCGACTATCTCTATCAAAGTTTTGAATACTGATTTCATCAACATAGTTTATGCAAATTCAACTGAAAAACTACATCACACTTCTCCGGGTAGGTGGTGGTCATTGAACATTTGAACATAGTATATATGATTAATATATATATATCAAGTCGGCAAAATGCCCAAATATATCAATCTTCTCATGTCTGTAATATACTTAATTCTATATAAATACAGGGAAAATCAAATTTCTAATATTTTGGACTACTTAGACCATCTCCAATGGTTCCTCTAAATTTTCCTCCAAATCTTGTTTTTTGGAGGTGGAAATGGAGGAAAATCGGTTTTGGTCTCCAACCGTTTCCTCTATTTTTTTCCTCCAAAATCAATGAAATAGAGGAAAATTATGGAGGAACGGTTGGAGATGGTTTATCCTCCATAATCTTTATTTTTCTTTCCATTTTTACCCTCCATAAACATATTATATAATTACTATATATGGACTTTAAATTTAATTAAATATTTACAAAAATAATTTAAACATTTAAAATAATTTAATTAAACATTTAAAATTTATTTAATTAATAAAAATATATTATGTAATTAATATATATGGACTTTAAATTTAATTAAATAATTAAATAAATTATTTAAAACATTTAAAATAATTTAATTAAACATTTAAAATTTATTTAATTAATAAAATTTATGTTAAATATTACTCAATTAATATAAACATATTATGTAATTAATATATATGAATTTTAAATTTAATTAAACATTTAAATGAATAAGGGTAGAGTGGTCTTTTATCACGTTTAATGATTATAACACACTTTATCACGCTAACCAAGAGAAATAATGATTGGGACTCCACCAAAAATTCTCCCTCTACTCCTCCTCCAAAAGCCACTATTCTCTTTACAATAGAGAATAGAGGAGAATCTTATGGAGGTGGAGGACCATTGGAGATCAAAATATATGAATAGTAAGTATTTTTTAGAGGAATAGAGGACCATAGGTAGGGGTGGCAATCGTGTCGGGTCGTGTCAGATTCGTGTCGGGTCTTAACGGGTTGATGTGTTTTTTCTCTAAACCCGAACCTGACCTGTTAAACTGTTTAGTATTTTTTTTTAAACCCGAACCCGACATGTTTAATAAACAGGTCGGGTTCGGGTTAACCTGTTTAAACCCGCTTCAGATTTATTTAATATAAATTAATCAACTTAATTTCATCAAAAATTAAAACTACTAGTAAAAGACAAAATTAAAAAAAATATTCTTGAAAAATAAAGGGACGGTGAAATAAACAATTACTATAAAGAGCATAGAGATGAAAAATGTTAACATTAAAGCCAATTATAAACATAATTAGGAGCATCAAACTTGAGTTTTAAAAATAAAAAAACACCGATCTGGTTTCAATTGATTAATTAAAACATCATGCTCCTTAAACCCAAAACAAATCAATTGAAAAACAAGAAAAATATTCACACAATCTTTAACTTTGATATAGAAAAATAAGAACCACCAGCAAACAAGTTTTTAATAATCAATTCATTACTACTATATATTTCTACATAGTTAAAGAAGAAGAAAGAAAACGATTGTTGAAAAGAGATGGAAAATGAGGGATGGAGAGATGATTTCAAAACTTAAAATAAAAAATATTAATTTTTAACGGGTTTCGGGTTGACTCGACCTGTTAATGGTCAAACCCGAACCTGACCTGTTTATAAACGGGTCTAATAAGTTCGGGTCAAAATGACCCGAAAACCCGATAAGACTAAACCCAAACCTGTATATCTCAAGTCGGGTTCGTGTCGGGTTAACGGGTTGCGGGTCATTTTGCCACCCCTAACCATAGGAGATGGTCTTATTCTATCATAATTCATAAGAATCATGGTTGTTGAATCTACATTTAATCCCTCAAATTAAATATATGGGAGTGCTTTTTTTGCTTATTTATATCAACATATAATTACAAATCATTTTATGAACAACTTCTACATATACGAATATGATCGATCAGCCTGTGACAAATCATCGTATATTCTATATTCGTATGCATGTACCTATGAACATCTACATGTTAGACGACTTGGAAATTCAAATATATGTTAAAGTAGAAATGGAGCAAATAATTAAAGAAGTGTTAAGCGTTGTATCAATCCAACTATATATAAGTAATCATCTTCAACAACTCTATAGCTTCTTGGTAATTGTTTATATTGCTGCTTAACTGCTCAAGTCATACAACCAACCAACTCTTCGTCATTGTGTTAGTTTGCTGCTGCCCAAGACAAATAACAACTCTATCTTTTAGTTCATTGATTTGGTAGCTTAAGACAAATTAAATTCTTCTACAATCTATTTCACTTATGATTAATACTTGAACAAGTTGACATGACATTGTTTTTTAACATCCATATCTTAATTATTTATCTTCTATGATCTATCCTACACCAAAAATAGGTTGTTGATATGATCCCATTAATCATTTTTGGGTATTTTTATTCTATCATTCTTTGTTCTTCTTGCATTTGCCTAATAATAATCTTCTAGCTCCAGTTGAAAGTAGTAGCTAGTTCATTCTTTGTTGAGGTTTTCAAAGTTCAAACAGTCAAATTTCTGAGTCATGAGTTATACTACCACTGTCCACTTACAGCAGTACTTTTTTCTTTATCCATAAAAGAAGTCAGTAAAGTAACGATGTGGATTGTGTTCATAACAGAGCCCCACTTTCAACCCTACACAGCAATCAGAGAATCAACAGAAAAACCAACCATCTCCATACCACAAAACACTCTAGTCCATTTTACAATCACTCCACCATTGAGTTTTATCTCCACACATTCATTCAATTTCTATGCCATCATAATTTCTTGTTTTTGTTGAACTTTATATTGTGAAAAGGAAATCCACAGACCACAGACAAGAAAAAAAAAAAACAATAAGAAACAGAGAAAAGATCATGCTTATAAACAACCAATAAAAAAAGGAGTTGCATTTTTGCAACTTCAATTGTAATCCAAACTGCCACCTCCATAGCGCGAGGACTTGCAGCTATGCAAACCCTTTGAATAGATAGTTTGTTAGCATAACCATGTTAGACTAGTTGTACGTACTAAAAATAGTTAAAAAGATATTGGGGACACAAGCGTATCTATAGATATCCATAAATTCGATTCACTTGAATTGAATAAAGATAGATAATTCGAATATTTCAATATATAATATGACTTTTATGATTAGATTAAGATATTGCGTGATTTGGACGATTTGAATGATAATAACAAAACAATCTCATTTCAAGAAATTAAATCAAATTAGTGTTAAAAGTTTTTATAAATGTTTGTAAATTATAGATACCCTTTTTTTTTTTTTTAGCTAATTAATTTGTTGTTTATTCATATTGTTTTACTGTAATTTGAGCTTAAATAAGTGTTGTGATCAAAGAGTCAAACCTCTGTAATAAGTTTTGTTTTTGTTGTTTTGGTTTGAAATATTTGAACTAAACAAAGAAATAAACAGTGAACGTGCTCTTCTTTGTCTGTACACTATAACCAATCCCACGCCATGATTAGAGAAGTTGCCAACTAAGGTGGTTTTGCAGAAGGGGAAGCAAAGATACCCACTTTTGTTAATTTGATGTTATAGACTTGTTAAGTTTTGAAACTTTCCCTTCTTTTGAGAAAAACCACTCAACCATGTTCCATTACCCCCATGTTTGTTCTTCTCAAAAGAGTGGCATTTCTTGTTTATCTCTAGTGTTTCTCTTCATCTTCTCTCTGTGAGACTTGAGAGTGAGGTTTTGGGGGGTTGTTTATAATCATAAAGATTACTGCTTTTTCTCTGTATCATGTTGTTTAATTTATTTCCATGCTTGAATTTGAAGCACACAGTTCAATGCAGGAGTGATTGTTAGCTTAATGTTTTGTATAAAATATACATAGATAGAGTCATAGACCAAGACCAGTTGGAGGACCTGTTTTTTTTTTTTTTTTTTCCAAGTATCCCCTCTTTTTTTTTTATTCTGTAAAAAAAGGATTTTTCAAACTGCAAATCCCCTGAAGAAAGTGATCATTTTTGTTCTTTCTGCCTCTTGGTTTACTCTTTAAGCTTGAATGTGAACTGGGTTTTAGTTGAAAAGTCAAAAACAAGAAGAAAAGGAGAAGAGAAGAAGAGATGTTGTTGTAGTAGACTAGTGGTGATAAGCAGCAGTTCTACTTCAATCCCTCTTTTCCTTTTGTGAAAAAGAAGAAAAAAACTTTCTCAAACTGCAATTTCTCCTCTTAAGGTTTGGTTGTTTTAGCTGAAATGTGAAGTGGAAAGGGGAAGATTGAAGAATAGTTCTAAAATTAATTTTCACATAAACCCAACTTTCTATTTTGCTAATAAAAACTTTCCAAACTGCAAATCTTGTTAAAAAGGTGAACTTGTTTTGTTCTCAGTTTGGGTTTTTTTTCTTACTCAGAATATGAAGTGTGGTGGAGGTAGAGAAAGAGATGAACTATTGAAGTGGTGATTGATGAGTTTGAAGATGAAGAGCCACCATGCGGTGGCTGTAATATTGAATGAAAGATTGGCAGTGAAACAAAGAGCAAATAAGTTAATTCTATTAACTAAAGGTCGGCTACTTACCATGTTACTACTTTGGATCATTTTGATTGCTTGTTTATCATTCTGTATTTACAACAAGATGGAAGCTGATAACATGGTGAGAAGAAAGGAGTTTTTGGTTAGTATGTGTGATCAAAGAGCTCGAATGCTTCAGGATCAGTTTAGTGTTAGTGTTAATCATGTTCATGCTCTCACAATCCTGGTCTCCACTTTCCATTTTTATAAGAACCCTTCTGCCATTGATCAGGTTTGCTTTCTTTCTCCTCTTCTTTGTTTCATTATATTTGATACTGTTATGATTTGTTATAGAAAAAAAACCCAAGACATCAATGAATATATGTTTACACTTTGAATTTTCACTGGGAATTTTCGAAAAATCCCTTTTTAGTTTTTACTAACTAATGTTTACACCTCAATGAATAAATTGTCCTAACCAAGCATAAGTGCTGCCGTGCCAACTGCCATGATCAATGATATACAGTAATCCTTCTTTAGATGAAACATGGAGGAACTGTTAATTTAGGATAATAACATCTTATGATGCCCTTATCTATTTGAATTAAGTGGTGTTCGTGGTTGTGTGGAATGCAGGAAACTTTTGCTCAGTACACAGCGAGTACAGCATTTGAGAGGCCATTGATGAGTGGAGTAGCCTATGCCCACAGAGTGATGCACTCAAATAGAGAAAATTTTGAGAAGCAACAAGGTTGGATTATTAAAACTATGAACAGGGACCCTTCCCCTGTTAAAGACGAGTATGCTCCTGTAATTTTCTCACAAGAGACTATTTCCTACATTGAATCCATCGATATGATGTCAGGCGAGGTAAGTATTTGATATAGGAATCTTCATTCACTTAATCTCTCCTGGTAGTACACAAAATCAGATGTTGGTTTTGATTTTTGTTTTTTGTTTTAATGCAGGAGGACCGAGAAAACATTTTTAGGGCTAGGGCTACTGGAAAAGCTGTTTTTACAAGTCCATTTAGGCTTCTTGGTTCTCATCATCTTGGTGTTGTTTTGACTTTTCCTGTTTATAACTCCAAACTTCCCGCTGATGCAACTGTGGAAGAACGCGTCAAAGCTACTGCAGGGTGAGATTTAAAGCTTATTTTGCTCATTTATCTTCCCGTGTTTTCATATCAAACTGTGCATGATTTCCACGTTTAGATTTTTATGGGCCATGTGCGGTTTAGATGGAATTAAGTGAGCGAATAGACTTCAAGACCAGGATATGGCTCAGTAGTGTGACCATTTACATCACACTACCTGCTGCATTTTTACGAAAAATTCTTGTTTTACAGAGTCGGAAAAAGAAGAAGACTTGAGCGGCTCCAGGAATCCTGCCCTTATATCTGATTATCATGTTACAATTTGTTTGACGATGACCAATTGACCACAGTTGATAAAACAAGCTACTGTAAATTGAAACCTGTAATCGGTTCTTGGTTTAAGTTATTTGCTCCTATCAGTCAATATAATACCTATATTAGTTGTATAACTCTTGGGTCACTTATCTTTACAAATTTATAAGACATATCTGATTGCTTTTAAAGGTTAGAATTGGCATGTTAACTTAATAATACAACTTTAAAGGTATCATTTGAATGAAGAGTTAATTTCAGAGTATTCTATCTAGGAGTTTATTCCCCTGTGATTTACTGCGTTGAATTTTGAGCGTTTACCATGTCATGGTGCAAAAACTATTCCACGGAAAATTTGGAAGTTCCCCTCGTCTAATTTTGTGATGTGACTCAGTGACTGATATGCTAAATAATCTACTTATGGGATTGGTTGTCTTAAGTTTTGTGTAAGCTACTCACCCATGTGGTATGAGTTAAGTGAGATTCTTAGCTAAGCGTGAAAACTGAAAAGTATTCTCATTGTTTTTGCAAGGACATTCAATATATAGCAGATGATTGAGTCATATTTGAGCTAGTAATGACTGTTTTTGTTGTTCTCTTTTGAAGGACATAATATCAGATTTATGAGACTAATGTACTGAATTCAAACAGATATCTGGGTGGAGCCTTCGATGTTGAATCTCTTGTTGAGAACTTGCTGGGACAACTCGCTGGGAAGCAAGCAGTTGTGGTGAATGTATATGATGTCACCAACTCATCCGATCCTTTGATAATGTATGGACCTCAATATCCTGATGGCGATATGTCACTTTTGCATATAAGCATGCTTGATTTTGGAGATCCATTCAGAAAGCATGAAATGAGATGCAGGCAAGTCCATCCTACTTTTGATCATTTTATAGAGGCATGCATGAAATTGCAAATTTTAATGTGCATTGACTCCTAATGATATTTGCAACATCGAACAGATACCTTCAACACCCTCCCACACCATGGATGGCAATCAATTCGTCTATTGGGTTCTTTGTGATTTTTCTATTAGTTGGGTATATTTTCTACGGTGCTGGGATTCATATTGTCAAAATTGAGGAAGATTTCCGGAAAATGCAGGAACTAAAAGTTCGAGCCGAAGCAGCTGATATTGCCAAATCTCAGGTACCCTCAGAGACCCCACTTTAAAGAACATAGTTTAATCCTCTAGATTGATTGGTCTTGTTTAAGGATCTAATTCTTTGTTTCTCCATCCAGTTTCTTGCTACAGTTTCTCATGAGATCAGAACCCCTATGAATGGTGTCCTTGGTAAGGTCCAAGGCGCTCCTTGTAATTTCATAACAAAATGTGAAGCTATTTCAAATAGGCGACTAATACCGTCATCTAATGCAGGAATGCTGGCCATGCTTCTGGATACAGATCTTGATTCAAACCAAAGGGGTTATGCTCAAACAGCCCAAGCCTGCGGGAAAGCACTGATAACATTAATAAATGAAGTGCTTGATAGAGCAAAAATTGAAGCTGGAAAGTTAGAGCTGGATGCAGTGCCCTTTGATCTACGATCAATTCTAGATGATGTTCTATCTTTATTTTCTGGGAAGTCTAGGGACAAGGGTATTGAGGTTAGTCTGACTCAGAAATTTACACTCACATTTTTATTATTTGATAGAATCCTCTTTTCTCTTGTTCATCTTTGTCACAAGTTTTTGAAGTACAGTATGCGTTTTCTTTCGTGTTTAGAAAACCCCTTTCTACAAATTCATGTTTGAACTTACCAGTATTTCTTTCTGATATGCATGGCTGGTGGTTCTCACTTTTCATCATGGTGGTACATAATTGTTGGGAATGCATAGCTAGCCGTGTTCGTCTCTGACAAAGTTCCAGAAGTTCTTGTTGGTGATCCAGGGAGATTCCGCCAGGTTATTACCAATTTAGTTGGTAACTCTGTTAAAGTAAGTATTATGACCAACTCCAATTAATTCTGCTTGCATACTTCACTTCAGAGTGGTCTATAAAGTGTGAATTTGGGCATTAAAACTGTTTACACTTGAAATTTATTATCAGCTGAATATAATTACTTATTTCTGCTAATTTTTCTGTTACTCTTGTGTTTTTGCATTATACTTAAGTTGTTTAGTTTTCCATATACTTCTAAACAGTCAAAGCTTATCACTATTGAATTATACTTCGGGTTTGCATTGACAGTTTACAGAACGTGGACATATATTTGTTCAAGTTCATTTAGCTGAAAACACAAATTCTTTGATGGATGAGAAAGCTGGAGCTTGTATCAAAAGAACACCAGACGGTTTAGAAGTTATATCAGGTGGCAGTCAATTTAATACTTTAAGTGGGTATGAGGCAGCTGATGATCGAAACAGTTGGAAAAAATTCAAGCTTCTTATATCTAATGAGGAACTTCAGTTTGATAACTTGGATAATGTTACTCTGATGGTCAGTGTGGAGGATACAGGCATTGGGATCCCTTTACCTGCTCAAGAACAGGTTTTTACACCTTTTATGCAGGCAGACAGTTCGACTTCCAGAAACTATGGTGGAACTGGTATTGGGTTGAGCATCAGTAAGTGTCTTGTTGAGTTAATGGGTGGGCAGATAAAATTCATAAGCCGGCCTCATATCGGAAGCACTTTTACGTTTACTGCTGCCTTGCAACGATGTGAGAGAGCTGCACTAAATGATCTGAAGAGGCCCCTTTCTGAGCCTCTACCAACTGGTTTCAAAGGGATGAAAGCAATTGTTGTAGATGGAAAACCAGTAAGAGGTATTGTGACGAGGTACCATCTGCAGAGACTTGGTATCCTGGTAGAGCTCACCAGTAGTATAAAGGTTGCGCGTAGTGCAGTATCTAAACAAAATGGTTGTTCAAGACCTGGGTAAGGTTTTTCCATTCTATTTTACTCGATCCAATTTTATTTGGTACAATTTATATTGGTTTCTGAGTACAACTTTTTATTTGAACGACAGAAATGGTAAGCAGCCCGATGTAGTTCTGATTGAGAAGGATTCGTGGATGTTTACTGAGGACAATGCCTTGCCTGAATGGTTGTTGGAATTGAAACAGAGTGGTCATAAGGTTGAGCAGCCCAAGATGATTCTTCTTGCAACATCTATTACAAGTGCAGAATCTGTTAAAGCAAAGGCTGCTGGGTTTTCTGATACAATTGTAAAACCATTGAGAGCTAGCATGGTTGCAGCGTGCCTTCAGCAGGTATTGGGAATTGGAAGCAGAAGGCGACAAGGAAAGGAATTTCCAAATGGATCGGCTTATCTTCATAGTATTTTATCTGGAAAAAATATATTAGTAGTTGATGACAATAGGGTCAATCGTATAGTTGCTGCTGGTGCCCTCAAGAAATTCGGGGCTAAAGTGGAGTGCACTGAGAGCGGAAAAGGTGCACTTGCATTGCTTCATTTGCCACACAAATTTGATGCTTGCTTCATGGACATTCAGATGCCAGAAATGGATGGGTATGTATAGAAGACGACTCCAGTACAGAATGCATGTCTTCTCTTTGTTTATTTTGTGTCAGTCAGGCATTCCTACCATGTTTATTAAACTTATTCCTGCAGGTTTGAGGCAACAAAACTGATCCGGCAAATGGAGAAGAAGGCGAATGAGCAGATGAAGAATGGAGGATCTGCTGGCAAGGCCGAGTTTCATATGCCAATATTAGCCATGACAGCTGATGTGTTTCAGGCAACATATCAGGAGTGTTTGAAATGTGGAATGGATGGTTATGTCTCAAAGCCTTTCGAAGAAGAAAATCTCTATCAAGCTGTTGCTAAGTTCTTTGAAAACAACCCCATCTCAAACTCATAAATCTGAAACATAACTTAGAATCTCAGATCAAAGAAGACACTTTTCACATACCATGCCAGCAATTTTTTCATTCGTATAGAGTTTTGCTGGTCATGTTGGTAAGTCGGGATCAATTGTAGAGTTGGTTTTTCAGGGCAGGGGAAATTTTCCAGGTGGTCATTGTAGTGAAATTCGATAGTTATCTTAAGTCTAGGTAAGCCCTGCTTGAAATTCTGTATTACTAACCTGTCACTTCCCTGATTGTTGTATAGGTACTTGGTAGAAAGGGAAGGGGTTATATTTAGTGGAGGATTTGGCCTGCTTTAAGGAAAAAAGATGTACCTGTATCATTAATTTATAAGCAAAATGCATCTGCGAGCTCTCAATCTTTTGAGCACAGCCAGTTACATGTAAATTACTCTAGACTCCATTGTATGGCAATCTCATTTCTGTTAAGCTTGCTGCATTTTATAGATGTAATATACTCTTGCATTATACAGGTTTGATTCTAACAATCTAGAGTTGGTTTTTCATAGTGGCAATGTACAGGTTTATCTTGGAATTTTTTTATCCCAAGATGTGGTCTTGGGGTTTGGTTACTGAATTTATGGCTTCAGGTTTACCACCATGGCACCTTCTCATTTAAGCTGGTTTTCCCAGGATTTAAAAGCACATGCACACACCAGTTATATTATATGTTTGAGTAATAAACATGGAAGAAAATTTTGATATCCAAAACTTTCAGATGATATTCTAGATCTAGTGGTAGATTGTTTAAATCTACCAGATTTGTTTCGTTTTGGTTGGTTTTGCAAACCATGGAAATCTATTTTGCAATCCTGTGCAGTTTCTAAATCATCTTCCATGGCTTATAGTTCCAAATACTACTGTTTCTCAACAACCACCACCAAAGATGGTCTTTGAAGATGTCCAAGATAATTGGGTTTTATAGTCTACGTGATAAAAAGATTTACAAGGCATAAACTACCAGAATTACTGAATCGAAGGATTTGTGGTTCTTTTCATCCTTTCTCTGCTACTAAGCAAACAATCCATCTTCCTCCACTTACGGCATTTCCCCATGCTTACAACAGAAATGAGGGAAAATAATGAGTTATTTTATATATATAGGCACCAGGTTTGATTTCGATGAATTGTTTTGTCATCCTTCTAAGTATGTTCGAGACATATATATACATAAAGTGGCTATGTCATCGAGAATTATTACTACGTACAGGTACAATCGTTATGGCTATACAAAGTAATGAGAGTTCACTAGCTTATTATAGAATTGGGGGAGATCAACATGTGTGGACTCCAGTTTCGTCTCCAGCTAAGAACCATTACTTCATGCGCGATTATCTTGCTTATTACAAAGGGAAGTTTTATGCTATACATACATAATAATGGGTATGTGGTTGTTGCATGTCCATAGTTTTGACTTTTGAAGACGAAGAAGAAGAAGAAGAAGAAGAATCAAGAAAGATTTTTGTTGAGCATGTTATCGATGAACCTACTGGAAATAAGTTATCTGGTCGATCGTATATAGTGGAATCACAAGCTAGGTGATTTACTGGTCGTTTTCAGAATTAGTAAATTAGAATTATCAGACATTACAAATGACTTATACGAGTTATGGCGTTCTCCTCACAGAACAGTTGGATTCAGAGGTCTTAAGTTAGAATTTGGGACACCTAACAATAGGTGGGTTGAAGTTGAAAGCCTTGGCAACTGTTCTTTGTTCTTGGGATATAACTGTTGTAAACCAGTTTCTCTAAAAGCTCGAACTTGTAGAGGGAGGCTACCACAATGTATATCAACCGGAATACCGGATAAACTGGTAGGCACATACCTAACCAAACACGGAGGTGGACTTTGCCACTCTCCCAACTGGGTCACAAAAACTCGAACTTGTAGAGGGAGGCTACCACAATGTATATCAACCGGAATACCGGATAAACTGGTAGGCACATACCTAACCAAACACGGAGGTAGACTTTGCCACTCTCCCAACTGGGTCACGGGCCGCACATACAGTTAGGCCCACAGTCCTAACCAAACATGGGGGTGGATCCACCAACAATAACCAATCATTTTCTGTATCGGCTAGCAATTTATCTGGGTGCAAGGCCAATTGTATCTATTTCACAGACGACAAGTTTTTCCATGAGAACAACTTTGGTGGTTATGATATGGGCATCTTCCATCTTGAAGATGATATATAGTATAGAGAAATTTCTATATCCAAGTGATCATCTTCCATCTTTAATCGTTTGTTGAGTACAGGAGCAAGGTGCTTAATTAGGTGCAGATCACCATGTTCTGTGGAGCAAACTTTGTTGTGAGTTGTATATATGATTTAACACTTTGAGTCCATAGGAGTAGATTATTGTCGATGAGTACCATGGAAATTGGAACTCAAGCGTGTCCATACATACTCAAGCGCGTAACAAGTAACAACTTCGCCCTGGGAAAAGATTAGTCCGATGAATGAGTCATATTTATGTGTATATTATTTGCAAATGCCAAATGGAATACTTATTGATATACGTATTGTGCTCTTATAGAGTGATATCAATTAGGCCAATGTGTTATGTGTAGGGTAATGTGTTCTTCATTGGTCAATGTGTTTAGATGCTAGAGTAATTTTTCTGCACAAATTAGTACTAGTAATTCCTTGGGAAAAAGTATCAATTAGGCCAATAGCTATGGCACTGATAGAGGGAATCAATTAATGCACAATTTGTTCCTTAATTAGTTGAACCAAATCCAACTAAAAAAAAAAATTGTGCTTTTGGAAACAAGTAAGGTCAGTTGATCTTAAAAGTTCAATTGATCAACATCATAAATACTCCTGCTTTCTGCCATCTGCCCTGTCTTATTCCCTTCACAAAGTGGTCACAAGCAAGGAGCCAAGGACACAGAAACTGGGCTTGCTTCTCATTCATACTCAATCAGTCAATTGATACTGGAAATTTATCTGCAAAAAACCACTTGATTGATTTAAATACCTATAACGTAGAGGATTGGGCAGAAGACTTCCCATCTTTTGCTATAAGAACTTTAGAGCACAAACAACTCTTTTGTGTAGGCAAAATAAGAAAAATATGTACCCTTTCAGTGATGCTTTATCTTTTTGACAACATTCCATCATTATCTCCATTGCCAAAGCTGAGTATATATTTAAGAAAGACAGTTCTATTTGAAATTGGTATGATTTTGCCTACTTACAGTAGGATGTATTGTAAAGAACAAATGCATGTTACTTTGCTTTGGGTTCTTACAAATTTTTGTCAAAGTGGCGTGGGCAATTTGGTTGCCAATTGTGTCTCACATGAAAATATTCTTTTGCTCATTATGTGACATTGTCAATTTGTCATCCAACCAACAAAACTAAACAAGCTTTTATGATTTGTCAGCGTGATCACAAATCAATTACTGTATACATAATCACATTTAACAAAACAAACTCATGGAACAAAGGCCCTGCTTGTTTGGGCTGTAAAAAGACAAATCTTTACCCATCTATAGTTAGAGTGGTCCGTCCTAAGTTTACTCTTTGTTTTGAATGGTCCCCAACCTATTTTAGCTTAAACCCTATTGGTCCCCCACTTAAACCTTGCATAAACATGAGATAATCATAGGTGGTCCTCTACTAAGTTTATTAGAAAAAGGTGTAAAAATTTTGCACTTTTGAAATAATACCAAACTTTTGCTTAAATTTTGTTCATAAAACTAATTATCAAGAGTTTCAAGCATATTAAATTAGGCTAAATTTCATGCAAATTTTTGCAGGGTAACCAAGCAGGGCCAAAAATACAAAATTAATTAGTCATACACTCTTTGCTCTTTTAAATATGAGTTTTCATGTAAAAAATGTTGTTTATCAACTTGATTAATTATAATTTTTGACAAATTAGACTAATGAGTGATGAGCCGGATTTATGTCTTAAGAATTTAAATTAAACTAATGGAAAATAATTAGCTATCAACATTTGGGGGGCCAGACGTAGTTAAGACTTAAAACGTGCATGCATTACATATCTAAACACAGTAGATTAGTATCAACTAAGCAATTGCAGACCGGCCAAACAATACCTCCCAAGCACTAAGTAGTCATTGCTTATAACATTCACACTAAAACAACCAACATCACTAAGTCTTAAGAATGCATCATCGGTATTGTGTGGGACTTTTTGCCACTATTCTAGAGATAGCAGGTTGTTTCGAGGAAATCACCTTTGAACATGTGTTAAGGGAGTGTAACCAATGTGCTGATTATTTAGCTACACTAGAAAACTCTAATGTAGTAGACATAATTTCTTTTGTTCCACCTCTGGACAGGTATTTGTTCAAGTATGTTAGTAATGACATGATAGGAACCCTATACGAGAGAATGTAAATTTTTTCTGATGAATACAAGTGGGGGTCTGCCTAACCCCAGCACAATTGGCAAAAAAAAAAAAAAGAATGCATCATCGGAATGCAACTTGGCGCTCAATATATATGTTCATGAAGCGGCGAAAAATTTATCAAGATCCAAGCTGAGGACCTAGCCTGAGTAGCTCAATTTGTTTAGCCATTGACACATTTTGCTACATACAGTAGTAAAGACTAGAGACTGGTAGAGAGACCAATTTAATAAAAATGTACTGTACCATTTGCAACACCAACCAAACCTGCAATTCGGCATTTATTAGTTTTACCTTAAAAACAAAACCGTGTCAATTTAAATCACATTCCAATCTTTAAGCAAAAATACAACGTTAAAACTTGGCTAAATCCGTTTAATATGATAATATCTCACACCTAATGAACTAACTGGAGTATTATCTAATTAAACCTAGAATAAATCAAATAAAATATAGGACCCACATAACCCATGTGCCAACTACGTAAGTTGTTTTCCATAGTTCGATATAGAATGGACCAGTTAGACATGTGCTGCTGCCAACTATACTCTGTCTGTCTGTCTGTCTTATTATTATTTCCTCTTTCTTTTTTCTGGTCTCTCTCAGTTTCTAAAACTCTTCTCACCTCACTCTTCTTTACTTCTTTCCTTCTTCCATTATCTTCGCCGCTTCTCTCTCTTTATCTCTCTCTTCGTAATATCTTCTTTACTCTTTCTTTCTGTGTAAACCCTAAAGAAAGCCTAAATTTACTCAAAAAAATTCCATTTCAAAGAACCCCATTAAACAAAAATCAAACTTTTTCTTCAATTTGTTGAAAAAGTTTTGATTTTTATGTTATCGATGAAGAAGAAAACCCATTTTGGGTTTGGATCTAATGTTGAAGTTTTAGCTATCTTTTTACTGATTTTATCTTTCAAACTGATTGATTCACAAGTTATTGATCCTGATGATTTAAAAGTTATGCTTGCTATGAAGGAAAATCTGAAACTTCCAACAGGTTTATGGTCTGATCAAGATGTTTGTAACCAATGGAAAGGTATTGAATGTGATAGAGCAAATGGTAAAGTTACTCGGATTCAACTCAAAGATGAAACTGTTACAGGTACTCTTCCTAGTAATTTAAATAGTTTATCTGCTTTACAACATTTAGAGTTTAGAGGATCTACACTCTCTGGTGATCTTCCATCTTTAAGTGGTTTAAGTTCTTTAGCAGAAATTCTTCTTAGTGACAACAACTTCACTACAATACCACTTGATTTCTTTGCTGGTCTTACTTCATTGGCAACTGTGGCTCTGGATAATATCCCCCTTCAATCAGGGCCAATTCCACCCAGTCTTATAGGTTGTATACAGCTTGTTAATTTCTCTGCGAATTCAGCAAATTTTAATGGTTCAATTCCTGAATTCTTCAGTGGAGAAAATTTTCCTAGTTTGGCTAGATTACATTTGGGTCATAATAAATTTGAAGGTGGATTGCCTTCGAATTTTTCGACGTTAAATTTGAGGTCTCTTTGGTTAGTTGGGGAAGTCAATAATAAACTAAATGGGCCGATTGATGTTGTTCAGAATATGTCAACTTTAGAAGAACTTGTGCTGAATTTCAATGTGTTTTCGGGTCCTTTACCTGATTTCTCGAGTTTACAATCATTGTCGGTTTTGAATCTTAGGGATAACCAGTTTACTGGTCCTGTTCCACCAAGTTTAATGTCTCTTAAATCTTTGAAAGTCCTAAATTTGACCAATAACTTGCTTCAAGGGCCTATGCCAGTGTTTGATAAGTCTGTACAAGTCGATTTGACTCCTGGATCGAATAGATTTTGTTTGGATACACCTGGCGATTGTGCTCCTGCTGTGAACATAATGCTCTTGATTGCAAAGGATTTGGGTTATCCATCCAAATTTGCAGACACCAATTGGGAAGGAAATGATCCATGTACCTGGACGGGGATTAGATGTAACAATGGGAGTATTATTATTATCAATTTTCAGAATATGAATCTTACTGGTACAATTTCTCCTAGTTACTCTAAGCTGACGTCACTGCAAACGCTCAATTTGGCTAATAACAACTTGTATGGTACAATTCCCAATGAGCTTACTACTTTGCCTGAGATAAAAAGAATTGATGTGTCAAAGAATAGGCTCTCTGGAAAGATCCCGGCTTTTCCACCGAACAGAAATGTGATCATTAACATTGATGGAAACCCTGATATCGGAAAGGAAATTGATCCTCCTCCCTCTCCTGGCACTCCACCTAGAGATTCAGGTTCTTCACCACCTCCTCCTAATGGGCATAAGAAATCTTCAGTTTCAGTGGGAGCTATCGTGGGTGCTGTTTTGGGTGTTGTTTGTGTTATATTATTGATAGGGTCGGTAATTTTCTGCTTGTATAAGCGAAATCGCAAATTTGGTAGAGTTCAAAGCCCGAATGCAATGGTTGTCCATCCTCACCATTCTGGCTCTGATCCTGATATGTTGAAAATTACAGTTGCTGGTTCAAATGTAAATGTTGGTGCAGCAAGTGAAACCTACAGCCATGGAAGCAGTGGACCAAGTGACATCCAAATGGTCGAAGCAGGCAACATGGTTATATCCATTCAAGTGCTCAGAAATGTGACAAACAATTTTAGTGAAGAGAATGTTTTGGGCCGTGGTGGGTTCGGGACAGTTTACAAAGGGGAGTTGCATGATGGGACAAAGATTGCAGTGAAGAGGATGGAATCTGGTGTGATGGGTTCGAAGGGATTGACTGAGTTCACGTCGGAAATTGCTGTTCTGAATAAAGTGAGGCATCGGCATCTTGTTTCTCTGATCGGGTATTGTTTAGATGGGAATGAGAGAATTTTGGTTTACGAGTATATGCCTCAGGGAACACTCAGTCAGCACCTTTTTAACTGGAAAGATGAAGGTGTAAAGCCACTTGAGTGGACAAGAAGGTTGATTATTGCCCTAGATGTTGCTAGAGGGGTTGAATATTTGCATGGATTAGCTAGTCAAAGCTTCATACACAGAGACCTTAAGCCCTCTAACATTCTTTTAGGTGATGATATGAGAGCAAAGGTTGCGGATTTCGGGCTTGTTCGCCTTGCTCCCGAAGGGAAAGCATCTATTGAAACAAGACTCGCAGGAACCTTTGGGTACCTTGCTCCAGAGTATGCAGGTAAATCTTTTCTTTCTTTTTTTTGAGTACTTATATATAGTCCTAGGAGATTACATTCTCTTGCATAACCAACTTATGATTTTAAATCTACTGTTTTTGTAGTATACCAAGTACTAAGTAGGCACATTGTTTTGTGATGACATCAGAGGTTATGATTATTCATTTTTCTTTGCTTCATTAGTGGTAGCTCACAGCTTTACTGTCAAAAAATCTGGAAGTGATTGTTTATAGTTTTAAGCATTAAGTTGCTTATTAACACACATCATTAGATTAGTGTTGCATTAGATTGTTCACAGCTTCCAAAAAGTCGATCACAAAGTCCCTAGTCACGCCAAATCGCTAATGCAGGTCTGTACAGCTGTGAACATATGGAAAGAACACTTGTATTCTAGTAAGAACACTTGTTTCACACCAGTCCCTAGTCACGCTAATGTAGGTCTGTACAGCTGGATATTCTCCATAGCCACTGAACAGCATGGAGCCATCCAATAGTCTGTCCCGCGTGCACATGTCATAGTACTTGTATATTAGACTCATTTTTCTTTTTGGCAATAATATCTCATGATAATTGATCAACAATATTCTATATTTTGCCACTAACAAAAAGAATTGTATTCTGACAGCAACGGGGCGAGTGACAACTAAGGTAGACGTGTATGCCTTTGGGGTGATTCTTATGGAGTTGATAACAGGAAGAAAGGCACTTGATGAAAGTCAACCCGAAGAGAGTATGCACTTAGTTACATGGTTTCGAAGAATGTGTATTAACAAAGACACCTTCCGAAAAGCAGTTGATCCAACAATTGACATTGACGATGAGGGCGGCTTGGCAAGCATTAGCACGATATCTGAACTAGCTGGCTACTGTTGTTCAAGAGAACCCCATCAGAGACCCGACATGGGGCATGTCGTCAATGTGCTGTCATCCTATGTGGAACTTTGGAAGCCATCAGACACAGATCCTGAGGATCCCTATGCCATTGACATGGAGTTGAGCCTAGCCCAACAACTTAAAAAGTGGCAGGCCCTTGATGGAAACTCCGCAATGGGACAAGATTCATCTTCGTTTCTTGCTAGTGTTGATAACACACAGACAAGCATACCTACTCGTCCTTCAGGTTTTGCTGATTCATTCACATCTGCTGATGGGAGGTAAAAACATAACAAAACAACCAAGAGAAGGCGGTGGTGTGATAGGAGGGGACCTAGTCTTGTTCATAAGTTGTTTTATTGATTTTCTTCATGTAGGTCTGTTATAATGTATGTTTTCTTTCTAGTGTCCTTGTTGTCTTTCTCCCTTAACACACATATTCTTTCTGGGATTCCCTTTATTTGAGTTTGGACAGTCTTTTTGTTTAAAGATTTCTTTCTGGCTGGAAGGTTTTGGTGGGAATGGAAAATAGACAGTTGACACTTGATTACTTGATACTCATTAACTCAGCATAACATGCAAATCTTATCTTCCTCTTTTTTTTTTTTTTTTTTTTTTCTGCATCTCTACCTTTATTGGTTGAAATTATTGAAGGGGGGTCCTTATGCCATGTACTGTATATATCTTTGATTAAACAAAGTAAAGGGAGAACAAGAATTGCAACAAAAGAAGTGGATGTAGTGTGTACTGAGTTTGGCCCACTAATTGAGTCATCTCAAGTTAATGTCATGGTCACTTGGCAATTCAGACAAGGATATTTTAGAAGATAATATCTTCGAACCGGAGCAACACGGTGGAGTGGATTAAGGGACAGGTTTTAAGATTCTAGATACAGCTAATACACAGAATATTTGTCATAGAAAACAATTCTATTTTACTGGGGTTTGTCTTGTTCAGTTGTTTTGTGTCTAAGCTTGAGACGTGTAAGATTGAGGATTTGGAGGATTTTTTGGTACATGACAGATTGACAGGCACCATGGTGTATTTCATTAAGGCTTTAAGCATTTCACAGCTGGATGTATTTTGTGCTAACCATTGCAATATTCCATTCAATCCATGGCTTTGGCTGTCTTTGATGATGAGTGTAAAAGAAATTGAATAGTGTGTGTGTAGGTGTGGTCATGCTCATGACCTTTTTTTTTTTTTTTTTTTTTGTGGTGGTGAAGGGTCATGAATTGTATAGTCCACAGAAACTACCACAATGTGAAGACATGTAGGACCAGCAAACATTGTGAAACCACAACCTTAAATGTATTTCCACTCCAAGAGTACTGAATATCCATCACTCATCACAACCTCAATCGGTTCGGTTGTAATGATTTGCAGTTTGCATAATGCTAATTATGATTCAAAAAGTGTGAAAACCTTTCCAATTTCCATTGCATAACACTGGAGATGATATTTTAAAATTTATTAACAGTAGTCATGTTTTGAGAGAAGGAGGTTAGGGGTGATGCTCATGCCAAACCCCCCAAGTGAAGGTGCTCTAGAAAAGCTTAAGAAGATAGTGTTTGTGACTTTGTGTGCAATCTCAATCAAATGCACCATTGAAGTAAGGAAATGATTAATTTGGGCCATTGGGTCATGGATCCTAATTGGGCCATAATAATCAATTATATATAAAATCTACTTACTTTATAAATGGGCCACATCGATATCACACAGCTAAGAAGTGATCATAATTGGGCCACAATAATCATCTTAAATTACAGTAGGTAATACTTTCCCATTAAGCTAAGCAAAACCTAATAGAGATTGGAGATCGAAAAGCCGAAATGATTGCAAAGCAAAATATAATACTTTCGAAAACCTAATTGAAATTGAAGTAGTTTAGATTCTATATCATCATTTAGAAGAAGAACACATATGAATATATGATTATAATTTAACTTAACACCCGCTAATAATCCAAGGGAGTTCTTGAAATTGTCTTAATTAATATTGTATAAAAAAGAAAGAAGTCTAGCTAGAGCCTAGAGGGTTCATGTGTTGTTGCAGTGATATGATATCATAATTTTCCTGGAGACCTAACAAAGACAGACAGACAGACAGACAGACTTGCATTATTTCATGTAATAAGATTAAGAACCTTCGTAGAGTGGTCTAAGAAAGAACCAGAGGACACGGGGAGCACAAAACCTGCCTTTCTCATTGCAATTGCATAGATACAATTGACTCAAGTACAAGAGTATAGCGTGTTTAAATTATGATAAATTCATTTATCATTCCATGCTACGGGGAGAGAGACCAAGTAAAATAAGCTAAAGCCAAAGTTTAGTTACTGCGTGTGGTGTGTACAACCCAGAAACTAGCTAGAAAGCGTGTGTAAACCGCGGGCGCGTATGCCGTATAATTTGGTTATACATGACTGGGAAACTTGAGGTTTTTATGGTCTATTGAAATCGAATGAATCCCTATTTTCATTATGTTGCACCTTTGTTTTCATACCTCCGTGATTGGATCAAACTTGTAATCTTATATTAATTTTTTCCACATGGAAATAAAATTTATTCCATGACTGTCTGGATCATCAACTTATATTCACATTTATACATTGAAATTGTCAAACTAATTTTCTCATCAGCTAGCATGCATTTTGAAATATAATCTAGGGTGATATAGATCATAGATATGTATGATCTTTTTTGACCATGAAGTTGGCACAAGAATATAATATATCTGAGCCCCCCCCACCAAGAGTCAAGAGTTGCCACAGCATGGTGCCATTGCATGCCATGCTGCACCATTTATCACCTTCAACATTACCCACTGAACTGTCCAAGTGTCGAGTATCGCGTGTCGTAGATAATTTAATTTTTAATTAAAGATCACAATCATATTATTTAGTCATAAATCACACCAAAGGACTTCTCTAAATTGGGCCCAATCCAGCCCATTTAATTAGTTATATATGAATGACCTGCATTGACCAGTCCAAGTCAGTATTAGATACGCAGACAAAACAGCAAAAGTGCCCATTCAACCCTTCAGTTGACGCGGATCAATTGGGTCAATACGTCAAACTAAACCCCCCACCCCAAATGTTATACTTATACCGACTTATTCAAACTTCCAATTGTTTACACTGTTTTCCCTCTTCTTTTAGAGTTAAGAGTTGTTGTTAGTTTGTCAAACTTCAACGGTCAATATTCAAATACCTTCCATTTTTTTCTTCTCTCTTATTACTCTCTTTCTTTCTAGGCTTCTAGCTAGTATTATTTGTTATTATTTGCTTAGTCTCTAGTTTGAATACCTCCTTTGTTTACAAATTTTTTAACCAAACCGACCACGTTTGAACAACTAGCTTCCATCCATCTCTAGTCTCTAGTCTCTAGCTACCCATGAACTATATATTACTACTAATCTTTATATATTTCTTTTCAACCAAATAACATCTATATATATATATACCCAACACATCCCCTTCTCTTCTTCTTCACAAACAACAATCAAACATATATACATCTGGTTGCCTTATTTCAATACATATTTCTAACTCAGCTAGCTGATACATCAACGTTATTAATTTCATGATGATGATTTCAACAAGACGGGAACAAAGAAATGGAAAGATTGGAGGTATGAAGGCAATTTATGAGAACTCAACAAACTTATTGGAAATTAATATTCCAAACCATTTTCGGTGTCCTATATCGTTGGACTTAATGAAAGATCCAGTCACATTATCAACTGGGATTACATATGATCGTGACAGCATTGAGAAATGGGTTGAAGCTGGGAACCAGACTTGTCCTGTTACAAATCAAGCGTTAACAAGTGTTGAGCAAATTCCTAACCATACTATTCGAAGGATGATACAAGATTGGTGTGTGGTAAACCGTTCTTATGGTATTGATCGTATTCCAACGCCTAGAATACCTGTCTCTCCAATTGAAGTTACTGAGATGCTTTCAAGATTCAAAGCTGCGACTAGAAGAGGAGACCAAATTTCGTGTTTGAATATGTTGGAGAAGATCAAGTCTTTGATGAAGGAAAGCGAGCGGAATAGAAACTGCATCATTGCAAATGGTACTTGTGCTGTCCTATCTGCTTCATTCGAATACTTTGCAACTTCTTCAATTGAGAAGAATGCAAAAATATTGGAAGCGATATTAGCATTAGTGACACGGATGTTCCCATTCGATTCAGATGCTCAATCTCATCTTGTATCAGCAGCTTCTTTACGTTGCATGGAATTATTTTTGAAGTCAGGTGATATTTCGAGAAGGGGAAACACAATTTTGGTACTAAGAGAGCTTGTCTCAATGGATGAAAAACACGTTTTCGCCTTAGCAAAGATTGATGGGGTAGTGGAACCATTGGTAAGGCTAATCAAGGAACCAATTTGCCCTACATCCACAAAAGCCTCTTTGATGGTCATTTACTACTTAGTATCATCATCAGCCGAGCACAAAGCAATATTTGCAAAGATGGGGTTGGTCTCATTGCTTATAGAAATCCTTGTTGAAGCTGAAAAAAGCATTTGTGAGAAGACCTTAGCTGTTTTGGATGAGATTTGCGGCTCCGATGAAGGAAGAGAAAAGGCCTACTCTCATTCTCTTACCATCCCAGTCTTAGTTAAGAAGCTTCTTCGAGTATCGGGTTTGGCCACGGAATTTGCGGTTTCTGCAGTTTGGAAGCTTTGTAAGAATGATAAAAGGGAAGACAATGGTGCTTTGTTGGAAGCAATGCAAGCTGGTGCATTTCAGAAGATATTGTTGCTCTTACAGATTGGTTGTGCTGATAGAACAAAGGAAAAGAGCACTGAGTTGTTGAAATTGTTGAATCTTTATAGAGGTAGATCAGAGTGTATTGATTCAGTGAATCTTTACAAAGGTAGACCATTTTGAAGAACTTTTAGTGTTAATAATTTAGGATACAAAGCAGAAAAATAGAGTTTATGTACAAAATAAATTATACAAATATATGAACATTCTTTAAAGGTCTATGATGGTGTGATTATTAGCTTGCTGTTTTGGGAGTAATGTTATGTCTGGAGTGTCGTCATGTTAAGAACTTGTAGTATCAATGAATCAATATTAGTACTAGTATAGGTAAATAAGTTGGATTGCAGAAAGGTCATGTACGTGCTTGTTGTAAATCATTGTGCTGTAGCAGTGAGGAGGTTTAAATATAAATACTGTCCTGAGTCTGTTTGTATCATCTGTATGTGTAGCTTATTGTACTCGTCTCCGGGCCAATGTGGGCGTGCTGACCCAAACCATAGCCTCAACCTCCATTAGCACCTGAGGGTATGCAGTGTCGGGGTCTGTCAAGCGTGATGTGGAGAGCACCTACCCGAAGGGAAGAGCTTAGATTCGACAAGCATTTCTTGTAAGCATGTTTTGCATTAATATTATTAGCTATATATATGTGTGATGAATAATTGTTGATGGCCTAAGAGTACTTTCAGTTCAGTTTAATGGAGCTCAAGTTCATGTTCATCATATGTGAGGACAAATTCTCAGCTATGGATTTATATAATCCAGGATAAATCTTGTCATATCTTCAAAGTTTTATAATTCCACAGTCCAGTCCCCAATTATCCATCTAAATTTATATCATCTCATACTAATAAAATCTTTTTCCAATGTCATTAATATGGTCAATTGAAAGATTATTGTGGAGATGAGGCAGGTTATATGCAAGCTCGTGGTCAAGGTTGGTTGGTGATGCATACTTTTGGTTCCATGATATCACACTTTGTTCCAAATTTTCTTAGCCATCAGCCCAACACTAAACTGTTTGACATTTTGGAATTATGTTCAATGGAACACTTTCCACCCAATACAACTTGAAGGCCAACCAACCTGTCACACTTTGTTACTTCAGAGTTTTCGACCAACTTTAAACTTAAGAGCTATAGATGTCGTCCAATACACCAAACCAAAAATATCAGGTAGTGTTTGTAACCACATTGAGATATGCTACTGGGAAACCCAAGACAAAAGTCTGTATGGGGCTATTGGCGCAAAATCACAAAATAAGCTGCCAGCAGCCAGTAGTATTTCTTTGTATCTGTTAGAATTTAATAGGCTAGCCATTTAATAACTCTGAATCAAAGAATAAAAGGCACAGTATTTTCCTTTCTGACAGTATTGCAAATATAGTTTCCAACACAAATGAAAGTAAACATGGAGGAATAACCAGTTTCACAAGATAACTGTATCTTCATTTAATAATTCCTAACATTCCATACAAAATACTAGCAACAACTATAGCCAACTCATTCAAAGATGATCACCTCAACATGAAACTCTACTGGTCCTTGTACCTCTTCTCTAATTCTTCCAACTTTTTAATATCCTTGTAGAATTTGGCAATGCGGTAGACACACCTGCAAACATAATCAGAGAGATACATCAATAACAGAAGAAGATGAATAGCAACTAGCTTCAGATGGTTAAAAGACTCAGATTGCTCCATGTGTACCAGTAGAGAAGGCAAGAAAGAATACACAGGACAATATTCCTTTGAGCTTTGTAAGTCTGCACAAACAAACAAATTAAACTTGATTGGTTTTCCAACAACAACACATACAATACTCCAATCAAACCAGAAACAAGTACAGACTGGTGAACCACACAAGTAGTCTGGTGGTAAATTTGCATGTCTAGAGCTACCAACAATGGCGAAAAGATGAACAATGCAATTTGTACCATTTCGTGGATGGTGGAGTATGGGAAATGTAAATCCAAACTAGGTTAGATGAGGAACTATAAGCATTCGATCATATCCAAAAATGAATCACTTAGAGCCTAAATTAGAAGAGGGGATAAAGACTCCATTAAAAACTTGAAAAACATATGAAATATAAAACAACAAAAACACATAAATAAACATTATAATAATTTCAAGGATTTAAGTTCGCAAAGTAATGGACACAAAAAGGGATTCCCAGCATATCTCACCACTGTCTAGACTGTGCATTAAAAGAGAAATGGTACCTTGGATGTAATACTCATCTGGCTGATACCCATAACCCCTCGATCTCTACTTTCGAAGGCACAGCTAACACTCTAATCTACTTTACTATCTCTCTCCATCTTATTTAATTGGTTCTACAGATGCAGGAATGGGTAAAATACTTCTAGTGCCTGGCAGGAATGATGATAGAAGCCAAGTCCCAACTTAGAAAAAAGATGCATCCATTACAAAACAAGAGGAATTACTAGAGCAATGTCTTAATAAAAAAAATTGTCATTTCAAGTGCTTGATTGAAGTAGTTGGAATTAATTAGCATACCAAATTTTCAATTTTTTACACATATCCTCCAGAAGTCATTTTCAGAACCTTACTTGTATCTTGGTACTTTGGGTAGAGTAAGACAATAATCACTAATTTAATTTTGTACTTTGGAATTATGTTCAAAGTGTTACATTATTACAAGGTCACTGCAATATAGCTAATGCTTACATTAATTACCGCCAAATTCTAGAGATTAGGAATGAATCTCGTGCCTTGAAGTAGTTTAGTCAAGCAATAATTTCAAAATGGAACATCCTTGACAGCATCACAAGAAAATAGAAAACAACAATAGGTCTTCAACAATACGGTCAGCCAGACCCATGACACCTACCAAGAGAAGAAACTTAATTTTCTCTGGCATACTAAACAGGTGCGATTACCAAACAAGGTGAAGCACAAGAAAAGAATATAATATGACCTTAGACGATAAATATAACATAGAGAAAATAGAACAAATTGACTAAATCCACACCAAGGTCTAAACTTTAATTTGAATTTTAGGCACATTTCCTGAAACATCGATACCCTATCTATTTTACACACTTGACAATTTTAGGCACTCTTCCTAATTACCATATATAACTCATGTTTTCAAAATGGTGGATGACTTTTGGTTTTGGGATCACAATATCAAATGTCTAATTCGTAGAACACCTTCCTTCAGACATTGTAAACCAAGTATTAGTCTACAGATCATCCTTTGGCCAACCACCTCCCCATAGGACTAATAACAACTATAAGAATATTATTCACTCATCTGCGGAAACAGAAAGCTTGTAGTGGTTAAATGGACTTCCCCTACTTGACTCGATTGGGCGACTTTATCTTACTACTTAGTTTCTCAGTCCGTGGGAAGGCTAGAAATATGACATACAACAACTCCGCTTGACTCATACTTTATCAACAATCAATAGTCAATACTACATGGTTCAGATGTTGGTCAGGAAACTGCATATTACTCAAATAGGCACTTTATCATTAGATCCCTATAGAACATTAAGAACTAACTAAGGACCAAGCAAATTAGGGGATGATCCAGGTCATCCTTCTCTCAAGCAGATGATATTAATAACCATCAGATGATATTAATAACCATCTACAAACAACATACACGCAACACAACCAGAGCTAACTCTCACAATGCCTACTTGTTCGATTTATTGAACACTAACTGTATCGTATCCATAAAGTAGAACTCAGACAACCCCTAAGAACATAAGCTAAATAAGTAGCTCAATTTGCTTCGAAACAAACCCTAAATTAACAGATCGAACAAGTAAAATACATACAATATCTTCAAATGATCAATAATCAGACAAAAAACTTCTAACATTTCATACAAAATTCAATCAAAATAACATACAGATCAAAGTAAAAAAGCAAAAAAACTCACAGTTTTCTCATATCGGTCTCTTTCAGCAGCAGTACAAACATCACCAGTACACATCAATCGATGTTCGCTTTTCCAATATATATCTAACAACAACAACAACAAATATCAAAAATCAACTTCAGAAACCTAAATAGAAAACACTTTGTTTATAAAATTAGGTTAAAATCGAGGGAAATCAAACCTAGGAGCTGAAAAGCTGCAAAAGGAACAACGGTCATAGCAGGTTGGAGAATTAGAGATACAAGAGAAACGATTTGATTCTTGATAAGCTTTGGTGTTGGAAGTGTTAGTAATAGTGCAATTCCTGCTTCTGCTGCTACTATGTAAGCCAAAATCATCCATTGCAACGCCATTATCGTTCGATCTCTCTCTCTCTCTCTCTCTCTCTCTCTCTCTCTCTCTCTCTCTCACAGCTTCTTTTTTTTTTTCTCCTGTGAGTTTACTTCGCTTTGTTGTGTTGGTTTACTTGGGGGTTGAGATATTAAAGATTCTCATGATGGCAACTCTAATCTCGATGTAGCAATCAGTCGCTCAAAAAATTTCATGCGATAATTTCTCACCATGATGTCGGTCAAGCGTGATAGCATTTCAGTAAAATATGGATCCTCTCATCCGGGCTGGGCTGGTAGCCTGGCACAGATACCACCTCTCTCGACCCATGCTAGACCCATGGTAAACAAGTTACACATGCTAGACCCATGTTGATGTTGTTGACTTGTGGTTGTTGTTTGAAAAAAAAACAATATTTTATAAATAGAAGACTGCGAACCAGTGGGCACCGACCGTAAAATTAAAGAGATTGGTGAAAAGGAAGAATAAGGCAGACAGAGAAAGGAAGAAAAAATTGAATAAATTTGAGGGATTTGAGGAAATTGAAATTGAAGGATTTGAGATTGAAGGAAATTGAAGGAGATGGGGGTTGAAAGAAGGGAGGATAGGAGAGATTGAGAGAGGAAGAAGAAGAACTGGGGAAAAAAAAAACAAGACAGACAGACATCATTTAAGATAAATGTTTTTTTTACTTCATATCCCAAAAACCTCTTTACAGTGGATTAATAAATTTTTCATTAAATGTGAGCACAAAACTGTTTAAGTAAATCTTTTGTTGAAAATATCTATTTCATGCGGATATTCGATTTTTTTTTTAAAAAAAAAAATAGATATCTGAAATTTTGATACTAGAAATAAATTATTTGTCACAATTTATTGAATATTCGCAAATATTTCGATATTCAGTTTCTAAAAAAAAACAGATATACTCATGTCAAATATTTAGGATTTTTTTTTATTTTTTCGCCCATGCTAACCTATAAACTCTACCCCTAAAACCCCAAACTCTTAATTTTTTTTTCCTATTTCCATCACAAATTTAAATTAAATTCACATCTCTTCGAACAAAAATAATAGTATGTTGAACTCCATTGTTGTCAATGTTGGGAATCTAAAGGACGTCACTCTACTGAGCATTTTTGTCATTAAGATACGTTGTTGTTTTTGTTCGGACCATAGAAGTCGCTAGACTCATGTTGGTGTTTTCAATCTTTCACACAAGTATCTGGGGATGGAGGCTTTAAGTGCGTTGTTTTTTTCATTTTTAGTCTAAAGTTGTTTTGCATTTTTGTTCGTTTGGTTTGGTTGAGTTTAGTTTTAGTTTTGGTGTTCTTTGGATGAGTTGGAAGTTCGTTGTTGAATAGGTGTTTTAGTTAATCCTTGTTCAAATGTAAGCCTTGTTTCTGTAATCCCTTTCGATGATCATGTTCTTAGGGATCATATATGTGTTCATGTTATATATCTACAACTATTAATATTTATTTTGTACCATATCTATTCCGAATTTTCACAAAATGTTAATAGAAGTTTTTGCGATTTTTTTTGTGAGCTTTAATACTTTGAGTTATTGATTTACCAATAAAAATCATTCCTCCATATTTTGTTTTTCAGATAATACCCCACCATTTGCAATTGCGTATTAAATATAATAAATTTTTATCATAACATCAGTATATAATTTTTTTTTTCAATTCATTCAACAACAATCATCTTAAAAAGAAAATTTTATTCAACAATAATCTCAGGGTCTGTTTAAAACATTTTCTTATTTTTAATAGTTTAAAGTATATTCTTATTTTTAGTTTAGAGTTGTTTTGCATGTGTTTGTCGGTTTGGTTTGGTTTGGTTTGGTTGAGTTTAGTTTAGTTTTGGTGTTCTTTCAATGAGTTGGAAACTCGTTATTAAGTGAGTGTTTTAATTAATCCTTTTTCAAAGATAAGTTTTATTTATGTAATCTTTTCGATTATCTTTTGTATGTTTTTTTTATCACGTTTGAGGATCTTGTATGTATTCATGTTATAGTTAAAACTATTAATATTTTTTTGTACCATTGTATTCCAAATTTATCACAAAACGTTCATCAAATCTTCTACAATAGATCTACCAAATAGTCACTTTTTAAAGTCACCCCTTGAACTATCGATTTACCAATAAAAATCAGTTTTTCTATTTTATTTTTTTTTTGGATAATGCATCACCATTTGTAATTGTGTATTAAATATAATAAATTTTAATCATAACAACAATATTTTTTAGGATAATTTCTCAAATGAGACTAAGATTATGGTGCCCCTTCCCAAATGGAACCAACAAATCGAAAATATCCCAAACCAGACATGTTTAACAAAAAAGTGATATTTTACCTACCTATTCTACCTTTCTATGTACTTTTTCTCTTTCTTACCATTTTTCAGTCAAACTGTACCTAATGTGACGTATTAACAGTGACTGACTGCCAAATATACACCATTGATTTTTAGATAACATCATGACCATAGATTAAGACATACTGCATCCGATATACATATAAATAGAAGACTGCGAAGCAGTGGGCACCGACCGTGGAGTTGAAGAGATTATTGAAGACTGAAGAGAGTGAAGAAGAAGAACAAGATGGATGGAGAGAGGGGTACGAAAATGAAGAAATTGAATTGAAATTAAAATGATTTGAGGAAATTGAAATTGGAGGATGGGAATAAATTGAAGGATTCATGAAGAAGAAGAATATGTGAAGGAAATGAGAGAGAGAGAAAGAAGAAATGGAAAGAAATGATGGTTAAAAGAAGGGAAGATTGAAAGAAATGATGACTAAAAGAAGGGAAGATAGGAGAGATTGAAGAAGGAAGAAGAAACATGTCTTGGCGGAAGCATACTACAACAAGATTAGTTCTGGTCTTGAGAGGGAATTTGAGTTGTCAGCTAGACAAAAAGCCGTGATTGGATGTGTGCAGTCAAAACATGCCAAAGATTTTCTCCTTGCCATCCCGATGGAAGGGCTTGGACAACGCATGACGCCTGTAGAATATCGTGCCATTCTTCGTTATCGATTGATGATCCCTCTATATTCAGATGGTGAGCTTTGTCCAGTGTGCAAGAAGAGTAGACTTGATGCTTTCGTGGACCATGCGGCCCATTGTAAGCATTACCCCGGCTTCAAGTACAGGCATGACCACGTTAGAGATATCTTGTGTGATGTGTTCTGGCGGGCTGGCGTACAGGTTAAGAAGGAGGCTCCTGTTAACTTTCTTACTGATCCTAAGGAAGGAAGATCGACATTACGTCCTGCTGATATTCTGGTCTACAACTGGTCTGAAGGTAAACATGCGTGTGTTGATGTTACAGGGGCGTCTCCGATGGTTGGGCTGAGTGCTGAGATTTTTGAGGTGGGGCTAGCAGCTAGCAATGCAGCAGCGGCAAAAGTGGAGAAACATGACGGAGCTTGTAGGACTAACCAACATAGTTTCATCCCCTTTGCATTTGACACATTTGGATTGCTAGTCTCAGAAGCAGTTGAGCTCCTCAGGAGAGTGCAGAAGATAATGGATAGCAACGTGATGACTGCAGGTTCGAACGAATATGTATTTAGGAGAATCGGGTTTGCTATCCAGAAAGGACTTGCCGCGCAGTTTGTAGCGCGTTTGTCCTCTACTTTTGTGTAATTCGTTGAGCTTATCAATAAAATTTAAAAAAAAACAAAAACAAACCCAAGATAGACAGACAAACATCATTTGATTTTACATCCCATCCCAAAAACCTCCCCTAAGGTCGGTGGATAAAAAATATAGAACCGTGAGACGGTGGGGATCGACTTTAGGAAGAGAAATCGAAGAGAAGAAGGAGAATTGAGAGAGAGAAGAAGAAGATAAAAAAAAGAAGAAGATAGAAGAAAGAAGAAGGAGAAGTAGAAGAATTGAGAGAGAGAAAGGAGACGAGAAGAAGATAGAAGAAAGAGAAGTATGAGAATTGAGAGTGAGAGAGAGGAGATGAGAAGAAGAAGATAGAAAAAAATGAAGAGAAAAAAGAGAATTGGTCAATTGATTGGAGAAGAGAGAAAAAAAAAATAAAAGTGGAAGGACGGATACTTTTTTTTTCCCACTTGAAGTATAATGGACCTCCTAATAATATCAAGGAACCGTGTTTTAGGAAAAATATCAAAGAACCCGTGTTTTAGGCCCAACAACACAGTACATGGATCTCAAATTCCATATTGATCAACCCATATTTATTTTGATAAATGGCCCAACCCACTTTAAGCATCTTGCAAAGAAAAGCTATTCATCGCTCTATTCACAGTTTTCTTTGATTCGCTCTACAAAGTTAACAGAACGAACTGAGCATTGCTACAATCTCCAAAACCCTAGTTCCCTTTTCCATATCCTTCCCGCTTAAATTTCATGGAGAAATCTCAATCTTCAATCTTCTATAGTTCTAACTAGTTTATCTGAATCTCAGTTCGTCATAATTAGGGTTTTAAATTTCCTTTTCGGAAATCGAAATTAAGCTTAATTAAGATGTCTCTTCCACCAATAGAGTGTAAATACGTGACGGAAGATTGCATTCGAGAATGGAAGAATGGAAATAGTGATTTTAGGGTTTCTAATTCGGTCACAATGCTTCGTTTTCTATATGAACTCAGTTGGTCTATGGTAATATTACTCTCATTATTGTTTATTTTCCCCAAAATTACTTGTTGTTTGCTGTATTATAAGTAATTTTGTTTGCATGTTTGTAGGTTCGTGGAGAATTACCGATTCAGAAGTGTAAGTTGGCATTGGATAGTGTTGAATTTTCTGATAAAACATCAAATGAAGAAATAAGTTCAGTTTTCGCCGATATCGTGACTCAAATGGCTCAAGATGTGAGTGTTTTTTTTTTTTTTGGGTTTGATTTCGAAATTACTGTTAAGTCTACTTGTTGACACTTTGTATTTGTAATTTAACCTGTATATTTTATTAGAGTTGATAAATAATCTGAATAGCTAGTATGTGCATGACACAGATGTATAGTTGTGTTTAGATTGAATGAGAGATTTTGAAAGGTGCTGGTTTTGAGACTCTGAATAACTCCCATGTTTTGATATAGAGAAATGTTTAGGTGCTAATTATTGCTTCTGATTTTGAATGAAGTTTGCACAGAAAGTTACACAGATTTTTTTTCTACATATTGTTTTAATGTGTTATTATCTGTGCAGAAGTTAGTATATAGAGGAATAGAACTAATTGTATTGTCAAGTGTCAACAACAAGCACATGAAGACCCAATAAATAATCTGTGATCAACAATCCTAATTGAAAGACACCAATTACATGTAATGCCATAGGCAGACTTTAATCAACATAAATTACAAGTTATTTGCCTAAACTTAAGTTGAGGAACACATGCATAACTTTTAACCCTAATCCATGGCCAACCTAATAAGGAACTCTTCTTTTTATCAAGAAGTCGAAGTCTAAGCCTTGGATGGTGGGAAGTTCCCTATAGTCAAGTAAAAAACAATTGTCAAGAGGATGTTCTAATCAGTTACCCAGATCATCCAGCTTCATATTTTTGCCTCCATGGTGGCCTCATTTATTGGGAAAAATTTGGGTAACATATGGAGATGTTTTTAGGGGCTTAAAAATGCAATCATAGTATGGATGATGATGCATAGTCAGTTTTAGCTGTGGAGAACAAGACTCTTCTCACGGATGAGCTTTGGAGCACCTCAGACCACTCTCATCTCTTTATTTATAGATTATAGTAAATTATCATTATTGTGTCCTTGTGATAGCAGTCTCTCTGTCTGTCTCTCTGTCTGTGTGTGTGTGTCTTTGTTTTAAAGAAGGATTATATTATATATGTTTGGCACTCCCTCTCACCTAAGTTTCTCTTTTTTTCCTAATACTAATACATATATGTTGAAGAAATACAGGTTACGATTTATTTTTTTCTGATTTCGACCGGATACTGATATTTACATCTTTTATTGTGATTTATACAATCTTTGTTATCATGAACTGTATATTGTCTGTTGTGGTACAAACACATGATGTTTTGATCCAGATACTTATTTTGTTATCCTGTATTGCAGCTTACTATGCCTGGAGAGTATCGTGCTCGTCTTATCAAAGTTGTAAGTCTTTTATCTTATAGTTGTCTGAATATCCCCATTTTATTTATCCCTTTTACCAGTAAGTTGTGAATCAAGATGTTCTACTAGTGGCTCCCCATCAAAATCTTTTGCTATTTTTGGTGTGACCCTCATCTTATATGTGTTTTCTTTGGTTTTTTGTGTGTATTATTACTCATAATAACAGCGCCTTACAGGATGTTGTTTAATGTTTCCCATTTGTTTCGGTTGATGTTTTCACCTTTCAGGCTAAATTTCTGGTTGAATCTACCTTGGTTCCATTAAAGCTTTTTCAGGAGCGCTGTGAGGTGATTTATTTTTATTGCGTTGAATACTCATTGTTAATGGTATTTATGCATGCTTCTTTTTGCTTCTTAATATCTCATATATTTTTGTTTGCATCTCAGGAAGAATTTTTATGGGAGTCTGAAATGATAAAGATAAAGGCACAAGATTTAAAGGCCAAAGAGGTATTTGAATACTATTTTTCTTTAGTCTGAGCATTTTGATGAGGGTGTTAGGAGGTTGAATATAGGATTTAATGAAGCATGAAAATGATCCGTTCAGCTTGTTAGTTTTAGCATGCAATGTTATGCCAGAAATGGCAAATCAAAACGAACTCCAGTGCCAATGAGCTCTTTATAGGTAGCACTTATCTGAAATAAAAACCCCACGGTTCCCAATCCAATTGTGTTTACACACATATATATCCATATGTAATTATATAGTTGAGGTTGATATATATCATATAGCCCCATCCTTCCTTAAAGTAAGCAGTGAGGCAATGCCCATATCCTACTTCTATTATGTAGGAATTTAGGATGGTTAATGTCATTCGGATATTAAGCTTTGATTGCTCGATATATTTAACCAGCGACTTTAAGAATAAACAATCTACCCCCAGCTCTCCAGCCTTTTCATTTTAGTATGATTGACCCATTAATTAATTTGCAGATTGTGTTATTCACAGAATTAAAATCTCTGTTCTCTTGTTGGTTGTTACTGATGATTTGCAGGTCAGAGTGAATACTCGGCTTCTTTATCAACAAACAAAATTCAACCTTCTCCGGGAAGAGAGTGAAGGCTATGCGAAGTTGGTATATTTCTAATCTTAATTTTTTTAGTGTTTGTGTGCGAGTGTAATGCAGCTGAAGCGTAAAAAGAATCAATAGATTCGATAAAAACTAAAAGATAAACTAAGATTGAGAGAAATTCTCTCAGAGTGGGTGAGGAAAAAGTGGAATCTTTGGATGTAAGATAATGAAATTGGAATGTTGTTAAGTTATTTTTCGTAATGGGGGAACCCTTTCAAAATTAGGGGAAAACAGGAGAGCATCAAACTGTGATTGATATGGGGTTTTCAGCCCTCTTAGACCCAACATACTTGCAACAAAATAAAAAGTGGTGGCATGAATATATGGACACTTCTTTCCAGTCCTTTGCAGTCTTCTTGGTGACAATTATTCATACGGGTTGAGTTGTGGATGTACTTTTGTTTAATCTTGCTTTTCATACTTCAAAGTTTCTATATCTAAGGATGGGACCCCCAATGTTCTGATCATGAACTGCAAGCGCAAGAGTGTGCATAGAGACGTTGGGGAGAAAGGTGCCAAGTAGTGTTGGAGTCTGGCAGTTCATGTAAAGAAGGATAAGCCCAGTGGATTTAAAGACTTCAATGTCCAGCAGTCCAGGTAAGCTAAGCTTTGAAACAAAGAGGTGAAGTTTCTGAATATCGTTTGGAGATGAGGTTTTGAAGGAAAACCTATTTGACATGTTTGGACCGGAAAGGTGCTTGGAGAAACTCTGGCAATGAAGGGATTTACAATTAGACGAGGATAGATTCTTAATCAAATATGAGACATATCTTTATACTTCAGAAATCTTTTTATTGAAGATAACATTGGGTTCTATGCTGTCAGGGGCGCCGCCTGAGCGCCGCTCAGCGCCGCCTAGGCGCTATTTCTGAAGGGGCACGCTCCGCTTGGTGAAAGCAGCGCTTAAAACGCTTTGGTCCGCCTGGGCGGCGCTCAGGTCCAGCGCTCTGTTCAGAGCGGCCCATATGAACGCGCTCAGGGGTGGCCCAAACTTAAAAAAGCCCATATAAAAGTTAAGAAAGAAAAAAAATTCTCTCGTTCTCTCTCTCTTTCCGTCTCTCCTGCTACGGCGGCTACTTCGTTCCGCTGCACTTCTAAGTTTCTTCTAATCTTCTTCTAAGCTTCTTCTAATCTTCTCAAATCAAATCCATGTCAAGTCAAATCCAAATCTAATCTGCTTCTTCTTTTAATTTTTTCAAATCAAATTCAAATTCTTCTTTTAATTGTTAGTAAACAGTGTTTTAATTGTTAGTAAACAGTGTTTATAGAGTTGCAGACTGCAAATTTGCAGTTTACTGTATAGGAAATATTCAGGGAATGAAATACTGTTAGTAAACATCAGGTCTGATTGGAGCGTCGCCTGAGCGGTGGAGGCGGTCTTCAGAAATTTGGGCGCCTGGCGCTTCGCTCCGTCTTGACAGCATAGATTGGGTTTCACAAGTTTGTTTAGGAATGTAGTTACTAAATACAAATAGTTGAAAAGCAACTCATTCATTGTGTGCTTTCTCCCAAGAAATAATTTAATGCAGAAGATATTTCAGTGGTATGTTACTTTAAATTAATTTTATTGTTGGAGAGAAGGTGCTTGAAGTGGTTTTAGAGATGAATAAATCATTCAAGGTAAAGCGGTAGCAGATAAAGATCTTTAAGAAGAAAACTATATGATTTAGAAGGAGGTGTGAGAGAAGGGAATCAAGACTTATCAGAGGGGCAGTGATATCTAGCTACGCAAGCGAAGGAGCGAGATTGTTGCAAAGGAAGTGAGGGCATTGGTTGGCACATGAAGAAGTGGGATGGAGACTGGAGAGACAGGAGTAAAGTAGCATTGGAGAGGCACTGAGGAAAGCTATGAGGAGGTCGAAATGGTAATGGATTTTGGGGATAGATAGGCGACGAGGCAGGTGGGTGAGAGCAGGATTAGGGGGTAAATTTCTAGTGCACAATAAAGAGACGAAGCCAATGCAAACGTAGTCATTATTGGATCCAAGCGGCATGTTTCATTGGTCAGATGATGAGGCTGAAGATTGGTATCATATGGTTGAGGTCTTTTAGTTCCTGGCTAAATTCTTGGGTCCTTCAATTAATCTTTGTCTATATTATTGAAAATTAGCTTACACTGATTTTTTATTTATAAAAAAGATAAGAATGTTTTTTTTCGAAGTTGTATGTCTCGAGCCTTTACTTTCTTAACATTAACCACTAAGCATCAGCTTTCTTCCTCAATATTCACACTCAGCTGATTTTGTAGGTTACCCTTCTTTGCCAAAGAAGTACAGAGGCTCTAACTCCAAATGCACCTGGAGCAACAATCAGCATAATCAAGGTTTGGTTCCATACGACTATCTTACAGTCACTTGTTTGTTTTTATATCTTGGATAATGTTTTGATCCTTGAAAATGTGCTCTCTGCAGTCATTAATTGGACACTTTGATCTTGACCCGAATCGTGTTTTTGATATTGTAAGTTGTTTTCCTCTTGAGAAGTATGTCGATGCTTATCTTTATAGGCTGTAATGTTCTACTGTAGTGTATGTTAGTTGCAGAGAATGCATTTTTTCTGCTATAGTGACAAATTTGGTAAACTAATACTTCATTTAGTTCTCACGCACCATGTGCTATTTTCATTTTATGATGCACCAGGTGTTGGAGTGTTTTGAACTTCAGGCTGATAATAGTGTATTTCTGGAGCTGATACCTATTTTTCCTAAGGTATTAATAGTTATGCGTTTTTCTGGTCAATAGATGATTAAAGATAATTTTCATGGTTGTTAATTACTCCTTTGTATGTCTTTTGTTGCTACAGTCTCATGCGTCTCAAATCCTGGGGTTTAAGTTTCAATACTATCAGAGAATGGATGTAAATTATCCTGTTCCATTTGGGCTTTATCGGCTCACAGCGGTGCTGGTGAAAGCAGACTTCATTGATCTTGATAGCATGTGAGCCTCTCTCTCTCTCTCTCTCTCTCTCTCTCTCTCTCTCTCTCTCTCTCAAATGTATATGCATGTAAATGGGCTTTTTGGTGAAGGAAAGTCATTGATCCTGCTTCTTTTGCAATTAAGTGTTTTGTAATTGTCTCTTGTATATATTATATCGTGTTTCATATTTTATTGGCTTAATTACTGTCCTAATTTGGTGTTAAATTGTCCTATATATACTGCTTCACTTAGTGGTTCTGTATGAAGCCAATGAAGTTCTATACTTGAATTTTACTTGGTCTTTTTTAACAGTGTCTTGTATTTTACGATACTTGGTCTTCATCAACTGGCAATATCCCACCTTCTGCTAGTTGGTGTTTAGTGATGTGGAAGCTGGTTTGATCCATTGCGGATGTTTTCACAGGAATGAAGCTAGTCCGTCATACATGTGTTGTGGTCCTTTAGCGAGTTCCCCGCTGAGTTGGTCTTTGCGGAAGCAAAATGTGGAATATATTCATTTATGAAGAAGTAAAGGGTAGATTTGAGGAATTAGAGGTTTGCCTCTTTGGGTTTGATCTCAGTTAGCTTCTTCCTTTTCTCTTCCGGAACCTTACTTCTAACTTCCACCTGTATTTCTTCTTTCAAAGATGGTTTCCCTGATGCTGAATTGTGGCCAATTGAACACGAAACTACCATTCTGTTGGTCATTTTCTTTGAAGATACCCCAAGTTAATTGCTTCTTTGTCAGCACATAAACTTTTCTGCCGCACCAATATGTAGTTCTTGCTGAAATATGGATGTTTTGGTTCTGAAGTAGCTATCATTTGGTAGGTTGCAGGGTGGCAATGCTGGAAGTTAAAATGTGTCCATTGTGAATTGGATTTGATGATTAGTTGATGACTATAAACATTTTCCAGTCAAGGACTTCATTTTGATACAAAGGTTTAACCACATATCTTCACTTAGCAGATGATGTAACACTGATTGATATATTTATGAGATGGTGTTGGAGTTGGAAAATTTGGATTAAGTAAGATTGTCATATGGTGTCTTCGTGGGAGGCTATTGATTGTTTTAATTGCAGTGTAGATAACTTGAAGGCTCTTGTGACCCCATATCGTTATAAGTACGGCTGTCTCAGATTTGTTGGGTCTTCATATTATATTCTTGCGTGGCATGCTTCTTTACAGAGAATATGATTCTTTACGTGACGGTTTATCAACCTAGGGATTGGGAGTTTTTTTCTTCATCATTATGAGTTTGAGGATTGTTGTTGGCTGATGTCTCGGTAGCCTGTAGCATTATCTTATGATGATGGATTATGACATGGATTACACTGGACTGGATATAAAAAAATGGAGTTCCTTATAGACACTAGCTCATGTAAGGATTTCAGTTTCCAAATTTTCTAAAGAATCTAACTGCTGTGGGGAATTTTTATCAAATCTATGCAGTGATTGAAGTCGTTGAAAGTGTATTGTGCTTAAGTATAGCTGCTACTAGGAACTCTATCCAGTGTTACTATTATTATGTGCTGCTGAATGCCTTGTATTGCAATAAAGGCGAGTTTCATATTTTCTCCACGATGTGTTTTGTTCTACACATTGTTTGTTGTGTATAAGTCACACGCGTTGGCTATTTTTTCTTGTAAACTTTCAATCAACAGTTTAATCTTGATATATGCCTGTTATTTTGATAAAACTTTCACATTGAAACTCGGATAGATTTGTTCCATCTTTTTACGGAATCTTACTATATATTGACCACTTCTACGCAACTGTAAAAGTCCCAAACTTGCAATGCGTACTGTTCATCCCATAGATTTTTTGTGCTACAATTTTTTTTGTATTACTTGTATTATGCTTCTCCTTTATCAAGTTCAAAACATACGGCAGTAATGAAGATTTAACGAATTTTAATGTACCATTTTTTGTTCATTTTTTTACTCTTGAGCATCTTGATAAAAATTCTTATTTTTTCATTTAGTTTGTTGATTCGAAGATTGTTGTGGTTTATGATATTTGTTTTCTTTCATATTGGGATGTTGTTTAATAAATAAATAAACTGTAGTTTATTGATAATCAATTGCTTGTTTGTTTCAGATATGCACACTTACTTCCTAAAGAGGAAGAGGCCTTTGAGCATTATGATGTATTTTCAGCCAAGCGTCTCGATGAGGTAATTCAGTTTCAGTTGTTTACCTTCTGAAGACATTTGAGACTGAGTTTAATTATTACACTTAATTGTCATACTGTTATCTGATTTACCTCCACAAATCTAACTGTTTTTTATGTTAACTGCTAATGCAGAGTTCTTTTTGAGCCTTAGTAATTTTGTGATTTTTGTAGGCAAACAAAATTGGTAGAATAAATCTCGCTGCTACTGGAAAGGATCTAATGGATGATGAGAAACAAGGTGATGTGAACGTAGATCTTTATGCTGCTTTGGATATGGAAGCCGAAGCTGTTGCTGAACGTTTCCCGGAGCTTGAAAACAACCAAAGTTTGGGCTTGCTTTGTGGATTTCTTTCTGTAGATGACTGGTGAGTGGCTTTATTTGAATTATTGATGACATGTTATGTTAAGTCACAAATAACACATTTATAATTATTTCAATATGACTAGGTTACTCTCTGTGCCACTCTGGTTTTTATACTTTCGAATAGGCCTTGATTGAGTCGGCACATTAGCTTCTAGTTTTTTATGATAACTAGGACAAAAAAAATAACATTTTGTGATATTTGTCTGGAGTTCATGTGTATTTATCACTTTCTTTTAGGATTGTTTAAGTGTGTATGTGATCAAAATTCACATTCTTCGTTTGCTTCTCTTTCCATCTTTGATAAGATGCAAAGACAGATTATATGCGATTCCAAAGTGGTAATCTTTGTGAAAATAAAGGCAGGGGACATTCCCGTATCCTTCTCTCGTCATGTTGTAACATCTGTAGCTATTTGGTGGGTTGTTTGTCCCTAAGTATGTCTATACGATTCCATAGTGGATTATGACAACTTAACTCTGTGGGACCACACCTTTGATGGCTCTGATAACGTGTTCCTATTGGCCTCATGGTAATAATGAAGGAGTGGGATGTCATCACTTTAGGGTTCAAGGATTGGGGGATGAAAAACATTGCTACCAAGTTGCTATCTTGTTAGGTAAGGGGGGGAGGGGGGGGGGGGGTGGTGCCTGTTTTCAGAACTTTCATCTTTGTGTATATAGAAGCGAATTTCAGGGTGCAGTTGAGGTTATTTCCTCTTGCGAGTTCTGGTATCTACTAAGGACAAATGGACGTAGCTTATTTTATATTACATTCTAAAAAAGAAGCCGTTTTGTAAATGTCCAGTAGTCCTGGGATCAATTTCCAACCCCACCTGTAAGAGGCTGGGTTTTAGTGGGTAAAACCAGGATAAGATTGCGAGCTTTAGTTTAGTTGTCAAAAGATGTGCGAGACAGTACCCTGTGTTCATCATTTTGATGCGCTTTCTGTTTTAAAATTCTCCCTACATTCCTTATTCACTTATAATTTATAAAGATATTGATATACCTTGCAATTTTTTCGAAGATTTGTATCGTTTGTACTATGGTTTTCATAAGTCATATTGTTTTGTTTTCATGAGAGGCTTAGATGGAAGCTGCTTGCAGAATGTTTATGCTGTAGTTTTCTTTTTTAATTTTCAGGTATCATGCACAGATACTGTTTGATCGGCTTTCTTTTCTGAATCCCGTGGCACATATTCAGATTTGTGAAGGCTTGTTTAGGTATGCTTCACTCTTATCTGTAATTATCTATACCTAACTTTAACATTTGGTGTTTTAGTAATTCGTAAATAGTGCCGTTTTACTAATTTCTAACTATATATAAACTGTTAAAATGCACAGACTACAAACTTTGTCCAATTAGTTATACTGCATTAACCTAAAAAGAGTAAATAAGATGTAACAAATTTTATTGAAATATTGTTGGATTAGACAGGAATATTATTTGTACTCTGACAAGTCATCCACATCTTTCTAGGGTCATCAACAAGTCTATCTCTTCAGCATATGAGATTGTACGCCAGAACCCTGTTCAGAGTGTTGGATTTACCTCTGGTTTTGGTTCTGAGGCCTTGGAGGCAGCAGATGCATCAATGATACGGAAATCGTTTATTGATCTTCCAAAAGAACTTTTTCAGATGCTTTCCTCCGCTGGACCTTATCTCTACCGCAATACTGTACTCTTGCAGAAGGTGTTTTGATTTCATTTGTGTGTTGGTTTGTTTAATGAAATATGATAGCTTTATATGAAACCTTTCTTCTTAACCTCATACAAACTGACCATTTTGATAAATGGGCAGGTGTGTAGAGTATTAAGAGGTTATTACCTATCTGCACTGGAGCTGGCTGGGTCTGGAGGGGTTGGTTTCCCGGAATCTGTTGATGTAGGGAGCAGAGATCCTCGTCGTCACCTTAAAGAAGCACGTCTAAGGGTAGAGGAAGCTCTAGGGACATGTTTACTTCCATCATTGCAGTTAATACCTGCAAATCCTGCAGTAGGACAAGAGATTTGGGAAGTAATGAGTCTCCTCCCATACGAGGTGGGAGTTTTATTTATGCTATTACCCTTTTCGTTCTTAGAATTCTTAGCAATAGTTGACGAAGTTCTTAAATGAAATTGGGTTCATAGGGGCGTTATCGTTTATATGGTGAATGGGAAAAAGATGACGAGCGAATTCCAATGGTTTTGGCTGCAAAACAGACAGCGAAGGTACACCTTGCCATTTCACGTTACATAGTTGTTTAACTATTTCGCTTTAGATGCTTTGTACACGGCTATAAGAAAATTGTTTGATTTGACTTGTTGTTCGCTCTACAGTTGGATACTAGAAGGATCTTGAAACGTCTTGCAAAAGAAAATTTAAAGCAGCTTGGTCGAATGGTTGCAAAACTTGCACATGCTAATCCTATGACTGTACTGCGGACAATTGTCCATCAGGTTTTTCCCCATCCCGGTGTAGTGAGTAATGCTTGTTGTAACTATATGTGTAGCACAGAATCATGTATTTTGGATTGTGTTCACAGATTGAGGCTTACAGGGATATGATCAATCCTGTTGTAGATGCATTCAAGTACTTGACACAGGTAATGTCTTTGGTTTGATGATGTTAGCTTTTGGCAATATTTAAAACACTTTATGAAGAGGTTTAGTATTTTCATTTCTAAATAGAAGTATGCTTTATTTACAGCTCGAGTACGATATCTTGGAGTATGTCGTAATTGAGCGTTTGGCACAAGGGGGGCGAGAGAAACTGAAAGATGATGGCCTTAATTTGTCAGATTGGCTTCAATCATTGGCCTCTTTTTGGGGACACTTGTATGTATTGTTATCTTGCCAAGCTGCTCTCTTACTGCTTGTGCTTTTACCATTTCAATTTCCCTCTCTCAGTGAACACTGAATTTGATTATATATATATCTGATTCACATCTTCTATTGAGATTTGTGTTTCTTATATTAATTTCCATTTGTTTGATGGCAATGCAACTATGTTTATCATCCTATATGATTCCAAAGTTAATGTTGTCATTGTCATCAATACTTATTTTTTCTGTATTATATAAATGTGTCCAAACTGTTTTCGAATGTGCTTAAACTATTTCTTTGAGCGTGCCATAACTTCTATTTAATGCTTCTTGCGGGGACAATCCATTGAATGTTGAAAAGCTGGTTTGATTGTTTGTAGGTGTAAGAAGTACCCTTCAATGGAGTTGAGGGGTCTTTTCCAGTATCTTGTTAATCAATTGAAAAAGGGAAAGGGAATTGAACTTGTTCTCTTGCAGGTATATTTGAAGGACCTGAGTCGTTAGAAAATTATTATTTTTTGTCCTATCTGTTAGAGTACTTACGGTTATTTTTATACGAGTGATGCAGGAGCTCATCCAACAAATGGCAAATGTACAGTACACAGAAAACATGACAGAAGAGCAGCTTGATGCAATGGCGGGGAGTGAAACTCTCCGGTATCAGGCTACTTCATATGGAATGACCAGAAATAATAAGGTGCTTGCAATAAACTTGAATTAAGTTGATTCTTTAATTGCCTCTTTATATACTACATGAAGCAGAATCTTCTGTAAATACTAAATACCATGCAGATAGGGTAAACCTTTAGCCTCCAGTAAATTGCGTCAGAACCTATTTCTCTTGAATGGTTTATCTATCCCTTTTGTGCAGTCATATCATTTATCTATAATATTGTACTGCAAATATGAATTTTTGTTCATAATATTCTGATTGAATGATAAGTTTTACTACTGATGCTGATGTCTTGAGTGCATTAAAACCGACTAGGTTAGTAGTCAGTTCTTGAAGTTTGTCTTTAGAGTTCTACTTGTTTTGATGAAAGCTGCTGTTAACACATTAAGTGAGAAGTAATGGCAGTGTCTGAGATACTAAAAAAGTAGAAATGTAACACAGAATAAATTTGTTCATAACAGCCAATATATACAAAAGATGCATTTTACTTTAGTAGTGCATTGTATATCTCATATGGATCATCAGCAATGCATCTTATACAATACAGCGCAGAATCCATGCACTAATAAATTAATTGTAGTTGATATTGTTTATAAAGGTGGCAACCCTTAACTTTGATAAATTCTCTGAATTATGAAGTTATAATTTGAAGTTTTTGAATGTTGAACACGTGGAGTAAAGGAGTGATGGCAATATTGAGTTCATCTTGAAATTTAATTAATTGGACCTGGATCTACGAAATTAGCATTTTAATGACATGCATTTCATGTAAATAATTTTGTATCAGTCTGTTGAAACCTAACTAAATTGTTCCCCTGGTATCTGTCATAATGATCTATCGTAGTGGAATGCAGTTTTTGGACCTTTGTTATTTATGCACCGACGCTAATGTAGGCATTGATTAAATCTGTAAATTGGCTAAGGGACTTGTTTATATGAAACAAAGTATCTGCCGTTGGATTAAAACTATTTAATCTGATGTCATATGATTACTACGAAATTGGCATCTAGCATCTTAATAACATTTAAATCATGATAACAATGTGGCATTATGTTGAGCTCAACTAGTATGCTACACTGATATCTGTATTGTGACAATTATCATTGTGGAAGTTTCTGGACTTTTGTTACTTACAGACTGATGCTTATCCAGGCATTGATCAAGTCCACAAACAGGCTAAGGGACTCATTGCTTCCAAAGGATGAACCTAAGCTGGCCATTCCTCTTTTGCTGCTCATAGCTCAGCATCGCTCCTTGTAAGCAAAGAAACTTATATTTGGTTTTCTGTTAATAGATTGCTTTTTCCAGTGGTGCTCCATTATATTAAAGCATTTGCTACGTCATCATTCTATGCTCTTCAGGGTTGTCGTTCATGCTGATGCACCATACATTAAGATGGTCAGTGAGCAATTTGATAGATGTCAGGGCACCCTTCTCCAGTATGTTGAATTCCTTGGGAATGCCTTAACGTCAACAACATCATACGCCCAGCTAGTCCCTCCTCTTGAGGATCTTGTCCACAAGTACCATATTGAACCTGAGGTATAGTATTTTCTTGAAACTGTTGTTAATGTTACCCCTTTTGATATGAAGTCCATCATTTTTCGTCAGGGATTATTCTTGTTGGTAATCGTTTGCTGTTTGTCTCTTAAATCTCACTTCACCATTTAACAAACTAGCTCATGCATGATCTTCTTCAAATAGTATGTACTGCATAAATCTCTATTAACATTTTTCGAATAACAATGATTTTGCTTTTGTCAGGTGGCCTTTTTAATTTATCGACCTGTCATGAGGCTTTTCAAGAGTTCAAATGGCTCCAATGTGTGCTGGCCTTCTGATGATATTGACGAGACATATGTCTCACATTCAGAGGAGTCTGAAGCCACAGTATCATCAACTGAATTGGTTCTGGATCTTGGCATTTCACGGAAACAAATCATGTAATACTTTACATGTTGTATCTACCTGTTGGTTATGCATATTTATTCCTCTTTTTTTTTGTTTCTTCAGGTGTATGACCATTTAGTTCATATATAATCTCTTAACCTTGGGATATCATATATAAATAAATATAGCTCCTTTTGAAACTCTCAACCATGTCATTTTTAGTTGTAGTGAACACTCCTTGATGTAATTGACATTACATCATACGATACATTATTATAATTCAAAAAGAAAAAAACGAATGTGAAATGGACAGCTCTCAAGAAAAGGTTTAAATGCATATTTATTTGTTTTTGGGTTGGAGATCATATTTGTTTTTGGGTTTCAGATCATAATTTTTTGGCTATTGTTTGATGTTTCTGTTTAAACGATCGCTCCATGCAGGTGGTCAGATCTTCTTGACATTGTACGAACAATGTTGCCATCAAAAGCTTGGAATAGCCTTTCTCCAGATCTCTATGCCACTTTCTGGGGACTCACACTCTATGATCTTTATGTTCCTAGAAATCGTTATGAATCTGAGATTGCAAAACAACACGCTGCTCTTAAAGCCCTAGAAGAGCTATCCGATAACTCGAATATGGCAATTACAAAAAGGAAAAAGGAAAAGGAGCGGATTCAAGATTTACTAGACCGTTTGAGTGCTGAGCTTCAAAAGCATGAGGAAAATGTTGCATCCGTGTGTAGACGGCTTGCTCGTGAGAAGGATAAGTGGTTGAGTTTGTGTCCAGACACTTTGAAGATTAACATGGAGTTTTTGCAGCGCTGTATTTTTCCCCGTTGCATTTTCAGCATGCCTGATGCTGTTTACTGTGCTATGTTTGTCCACACTCTACATTCTCTTGGGACACCTTTTTTTAATACTGTTAATCATATTGATGTACTCATATGCAAGACCTTGCAACCTATGATATGCTGCTGCACGGAATTTGAAGCAGCTAGACTTGGGAGGTTTTTGTATGAAACAATGAAGATGGCTTACCATTGGAAGGTATCCTGTCTGTCTCTTACTGATCTGTGTCTCACATATTTATGTTTGATTTGCTTATAACCATATTTTCTTGCATCCACATTCACCAGATGCATGTGGTGCCTAAGTTGCAAGTGTTTATGAACTTGTGACGAGGGTATTCTTCTGCAATTTTCAATTTTCCTTGATTTCAAAAGCAGGGAGTTTTACAATTTTGCATTTTGAAAATGGAATCCTCGAACTGCTTGGCAATGTTTGATTTTGTTCCTTGTATGGTCTTCATCAACATTTGTGCTTCCTGTTTCTTTTCTTGTGGCTAGGCAAAAGAAATATGTTCTCGATTAGTTATATAAGTCGAGCAAGTCCTTCACATTACATGAGCCAGTCAGTTGTGTAGTTGTGTAGGACTCATCTTGGGATAATAAATATAGTGGTATAATTATTATCAAAAAGTTGCAGGGTGGGGCCTAAAACTAAGGGACTAAGTGTATTACATGAAAACGTTGCCTGCTAATATGTCAGATACTGAAATAGCTATCATTAAATTATATGGAGGAAAACTTCTTCATTCTAGTGAAAATAAATTTGACCTCTAAAACAGTGGTAAGACTTCTATAGATATCACATGACTTCCATTAATTTTTTTGTTCCACTTGAACCATACTGCCTTAAATGATACAAAAAGAGTCTTCTCTAAAGCTTGAACTGTTCTGATGAGGTCACAAGGAATAGCAAGAGGAAAGGAGATCCTGCAGATATAAAAACCTAAATGTTTCGATTGAAGCATTTGAGTGTCGACTGTTCTTGACTGTCAAAGCTGTATATTACACAGGCATTTTGCTAATAGAGATAATGTGACATTGACATGATTTGCATTTTGTAGTGATTTACTCTAATGCTCTTTATTGCTTTTTTTCTTTCAGAGTGATGAATCAATATATGAACGCGAGTGTGGAAACATGCCAGGCTTTGCTGTCTATTACAGATTTCCTAACAGCCAGCGTGTCACATATGCACAGTTTGTTAGAGTAGGTTCCTATCTATCCTGAACACAATAAGCTTGGTAACAATATTTAACATGATTGATATCCCATAAATGTTGGAGTGTGCTGAAACTCTTTTAACTAGGTCGAGTCTCATTCATTGTTTCTTTTCACACCTTTTTTTGGGGTTTCTTATCCTCGATGTTTATGTTGTAAGGTTCACTGGAAATGGAGTGGAGGAATCAAAAGGTTACTTGTACAATGCTTGGAGTCAACTGAATATATGGAAATCCGAAATGCTCTTATAGTGCTGACAAAAATTTCAAGTATTTTTCCAGTTACTCGTAAGACAGGTGTTATTCTTGAAAAACGGGTAGGAAGATTATTCCATTTATTTCTTGATATGTCAATTTTTTTTTGTCATTATATGAAGTTATGAACTATGATGTTCTTGGAATTCTCTTAGGTGGCCAGAATTAAAGGCGACGAGAGAGAAGATCTGAAGGTGTTAGCTACGGGCGTTGCTGCTGCTTTGGCTGCCCGGAAGGTAAACCACACATGTTTTTTATTCGTTGATAGTGTTTCAACTATTAATATAAGAATGTTGTTGTTGAGTACTTAGCAACCATTATGTACTACAATTGACTGAATTTAGTTAAAATCTTACAGAGCTCTTGGGTAACTGATGAAGAATTTACCATGGGTTATGTTGATTTAAAGCCTGCGCCTTCACCTGCTGTGAAATCTTTAGGTGTGGCTGGGGGAAATGGGTCTTCAGTTAATGCTTCTCAAAATGAGGCTACTGGAACAAGGAATATGAACCCTGGAACTCAAGTGACAGATCTGGGGAATCCAGGAAGGCTGGAGAGAACAGAAAGTATCACAACTGTTAAGTCTGATATGGGACAATCAAAATTAAAAGGCAGTTCATCAACAAATGGATTGGATACCCAATCACTTGTGCCTTCTGGTGTTGTACATTCTGGAACTTGCAGACCTACTGAAAGTCACAAGCATGCTGATGAATCTTTGAAGGGCACTTCAGATGAGAATGCTTTCAAAGTTGCCGCTGAGACTACGGAACTTAAGGTAACCATTTGGTTATTTCTCTCGTTCTCGTTTTTTTTTTTTTTGGGTTAGTAGATGTCTTCTTAGGTTTGCAACTGTGCCTTTAATCACCAACATGCTCAATTTTACGTTTAAAAGAGGCACAAATGTACTGGAGTTTGTATAATTCTGAAAGGAGTTCCAGTATTAGATTGTTGACAAGTTCAGAGTTTCCACTGTTGTCCTTGTAATAGTGGAGATGAACATAGATTGGCTCGTCAAAAGGACCTAAATTTTTATTTTTGTGAAATTGATATTTCTATTGAGATTTTGATTACTCAACTGCAGGAAAAACCAACTTAGATATGTTAATGTTGTATGTAAATAGCCACTAGAGTATTTCAGCAATTTGATTTATGAATGCTACAACATCCAAAAAGTACATGTCCAACCCAAAGATGAGATCGACAAATTTCAGCAACATTGACTCCGTATTTTGTAGAAAAAAGCAGCAGCTTTTCGAAATCGAAGGGATATGGGTGCTTTGAATAAATTGACTAATTGACAATACATGTAAAATTAGTCTCCAGATCACTGTGTCATCCGTTGTCTAATGTCGGCAACTTCAGAAACTCAAATGAATTGACAGTCCATTGTAATATTCTCATCATTTTCTCTCTATTTGCAGTTGAGACCTTCAGTACGACGATCAGTTCCTGCAGGTTCTCTGCCAAAACAAAAGCAGGAGGTTCTGAAAGATGACAGTAAATCCGGGAAATCTGTTAGCAGAGCTGGTGGATCTTCCTCCATCGAAAGGGATTTCTCAGCAGATGGTAGGCTCAGTGCAGGGACAGCTGCAGCAAATGGTAACACAGTGTCAAGTTCTGCTAAAGTCTTATCCGCATCCACAAGAGCATCCATAGATATGCATGCAAATGCTGCAAAAGCAGAGAGTGGACTAATAAAGCCCTTGGAATCTAGGGTCTCTGCGGGAAGAGATGTTGACGATTTTGAAATTTCTGAGACACAAAGACCCCTTACCTCCAGACCTTCTCATTCACCTCGTCCTGATGAATCAATTAGTGTGTCAAAGTCCACTGATAAACAATCAAAGAGGAGTATACCTGCTGAGGAACAGGATAGACTGAACAAACGGCGGAGAGGAGAGAGTGAGGTTAAGGATGGTGAGGGTGAAGCGAGGTTTTCAGATCGAGAACGATCTATAGATCAGCGTCGACCTCATTCCGATCATGATAAGGTTTTAAATGATGACCAAAGTCTAAATAGGGTTGCGGAAAAGGTTTTGGATAAATCAAAAGATAAGGGCAGTGAAAGATATGATAGAGATTACAGAGAGAGGTTTGAACGTGCTGATAAATCCTCAAGTGAAGATATTCCTAGTGAAAAGCCGCGGGACAGGTCTATAGAAAGATATGGAAGAGAGCGTTCAGTTGATAGAGTAATGGACAAAACAAAGGATGATAGAAGTAAAGATGATCGTGTCAAGCCACGTTATAGTGAAGCATTGCCTCCGCCACCCCCTCTTCTACCCCATATGGTTCCACAATTAGTTAATCCAAGTCGAAGAGACGAGGACACTGATAGAAGGGTTAGTAATACGAGACATGTTCAAAGACTCTCTCCCAGACGCGAAGATAAGGATAGAAGACGCTCTGAGGAAAATTTCTCCGTCACTGTGGACGAGGCAAAGCGCAGAAGAGAAGAGGAGTTTAGTAGAAAACACGAAGACCGCGATGGTCCCATAATGAAGGTATTTGCGATTATTTTTCTTGGCTAGTCAATTTGAGATGTTAATTATTTGCGATTATAATGCTTTTTACTGATAGCTTGGACTATCACATTTATATTTAGAAACCTCTGTTATGTCAACTTCCAGACCGATGTAACTAAGCTTATATATGGCAATTTACAAACTTTGCTGTTATATTTGCAGGAGGATATTGATGTAGGTGCAGGGTCCAAGAGGAGGAAAATTAAACGAGATCACATACCGTCAGGAGATGGTAACGATTATTCGCAGGCGGTCACGCCAACATCCCTTCATTCTCTTGGTGTGGCACAATCTTATGATGGAAGAGACCGGGGAGATAGAAAAGTACCATTGGTCCAACGGCCGGCATATAGTGATGACCCCATGCCCAGGACGCATGCTAAAGAAAGTGTTAGCAAGATCGCTCGTCGTGATAATGATCAGTATCCTTAACTACTCTCTCTCTCTCTCTCACGCACACACACACACACGTGGGCACATGCATGCACGCACAGTTTGGTCCATGCTTCAAGTGCTTCTTGAGGGATCAAGCCTCGGAATGCTCACTTAGTTGGGGTTCTGAGGAAACTTTCTTGTCCTCCAGGGTTCTTTTTTCCATGTTGGATGCTAACATGGATGTTTTACTCTTAGTGGTTACCCTTGAAGAATATTAAACCTATTAGAACTAGTAACCAATATTTATTGATCTTGTTAATATGTTTGATTACTTTTGTATTCTTTTTTCTTTATAGCAGAGTAAATAGTAAATGTTTTCACCTGTGTGAAGCCTTAACCACTGTAGAAATTACGACAGAGAGTGGGATGATGAGAAGAGGCAGAGAGGAGCTGAACAAAAACGAAGGCATAATAGAAAATAGTACGGACAGATATGTAATTACTCGAAGGAGTTCAAACAACGAGCAAGGGAGGTTATTTTCGTCTCCAAATTCTGAACTAAACTGTTATTTTTATCAAAGGGCTGTAACATAATAATTTTTAACATAAATTAAGCAAACTCCATGTTTTGAGGGAAAGCTGAAAGAATTTTGTATTCATTCCTTTGTACAGTATTGTATAGTTCAGGAAAAGATGTAGACTGTAGCATATACTCGGCTGTCAAGTAATTTGTAGGAAGTCAGTCAGGCTCTTTCTTTCCCTTCGCTGAGTAATTCCTTTTGGCAGTTAATATGTAAAATTCACTTGTTTTGTTTTACATAATTTATTGAGGAAAAGGATGTTGAAATTGTTTTATACATCTTGTTAGTTGCTAGGAATATATTATATCAGATAGTATTGACTATGCTGGTGTTACCATTAGTTCCAATGACAAAGCGGCGTAGTGAGAGACAACAATGTCATTCTGGAAACAGTTGGTTTCTTGTATTTTTTTGATCTTACCAAGGCATTCTCGTTCTCAACAATGTGTCCCCCAATAAATCTTTCAATCTTCTGATTTTCTTTTGCCATAGTTTCGTTGAAAATAAAGCTTCCCTGCCCTACACATAAGCTGAACTCCCTGACTTCATTAACTTTACTAAGCCACCAAGGGCTCGCACTTTCTCTTCTGTGGATATCAATCTTAAAATGAAGCGAATTAAACAAGCATACACAGCCCTAAGAGAGCAAAGCTGTGTTAGCTATGCTAAAATAGCAATGGTTGCACGGTTTTGTGATCTCGATCTTCTAGTGATCAGAGCTACTCCCCCTGATGACTTTCCTGTTTCGGAGGAATATGTCCATGATCTGCTGAGAATCTTCTCTAGCTCGCCATCCTCTATTAGAGTTTTTGCATTGAGCTTCACTCGCAGATTTGGAAAAACACATTCTTGGCGCGTTGCTCTTAAATGCTTATTCCTGCTCCACCGTTTGATTCGATCTCTCCCTGAGAATAGTTCGTTAAGGTCTGATCTTTTGTGGTCAAGATCCAATGGCTTGATTTCTCTCTTCCCTTGTCGATTCCGTGATTACTCATCCTCCAATTCACATGAGTTTACTTCTTTCATCAGAGCGTATGCTCGTCTTCTTGATGAAGCACTTGATTGCCTGCCTGCAAATCTTAAAAAAATGAAGGTTGGAAAATTGTCTGACAATTTTACCGATGGCATGAAAGAGTTAGGAAGACTTCTTGTTGTTTTACCTCAGTTACAGAGCTTGCTCGACCGAGTCATAGACTGCAAGCCTGTTGGTTCAGTATACCGAAGCTTTTTAGTTCGTACAGTTATGAAGCAGATAGTTCGTGACAGTTTTGTTTGTTATGCTGATTTCCGACGTGACTCAGTATTTCTTCTTGAAAACCTCTTTCAAATGCCATACAGAAACTGCACATCAGCTTTTGGAATTTACGAAAGAGAAGCTATACAAGCAACTGAACTTAACGAGTTTTATGGGATATGTAAACAAATGGGTCTTTGCGGCATTTATGAATATCCTCTTATAGATCAGATTCCACGCTTGCATGTTCAAGCTTTGGAATCTCTTCTCAGTGGAATGTGGCAGTTAACAGATTCATCATCGGCAGAGTCGTCTCCATTTTCATCTACAGATGACAGTGACAAACAGTTGGTAAGGTTGGAGACTATGGTTAGTACAGAATGGGAAAGGTTTGAGGATGAAGAGGAAAGGGAGCCATTAATTCAGTTAGATTTCAATGAAAACTTAAGTTGGGAGACTCTTCTAGAAGCTTCCGTAGGTCATCGAAGTGTTCCTCGTGATCATGTATTCTTTCAATCATCCGTTGGATATGATCTGAGATTCGGAAATCATTATGGGTACCAGTACAAGTGTGATGACCACCAGAATGATGGATTGCAAATGCAAGTGTATAGTCACAATCCTTTCCAACACCCTTGGACTGGGACCAACTACAATGGTGTTTGTGCAGGCGAGCCTACTTCTCCATGGAATGAACATTTTTTGTGAGCAATACCCTTGCTCCTTGCTCAATTTTTTTTATTACAGGTTATACGTTTATGATAAAATTGATTGGAATTCATTAAGCAAAGCCCAAACATATGAAATAAGAAAATGGTGAATCAAATACCTTCTTATTATTTCGAAAGTGGTGACATCTTAGAGATCAAGAACTTTCAATGACTAATCTCAGTATCACTAGATGCGCTAGATTATTCATAATAATATTAAACAATAGTGTACAGCACAACCATACATTGTTAAAGTGTAGACAGTTACATGGCGACACCTACAAAACTACCTATCAAAACCAATCACCCAAAATGAAGGTAGAAAACGCATTTTATACGCGGTGTAATACTAATTAACACCTACTTGGAACACCCTAACACAATGATCAGCACCACAAGAAGCAAGTTGTAAGGTTCTGCAATCTTCATTCTCAATATCTTTCCATGCCAAGCGATGCACTGTAGAAACATGGCACATGAATGGATCGAACCGTACTGCAACAGCAGCATCAAAACTTAGCACTTCCATTCCACTGACATCAATTTTATTTCTAGAAAGAGTCCACACTTCAATCAGTCCACTCTCCATTCCAACCGCAAGAATTCCTTTATTTCTCAAACTACTGCAACCGCACCATGATAGGGCTGTGACACTGCTGGTGAACTGAGGCAAAGTTATTAGCTGCTTAACTGACGATTTGTTCTGTACACCCCAGATCTTAACTGTCTTGTCTCTGGAACCTGTTGCAAACTCATGACCAAATGGGTTCCACGAACAAGTCCATATTATTCTTTTATGTGCCTCCTGCCTTGCGACGAGTTCATAACTGACATTATCCACACCTATGAATTCAAAACCAACAAGTAACCAGTTTTTATTTGAGTGAACTTAAACAAGCTATATAAAGAGACTAAGAGAGTGCCCTTGACTATTCTATCTAATATGGTTTGGAAAGAAAACAGCATGAATATTTGACTAAGCATTAATAAAAAGGAAATGCCATTGTAAAACCATAGGATGCATACTAATAATTTGAGATGTTAGTATAACCAAAACAATATGCGTTGTTGACGTCTAAAATTCTGATAGATAGTCAGGGTCTGGGCTAACGAATTCATCCATTTATTAGTCTTAATAGTAGCAATTAATCTAGTCAGCTGCATGAGTCTACAAGATGACTGCAAAGTGCAAACCATTAACACGGTGTAGCTTTTTTGAAGAAAATAATTTATAAGTGTACCTGTAGTATTGATTGAAAACAATGAGAATTGCCGATCCCTTGAAACAGCCAACAGGAATGCATTATCATGAGAGAATTGCATGTTTGTCACTGTTAAGTTGTGAGACTGCAAGCGACCAACTGCTTTCCACGATCCTACCTGCCACAACCATATTTCTGCCACTGTTGCTGATTGGGCCTGCAAGGAGATCACCAACTCATTTGATATCACAGGTGAATCGCTAATGGTTTTGCAAAGATTAATTAAGAAACATACAAATCACATAGAAGTAAAAGAGTGGAGTGATAGAGTAATGATAATCTTTGAAAAGGCTTCAGGAATCACAACAATAATGATGCAGGTTTTCCATTAGATGAAACTAATGAAATCATAAGTGTTAAGGCGAACAAATTTATACCTTGCATGATGAAGCAACAATCTTTCCTTCATGGTCACAACACAAAGAAAACAGCTCATTCCCATGACCATACAGCTTGTGTGACTCTGGCCATAGTGTGTTCAAGGCCAATTGTTCTTCTATTGGAGGCTTTGTCAAAACAACCGGCACTGCATCTGGTATAGCTCCTAGTGTGTCTAAATCATCGTTACTAGATTTCTGTGGGGCCTCATTTGTAGCTGAATGAATAAGAGAATCCCCGATTATCAGAATTAAATCACTATATAGACTGACAAAAAATACTTGTATCCATAAACCAACTAATAAACATCAATTAATTCATTTCCCACAAAAGTCAAAGCGAGGTTCATATACTATTGCTATAGAACAATCTTCGAATAATTAAAACCTACAAGCCTTAGTTTGCAACTTTCATTTAAAGTAGTCCTCAGAGCTCAAACTTTCATAAATCAAAGTAAAGCAAACATGAAACATACTTGTGGTTTAAATAGAGAGAAGTACGACCCACCTTGCACATATATAGGTTTCTGTGATAGACCAAGTGCAGACATATTTGCACCCAAAATCTGGACGTTGTCTTGAAGATCTTCAGGTGCAAAAGACTTCTGAAAGTGGGCATAACTCAGTGTCTTTAAAAATGATAATGGGGCTTCAAACACTCTGGCAACTTTTTCATCTGCTCCACTAACAAAGCGGTGATTTCCTTTCCCTTGGATGATGGCGACGCAATTAATATCATGGCCATGAACTTGAGGGCGAGCAATTTCATGCCAAGTATACCCATCTTCAGAGCACACTTCCTCTTTCCAAGGAGCGTATATTCTGGTAGTCTGAAATTCATAATTTTATTTGTTAAAAAGGTGTCTGAGGGTGCAAAGAAAAAAAAGTGGGTTCGTCTTCAAGGTAATACATTACCTGATCATGACTGACTGATAGCATAAAATCACCAGACCGAGACCAAGCAATATCTGTAACAGCTGCAAAGTGGCCAGATGGGACCTTTTGTGGTTGCCAATCTTCGAAGTTCACACCAACATTTCTCCAGAGATGGAAGGATCCACCATATCCATGAGCTAGAATTGAGTCCCCACATGGGCTCCAATGGCCACCATAAAATCCTAAAGCACAATGACTTAATTCACCAACAGTAACTACATTCATCCAGATGCCTGTTGTCTTTTCAGGCTGCCAAATCATCATGGTCTTGTCCATTGATGCAGATAATATTGATTGAGGTTGACAAACATCATTCCCCTCAGCAGGTGTACTGGATGGCGGCTGCCATTGCACTGAATATACCCAGTCCTCATGTCCAATTAGTAAGGATTCTGGAGAAATCTGATAGGAAGAAGAACCACTGATAATTACAGGACCTTCAATATATGATGCCAAGCCTATTTCTTTTTTCCTGTATGGTATTTCAGAATTAGCTGGAGAACTACACAAGGCTATCTTCCACAAGCGTATGCATCTGTCCTGAGAGGAACTTAGAAGGAGAAGGCTATCCTTTTCTCCACTAGTGGATGTAGGTAATGAAAAATCTAAACAGCGGATCCAGTCTGTATGCCCTTTCAGTTCGCAAGAATGAGTAAACTGGAAACACATAAATTAAATAAAAGGATCATACAAATGAAATGCAAGAAAAGATGCCAACCACTGTGTTATTAAAAAGTTTGAGGTTACAAACCTTTCCTGCCCTCTCCCCACAATAAAGGTGAATTTTATTATCTAAGCCCCCCATTGCTAAAACTAAATGCGCAGTACTGCCTGGCAATTCTGCTAATGATAGAGCAACCATAGGTTTTGATCCCAGAGAGAACGAATCCAGGCATGACAATTTACAGTCACCTGCAATAAGCACACAACAGAACAAGTAAGATGGTATACATTTACAGAGAACAAAAAACCAAATCAAATAGAAGAGAAGAGTATATCAGTATATGAGAGTTATAATGAGAGACCAGTCTTCCGTGATAACAACAATGGTCAAATTTTATAATTTTCTTCCCAACCTCTAGTTATATTTCAGATCAGATCATTCTCCTACTATGCTTTATGATTGTGCATGCAGAACAATTTTTACAGAATGGGGTAGCCTACATTTTGAAATATAGAAATGCAATAACTTTTAGGGCAGTCAAAAGAGATGAACTTGGACAGAAACAGGAAAGTTCTGAGTTTTGACTAATAACGGAGTCAATAACAATGCAGCCCAAATTCGTAATACGAAGCAGCATGTGAGTTACCTCCAATAGTGGATGGAAGCAGCAGTTCCCATACATTTACAGTGCTGTCAGAAGAAGTGGAAGCGAATATTGAGGCCGTTTGAGAAACCACAGTGCCACTAATGCAAGTAACACCTTTTTTGTGTGTTTTTGGCACTTGTAAAACATTCCTCCACTGAAAGGAAAACCATTGACACATTATAACAATACCGTGATACCATAAGTCAATTGGAAATAAATAAATCACAGAAACTGGAAGAAAATTTGTCATGTTTTATGAAATTTATATACAAAGGAAACCCAGAAAATACCTTCCTATCTTTAAGTGAAAATTCCCACACAATGATGGCGCCATTTGCATCTCCCGAAAGTAAATAATGATTCTCCAAATGTTGAACTGTATACACACCAAGAGATTCAATACATCAAACTAAGGAATCCATAATCTAAATTTAAATTCATGTTTATGAATCCTAACTCAATTTTCTTATAGTTACCCTATAAAAGAGAAAATCTATTTCATAATTCACATACACAATTTAGCTCAACAAAGTAATCTTCTATCGTGAAATAATCTGATAATTAAGAAATTAATCTTATTATTACTATTCTTTAGTTCGGGAAGAAAAAAAGACAAATTAATTCAGTATAATTAATCCAATTATACCTAACAAGAATGTAAAAGATCAAATTTTTACTATTCACTGAAAATGTTTGAAGAAATGCTCAAAAGAAAATAAAATTAAACGAACCTTTAAAAGCTTCCTTAGTGCTTGGAATCCATTGAGTACAATTCACAGTTGCGTTATGTCCTCGCAATGTTGTTAAAATCTGTGCAGTCTACACACCACAAGAAGAAGAAGTAAGAATTGGAATTTAAACTAAAAAACCAAAATCAAAGCTATTGAATTGAACAGAAAAGTAAAAAAAAAATGAGTAAAGAGGGAATAAGGGGACCTTGGGGCAGAAGATAGCGACGGCGTTCTGAGCACCGAAAGCAACTAAACCAGAAGCACCCCATGAAACATTGTTTACGATTCTATTGCAACCAGCTCCTATAAACACTCTCTTCACTTCTTCCATATCTCTCTCCCTCTCTCTCTTCTGCGCTATTATGAGTGAGAAAGAAAAGAATAGAGATTCACAGAGAAAGAACCCTACACTACTCGAAGGAGGAAGAAGAAGAGGTTTTAGTAATTAGAGCTCGGGATTACGGTTTGGTTTGGTACAAATTAAACCGGTCGGTCCAGTATAACAACTCCATCCGGTTCGAACCGACATGTCGGATTATGTAACGGTTTTTTGGTATTCTGGTGCAAAAGATTTCCCCTCTACGAATCGGTCCGATAAAAGATTTCATGCAATCAAAGTATCAAATTGAACATTAATGGCAAATGAGATCATAAGGCTGTTGCATCATGCATGTGTTGTTTTTCTTCGATTTCGTCTGCATTCTTTATTTCTCTTGACAGTAGCGATAGCCAATCACATTTTCGACAAACTCGACCGTGTTTGTAAGCTTAGTTGGATGACTATCAAAGAAATGAAAACCCAGAACTTGTATGTACTAATGTATGTTTCATCTTCGTAACCCTATACTGCGCACATACTGCGACGTTTTCAATTATCCACAAGTTGCATTTAAAAGGAATTTAGCAGGTGTACAACTCTAATAGCCTTCAACTGGCTTTTGATTTCTTTCACTATTTGTGATTACATTCTCAGCTTGAGAGTACTCAAATTTTACAGCAAAACAATTATTTTGAACAAATTAAATGGATGAAATATAAAAGCTACATATATGGTACTATAAAGTTCCCTTCATGTTCATCCAAACCAGTAACCTTTTCTACCACTGTTAGCAGCAGAATTATTTCTACTGATGGATGAAATCACAGCCTGCACTGCCAAACATATGAATGCTAGAAAGAGGACACCAGTAGCAATGTTTGCCTTGTCCAAGAACTTCTCACCCTTTGTTTTTACTTCATCGACACCTTCAAAACCCAAATTTTCAAGTCCGTCGACAAAGTCTTTCAGGACCTTCTTATATTCAAAAGTTACACCAAAACCAGCTCCAACTGCAGTTGCTAATATATAGGCCATTATCTGAAAAAAACAAAATGTCAACTTTATGAGAACTATGAATTAAGTGTGCACGCACAAGCAGACTCAAACACGGAGATATACAGTATGTACCTGGTCAGCGTAGGATTCAAATTGTGGTACACACCCATGGTTTATCAACCTTTTTTCTTTCACTACATGGTATATAGCAAATGGTATTTCAATTAATGTGTAGATAAATACTAGCAGAGCAGCTGCCATGACATATCTGCAAATTCAATACAAATCAATTGCATTAAGATGTGTACAACAATTGACGCACTTCAAAACTTGTTCATTGCAGCAAAAATTACAACTTACTTATATGCTTGAATATCCCTGAAGGTAGCTTTTTCGCCATCAACAGTAAACTTGTCAGTAGCAAAAATGGCAATTGAACCTGCTAATAGAGCTAAAGTAAGAAGCCGTAACACAAGGGTAGCAATAGCTAATCCTTTAGCCATTGTTAATCAAGGTGGTAGATAAAAAAGTTGTGATCTAGCTTGTTTGAAACTTGAAAGAATATTTTCTTCATGCCAATGTTCATTACTTTTTATAGATACAGCGGCACCACCTATGTTCTTTTTTATTAGTCTTCTGATATCTTTGTCTTATGTAGAATGTTTATATGATGCTCTTGTTTTTACTACTAATGCCGAAAGGTTTCAACAGTTGGAAACGGTTAAAAAGAAAAGACCTGTCAATAATACAAAAGATGGTGTGGTTCTCCATGTAGAGTCGAAGAAACCTGACCGGCTTCAACACTTTGACAGAGTCAAAAACCAAAGGCGGATCCTCAAATATTTTTTAAGTTTAAGATTTGGTTCTAACTTCTAACTATGATTTAATATAGTTTAAGAGACCAATACAACTAACATCAGTGCATCACCCAAAGAGAGAACAATATCAAGTCTTATTAGTTATTACAATGACATAGTTTTAGTACAAGATCACCATAACATAAACATAAGACACAACATATGGACTACTAGATGTCTAACACTCAAGGCTTCTTTCTAGCAAGTAATGTTTTGAACCAGTAGGCTGACATCTTGGGATATCGTTTGAGATCCTTATAGTCAACGTAGACAAGTCCAAATCTTGATGTGTACCCTGATTTCCATTCAAAGTTGTCGAGCAATGACCATGCAAAGTAACCAGTAACTTTGGCTCCATCATGCATAGCTCTCTTGAGTTGTATCAAGTAACTCTTGTAGTAATTGATTCTCGTGGTGTCATGTAATCCCTTTGGAAGTGTGACATTACCAGGATCATCCATGCCTGCAAAACAAAATATGAAAAATACCAGTTTCAGGTTATGACGACTTTCGAACAGGTATGAAGGATTGAATCATTAGTTCTTAGAAATAAATTTGATTTGTCATAAGTAAACAGGGTAACTTGAGATAAGCCTTAAGAAGCAGAGGTTCATTTAACAAGCAGACGTGAAGGATCACCGAAAATGCTTATATTAGTCTTACAAAAGTTCCTCCACAAGTTATCGTAAAATAATTCGGATGTGGTTTGTATTTGTTACCATTTTCCGCTAAAATCATTGTTGGATTCCCATAATGCTCTTTTATATAGGTCACTGCTTTATACATTCCCCAAGGTACCATGTAAAGCCAGTAAGAATATGCCTGCACATGCTTAGTTTGTCAACTAAGAATAGCTAAACTGAGAAGAAATAAGAGAATCCTTATTCAGATATCCAAGTAATAAAAAACCTTTTTCACTTACCCTTTGTCCAATTGGTTTTCCGTTGCGCGCATCTGTAAAACTCATTCGTAAGCAATTTGTAGTTTTATCCTAAAGCAAAACAAATTATTCTGAATAATTTGTGCAATAATTACGTGTTACAAGGCAAAGGCAGTAGAGATGCTTACAAGCAAATCCAGCATTCCAGTCCTTCTGGTAGCCTGTGACCCCCGAAGGTTTCTGATGTGGATCATACATGTAGTAAGCAGTATACTGGTTCACACCCAAAAAATCCATTGATCCTCTAACCATCTTAACCTCTGGTTTAGTAAATTTTGGAAGTCTGTTCCCAACGATTTCTTGCATTGTAGCAGGGTACTCTCCATATACAATTGGATGAAGAAACCTGCAAAAATGAGTGTGTCATTCAATAAAATACTAAGCCACTAGCATGTTTAACTTAAGTGTGTGATCTACTAATCTTCTCACCATCCAACATGAAAGTCTCTAGCTCTTTGAGCAGCTAATTTGTCAGCTTCTGATTCAGTAAGAGGTTCATACCAAACAAAATCCAAGAGAATTCCAATCCGACCTTTTTGTGTTGCCTGATAACAAAACAATAATTAGATAGGAGCAGATACTTCTGGCCGATTAAAAGTATTCAATAAAAAACCGGCTTTACCAGATACTTTTCACGGTATCTCTGAACTGCAGCTGCATGGGATAAAATAAGATTATGGGCCACGATGTATGGCTCAGTTGCCGAATTCCCTGCTGTACAGTTTCCAAATTGCTTTGAACATCTCCCAGGAGCAAAGTAACCGTTGTCATAACCCAGAGCAGCTACAACTCTCGGCTCATTGAATGTCATCCAATTTTTCACTCTATCTCCAAATGTCTTGAAACAAAAATCTGCATAATCGGCATAATCTTTCCTGCATGATTTGGATAATAAGTCATTTTCAACAAACTCATAGCAACTTCTTGGAATTTCTGAAGAGATTCCGTGAAACATTATTAGTTTTGTTGGTACTTGAATTATCATGCAAATAAAATTATATCAAATGATATCCTGTGCTGTATATTACTTACACGACTTGACGACTCAACAACCCTTGGTATTTTTTCTCAAGTGCGTCTGGAAGGTCGTAGTGATAGAGGTTTGCATATGGAGTTATGCCTGTATGCAGTTATGAATTATATCAGATTTTAATCAACTAAAGAATATAACCAAACATCACGGAGTAAATTTGCTAAGAAAAACATATAATTAACGGCTTCTCATCAAAATGTAGAACTCTGGCAATACTGTCAGTTGTTCCTTCAAGGTCACATACTAGATTACAAACTACTACTTAGTTTACCTTTCTGGAGCAAGTAGTCAATCAGTCTGTTGTAGTAAGCAACTCCTTTCCAGTTTACCTTGCCAGCTCCATCTTCACCAAGTAACAAAAAATATCAAAAATAAAAAATAAAAAATAAAATTATTATCTTTTTTAAATTACTTCAAGTTAAAATTATAAATATAAATGAGAGTAAATACAGAGTATATTTACTTGGGAAAATCCTGGACCATGAGATTGAAAAACGGTATGCATCAAAGTTCAGCTTTTGCATGAGATCCACATCATGCTGCAATCAAGACAAAATTTTATTTCAAATTAAAAACAGAAAAAAAAAAAAAAAGAGTTAACAATAGGTCTAGACGTCTAGTTACAAACTTACAAATAAAAGTCTCCATCAAGACATCAACCAACCATTGAACCATAATTTTTGTACTACAACACTCCACTATCAACAAGTTGCACACTGTGTACTCTTTTCTTTAAAATCATTAAAAACTGTGAAGCATATTGTTGTCCACTCATTTGGGAATATTGAGAAGGTTTTAAGGATTAATTTTGAATATTTTGAGACTTCTTTTTAATATTAATTAAAATGTTGTTTGGTAAGCTAGACATAAAAATATTGCGGAAAATAATTGGATGTAAAAGACATGAAGATGATCTTAAGAATAGAAATTTCATACTTTATAAAGATGATACTGATCTACCGCAACATCTGCTGTAGCATTGTTTGCAATAATTCCTACAAATAAAAAAAAAATTAAATGTTATATTAAAAAATAATAACCATTTCAAGAAAAAATAAAGAAAGGGTAATCACTGTAATTTGCCACTTCTTCTTAAATGTGCTAATTAGTCCGTTAGTGTCGGTGAGCGGAGCGGTTAATAGTAAATGCTCTGTTCATTTCATACCAAAGGACCAGAGAAATAGAACACTATATGAATGACCATACTCTACTCCTGTTTATGAAAACTTACCAGGAAGTTTCACAAAGACATCCCAAATGCTAGGTCCACGACCTTCTTTACTAGCCATACCCTCAACTTGATAAGCTGATGTGGCAGTTCCAAACACAAACCCCTTTGGAAAACTTTCTCTACTCAAACCACCTGTATCAAAATGAACATTTCCTTGTGGTGAAGTTGCGCCAGAAACTGGTACACACTCGACATACAGGATCATAGTGAAGAGAGAAGAATGTAGGAGAAGAAACAGAAGGGAGCAGGGTAGTAATACTAGTGAGGACTTCATGTTTGTTTGGTTGGTAGAGTGAGTGATCAATATTCTGAATTTATAGACTCAAAAGCATAGATAATCTGACATGAATAATGAAATGACTTTAATACCCTTTCTTTTTTTAGTTTCTGACATAAGATGTGTTCTTTGTCTTAGAGGATAGATATGACAAAATTTGTTATGCTAATGACAAATTAATAATCTAAGTTGTGGTCGCAGAGATGCAAAGTTCAAAAGGAAATGTCTTGCCTAATATATACAAAACCATATCAATAGTTATTAGATACGCTTGATCTAAATCACAATAGAAATTAATATGCAACTGTGAATTGGGGGTGTGCTTAGCAAGTAGCAACAAATAGGAGTCACAGATGGCATTGCAAATAAGTGCAAGTTTATTGAGATAACATTAAAGAACATTCATTTTGTATGTCTCTGAGTAAAATTTAGGCATACTCGGCACAAAATTTTAAGGTCACCGCCCCCATGATACTCGGCGCATGTATCATCCCCTTGGGCAAAATTCTCGGCTTCCTTAAAACATGATCATCGGTTGGTTTATTTGTCGCAGAGACCCATAGTATAAGTTTTGTCAAACAATGTGTGATGGTCACACACAACACATTGTGAGCAGTGGTTACATATTAACCAATTCAAGCTACTGTTCTGTAAATAAAAATGCAAATAATGTGATTTCTACTTTCTAGGCATGAACCATGATTGCTTGAAGGTTATTATCCAATGTAAAAGCAAAAAGAGAGGCTAGTGTTGTCTCTTTGATTTAAAAACAACTTATGCAGCAGCAGGTGCAGTCATGCAAGAGATCAGGTTCAGGGAGAAGTTTGTTTTTGACTGAGAATTATTGCTTATCTACTATTCCACACCATGTCTTCTTTTGGATTCAAATTTTCAAACTTTATGGTCCCACATTACAGTATCTTTATTCCAGAAATTCAGGTCCCTATAACTTTACTACCTTCACCAGTTCAGCTTATCAGCATTGAGATTCATGTTGTGACCTGCTGATCGAGATCATTGTCAAACCCTAAAATCTCAAAGGCAACGAAGACCACCAACCAAAGGATATATAAGCATGCGAGAATTCATCCTTGGGTAGAGTCTGGACACTGGACTAATAGAGTGGTCACCCCTTCTTTTTGAAGTGGTCACTGGCCTTCTTTGATACATCTTTACAATGATCATGACTGTTATGCATCAAACGAAATTACATATCAGTGTGAAAAGATGTAGAAGGGCTAAATTCTGTTAAACATGTCCCACCCTCACCACATACAGTACATGACTAGATGCTTAATAGCATTTGCTATAAACTTTCTGAAACCATGTCTGATGAAGATATGCTTTGGGAAGAACTGAGAAGATAATACTCAGGGAGTCATAGATGCCAAAATTCCAACCTATTTATGGTGTATTCTGAATTTCTGATCATGTTCTCAAAAGTCGAATTTCTTAAAGATAATGCACAACAAGTTTTGTCAAGATGTTTTATTGATTATTTTCTCAAAATAATAGAATACAACAACTACAAATTATTGAAAATTTATTAAAAAATAATTGTACAATAAATTATTTGTATACTTTATATACAAATAATTTTTGAAGCGGTAAAATCCAGAATCGATCAAGTCATGTGAACTTTAGTATTTAGGTTAATATTGGTCAAAGTCAAATAAATCAAAATTACTAAATAGATGTAAAAAAATCCTAAAATCAGTCAAATTAACTTCTTGTAACCTAGTCAAAATAAACGACTAATTAACCGAGTCAATAAAATCAATTCTAGTCAACTTGGTCAATTAAGTTTTGACTTGATAAAATTTGGGCAACCAAAAATAATGAGTCTAACTGTTGTCCACTTTTGATAAACACGGGTACGATTAAGTTCTTACATGGAACTATATAGATGATGTGTAAAGTTTTAATGGGGGTGGATCTCTTAGTTTGTTTGACCAAAAACTCTTCTCTTTTAAACAGGTTATCAAATCACTGAAAAGTCTTCCATACACAAATGTATAGCCCGATGTGGTTAAAATTGCCTGATGCACCATAATATATTGAAGGTTTGACGCATTGTAGACATGTGGTTAAAATTACCCAAGGCACCATAATGAATTGAAGGTTTGACACATTGTAGAATGGGCTAATGTTATATTAATAAAAAAATTCAAAATAATGGAATACAAAATTTCAAAATTTATTAAAGACAGTACAACAAATCATTTCCATTACAGATACAAGTGGGGCAATTCCGCATGCCTTTATAACTTCTTCAACTTTCGACCCCTCAAGCCATTCCAAAAAGCGGTTGCAGTCATTATCTTCTTACCTGGAAGTAGGATTTCCAATACCTGAAATATGCCAGAGAACAAGGCTCTTAAAAACATTCTTAAAACCTAAGCACCCTTAACAAAAGTACCCTTAAGTCAATTTACCTCAAGTGCAGAGTGCCCACCACAGGGAAAGACTAAAGCACCTTTAACAAAAGTCACATCATCTTTCTCATCACCCTGAGAATTACTATGGTCACAAACTCTTGTGGTAATAACTTTAAACTCTAGATTGCTTTCGTGACCAGTGCTGAGGTTGACGACGCGAACTCTGGCACGTGTTCCTGGCCATCCTGCAAATGCTCGAACCTAAAAAGGCATTCTTGGTGACTATATAGCAAGTTGAGTTTTAAGCATGACAATATATTTTCAAGTATGCAATATTTCTATTCACGTACGACCATATTATAGATGACACAAACCTTATTATGCAGGACAATAGCTTCTTGATCAAAAGAGAGCCAAGACTCCTCAGGACTTAGCTGCAAGAGATGAAGAGAGACTCAGATATTGGTCTGTCTATTACAATAGACTAGAGGTAAGACAATTATGTTGCAAGAAAGTCATAGTAACTCGATTGTATTGGAAGAAGACAAATGCCTCGGACATAAGTTTGTATCAGTTTCTTTAGCTAGCTTTTGTTTTTAATAATCTTCTTTACCTAGGTTAAACACTCAGTTTGGTAGGAATTAGTATCCCCATAAAAACTTCTTCACTTCATTGAGCAAAGCGTTTTATTGGAAAACCAAAAGAACATGATATTGGGCAGTTTAATCGTTGTATGTCTTTTATGAGGAAACAGAAGCAATGCAGCTGACTTCATCGTGTGCATAATCCTAGATGTTAATAGATGTCCAATGCTTGAAATTAAACTATGCAAGAAAGAAAGATGGAGATAAATTATCAATGATGCAACACAAATGCTTTACTAATCATGCCACTTGCGTTGAAATGATACCTTAGGAGCCAAGGTAGCTTTAGAGTCATCTTGGGGATGTGCTTTTAGCCTTGCAGACCCATCAATTATCGAAGGAAGTTCCCGGATCAAAAGTTCAGATCCTACAATACACATACGAGGTGTTTCGTGAACAAAGGGAAATATATGAAGCAATTGCTCAACTGTCACTATTGAGTTAGGAACTTGGATGAAATTATAAGCAGCGCATTCAAAATGCATACCTTGACTATCATAAAAAGAGATGCGTACCTTGGTCAAATAGTAGTGCCATTAACTCTGGTGCCTGCATATTGAAATACAATATTGAGCGTAAGAGGCAAATTTGCGGAAAACTATATTTTACAAAGTAAAGAAATCAGTATCAGAATAGACAACCTAGTCAGTGTTTGCTCCTTGGCAGGTGCCACAAATTGTTTAGAGGCCCCTTGTTTTTACAAGTTACAGTACTACCCAGCAGTGGCTGAATACTTATTTATCAAAAAAAAAAAAGAAAAAGTGGCTGAATACTTTGATGGAATTCGGAAAAGGAGCAAAGGAAGTTAGGACAATATAAATTATGGTCATAATACCTTAACATGATCATCCACTTTTACTCTTTCACAGGCAATGATGGGTCCAGCATCCATTGCACGAACTGTGTATACAAGTGATACTCCAGTTTCTTTAACACCATCCTAATTAAGAAAATGAAACATACATTAATATAGGATCTTAGGTTTAAAGTGTATTCTCACGAACAATTCTGTAAGAGTATACCTGCAATGCTCTTTGAATAGGAGCAGCACCACGGTACAGAGGCAGCATACTTGGATGTATATTGATTGTCCCTGCAAAAATATATACGAGCAGAAAACATTTCACGTATGTGAAGATGAGATGAAATGACTAGAATGTATTGCATGGAATAATTGTTGAATATGACCAATGATAAATTTCGTGTTTTATTTGTTTAATGAGTGGCAGAAAATAGATATATAACATTTACCCACAAAAATATGGATGTCTTTTTTCTACAGTATGGACTCACCTAGTGGTGGAATCTTAAGAAACTTGCTAGGCAAAATATTTCCATATGCAGAAGTAACACAAACTTCTGGCTGCAAAGCACTCAGATTGGATAAGAATATTTCCTACATGGAAGGAGATACATCATCAGTCCAATCCTGCAAGATATCAAACTTTCGCAAAACTACCAAAATAGCCAAGGAAAACATTGCATTACACAACTTCCTCCCTCAAATTGCAGAAATTGGCAAATAATGGATAGATTAAAGAGGCTTGGGTCTTATTGAATAATTGAGTAAATATTAGCTTGATGCAAAATGAAAAAGTAAGAATTTCAAATATATATAAAATATAGTGCATACTAAAAGATGTTCATTCCCACAAGGGTGAATTACAACGTGTTTGACAATTGAAGACCACCCCCACACCCCCCACCCCAATTTTTTTTTGCAGAAGTAGAATTATCCCATGACGCCAGCAATGTGAGATATTATAGTGAAAGTAAAGAAGCAGCTAATCATATGATTACCTCCCCAGCTTTTTCTGGTGTAAAAATAAGATCAGGTGTGAAACCTCTTTCTAGAGCAACTTGTCCAACAGGGGAAGGCGTCAGTTTTCTTCCTCGGCCTTTTCTTGAAGGTGGTTGTGTAACAATTGCTGTAACCTAAATTTAATCAGTTAATAATGCGTATGCATTAATCCACTCTCTCAGACAACAATCTCATAATAACATAAAACTACAAGTACTGCTGAACTTTTAGAAGAATAAAATTACTAGTATGAACATATATAGATCGAATTACAGTATTGTATCACATAAAAGCAGGAAAGAATACGCTCAAAATCAAAATCGAAACCATAATTTGCAAAAGACACAGCTTAATTAGTGACATTGTTTAACACAATTCAACTGCAATTCAGTGTTTAACTCACTCTCAAGAACTACCATGAAGAAATGTGCGAAAAAATTCTCTCATTTGTTATTTCCGCCTATAATCATTATCAAATTTAATGTAGTTCTGTTTTTGGAAGCCTAAAGTTCGTACCATTGAACCAAACAGATTATGCAATACTTAAATATACTCATTTCATCAAAGACAAATAATAAAGTTCATTTCTTTGCGCATTACTTCAATATCAATTTGCAGAAAACATATGAACTTGAAGAACTTGTTAATAAAACTAATTACCTCAAATAAGGAATCAGGAGCTGTAGATGCATTGAGAAGCTTATCAAGAACAGAAACAGATACCTGTTGTATATACTCATTTCAATTAAAAAAAAAAAAAAAAATCCCAAATTAAGAGAAGAAGAAGAAGAAGAAGAGAGGGAAAGATAGAAGATTACTTGAGGAGAACCCAAGAAAACAAGCTTCTTCTTGTTGGATATGGGGTTTTTTAAACTTGAAGAAGAAGAAGAAGATATAGCTGTAATGTGAGAATAAAAGCGTCGAATCATCACTCCAGATTGCATTTTTTTTTTTTTTTTTTCTACGACTTCTCCCTCCCTTTTCTCTCTTTTCTTTCCTTGTGTTCTTTAGATTCTACACTTTACACAGTGAACTCGTTTGGATTTCTGAACACCTATGAGTCTCTGACACAAACAAACCTGACACCCAGTTGAGGATAAATGGGTCATAATCGTGGGTAGATCATGGGTCTATTGACGGGCCGGTAGGCCCATAAATTTATTGAATAGTCCAGTCGAATATAACGATCAAAGGATCAATAATTATTTAGGCCCAAGCCCACAGAAGGCCAAACATAGTGCTTTGATGTTTGATTTTTTTTTGGTAAAGGCTTTGATGTTTGATGAAGATATGGTTAGTGCCGTTCAACTTTAATTAGTGGTAATGTTTCAAAAAGTTGTGAAAAACTTTCAAATTTCCATTGCGTAATCAAAGAATGAGTCCTAGATCCCATTTAGCCCACCCTACTTATGGATTAGTCCTATTTGATTTTGGCTTTAATGATTAGTTCCACTTTCTAATATTACTTAATCTCAGATCTTTTTTCTTTGGAAAAGTTATTAACCAATCCTTTACTAATTTATCCTAAACTAAAACTTTTAGATTTATATTTTTAAATGGCAATACTATCCTTTTAAATCGTTTTTAACCGTTTTTTTATTTACCTATCTAACTATGCAATTCTAAAATATTGCTAACTATCTAACTATGCAATCCCCAAAAATTGCTAATCATTAACATTTGTACGCAATTCCAAAAAATTGTTAATCATTGACACTTGCAATTCTAAAAAATTGCTACTTGGATTGGGTAACTAATTTAATTCTACTAGGGTTAACTACACCCATACATAGGTTATATTTAATTATTGTCATGTGGTATTTTGTTATTGAGTGTCTATAAATTAGTTGGGTAATTAATTCAAATCCACTAGAGTTAATTACACCCATACATAGGTTATAGTTTTTATTAAAACATACAAACTTTCTTTATAATTCTAAAAAAATGCTAACTTTACGTGCAATTCTAAAAATTTGCTAATTATTTATATGTGCAATTCTAAGAATTGCTAACTTTTAATTATGTAAATCTAGAAAATTGTAATAGCAATTACACTAAATTGTAATATCACTATTGTGCGGTTTCAATTTTTGATAGCAATTCTTGATAGCAATTTCACTTGTTACACTACCACTAACTTGGCGGTTTTCAATTCTAATAGCAATTTTAAACTTTAAATACTAGTAATAGAGGGTATTATTGTAAACTAACTTTTGGTAAAAAAAAAGGACTAATCATTAATGAGATAGTTTGACGGGACTAATTGATAATGCCCATTGCATTTTGGGATGGCTAATTTAATCACTGAATGTTGTTCTAAGTAGGAATTAACAGTAGTCATGTTTTGAGGGAACGAGGTAGGGGTCATGACCATACGTGAAAATTTCGAATAAACTCGAATATCCGACCCTTGAAAAATCGGTATATTCCGCGAATATCCGGACTCCAGTGTCAGAATTGGGAGGTTTGGCAAAATGGTTTTCGCGGAATATTGCTCGAATATTCACAGATATTCATGAATAATTCAAAAAATTGGATTAAATAAATATAGAAATTATATTTAAAAATAAATGTGTTAATTTCATATTCGAAAATTTCGTAAATTTCGTACTTTTTCAATATTTCACGAATATTCGTAAAAATCCAGTCGACATGGGGAGGTTTATATTTCGTTTATTATTCGTATGCCGTACCGCTCCAAATTCTCAAAACCGGCAAAATTCGTGAATATCGCCCGATATTTTCGTCGATTAATTCGGCCCAAGCCCATAACACTTCGACAACTAATAATGTTGAGATAAGTCCACAGTCCACAGTCCACTAATTAGATATTCGTTCATACATCCTCGAGACATCACACTGACACATATCTCGAGGTATATGGACGGTGAGTGTAACTTTAGCTATCAGTTAGAAATATGTATAAATTATCAAGGAATGAGTAATTATTATTGATTATTATATGATTCTTTAAGCTGATTTTTTTCCCGTAATTAATCATTTTTTTCCGTTTTAAAAGAGAATATATTGTGTGACTGAGAGAATCTTATACCAAGTTGTCTGTTTTACCCTTACTGATTAGAAGTTAACTTATAAAAACGTAGTGGTATATATGTAAAGAGCCATATTTTCTAATTACTTATTAATATTCAAAGAATAAAATAAATATATATATATATCCATGAGATTCTATTTTCTTCCTAATTCGTTTTGTGTAATAAAATAAATAAATATATATCTATGAGATTCTACTTTCTTTCAATTCATTTCCACACTTTTACATGCTGCTATAAAAACCTGTTTATGGTCATCGAAGATCACTTGAATCCATTCACACAAATTACAAAGACATCGACATATTGTTATAGCAATACATACAATCATGCCATCTAAAGTGGTTCTGAAGATGAGTTGCGCTTGTGATGGGTGTTGTGATCAGTTTCAAAAGGCTCTTAAAAAGTTGGAAGGTAATGACGACTAACAATATAATTAGTTCCCTGCATCAAGAAATTTTTAATTATTTATTTTATTTTTATTTTTATTTTTTGAGTGTTTTATATTTTTGCAGGCGTTGAATCTGTCTCAATCGATAGAGAAGAATACTTAGTTACAATAATCGGAGACATGGACGGGGACTCCATTGTACCATACATAAAAAGAAAGTTGAACAAGTATCCTCAGATGGTCAGTAATGAAACTATAAACAACCCTCCACCTCCAGCTGCTGGCGCCTCCACCTCCACTTCCTGAGCAAAAATGAGAGGCAGAGAGTGGTTTACATGCACTATTTCTTTTGCAATATTGAATTACATCACATACATTATGCATGTAATGAACTCGAGCTAGAATCATGAAATAAAAAAACTTTATTATTACGATTCTATATATTTTTTGAGCAAGTCTGTAGGCCATGTATTGTTAAATCAAATTCCCAATCCAACATATCCAAAAAGTGTGTTGGACAATTGATTGATCTTCTTCATTAATTGCCTCCCTCGACAAAACAAGGTAATTCAGTTCTGAGGTCTGAAACAGCATATGGGCATATGGCTTTAGTACAGTATGTATATAAGTCAGTTCTGAGGATATCTGTGAAATTCTGATTGTTTGACAATTTATGTTATGTACTTATGTGGCATAAAAGATCACTAAATGTGTCGAGGAATTGAACCAGGATCAGTGTTTGCTGATAAACATTTCATTAAAAAGCAGTACAACAGTACTTGAGATATGTCACGGATGGTACGAATGAAGTCTCAATTGATTAATTTAACCCTACTTGGATTATAATCTAAAGTTTGTAGCTTCAAGTGAAAGCATGCTTGCATGCATGGACAAGCATCTAAAGTTGTATACATCTATTGAGTTTGTTCAATATTCCAAATCATAACAAACTGTAGGACATACAAACTGTTTCATTCTATAGTGACCACTCTATAGATTGATCCTTTATGTTGCAGGAAATTGTGGTTAATTAGTCCATGTGTTGTGTGAGATAAAATTAAAGAAAACCTAAGGATAGGAGTCAGCTTAACAACCCTTAGGTCAGTTGGCACTCTTTGGGAGTTTTGTACATCTATGAAGGTTGAGAAATCATGATCATTGCCAATTTGCCATTGACCTGACCGTTTAAATCGTTAATTTTAGTGGGAATCATTGCTTTACTTTGTTAAACACTCGATGACAAAAGTATTAAACAGTACTTTGTTAGTGCGTGTTGGGAATGATTGAGAGGAAAGTTTAAGCAGAATGTTTGGTAGTGTTAGTACACGACGAGCTCGAGGCAACAGAAAGGAAAACCCATCATTTACCAATCTTTTTAGACACCTTGGGCATTCTATATATTAGTTGGTGTAAGTTGGTCTGTTCATCAGTAATTAATTCAACATGGAAAGCCATAGTACCCCTGCTTCTCCTAAGGTGCTCTGCTACTCCAGTTTCTTTCTTCTTCGATCTTTTCATTAAGAGCTAGATTCAGGGTCTTTAATTTATGTTTCCTTTATGAAATATGCTAGCTAAGGTGCTACTCCTCTATCTAGTTACTTACACACGTATTGGCGCCAGAAGAAAACGATAATTGAACTGCACTACCATTACGGTTCAATACTTAGAGAAGTAGTTCCATAGTGTTTCTATTATCATCGACTTTCATGAATAGTTGCGTAAATGTAGTATCTGGGTCTTCATGACATTAAACATTTAATCTAATTACTTTGCAACTTGAATACTTAGATTGTTTACTGAATTTCTACTATTTTCATTGTTTTACTTTCAAGTTATCAAGAAGTAGCTCAAGCTCAAACTCTAGTTTGAGTTCCACCATTAGTGGATTGATCAGAGGAAATCAATCCTTCAGACACCATACTGGGGTACGATCGATCTCAGTTTAATATAAACCAGTTCATAGACTTTAACACAACCTTCATAGTTGCTAAATTAAGTTCAATGGATGAATGTTTCAGCATGCAGGACAATCAAGAGAGCGCGCTCCTGATAAGAATAAGGTGAATATTAACTTCATCCTTTGTTCATTATGGCTTTAAAGACTTTCTAGACCGATCAGAAGGAACGTAATAGGTTGTGATTGGAACTTTATGACTGCCTTTTGATCTATCTAATTGTTCAGTAACAGTCAAATCACTTGTGTAGGCGTATCAAAAACCTGTCAACAAAGAACGATCTAAGCCTGTCGAAATCAAGCTTCACACACAACAGAGAGCAGTAAAAAGAGCAGGATTTAATTATCTGGTAAGTCCACAACTTCCCCAGATAGAACTATTTACATGCAGAAGTTTTTTGCATGGTATAGTTAATTTTGTGTGTAACAGGTTGAATGTAAGATGACTATGATTGAACATCAAAGGCAACAAGAAGAGAAGTTCAGAAAGGTATGCTTACATAGAACATGAAAACCAGTTAAAATTATATAATGTTATTATTCATGCAAGTAGTCATTGTAACAGTTGATAGAAGAAGAAGAGATTCGGATGTTAAGGAAAGAAATGATTCCAAGAGCCCAGCTAATGCCTTTATTTGATAGACCCTTCTTTCCTCAAAGGTATAAATGCATAGAAACTTAAGGCAATTTTCTGTAGAATCTGCAACATTGGGCAATGGGGGTTCACAACCTCACATAAGTTTCATTGTTATTTTTAACAGGTCAACAAGGCCTTTAACAATTCCAAGGGATCCTAGTTTCCACAGCATAAATAGCAAATCCTGGAGGTGCATGTCTTCTTGTGACTCCTACAGTTTCCAGAGGCTTATTCATCAATCAAGCAAGCCCATCAAATAAGTTATAGGACCTTTTGTGTAGGGATGTGGATGTTTTATTTTTATCTTTATTTTTCATGTATTTTATGAAGTTTGCTTGGGTGATCATTGATCAATGTACCTGTGTGGATGTACTCGGGAGTCGGTTGTATTAATTTGGTATACAAAGCTGAGTTAAATTTTGTAAGATAATGATGTATGTCACAATGTCAGATATGTATTTGTAAATTTTTGAATCTTTTCTCCTCTCTTGGACTCGTTGAGAAGTGAGACCGAGTTCAGAACTTCAGATGGAATGCTTTAATCAAGTCTTCACCTCACCATATAAGCCTCCTTAAAATTCAGTACCATACCAAGTACAGTAAATGATCCGCAGATGCATGGATGAACAACAAGCTTCATCCATCCGGCCATCCCCTGCTAGCTGCATTTTCTTATCCTTCCAAGATAGCACAGAGCAGAACTTGGAAGAGTTACATTGAAAGGGCTTCAATTCATACACATTACCTAGCTAGAACATGCATATACGTTTTAGATACAGTATGAAGGTTTATATATATTACCTAGAACAAGCATAAAGCATTGATTTACCTCTGCTTTTAGCAATCCATAATGTTGACATCGCTAATTACAACATTTTTCAAGCTAATATTACTTAAAGAAAACTGTCTGTATGGCATGTTAGCCAATAGTGAATGGCAGGAACTGCTGTTCATACTTTACAGTAGTAAAGTCACTAAGTTATTAACTAAAGGAAAAGTGATCATCAAGGTCCTACACAAGAAAACCATGGTAACAACAATATTCTATTGATATTTTGCAAATGTTAAAATGAGATACATTGATATGATACACTGAAATGAATACAAGTGAACTCATAAAATTCCCCTTGCCTAAACTTCCAAGTTCCATCTGATTAACCATCTTTGGATGGAAACAAAAATTCTATGAAGATACATTCTGAAATCTGGATAAAGAAATTTATGTTTGATCATGAAGGCTAATGAAGTCAACTATACACGGGTACACTTGTTTGACGGCCTGCACAAAAAAGACATCAGAAAAATTAGAAATACCAACATATTGTCAGTACAGCACGCATTAACCCTATGCAAATAAGAATTACCATCCTATAAAAGAAAGTTGCATATCATTTGGTTTCAAACCCTCATCTCGGCAATTATCATTTGGTTGTTAAGAGCTACAGACCAGATTGTCTATGTCAAGGAGCAGAACATAGAATTCTCAGCCTAAAATGAAGTATGTGTTATATCTAAGTCTACCATATAATGCTGGTAAATTAACAAGAGTCCTCTAGTTTCAAGAGCAGTGACATGCGTTATATCTAAGGCTACCATATAATGCTGGTAAATTAACAAGACTCCTCTAGTTTCAAGAGGGGTGACATTAGTTTCCAGAAAGATGAGAACTTTGCAGGCATAAAAAATCTCATAACCTTATTGTCACAAGTGACCTAAACAGTTCACTTAACCAAATGATATGCAACTTTTGATGAAATGGAGTACCAACTGTAAAATTTGACCACTTTGCTTCTTTTTAAAGGGAAAACAGGCATATCTCCCTTGGGACATTTTGATAACAAACTGCGACTGCAATGTCTTTCGAACAAGTAATAGAACTTTTAAAGACTGCAAATGATGGGCATTGGAGCTTGTAGTAGCATTTGCTCTAAATGATTGAGGGATTGCAACTCAAAGATTTAAGCAATAAAAAATGCAGTACCCTATATATGGCAGTGTATCCATTGGATGTAGCCACTAGATTTTACCAAAATAAGTATACAACTTGTCTATCATATTATGGAAGATTCATAATTTGCACTTAACCTCAGTAAAGAGAATATATATAAACTGCATGTGTGCATACCATACGTCCTCCCACCAAGTCATAATGGGCATAATGTGGGCCATTTGGTTCTCCAAGGAGTTGGTAAGTGACCAAATACTCTGGAAAGATCTTGGCAGTTTCTGCTCCATTCACCATAATGAAACAAGGTAAATTTATTAAATACCATAAGGGAAGCTAGTCAATATGCAGAATATTAAATTAATCAAATTATAAACTACCATATACAGCTTCAGGTGGGCAGATCAGGTCATGGTCTCCAGCAAGAGCTAGCACAGGGACATCAGCTTTGTGTAAGTGATCCTTGTAACGAAAAGTACCACTCCTGTCACGTAATCCACCCTCACGGAAAGCTGTTGTCAACTGCAAGAGAAGCTTTGCTGGTATTGTACCTGTAGATTAATGACTATTAGTCTTTATTTAAATAGAAAGAAAGATATTTCTTATCATAAAAGAAAAACCAAATATATATCTGACACAAGAAAGAACATGCCCAAGAGGTGGGAAAGCAGAACTTCACGCAATATAATTTTAAATTATCATTGAACAGCATCTCTACACAAGATCTTGAAATTTCACAAGTTGAGAAAAAGAAGAATGATGAACGTCCACTGAGTGAAAATGAAGTAGACATGACACACTAATTCTTCTTATGCAATTTGCCTTGGGAGTTATATTCCACATTTCTAGGCCCTCCATTACAATGTGTTTACAAATTTTGATATTCACCTGAGTGCAGATAACCATTCACATGCGTATCATCTAGTAAGGCTACCACGTCTAACATTTCCTATAAACATGTGCATATCTCTACGTATGTACCCCTTCCAGTTGTAAAATCATAGGTCCGAAAGATTCTTTGGTCTTAATACGAACAATTTTACCATAGAGGCATAGATATAAATTCATACTTACAAAAATTGTTCAAAATAAGCTTTTTGAGCAATTCTGGTTTCATCATATTCTCTGCTGAAATTTGAGTATTAAGCCAGGCAAGGGCATATGGAGGAAGAGAAGTAAGAGGGTATGCAGCTGCGAGCAATGCCCCTAAGGGAACAACAGGAACATTAAGAGCCTGAGCAGGATCCGCCTGCATGACATAGATAACTAGAATGAAAATTGAACATATGGTAGACAAATTTGAAAAGAGCCAGTCTAAATGATTTGTTCACTAACAAGAGGCAACAAAAGTTTCAACGATGATTTTGAAGATGTGTAGTCAAGAGATGATGCCAAAGTAACAATTGCTGCCAGTCCAGAATTTCTTCCACCAAGGCCTACAAGATGCATACATGACATTAATGGAAAATAGGCCAACAAAACAAAACAAAAAATAAATAAAATGCGACAATACATATTGCACTGAACAAGCATCAGAGGATCCCTAGCAATGCCACTGTGAGCAAATAAAAGAGAAGAATTGAAAAATAACAAGCGGATGACATCTTACTATATTTCGACAGCATTGCATAAAGCAATATACCCCCCATAGAATGACCAATTGCAATCATTTTACCGTCGTTCGGTTTGGTTTGAGTCCTAATGTATTCCATCTGTGTTCACCAGAACTAGGAGTGTTATATATCATGAAGAATGGTCAGAATTAAATAACTGTCAAAACGATTTGCCAAAGATAACATTAAAGAAACAAAAACGACGAGATAAAAAGAAGTTATCCTGTCTAGTTTTTTAATGTGAATAAATAAAAAAAATAGGTCATAGCCTTTTAGTATGATGAAATGTCACCTCACCGCAGCAGGAACATCCTCTTCCAGGTAATTATCGAAATCCCAATCATAATGCACAATCAGGTCAAGCTGTTTTTGAAATATGTCCAAGGTCGTGGCAAAACGCTCTTGTAAGTCAAACAATTGTGGCGAAACTGCCGAAACAGACCTCTGGCTATCCTCAATTAACTTTACAAGCATCTGACTAAGATCACTAACTTGATTAGCAATAACAGAATTGTGCCTTGCCTCTATAAGACCTGAAAGTTTTTCCCCGATTTCGTTAAAACGTTCTAATAATTGAGCATCTTCTAGAAGTTTTGACATTTGATCAAGTAACTTTGCAGCCATGATCCTTGATTGACCTTCATTAAGAAACCCTGATAGTCTCTCTGACAAACGCAAAAACGTCTCTGTTAACTTTGCCACCAACTGAGATTCATCCCACACTGTCCCCATGTCCTTTCTGTCGCTCTTGACAATAGAAGTATCAGCCTCACCCACCTCCTTTATTTCTCTCTTGACGACAGAAGTATCAGCCCCATCATCATCAGAACTGGTGAAGTTAGTGGTTGACTGATCTTCTACAGAAAGAACGCCAGTTGTAGCACCATTATCAGTAGATTTTCCTGGCTCAGGTATAGAGCCACTTTTAACAGAATCTGCAATTTTATCTGCCTCCTCTCCACGTGTGCTCAAACCAGCACCTCGAACTTCAAGGACCCATGTATCAAATCCTTCATTCGACATATGACGTGCAAATGAACACTGAAAACAAATCAAGCGTATTAAAACATGCAGACCGTCCTACCTAAAGATCAAGATTAAACATACAACAAGCAATATATAATTTTGACTCTAATGACCCGGCAATCCTAACATGCACCTTAAATATAAGGAATGGAATAGAAAGTGCAGAGCACACGAGGAACAAATATTAATAAAACTACAAGAAACATTTCAAATGGACTACAAAAATACCAAAATTGTAATTTAATTTAGACAAGAATATTTAAGAATAACAACCAAGAGTTGAGTAGAGTAGAGTAGATAATTATTGATGGAGTCACATACATCAAAATGCATCCTACAACACATAGAGCTAAAATAACGCATTAACCCACAACATAGCCAAACTTCGCCGATATGACCACTAAATTGATATATTTTGCTACATTTCCAGGTCATTAGCCATTACGCATTCATACAAGAAAATGAGATCTGTCATCATTGTTAAGCTACAATGGCTTGGTTTCTCCATCAAAATAAGCATCAGGACATTAAAAGATCTCTATTTTAACCTCTGCTTTACAACAAATTTTACCCAATTTGTACTACTTTTTTTCCTTAATTTGAATAATTTGCAAACCAATAACTGTTCATTACCTTCTCACTAATCTAAGCAAATAAATAATACTAAATCACACACTTAAAAAAAAAAAAAAACATTACCTCAGGAGAAAGATCGTAGCCAATAGCATTTGTTCCAACTCCAGATAAAAGCAATAAGGGATGATTCCTTCGAGGCGCCTTCATTAACAACAACAATAACAAGTAAATTAATGGCTAATGAGAGAGAGAGAGAGAGAGAGTAGATTAGATTACCTGAGGAGGAGGAATATAACGCCAAAGAGCGAGTCTCCAATCGGTATTAGGAACAGGAACATAGTGAAGTTCATCAGCGGTACAGATCAATGGTTTATCACTCGTTTTACTTGTTTTTGTTACAACTACTTCATCTTCACCAGCAATAGATGAATAAGAAGAAGAAGAAGAAGAAGAAGAAGAAGAAGAAGAAAAAGAGTTTGACGAAGAAGAAGTTGAAAAGCAAAGAAGTTTCGAAAATCTTAACGATCTCGATGTTGAAGAAGATCGAGAAATGAGAGGAAGAATGATGTGTTGTTTATTAGTATTGTTAAAATGAGAAAGTGTATTTGCTGCTATTTGCAACGCACATCGAAGGTCTGATTGAAGAATCTGCATTTTATTTTCTTTCTTTCTCCTTTTTCGTTTGCTTCTTCTTTGTTCTTCGTTTCTGCACTATTCGTCCCGGTTTATTGGTTTAAGGTGTGTGTTGAATTGTTTACGACACGTCAATGTTAGTCGGACACGTTGAGAATTGAGCTTTCAGTTTCTGGCAATTTGTACATGATCTTATCTTGATTTGTTAATGTTTGCTTACATGCAATGAATTGCTTTCCAAGGTATTGAAGGCACATAGGCCTTTTTTTGGAGTCCATCCAAACATATCTATCCAACTTTGTGGTCCTTGGTCATTTCTTCAAGTCCCACCCATTCACCCAATACTATACGACTTTGTGCACCCGAATGTATTAAATTTGGTATGGGAGATTGTTGTGGCAACGTAGAGCATTCCCAATGGTAAAACACTTTTAGTGGTGCCACGTAGGATGGTTTTAAAGAATTTTAGGGTTTTCAATAGTTTTAGCGAAAAAAGGGTTTTAGTGTTTCCAATGGTGGATTATTGAAACCGCAATCTACGTGGGGTATGGATCCATACCGCACTCATTGTGGAGGATGGATCCATACCGCACTAATTGTGGGGTATGGATCCATACCGCACTTATTGTGGGGTATGGATCCATATCGCACTAATTGTGGCGGATGGATTCCTACGTGGCACTTTTAACTCCTTGGCAAATTTGCCAAGGAGTTAAAAGTGTTTTGCTTGAAAAATGTGTTAAAAGCTACCATTGGCAAGTGTTTTCACTAAAAGTTAACTAAAAATGTGCTAAAACCTACCGTTGGGAATGCTCTAACATCAAACACTATACCGGTTATAGTGTTCGTTGGACACTTTTTGCGCCAGAAGCTATAATAACAGGAAAAACAAAATAAATTTTCATCCTGGATAACTAGACAAAGGTAGATGAGACTTGAGAGTTGAGACAGTCTTTTTCCAGCAAAATAAATACATGCTCATCTATGGACCAAAGAGCTCGATGTATTCAATACCTGTATATAACGAAAAATGTATAAAATCTAGACTACAAACAAAAATGTAGATGTAGACTTGTATAGTTGTAATGTCGTATACACACATGTGTTCTTGTAGACATCTCACACAAATAAGTGGTGTGCAGGAATCTAATGTTTGTGAATTGTAAAATGTATAACAGGAATCTATCCAGAAGAATGAACCTCATATTTTTACGGAACCTTTATATATGTATATATATATATATATATGGGCTTTGGTGAATGGAGATTCTGAAAACGGCAAAACAACTGGACTGGCGACACTACCAACTTCCAATAACAACCAACCAATCATCTTGGCTATGAAACTTGGCTCTTTCTTCCTTACTTTCCACTTCTCCACTTTATCTTCTTGGCTAAATAGCCTCATTAACAAGTTACAAACTTGGCAAACTCTCTTTCTCTCCCATTCTCTCTGGTATGTATAATCAAACATTTCTGTTTTGGCAATAGAAAGGGCAGCAATGGATAGAACAGAATCTTGTAGCAGTCAAGACACAATTGGGTCAGTTAAACAAGCTGTTAATTTCTATGGAGGAAAACAAGATGGAAGTCCATATTCATCAGAGGTAAGATTTCACCATTAGGCACATAACTTATTTTTGTTTGTAATTTTGTATTCTAGTTAGTAGATTAAGGTAAAATTAAACTCTGGGGAGAGAAGAAATTTCATTAAATAAGAAAAACCTCTAAAAATTCATTGCGATTTTGCAAAAAATTTAAGGTTCTCCTGAAACTTCATATATGAATACAAACAAGTGTCTAACTGTATTCAGAACTTCCACATTTTCTAAACAATGCCAACTTTCTGGTGCGGTTACATTTCCACGAAAAATTATATATGTATACCGAAACAATTGGCTAGGTATTCAGCCTAGGTAATCTACTTGTTCATCGTATAAACCAATCAAGGGTTGTGATCTAGACACAGTATTACAGTAATATTGTTTTTCTGCTTGGCCAAATTTTGACCTCAAAAAATCCTTCATAAATTCTTTCCATCCAGTAAAGTGTTAATGTCAGCAATGTTGGATGAACTACTAACCTATGGTATCATCATCATTCTTAATCCAATTTGCTTATTACCGTAATGTCTATATAGTATAGTACTACAATATCTGAATATGTTACTACCTTTCACAATTTTATCTTATTTTTTTTCCAAACTAATTATTTTTGTGATGAGTTTTACCTGAAGAAGACACCTTCAAGAGCAAAAGAACTTCATATGGTGAAGAAAGACATCAGTTATTTCAGTGAGAACAGAAGAGTTGCAGAACAAATGAGATCCCAAGCAGAATCAGAGATGTCTAATGCAAAGAAAACGGTGAAGGATCTCAGTCTTCGCATAGAGGAATCAAAATCTAGAACGAGGACACGCAAGTGGGAGCTTGACAATCTAAGAAGACCAAAAAGGCGCGATGATGATGAGACATTGATTGGTACAAAAAGGGATAATAATCAGTATGCTGAAGTTATGAGAGAGCTGGATTCTGTCAAAAGAGATTTGAGTAAGCTGAAGCTTGATATGGCTTATCTTTTAGAAACTAAAAAACGAGTGGATAATGAAACTGAAGCCTCGACTTCGAGAATGAGGTCTTATTCGAGCTCCATTGAAGGTCTGAGGAAGGAGATTGAAGAAGTTAACGAAGAGCAAGTACTTGTTGAGTTGGCTAGAATCGAGGCCTTTAGAGAATATGAAGCTATTCAAGCTCAAAGAGAAGCCGAAGCGGCTGAATTTGCATCCGCCATGGAAAATACCAGAAAGAAAATAAACGAAGTTCTTCACGAAATTGACCGTTCCAAGGAGTTTGAAGCTAAGCTGGCCATTACAACTTCCGATGCTAATGTTTTACAAAATGAGTTGAAGCTTGTTAAAGCAATGGGAGAAAGCTTTAAGCGAAATGAATCCCCAGCCGAAGCAGGACACGGTAAGCAATATAAAAGAAGTTTGAGATTTGGTTATGTTTAGTTAAACCTGATATTAGCACCTTTTAGTAAATTTGAGATTCTCGTTGATAAGTAATAATTCTTAGCATAAGTACACTTTTTATATCCGCTCCCTACACACAATGCTTATGACTGAATGCATGAAGGATACCAAGTCCACTTAATCAATGCCGGGGGGTAGAACTAGAAATTCCCCAGCTTTAGCAGAGATGACGAAGTGTCATTAACAACTACTGTTAGTTACATTGATAGTATTACTGTATTCAGAATTCCTCTTAGAGCATACACTATCTAAATTCATTTACAGGCCATTTTTCTTAGTAGCCTTGATTGCCTGGAGTCAGAACTTTGAATGTCCTAAGGGGACTAACATTTGCTAGGTGTAACAGTATGTTATCCCAAGGACGAACAATTAGAATTCTATTTTTTCTACACACAGCACAATATCCTATTGTTTACTCAATGTTGTGAAAACTAATGTAAGCTTTTAGCATCTTAACAGAGTTTATGTGCTTATTATAGAATTTGGTGTTTTTGTCTGAAGCAATCACAGATGAACTTGAGGCAGCAAATAAAGAATTGGCAAATATCAAGGAAGAAGGATTTCAGTTCATGGCCTCAATGGATATCGTAAGAAATGAGCTCAAGCATGTCTCTGAAGAAAATGCTCGTTTAAAGAATTTGGAAATAAGAGCAGACTCGACTGTTAAAGAATTGAACTTCAAACTATTGAGGGCCAAATCCAAATTGGAATATATAACCTCTGCAGAAGAAAAAGCTAAAGCAAATGTCGCTAACCTGACAACCACGCTTCAACAATTAACAACTGAAGCAGAGGCAACAAAGAAAGAAAAAGAAATAATTACTGCAACAGCAGCAAAAATAAGAGCAGAAACACAAAAGATTGAGTCTGAGATTGATTTGGCTGAGGGGAAATTACGAGTTGCAATGAAAGAGTTTGAAGAAGTTAAAGCATCAGAGTCCTTTGCTCTTGAGAGCTTAAAATATATTAGTGAGAAAACCATGAAGGATAGAGCATCTGCATCCCTGCATAGTTCTACTATAACTATCTCAAATTTTGAGTACCAGTATCTAAGTGGTCGCGCTGAAGGGGTGGAAGAAATTGCTGACAAGAAAGTTGCTGCTGCACAAGCTTGGATTGAAGCATTAAAGGCTAGTGAGAAAGAAATACTAATGAAGACAGAGATAGCACTTAGAGAGATGAGAGAATTAAAGCTGGTAGAAGAACAACAGCAAGAGATTTACAAACAAGACGAGGAACCACTTAAGTCAAATCTACGAAAAAGTCCTGCGAATATGGAACTTGCAGTGGCAGTGCCACCCAGAAAGTCCATAAAAGACACTGGAAACTCAACAGCAATGAGAAGGCCTGCTCCGCGAAGACCTAATTCACCTAGCGCACGATATGTGAATCGATCAGGTTCAATTACTTTAAAAAAGAAGAAAAAAGTCGTGCCGAATTTAGGCAAGCTTTTTGGCAGTAATAAGACCTGATCATATTTTGTTATCAAGCTAGGATCACAATGTAGTATTGCAGAAGTCGTACAGTTGTTTATGAAAATGTCATGCCCCCTAAAATATGGAATATAACATGTTGTGGTTCCCACAACAACATTGGAGTCACGTTGTTTATCACTAAATAAATATTAGTATGCAGATTCTTAGATTAGATTAGTAGTCTTGTTTAGATAGATTATTAAGTAGGAGAAGTAGTCTGTGCTCAATGTTTCAAAAACAGCTGTTAATCTGCTATAATGATTGATTGACATTCGTTATAATCACGTTCTCTCTCTCTCTCTCGATTCTTATAATTTTACACTTCTATATTTGTTTTTGTTTAGATATTCTTGCTTTCTTCAATTTATGGGCATAGAGACGCATAGTATTGCTTACTTTCAGCATTTATAACAGCTCACACAAGAATTGTTCATGGCAATCTGCCAACTATCCATCCATGAGTTATTTGATTCATTGTATATGTAAAGTGTTTCACAAAGTAGCTTATCCTACATTTGAAGCATCTGCAGTTGTACTTTTAGGCTTTTAGCCATGTTCCATATTTTTGCGTTAGGGACGCGTAGTTTATTTTGTCAATTTAGTGATTAATTCATTGTAATCATTCCATTATAATAGTAATTGTTAGTCTGTTATTAACATATCACATTGCTAAACTCACTATTAAAATTTTAATTTATTTTCAAAGCTCCTACTTAACGCGGTAATTCAACATTCTAACTCTCTGTCACTTACAGCTCTAATCAGCATTGAAAACATACATCTGCTAAAAATTTCTGGATTCTAAATGTTTTCTGTTTAATCATTAAAACTTTAAAAATAAACCCCAAAACTGCAAAACATTCCACAATGTCAACAGTGTATGTGTATCTAACAATTTTTTTTTTTTTTTTTTTTTTTTTTTTGAAATGGTTGGTGAAAATAATAATCATGTATAAACAATAAATCACAGCTTTAAATTCTATTCCAGTTCATATTTGGCCCACTTCCACTTATACTAAATTGCCGTCTAGAGAAAAATACCTAACCCATATCAAAATCAACGGCCAAGATCAATCTCACAAAAAAACAACAAATTAATTCATTAATTAATAGAACAACAAACAAACAGTCCCTAGTCCCTACTCCCTACACGGCTACACTTACACTCCTCTTCTCTCTCTCTCTCTCTCTCTCTCTCTCTCTTGTTTTACAGCTTGAAGTCGTTGTAATAAGTAGTTGCTGTCTTCCAATTCACTAATCACTATATTCTTTCTTCCAACTGTATTCTCTTGTTTATCATAAATTTCTTTAATAATTTTTTATTTTCTCTGAATCCGAGATTCTCGCCTTCATTTCTCTCTCTCTCTCTCTCTCCTATCTCAATTAATATGGTTTTTTTATAATAAAATTCATCTATTAAATACAGAAATACAGAGTTTCAGGTTTTCTTCTTCTTCTTGTTCTACTTCTACTTCACTTGCTTTGGATCTGGTGAAAAATAATGGAGAAAGAAGGGAAAGGAGGAGAAATTGGTCAGTTTGGTCAACTCCTCCTTGACCTTGTACATGATATTAATCGAATTGGTGGTTTTAGTGATGTTTTAAAGAAAGATTGTAATGATCTTAGTCGTAGAATTTCTCTTCTTTCTCATTTATTTGAAGAAATTAGAGATTTCAAAGGTGAATCTATCATAATTACTTCTTCTTCATCATCAACTGGTTCTTCAATTACTTGCTTGGAAGAGCTTTCATTGGAACTTAAGGCGGCAAGACGCCTTTTACTTGTTGCATTGAATTATAATTCTGAGATTATTCTGGTAAGTTCTTTTCACTTTGATTTGATTAATTTTACTAGTGTCATTGCTATTTGATTTCGAGATCCAAGTTTTAATGAATTTGATTCTTCAGTTGACATATTAGGAGTTTGCACTTAGATCTGAATTGAATTGTTAGCTAACATAGCCTTGGCATTGGAGCCGATTCCAATGTTCAAGGTCACATAGGCTATTGCGAAATTTCGAATGCTGGATTTAATGTAACAATTTGGGTCTAACTGTCATGTTGTATATTTGCAACAAGTGAAAGCAGATGTATAGATAATGACATTTGATGTATGTTTTGATCTGATCTGGTTCATAATGGACATCTTTTTCTTTTTTCTTTTTCTTTTGAGGATCAGCCACCAAAATTAAGGTGACTGTCTTGTGGGCTTCGTGATAGTTGGTGTCATTGCCGTGTGCTGTTCTATCTAAGAATTTTATTGTTTTGTTAATTTGCATTGACAAACTTTCTCTATATGAATTATTACTTGTTTGTCAATATATCAAATGTTAAGCTGCCTCACATATCTTAAAAGCTTATTATGTTTCTTCTCTAAACTTGTTACTGCTTGATGAAGGATGAAGCGGGTAAAAAGCTTATGTTTGAATTCCAAACTCTGAGTTCACACCTGGAGAAAACTTTAGGGAGCTTGCCATATGATTTTTTTGAAATATCAGATGAAGTTCGAGAACAGGTAAGGGTTGCACAGTTTGTATATGTTGTTAACTTGGTATTTATCTGAGCCAACAAACCTTTAACACTTTATTCATGTGTTAGGTTGAATTGGTAAGGGCTCAGTTGAAGAGAGCGACAGAAAGATATCGTCATCGCAACCCAGTAGTGCTATCACGTGCCTTATCCCAGCCTATAGACGAAGAACTTGATTATCAAGAGCTGGGTAACATTTGTAACATCGGGCAATATCTTCAACCAAAGTTGGATAAGGTTCCAAACATAAATAGTAAGAGGAGGCACCTATTTTCAACCCCTGGATTCTGTGAGTTAAATGGTGCTGATTCCATCAAGGCAGCTGAATTGGCTGACAAGAATGGGGATGATACAAAGAAGTCAGATTCTGTTACAATTCCTGATGATTTTCGTTGCCCCATCTCTCTTGAACTAATGAGGGATCCTGTTATTGTTGCTACAGGACAGGTCTGATGATTCTTCTGATTAATTATTTTTTAATGCTCTAGAGTCTAAACAACTTCTATGAATTCTAGATACTTATGCAAACTCCTCCCTCTAATTAATCATATGTCCATCTGGATTCTGCAGACTTATGAAAGATCTTGCATACAAAGATGGATTGATTGTGGGAATAAGACCTGTCCTAAAACTCAGCAGCAGCTGCTCAATTTTTTGCTGACTCCAAACTATGTACTGAGAAGTCTAATTTCACAGTGGTGTGAAAAGCATAACATTGAGCAGCCAAAAGGATCTACAAATGGAAGGCTAAGAAAGAGTGATGGATCATTTCAAGAAGTTAGTGGTGACATTGCAACCATCAATGCTCTTGTCCATAAGCTCTCAAGTCGATCTGTTGAAGAGCGGAGAAACGCTGCCACTGAAATCCGATCTCTGTCCAAACGAAGTACAGATAATAGGATACTGATAGCTGAAGCTGGAGCTATTCCAATTCTAGTCAACCTGTTAACATCAGAAGATTTGAAGACACAAGAAAATGTGGTCACATCCATTCTCAACCTGTCTATTTACGAGAATAACAAGAGTCTGATAATGCTGGCTGGGGCTGTTCCTTCTATTGTTCAAGTCCTCAGGATGGGAAGTATGGAAGCCAGAGAGAATGCAGCAGCCACCCTTTTTAGCCTGTCGCTTCTAGATGAGAATAAGATAACCATTGGGGCGTCCGGGGCAATAGCTGCCTTGGTGGAACTTCTTCAAAATGGAAGCTTGAGAGGGAAGAAAGATGCTGCAACAGCATTGTTCAATTTATGCATTTATCAGGGTAACAAGGGTCGTGCAGTGAGGGCAGGAATTCTTTTGCCTCTGATGAAGATGTTAACTGATACAAGCTATTCTATGGTTGATGAAGCACTTACAATATTGTCAGTTCTTGCTAGTCACCAAGAAGGTAAGACAGCAATTGCAAAGGCCAGCACCATACCTGTTCTGATTGACCTTTTAAGAACAGGATTACCGCGTAACAAGGAGAATGCAGCTGCAATTCTACTTGCTTTGTGTAAGAAAGATGCCGATAATCTTGCCTGTATAGGAAGATTAGGTGCTATCATACCCCTGACTGAACTAGCGAAAAGTGGTACAGAGAGGGCTAAAAGGAAAGCTACTTCATTGTTGGAGCATCTTCGAAAGCTGCAGCAGCTCTAAGAGCGGTAACTGCAAAATTGAATTATTTGTTTTTATTTGTGTAGACAAATTTTTTTTTGTATTCCTTTTGGTGTGGAGTCCATAGATTGAACATAAAATGACCCATTGACATTTTTCTCATCTCTCTGCTTGTTTGCATGATTGTGCAAGAAATATAAATTGAACTACTCTTATCTGCTCTTTGATTGAATAGACTTGTTTGTCTGCACTTTAGTCATTTGGAATAACTGTTGAATAGATAGATTAATTACATTAATACAGTAATATACCAAAGGATAATTTCATATTTCTATTTTGCAGAGTGCATGGCCTTTTGTTTCCTTCTATCCTTAGCATTTCTTCTCATTCTATTGTGCTTTTCCTAAAAACGAATAAAAGAAACATATGAAACACATGAACCATGAAAGAACAAGAGGCAGGTAATATTATAAAAAGTTAAAAATGACTTCCAATTTAATTTATTTCTTTAGGCTTGTTATCTTATCACAAATGTAAGTCTTCCATTAGTTTCCCATCCTCTGCCCTTTTGGATCCCACCAGAACATGTCTTTTCTTTGCTGCCATATATCAGCAATTACTACACTAGGGCTGAATTTTAAAGAGATTGCTTTTTAGGTCATAAAAAAAGATTGGTGAAAGGGATTGATTGAGCATCATTCATTATGTGGTATGGACTTATGGTAACGATTGAGCGAGCGACCTCGGTTTGACCTTTTTGTTTTCTGAGTTCTTTTTGTATGTGAAGCTTTTTAACATGAAAATAGAAATTTCAACATTCTTTTGTGACTCATCTGCAAGATCATAACCTCTAGGACATTCATTATCAATATCTGTAGAAAATCAATTGCTTTGATTCTTTCACTGAGGGAAGAAACATTTAATAGATGCTTCCTCAGTCCCAGTGTGGAGCAACTTGCCACCTAATCTAGCAGCTGCAATGACCAAATGGAAATCTACAAAGGCAAAAATTTACCGGACACCACAACCTTTTCAAGATTTGCTCATCAGAAAATGCTTACTCGTTAAAACCAATGCAATGGATGCTTGTATGTTGAAACAAGCCTCTTCAAATTGTGTTCCGAAAACCAGTGAAGTAGTCCGTAGAACTTACTGCGACAGTTAAAACTAGTTGGGAATGTGCTTAGTCATCAAGTCAAGACAAGATGGATGAAGGTGTACTGTATGTGTTTACAAGTTTGAGGGGAGAGCCTGTCATTTGAGCCTTGTGAGTTATGACATGCAAATATCAGGCTTGATAATGTATCTGTGGGTATGTATGAATGGGCTACACAGATGTTAAGATCCCTTATGCATAGGGGATTTTCATTGATTATGTTGGACATAACCCTTCAGGATTTTTTATTTTTTTTAACCATCTTTAGTTGGGGTTCAGTAGTTTGGCAGTGACAACAATGTTTAGATAGAAATTTACATTATTTTGTGCTCAGACAAACTTCTAAAATCTAAAACCCTAAAAGAATTGTAGAAATGATGTTGTTACTTTCTTTGTGAAAATATGTATATATAGTTGAAGACTTGAAGTTCCATACTCTAGATACATGTACTTTTGGGATTAATCTTTATGAAATAAACTACCAATCTAGGATCCACTTCAATCTCATCACACAGTTATGCGCAATGCATTTGCAATCCACCAGACCTCCTCGCCACATACCTACATAAGGTGAAAGAATATAACTTTACACTATGCTAAACAATAGTAATTATATCGACATATGAAGGGTAGGGTACAGCATGTGCAAATGCCATTATAGGTTCTCATGATCTCTCACCTTCAAAGTTCAAACTGCACTCTCTCACTCTCTGGCTTTCTTTTTATTTTCAAAATCTTAATTACTTAACAAAGTGTAATTCGATTGCTTATCTACACCTTGGAAGAAGAGTTACTAACTTACCTTAAAGAAAACAGTTATTGTTGTCAACTCTAAAGACTCATAATGCACTAATGTTTACATTCAACTTTAACAATAATAAGATCAAGATGTGATTTGCTTTTGTTTAACAAGATTGATATGCTTTTGAACTTTCAAGATTAGGAACAACTTAGAGACTCAGAGTAATGAAAATTGCAAAAAATCTGAGATATTTTTATCTAAAATCAAGAAAAAAAACTTGAACACAGAAAAAAGTTTATTGATGGCCTTAATCTTCATTGTTACTTTTTCTTACAGTCACTAAAAAGAGCATTTGGATTATCAATTCAGAGGAATGTGTTTTTATTGGTGTTCATCACCAATCATTTGGATTCGGTAAATCCCTTAATGTGTGGTGAATGGTGATAGAGTGGGTCCTTTCGCGTGCCATGAACAACAAAGTTAAAAATCATAAAGATGTAAAGCTCTTTTAACAACATTTACAAGTCTTATTCACCATTTACATCAAAAGCCACACCATATTACATTAATACAGAAAGATCCCTGTTTACCAGGAAGACCCTAACCTTAGTGCCTAACTTCCTATATACACTTATACACTACTATTGAGAAAGATAAAAGGTTTCTCCTTCAATGGTTATTTTTATTAAATAGAGTGCTCTTTGAGGGTTTTTTCATATATATTGAGTTTTTTTTTTTGTTTCTTGTTTTTGTTGTTTCCATTGAAGGGAATTTTCAGTTTTATTATGGGAAAGAGTGATGGAGCCATTTAGTAGAGGACCTAGTTCATCACTAAAGATATGGGAATATTGCAAAGGTGAGTTCAGCACACCTTGCTCATCAAGTAATGAAAGAACATCATTACCTTCATTTCCATTAACTATGTCCTCATTGTTTTTTGTTGTGAAAGTATCTCAAGACAATGACCCTTCCTTAGACCTATTTAGATCAATAATATGATTTGTGATGTACAATTTTTCATCTTATCAATTATATGTAAACTTCTGAATTAGTAGGTTGAGGAAAATGAAAAGATTGCTGCCTGAGCCTACCATGCACTAAGCAGAATTTTTATTCACTCAAGTGGTCTTATTGCATTTTCAAATCTTGGGATTAATCCACATTTTCTTCAAAGTGATAGAATAAACTCACCATCATTTGATAGACCTTGTCGATAAAGGGTCCACATACATTGACCAAAAAGTCAAGAATTTGTAGCTTTATATCCAATATCTTCATTTTAGTTTCTACTACTAACTACTAAGACTAAAAACCATATGAGTACTCTTCCACCAATTTGAATCTTTTCTTATTCCTTCTCACGTTCCCTCCCTTTACAATTCTATACTAATTTTAAAAGAAAAATTAAAAATAAATTCTCCTTTTTCAAAAGCTTCCCCCCTTCTCTCTGCTTTTCATCATATTAAGCACTTTCTTTCTTCTCTCTTTCTCTTTCTCATTATCTATCTCTTCACACCTTGTTTCAGCTTTCAAGCTGTGTGTCTTTCTAATGGAGAAACCATTGTTTCAGCCTGTTTACTCAGTTGTAGTACTAACACTTCTTTTCATGGTATTCTCCTCTTCGTGTTTATTTCTTTCTGTTTTTGCCATAGACCCTAGTGGTCTTTCCACTAGTAGAACTGATGGGGAAGCTTTAATTCTATTTAAAAAGATGATTCAGAAAGACCCAAATGGAGTTTTATCATCATGGGAGCTAAACAATGATCCTTGCACTTGGAATGGAGTCTCTTGTAGTCTTGGAAGAATAACTGAACTTGATCTCAGCAACTCTAATCTTGTCGGTACTGTTTCTTTCCATCCTTTAGCATCACTTGACTCTCTATCTGTACTGAATCTTCTGATGAATTCGTTTAATGTAAATTCCTCGTCTTCATTGTTACAACTCCCATTAGGATTAAAACATCTTGATCTATCTTTCACCAAAATGTCTGGTCTAATTCCTAACAGTTTTTTCTCTAGATACTCAAATCTTGTTTTTATCAATCTTTCTTATAACAATATTACTGGTGTTCTGCCTCAAAGCGTCTTAGGAAATGCCGATTATTTGCAGGTTCTTGATCTTTCTTATAACAATTTGACAGGGTCGATTTCCGGTATAAAACTTGTAAAGTCTTGCACTGGTTTGTCATATTTCGATCTCTCTGGGAACCATTTTACGGGTTCTCTTCCTTGGTCTCTTTCGAATTGTACAAACCTCACAGATATAAATTTGTCCAACAATTTGTTTAATGATGAGATACCACGATCTTTTGGTACATTTAGTCGTCTTCAAAGGCTAGATATGTCTCATAACCATCTCACTGGTTCCATTCCATCTGAATTGGGAAGTGGATGCCAATCACTCATCCAACTTGTGTTATCCAATAACAACATTTCAGGACCAATACCAGTCTCCTTGTCATCGTGTTCTTGGTTACAAGTGCTAGACTTGGCCAACAACAACATATCTGGTCCATTTCCAGATTCCATTATTCAGAACCATAGTTCATTAGACAGCTTGTTGTTGAGCAATAACATGATCTCTGGATCAATTCCAAGTTCCATTTCATCTTGCAAGAAATTAAGAATTGTGGATTTTAGTTCGAATAAGATATCTGGGCATATCCCGCCGGATATATGTTCAAATGGTGCTTTACTTGAAGAGCTACGAATGCCTGACAATCTCATCAAAGGTGAAATTCCACCAGGGTTGTCTCAGTGTTCAGAATTGAAGACAATTGATCTCAGCATTAACTATCTCAGCGGTCCAATACCAAAAGAATTAGGAAGGCTTGCAAATCTTGAACGTCTGATGGCCTGGTACAACAGTTTGAGTGGACCTATCCCGGAAGAATTAGGACAATGCAGGGGATTAAAGAATCTCATTCTTAACAACAATTTATTGCAAGGTAGGATCCCCATAAAATTGTTTACTTGCATCAATCTTGAATGGGTGTCACTGACAAGCAATAGGATTACTGGCGAGATTCCTCCCGAATTTGGTCTGTTGCCAAGGTTGGCTGTTTTGCAACTTGCAAACAATAGCTTGACTGGCCAGATACCGAAGGAGCTAGCTAACTGCAGCAGTTTAGTATGGCTAGATTTAAATAGCAACAGGCTTTTGGGGCAGATACCTCCGCGGCTTGGAAGGCAGCTAGGGGCTAAAACATTCACTGGAATTCTTTCTGGAAACACACTAGCTTTCGTACGCAATGTAGGGAATTCGTGTAAAGGTGTTGGCGGGTTGTTGGAATTCAGTGGAATCCGACCGCAGAGGCTTTTAGAAGTGCCAAGTTTGAAGACATGTGACTTTACTCGGATGTATTCAGGTGCTGTCTTGAGTGTCTGGGCTCATTATCAGACCTTAGAATACCTTGATCTTTCTTACAATGAGCTAGACGGTAAAATCCCAGACGAAGTTGGAGACATTGTAGCTCTACAAGTGCTGGATTTAGCGCATAATAAGCTTTCTGGAGAAATACCTGCATCCTTTGGCCACCTCAGAAATCTTGGAGTATTTGATGCATCCTACAATAAATTGCAGGGGCAGATTCCAGAGTCATTCTCGAACCTTTCTTTCTTGGTACAAATAGATCTGTCAAACAATGCTTTGACTGGTCCTATACCTTCGAGAGGGCAACTTAGTACGCTTCCGGCTAGTCAATATGCAAATAATCCAGGACTCTGTGGAGTTCCTCTGCCACCCTGCACAAATGACATTCCACAGACAACACCACCTGTAGAGAATGGCAAAGGAAGGCATCGACCTGCAGCTGCGTCATGGGCAAATAGCATTGTCTTGGGAGTTCTAATTTCAGTGGCTTCAGTTTGTATTTTGATTGTGTGGGCAATAGCGATGCGTGCAAAGAGAAGAGAAGCTCAAGAACTTAAAATGCTTAGTAGATTGCATGCCAATCATGCAGCTACAACATGGAAAATTGACAAGGAAAAGGAGCCACTGAGTATAAATGTTGCAACCTTCCAGATGCAACTGAGAAAGCTCAAGTTCTCACAACTTATTGAGGCCACTAATGGATTTGCAGCAGCAAGCTTAATCGGTTCTGGTGGGTTTGGAGAAGTGTTCAAGGCAACAATGAAAGATGGCTCGAGTGTTGCAATTAAGAAACTTATACGCCTCAGTTGCCAAGGTGACCGAGAATTTATGGCAGAGATGGAAACTCTGGGGAAGATCAAGCACAAAAATCTTGTCCCTTTAATGGGTTATTGCAAGATTGGTGAGGAGAGACTTCTTGTATATGAGTTCATGCAATTCGGGAGCCTCGAAGACATGCTTCACGGGAAGATGAAAACAAGGGAAGGAAGAATATTGACATGGGAAGAGAGGAAAAAGATTGCGAGAGGAGCAGCTAAAGGTCTTTGCTTTTTGCACCACAACTGCATTCCACATATTATACACCGTGATATGAAGTCAAGTAATGTGCTTTTAGATCATGAAATGGAAGCAAGAGTATCAGATTTTGGAATGGCAAGGCTCATTAGTGCACTCGACACACATCTAAGTGTTAGCACGCTGGCAGGAACTCCTGGTTATGTTCCACCTGAGTATTACCAGAGCTTTAGGTGCACTGCCAAGGGTGATGTTTATTCATTTGGAGTTGTTATGTTAGAACTCTTGACAGGGAAGCGACCAACCGATAAGGATGATTTTGGTGATACCAATTTAGTTGGATGGGTGAAGATGAAAGTGAGAGAAGGGAAGGGAAAAGAAGTAATTGATCCAGCTCTTTTGTCCAAGAGCGATGAAAATGATGTCTCTGAAGTTAAAGAAATAACTAGGTATATGGAGATAACATTACAATGTGTGGATGATTTTCCTTCAAGGAGACCAAATATGTTGCAGGTTGTTGCCATGTTGAGAGATTTATTGCCTGTGGATGGTGCTAGTGCTAGTAATAGTGCTTGAGAGTTTTTTCCAAGCATTCATTGTTTATTGATTTTTGTTAAACGATTATTGTGCTGTAAAATGTGTTATTATTAACATCTGTTTAAAAGAACGTAAACATGATTTTATATGCAAATTGTAGAATCAGATCACTTGAAAAATTCAGATTCCAGATTTTAGATATAAATATGCGTTAGATTTCAGTTGCAACTCTGAGCATCAAGAAGAAATAAAGATGAAGATGGCATACTTGATGCTTGTTCTGCTGATGGCTTTCTCGCTGGCATATTTCTCTAAGTAGCCCATAAGCGCACAGTTTGTAGCGCGCTTGTCCTTTAACTTTGTATAATTCCTCAAATTTTTATCAATAAAATTTGTTTTAAATTAAAAAAAAAAACAAATTTGTTTTATCAATAATTCCTCTAACTTTGCAGCGCAGTTTGTAGCGCGCTTGTTCTCCAGCTTTGTGTAATTCATCTTTTATCAATAAAAATTGTTTTTATTGAAAAAAAATAAAAAAAACTTAAACTTAATTAGATTACACATGGATCAGAGTGGGCTCTGACTCTTAGATTACCCATGGATGAGAGTGGGCTCTGACTCAATTAAAGCCCTAGTCCAAAATTGTTTCTCTTTCTCTCTGCAATCTTCTTCTTCTTCTTTTATCACCAAACCCTAAACACCATTATTAAACCTGAAATTCTTGTTTCTCTTCCAATTCCAAATACTCAATTTCTCAGTCAGTAATGATGAATGAGTGCAGAAGCACTAGATTTATCTCATCATCATCATCATCAAGTCCAAATCTGTATGTAGCCAATTGTGGACCTTCAGTTGGTATATCTATGGATCAAATTCAATTAGCATTTAGTAAATTCGGTGAAGTGAAATCAGTCTGTGCAGCTGACCAATCTGGTACTCGCGTTGTTGTTTCTTTTTCCAAAGAAATCTCTGCTAAGGCAGCATTAGAAGCATTTGATGGCAAACCATGTCCTTATCTCTTAGATCGAATTCTTCACATACGTTATTCATCAATTCTTCAAACATCTTCATCTTCATCTTCCTCTCAGTCTCAGGTAAATGGTTTTCTTTCAGTAGTATCTTTAGAGGCTTCAGAATTACAAATTCCAGGAATCTACTTGTTGAAGGATTTTGTTACTAGTAAAGAAGAAGAAGAACTCTTATCAGCAGTGGATTGTAGGCTTTGGAAGAATTTAGCAAAAAGGAGAGTGCAACATTATGGTTATGAGTTTATGTATGAGACTAGGAATGTTAATACTAAACATCATCTTGGTGAACTTCCTTCATTTCTTTCTCCCATATTGAAAAAGATTTCTTCATTTTTTCCCAACATTATTGTAGACCAGCTAACAGTTAATGAATATCCACCAGGGGTAGGTTTGTCGCCACACATCGATACACATTCGGCATTTGAGGGATTTATATTCAGTCTTTCATTAACAGGTCCTTGTATTATGGAATTTAGGAGATACTCACAAGGCTCATGGATTCCTCCAGATAAGAAAGGAGAAAACCTTCAAGTTATAAAGAAAGCTCTTTTCCTTCCCCCTCGATCAATGCTTTTGTTGTCCGGTGAAGCAAGATATGCTTGGCATCACTACATTCCACATCATAAGGGCGATGCGGTGAGAGGTGATATTATAAAAAGGGCGTCAAGGAGGGTTTCCTTCACATTTCGTAAGGTTAGAAATGGACCATGTTGTTGTGAATTTCCTCAGTACTGTGATTCTCAAAGTAACTAAACAAATGTCTTCAGAAATTTCAAGTTAACATCAGTACTTCTGTATTCAGAATAGACTTTCAGGGCAGTTTGCAGCGCACTTGTCCTCTACTTTTGTGTAATTTCTTAAGTTTATCAATAAAATGGTTTTTCTTTAAAAAAATTACTGATTAGATAGGCCTTACTATTACTGATTGCGATACAAAAGCTTCTTCGATTTAAGTATGGCCACAAGACACTGTTCTCCCCAACCTTTTGCCATACTCAAACTGACAGATTTGAAAAGCTAATAGCTAAGGATTGCAAACAAGGAGTCAGAGGGCAAGCTGAGAACTCATTTTCACATTTATATTATATATTTTCCCTTTCATATTTTCTATTTTCCAAAATATACAATTATCTACAGTTCAACCATTGGATGATGTCTTCAGCAATAGTTCTCCACTCGGGTTCAAATAATAGATCATGCAAGTAACCATCATAACGTTTGATGGATTTGTCAGTTGAAGAGGCCATTTCATACAGTTCCTGAGAAGCTTTTGGATCGGTTACAGTATCAGCTGTGCCATGAAGAACTAGAAAGGGGATGCTTAGTCTGCTCAAGTTCTGCTGCAGGTAAGATGAAAGACGGAGAATCTCCGAGCCAGTTCTGATCCTAACTGAACCAGTGTACACAAGTGGGTCAGAATACTTAGCAATTAGTGCCTCTGGATCCCGAGATACGGCCACCCCCTTCTTAATTGCAGAACTAAATTGAAATTTAGGTAACAAAAATGCAAAAATAGGTGCAATTACCTGCCATCAAGAAACACAACTTTCGTCATGGTTATCATCATATTACGTGAAGCACTAAATACTTAGACATTAAAATATGCAGTCGAGGTAAGAATGAGAATGTATTTACCCAGAAAATTGGATGGGAAGGCTTAACTCGTACTGCAGGTGAAGTCAATACGACACCCTTAACCAAAGTTTCCATGGTTGGGTCCATTACCACCTTCAGCATGTTCCACGGGAAAATGAGCCTAAGTCAGTCTTAATTTAATAAAAAGTGTGTTTTAATTTGTTCCTGAGAATTGAAACTGGCGTGCCCATCCAAATACACCTTACCTTTAATATAATTCCTGCACCCGTTGAGTGGCCGAAGCAAAAACATGGAAGACCAGGATTCTCAATGGAGACCTTCTCGAGAAATGATTTCTGTAAATGTTAACAATGGAGTGAATAGTATTTATTTTTAAGTAGAAAGGTAAACAACTATTTTAAAGGAGTAAAAGGACATACCATATCACTGACAGCAGCATCAAGAGAATGAACATATGCATGCAGCCCATCACTTCCTCCATGTCCTACGCAAGCAAAGAATAATGTAATCCATTGATAGATAGAAACAACCTGAACCAGAACAAAGTAAGGAATCTAGCATTTACTTCCAGTAGTTGACAAGTACTAACCATTTCTTCATCATTTGTAAGATTCATTAAGAAACCTAATAGTAAAAGCACGATCAAAGTACATGGCAAGATAAATAAGAGAAAAGAAATACCAATCCAATCCATCCCATAAACTTTATATCCATTGGCATTGAGCTGCTTTGCGAAGTTGTTGTATCTTCCACTGTATCACAAATAAGTGAAATCACTCAGCAAGTTAATGTTTTGGTCTTTTAGACACTCTTTTATGCAAAATCCAATAGTTCAGCTTAAAGACTAATAATACTCACCTATGCTCATTCAGGCCATGTAAGAGAACCACCAGCCCCCTACACAATGATAACACGGTTATTTATCCAATTATCCCTACTATCGTGATTTTAGAAACAAGAACATAGTGCAATAAGAATATGGTAGTTGAGACCTCCAAGTGAAGTATTTTAGGAAAAGATTCACCACATTGAAACTGAATTGCCGACAAAATCAATCATATAAAATATAATACATAAAACTTTCCTTATTCCATTTCGCAACTTTACGTGCGTAAAGACTCAATGCCTAAGAATGTGTAACAACTAACAACACATTCTATTAATCAATATAATCATACATACTTACTTGGTATCAACTGAAACCGGTGTCCATGACTGAATAAACAGCTGATCACCTCTTGAAGTTGGAAATAAGAAGTAATCCCTAACTGAATTCCCATCATATTTATCTTCCAACACTCTCTGAATTGCAATTGCTCGTCTAGTACCAACATCTAAATCCCTAACAACTCCAAAATCACTTTTCAAAGCAGCTGAAACCCTAAAAATAGAATCTTTTCTCTTTTTTAACCTCTTAAAAGGTAAACTCAACAGCAATTCAAATGCATTACTCAACAATACCGAACTTTTCGATGAAATACGCGAATTACTCTTCACTAACTTCGAATTTAACTTCATTGAAGTCAATTTCTTACATAAAGATACCTCATTTAATCTCTGTTTAACAACATTTGAACTCTTGTAAGGAATGATTGAGAAAGGGGTTTTGCTCAATTGTCTTAAAGGAATCATTAAGTAGAAAATTTATGAAAAGTGGTGCAATTAAGCAAAAAGTTTGGAGAAAAAGCTCTGTTTTCTGCAAATTTATTCAAAATTGAACAACTTTTAATGGATTTTCTACTTTATTGGTGACCAAATTTGAGAATTTTGCTTGAAATTGGAATAAAAGTGAAGGAGAGAAGTAGAAAAATGATCAAATTGAAGAAAAGCAATTAATAAAATTAGGGTTTTTTTCGTTTTTTTCTGAAATTCCATTGGTTGATTTGGGAATTTTTCTCACGAACTTTCCGTCCAAGCAACTGATTTTTTTCGTGGTCGGCAAGAGTTTATGTTCTAGTAACACAGGTCTGAAATGGGCTGGGCTAACAATTTCTTATATCTAAGCCCGCAAGTCTACTCAGCCCGACTCGTAATATGTTAGATCTGGATTTATCCATATGGATTTGGGGCCTGTTTTGTGAATGGGCCTGAATCTGTCACTTTCACTCAAATCCATTAAGAAGCCATATCACTGTCCACCTTGTTCCCTAACTGACATACTCGAAGGAAAATGACCATGGAGCCAAAATCATAGCCAGTTCAAATCTTGGACTAACTAGATATACAGCATTTGGCTCAACAGAAATGCATTTCTCCCGCTTCGAGAGAGGTCACGGGTTTGAAATATCAAATATGTATACAGACTCAGCTGATTGTTTGATAAAAAAAACTCGCGCAACAAACTCGCATGTGTGATATTTGTTGGAAGTTTAGAGTAGAAGAAAGAAATGAAGAAAATCAACTTCTTCTTCTTTTTTTTTTAGTGCAAGTTGAGTCAATACCATACCACATGCAAAATTTGAAATTCTGGACTTACATATGATGGATCATCTCTTAGTTGACTCGTAACTGTGTATTTATAGGTGTTGTCACAACTTACATTATTGGAGAATTGAAGAATATGGTGTGTTGTACTAGGAACATGCATCGTGGAATTGAGCCAATTCGTACCCAGGGAAGAATTGAATGTTTTTAGACAGTTAATTTCTTGTGCATACTGAAGTCAAAATATCCATCCATTTGACGACCTAATGACATTGAGAGATGTCATACTCAAGCTTTCGTTTAGATGTGTTACAAAGATGTTGACTATTTTGTGGACTTTAGTGGACCTTGGTGAAGATACTATTTGAAGCCCAGTTGTTGATCAAGCCTATTATGGATATGAGGCCCAACATTTGATATATAAGGGTTTTTTCTACAACAAAAAACCTTAAGGATTCAATATCTCTCCAGTTTCTTTCTACCTCTACTAGTTGTGGACCCGTGCTATGCACCGGGATTGGAGATTTTGCGAGAGAAAATTTTTATAAATTTTAAATTTATATAATATTAAATTTTTTTGTATTAATTTTTTTATTTATATATACATATAATAAATTATTATGTTTGATTATATTTGATTAATTTGTGTTTTGAGTATATTTGTTGTTTGATTTTATTTTTATTGAAATGTTTGTGTTTATACTTCATTAGGAGAGTAGAGAAAGTGGGTAGAGATTTTTTGGGTTTAGTGAAAAATGGGGAAAAGTGTAGAGAAATACAAAATTTAGTTAGAACCAATTAGTATAAATTTTATTTATTTTATTTATTTATTTTATGGAAGAAAATTTGTGAGAGTTTGATGATCATATAGAGTGCCACATAGGAAAGAGAGTGTGGGACCCATTGGGTCTAGCTATTATATAGAAAATTTAGTTATAGAACCAATTAGTATAAATTTTCTTTTTTATTTATTTTATGGGAGAAAATTTGTGAGAGCTTGATGATCATATAGAGTGCCACATAGGAAAGAGAGTGTGGGACCCATTGGGTCTAGCTATTATATAGATATATTAGAGAATTTTTTTTTATCTGTGTGGGAATCCTTCATCCTCCTTCTATTCTACATCATCCCAACAACAACCAAAGAATACTAGTAAGTGAAGCTAGTGAGACATCACTAGTATTCTTTTTTTGTGTGGATGTGTTTCTCCATGCTTAGATGTTTGGAAGAGTGTCTCTCTATCTTTTCTTTCTTTACTTCTAAAAAAAAAAAAAATTATGTTAAAATTCTCGTTTTGTGTCTCTGTTCGAATGTCTTTTATCTTCACTTGAACGTTTTCAGTTTTCCTTGATAATGTTCGTTCGAATGTGTGGTTTTTCCGGTCGAAAGTATTTTTAATACCCCCAGCATGTGTCTAACAACATAGTCCGTTCGAACGTTGATCTATAACGATCGAACGTCTACATGACTGTCCGTTTGTCTAATAATTTGACTATTCGCAAATTTTACGCGTATTAATCGCGCATTAATTCGGCAATTTTTTACCAAACATCTAATCAAATGATTTTCTCGTTGACTTGACCGTTAACTAGTTGACTTTCACTTTGACTCATTGAGGTTCGAACCTCGTTCGTGTACAATTGAACGTGTTTTTTAGGGCTCTCTGCTATGTGTTGTATTAACCATATTTGTGAGGTTGGTCAATACATTAATGAAAGATGATGTGTAAATGATATGAACAATAATAACAAAGTAGAAAAGACATGACACCATTGTTTACGTGGTTCGGCAATTGTGCCTTCATCCACGGAGAGGGAGAAAGAAGTTTATTATAGTACGTAGTGGTGGTGATACAAAATGGGAGCTCGATTATGAGGAGAGCTCGAAAGAGATGAGACCTGAGAGGTGAGGTCTCATCATGAGAGATTAGGGAGGTCGTTGATATTGAGACCTCACCATGAGATAGTGTTGAGAGCATTAGACCATCAGACCATAATATGTGAGAAGATGAGAACCTGTGAGAAGATCAGAACATGCCTAGAATGAGTAGTTTGCCTTCATATTTATAGGCTACAATGTAACTCCATTCTTAGCATTTACTAGGGTAATAATGAGAGAATATCTTTGTAGTAAGTGGCTTTAACTTTGTAACTTGTTTCATCAAGAGATAGCCCATTAGATGTTGACACGTGGCACCATGATGAACGGTAGAGATGGTGCGACATGTATGTTGTATATAGTACCCCTACATGTGTCTTGCCAGAGTTTTCCTTCGAATGTCCTTTTTTAATGTTCGAACGTCCAAAGAATACTAGTGAGTGAACCTATAGTCTCATTCTACCTCCATTAGAGAGTTTGTTTATCTATGTGAGAATCATTCATCCTCTTTCTTCTATTGTACATCATCTCAACAACAACCAAAGAATACTAGTGAGTGAACCTAGTGAGACAATTGTAGAGAGTGAATCTATAAACAGAGTTTGTATGAGTGAAAGTATACCCAAAGGGCGCAATTGCAGGTGTTATAGTCTGTGAGAGATATAACCAGAGTTTCTGATTGTGAGTGTACTACTTTTACATCATATAGTGGATTATTTAACGTCGTGAGGACGATCGTGGATGTTTCCCAGTGATTGGGTTTTACCACGTTCAATCTCGTGTCTTTATTATTCTTAATTGTTTTTGTTTGTTTATTGTTTATCATTGGAATATTGCACAACTTGGGTTCTACAAGAGCTCTTTAGAAATTGATAAATATTTATCAAATTTGATGTGGACAGAGAGGAATGGGAATGGTATATGCAAATGTAGTAATTTTCTTTTCTTTTCCTATGATTCAGAATAATAAACTCTAGTAGTAAATATACTTTTTTTTTTTTTTTAAAAAAAAAAAAAAAAAAAAAACCCTTTGAGGGGGTGGGTTTATATGCTAAAAAAAAACTAAATTGAAAAATGAAAGATTGTCCCTTTATACTCTTGATGAACGCAATTATTTCAGATAATAAGCTCTTATCTAGCTGATTGAGTTAAAATCTCAAATACAAACAAAACTAAATAGTACACTGAGGTTAATACATCTTGGCACATTTTAATGCAAAACTAGTCCTACACACCTAAAACAGATGTTCTTCTGATGCCAGCATAATTGTCTTCCATAGGATCAATTGCTCATCTGTTTATACTCGTCTTCTTGGCGAGTTCTTGAGTGGTACTTCTTTCATTACCAGCAAAACCGATACACATATATCTCTCTAAAATATGCGTATATAAAATTATATAAGATTACAGTTGAACTGGTGGGATTCCAGATATTTCGGCATTGTAAATCAGTCATCTTCTTTGGAGTGCCAGTCTGGTCTTCCTAAGGTGAATTCCAAGCTTGGATTTGGCTTGTCCAATTTTTGCTCTTGAAAACCGTTTGGAGTGAATTCTTCCTGCTGAAACAATGCAAATATTAATAGGTTTTCAGGCAAAATTTCTTTATATATAACAAAACCTTGTTAGTGTGACCCGTTACACTCTCAGTACAAAAGGCAACAAAATGACTGGATTCGGATCATATTAGTTATCCATTTATATAGCACAGGACACCCTCTACAGTAAAATCCAATGCCTCAAGCCGACTTAAATTCTAAAACAATTCCATAAATAGTAGATGTAATTTAAGCGTATGGATGTGAGATAAATACCTCACTTTGTTGTCCACATGCTTGTTGATCAGCTGAAAACATTTCTGGCGATCTAAGCCCATCTCTGTCACTTGAATTAGCTTGTGGTGGCCAAGCTCCTCTACTGAAAAATCCAATAACCATTATTGTTATCATGCTGATCAAATTTAAACCCAAACGGGGAAAAAATATGGAAACCAATAATAAGAATATTACTACCATATTGCTTATGCATGGAACTGATGCATTTTGGACTTTGGGTGTTAATTATAGATTGCTATATAACCACAATATATTAGTATGCCTAAATTCTTTGTACTGGTTGTCCCATTTATGTATTTAGTTGGGTCAGATGAGAGTATTTACGTACAGTATCTGTTTTTCCCTCATTCTCACGCACCACGACTTCCAAGAGTTTCTTTCATCTTTCTTCCATAGTTCCATCAAAGGTACTTTCATCATTTATTTCTCTCTTTACCTTATGGTTCCTTTATTCTTGCATTTCAAATCAGTACAGTACCTATTTCTATTTTCTAGGGTTTGGGTGAATAATTGGAATTCAACACAAGTGAATTCTCCTCCAAACTTCCTGGTTTTGCTATCTCACGTGCCACCAACAAACAGGTATTAACTTTACTATTTATCTTATCATTTTATATCTAGGTTTACCTTATTTGTTTAAGAGCAAGCAGGGTTAGGGTTTTTAACCTACTATTCGTGATTTGTTTGCCATTATTATTTAATTAAAAGGATTATTCGAATATCTGATTAAAGGATATTAGGCTATTAGCTATCTGATTAAAAGGATCCTTTTTTAGTCAATTAGTCATGGTATTCTATATAGATGATTTATAATTTTTAGCTGATCAATACTCTTCATTTGTGTTTGAATTATTCACTTTCAATCATATAATTGATCACATATGTATTTTCTTGCTTTTATACTCTACATTGTTGTAATGATGATTGTTATTGTGTAATTTTAGTGTGAACTGATGCATTTGTGTTTAGAGTATTCATGCCATGTAGCAAGCAGACAACACGGTATATGTCCTCATCGACCAATTCATCCTACTTTAACTACATATATAGCTAGCTCTTCGTTGGGAATGTCAGACTAATGTTGAGACGATAAGGGATCACTTTAGGCACTTTTTCTTGTCAACAAATTATTGCCATTCATCTCTTTTTTATGAAATTGTGATATCCCAGTGCCTTCACTAACTTCTTCGATCTCTTCCTAACTAAACTATTATTACCTCCACACTATTTACGACACTTGCCTGCTATCAATTTCAATTACCATGTCAAGCTTATTTACGCGCAATCCCATTTTTTTGATAGCTCCCTTCCCGAATGAGACCTACAGCTCGATCACTGAATATCTAGTAAAATGAGTTTCTTCTCCTACCCAAAACAAGAATGACCAATTAAATGACATAGAGTTGTACGTTTATGCATTGTTTAAGGTCCATACTTCATGGGATATAGTGTCCACCTGATCTTCTTATTACCACATTGATCTTTATACTCCCTCATGTGTTGTGTGTTCTATGGAGGTGGTTCAAGCCTTTGATCTCCTTTAGTATTTCACAAGCAGAAGTGCTTTTCATACAACTTGGGATGACTTCCACACTTACTTAATTACGGATAATTAATCATAAATTCCAAAGTCTCTAGCTAGAAGAACAATACTGTAAATGGTTTTAAGCCATGAAATAAAACTTTCGTAATTAGTCTATTGACAGACAGACAGACAGACAGACAGTGTCTCAGACATCTTCTCAAAGTTGTGCATTGGGACTATTTGGTTCAGACTCAAAAAACATTATGATATACTGTCTGTTGATATGTATGCACACTGTACAATCTAAACCTTGATATCACACATCTCGAGAGCACATTATAGTAACAAAATTACAGTTGTTTTATCTAACTACAAGTTCTGTTCCTGTTCTATATGCACTATATACTGTTGTAGATTAGTCACTAAGGTGCAAGAACACGACAATGTATACTACAGAACAAGAGTATGAATTATTGAATTATTATTATAGAATATAAAGATAAGTCAAAGTCAAGGGGGTTGGCTTTTTGTTTATATATGCAACTTCACCTCGTGAAGAGAATAAAATTGCCATTTTATATTTAGAATAGATTAAGCAAAAGTTATAGATCATATAATATATGAAAAATAAAAGAAACATACGACAGAGTCAACAGTGTTTTGCTTTATCTTTTAAACCAACTCAGCCAAATATCCCATTCTCTATATAAAATCTTAAGAAAGAGAAAAAAGAAGAGAAGGAAAAAGCAAAAGCTGCCATAAGAACCCTTTTATTCTTCAAAAATGGTGGACGTGGGTTTGCAAATTTCAAAGCTAAACTACCCATCCATGCAAAAGAAAAAGCAGATAAAAGCAGTCTTTCATCTGTGTGTATATTTTATATGAAAAAAGACAATAATGCCAAGAAATATGGTAGAGATAGAGAGAAAGAGAGTGTGTCGTTGGTGACTGTGAAAAAGAAAGAAATAAAAGGAAGGGAGATATGAACATATACCTTGAAGAAGAGTTGCTCCAAAGTGTAGAACTTGAAGAAGGATAATCCATTTCTTGCTGCAAAGGCATTTCTGATGATCCCCCCTGATTCATGAATCGATTTAAATTAATATCGTTTACACCCGCCGTTCCTACTGAGAAGTCTTCTTCTCCAGATCCATCAGATTGGCCTAATAACAAGAATGAAAGTGTTAAGAAGCCTATTTAATTAGCATATTGACATTTGACATTAACCACATTCGAACAATAGTTTAAGTATTGTTAATGAAATCTGTAAATGAAAAAAAAAAAAAAAAAAGTAAAAACAATTGAAGTAAGGCTGTTAAAAGAAAGCAAGTAAGAAAGAAAGAGTTAAGAAGTGTGAAGACTAAGCTATACAAATCACCTGAGGAAGCTGCAGGCCTGTCAGTTGTCTTCACAGTCCGATACATCTGCAAAAGGTAAGGAAAACAAGGACAATAAAGATAAAGAAGAACACATTAAATATTAATAACAGCTGTTTTATAGCTTAAAATGTAGTACTACCTGTGGAGATTTTGTTTAAGTTGATTGAAATTAATAGTTTTAGAGAGAAAAAGAATACTCATACAGTATATATAAAAAGAAAAAAACCAATACAGTATAATTTTCATTCTGTTCCGTTATTAGATAATTAAGTATATATATTGTTGTATATATTTCTGGGATTGTGTTGGTTTGTGGTTCATTAATCACAAAGATGATGTTTGGTAAGGACAGTAATTGAATTGGTATTATTGAGAAATGATGGCTACTTTTGAACTTATCATTCCTATTCACAAACAGTCTTGCTTTCTCTTTTTCTGTCTCAGACCTCAGACTCATCTCTCATCACTATCAATTTCTTCATTCATTTATTATCTTTCATTCATTCATCATTCAATTTCCTTTTCTTCATCGACTAATGTGCCGGATTTATTCATCAACTTCTCAATACAATAGAGAGAGAGGGAAGGAGAGATGGAGAGAGAAGAAGAAGAAGAAGAAGAAGAAATATTACTATCATTTCATCTTCATATATACAGCTAGTACCTGTAAATGGCTCTTAACATGAGCAAGTGTGAGATCTTTAACATCCATTAGCTCAAGAACGGACTTGGGTGTCGCTCCTAATGTCCAAAACAAGAAAATAATTAGAATAACCCAATTACAAATCCAAATGCTTCACATAAACTACTAAAATAAATTAATTTAATTTTTAAAAGTTTAAAAAAAAATAGGGAAATTAAACAAAGGAATTAAATTTTACTTTCATGGCCACCAAGGAGCTCTACAGCATGGACAAAGCGAGCGTGAAGAGTACTAGTCCAACGCATTCGCGGTGCTCTCATACTTCTTTTAGCTGGAAGTTTAGACATGAATCTTGATCTAAGCATTCCATGAGAGTTAGCATCAGAAGGACCTGCAACGAATTGATGGTGTTGCGGATGATGAAGTTGATGTGATTTCATGAACAAGTCTGATGGAAGCGCATTTAACCTGGATGAATTATAGTTTGGTCTAGAAAATGAAGGAAAATAAGGAGATGAAGGAGAACAAGGAGAAGGTGGGGAGGAAGATGACCATGAAGGATAATTAGACATTTGATAGAAACACATCTTAGGATCTTTATCGAAAGGAAAAGGTCGGTTTTGATAGATAGGAATCCCTTTGATAGGAGTAGTAGTACTACTTAATCTTTCTGAGACATCAAGAAGTGAAACACCATGGTTGAGTTGATTCAATCGATTTGTATAAGGAATGTGAAGATGATTATCTTGAAGATATTGATCTCTTCTTGGTGCTGCTACTCGACGAAATTGGTCTTCTTCACCTCTATTTGATTCTAAGTTTTTTCTCCAAGAACTATCAGCCTCAGTAGAACCAGTAGTAGTAGTAGTAGTAAGGTTTGCTAGTGAGAGCTCAGTGTAAGCTTGAGGTTCACTTCTCACAGAACTATCACTATTGCACCTCATTAGAGTACTACCATCTCGACGTTTCCATACATCAAATCCAGCTGCTGATGCATCATTTTCATTGTTACTATTTCGAAAGGAAACCGGTGCACTATTAGGAGGACTAATGTGCAAAGAAAGATCTGGAGCTGGCATGGAACATTGATCAATAAACATCCCTTCAAGGGGCATATTACTTGTAATTCTTCACAAAACTCCAATAATTTACCTTACAAAATCAACCCCACTTCCTTAACTAGATTGGGTATGAAATGAAACAAGCTAGTATTCTTACAAGTTTTTCTTTATCTTCATCAACAAGTACCAAAGAGAGGTGTTTTACAGAAGTAGGAACAAAAAAAAAAAAAAAAGAAAGGAAGGAATGATTACAAAGATGATAAAGGCATGGAGAAGAAAAGGGGTTGAGGTTTGTGTTCTTGAAGAGTATATCTTGGAAAATGACACTCTAACAAAAAAAGAAATGAAGAGAGAGAAAAAAAGAAAGAAAGAAATAGTAGTAATAATAGTCAAAACACAGATACTCAAAGCAACAAAAATGGGAACTTCAACATATCCTCTCCGGAGACGACGGGTTAAAAAATAAAATGAAAATTTTTAAAGGGGCAGAAAAAGTTAGAGAAACACACTTGTGATTCCTTTTCCCCCACCCTCTTCGCTTCCCTTTCCTTACTTTCTAATCATCTCTCACTCATATCATATTCTCTTTTCTTTTCTCTCTCTTAGTTGTGGGGTTCTATTGGTTGGGAAAATATCATGAGAAAATGAAAGAATTTATCATGAGATGTTGTATGTAATCTGTAGACCCATTGACTTGTGTGACCAAAGAAGAAGGTGGGTGGTGGTGTATGTTTGTTTGCTTTCATATATATATTGTTGTTATCATTGTAAACCCTAATTCCACATACCTTCTAATTCCCTTTCATACTCCCAAATATTCTCTTCTTATGATTCAACAACCTTGTCTACGTTCAAGGATATAATTATGTCATCTTCACATGACTATATATCCACCCTTCCCCTCCCAACTTTGAGTATAACTTAACTACATTATAAAAAGCCTTGATTAGATTAAGATAATAATGGTATGCATCAATGCATGTATGTATATATAAAAAAGAAAAATGCAGATACACACCTTATCCTTTAATGTCATATCTTGGAGGTAATGTGTTACCACCCTTGATATAAATGACAAATATGATTGACGGTGCTAGTCCCACACCATGTCCTAGGCTTTTATAATAGCGGGTCAATGGATCGGTTCGCACCAGATTTGATCTGAAGTCCTTGAAAATAAAATCAACTTGATCCACTTATTTTTTTCATATTGCTGGTGGGAGTCCTAATTAACAAAATTTAAAAATATACAATAAAAACAACATTTCTGAATTATGATTTCAAATATCAAATTTATTTGATATAGATTGGCCCTTCAATTGGTCTTACTTATTTAATCTTCTCATTCCTTTCAAATATCAAATTTATTTGGGTTTTTATTTTTCTTAATTAAGCTAGGTTACTATTTTGATTAGTCAATATGATTTACGTGATCAATACTACTTACATAAGAATAATGATTGAGTTTTACGTACGAAATATCACATTAATGGGATGTAAAAAGGTGAAATGACTAATGATTGGACTCTTTAGCTTTTCTTAGAAGTTTTTATGTTTGAAACTAGGTCGTCATTTGCGCATGTTTCTTTACTGATACCTTCGAAATGTTCAATTCACATTGACATGGAGATCATCTCCAATTCACAAATGCTTCTTTTCTTAATTTGTTTATGAATATATCAATTATCAGTGCTTATTCCTTATTATGGATTATTGCACATACATATTGGGCTTTTAATGGAGGCCCAACTAGAATTTCTTAGGGAGGACAAGAGGAACAAGCAAGAAGCAAAGTCTCTTTTCTCTGTATCAGGTGTTGAGCAGGCTTTAAGAAAGAGATGGGAATTCATATCTCATCTGGAATTTAGAATTCTTTTTGAAATGGGATTGAAAGATGATGCTACTAGCTATATAGAAAGTTGTCTTGTTATGAAAAATTTGGTGTGATCACGTGTAAAGTATAGTGAGATAGTACGCTTCCAAAAGTAGGTTAAAAAACAAAAGCAAAGGAAGGAAGAAAGAAAGAAAGAAAGAAAGAAAAACAAGTGTGACATAAACAAATGGGAGCTGAAATGTGAGAGGAGAGAGCTTTGTTTGAGTTGAGTGGTTATAAAATTTTGTTAGTAAGAGATATGCAGCACATTCAATAACATCTTTGTGTTCCCTCATGTATGTGCATGCAACTTTTCTCAAATAATTGTGTAATGATGGTGTTTTTAGTCAAACAAAAAAGAATGAGAGAAAGAAGAAAGGGTGGTGTGGTTTTCAAGGAATGTAAGAGAAGAGAAGAAGTGGGTTGAGTACCAAGTAGTAGGAGTGTTGGACTGTGGTGTGTGTGTGTGTTTGTGTGTGTGTTGTGTCTGTATTTTCCATTAGATGTTGTAGAGGCCAGAGAACTAGAATTGTGAAGCTAGATTCCCGGAGCCATGTGAGACAAAGATGCCATATCAGTGTCACATTACTTAACATCTCCCACTCACTTTGTATTAACAACTCCCCTCTAACATAAACATTGATTCATATCAAATCGAATAGTATTTTTGTATTATTGAAAGTGTATGATATTTCAAAATGTTTGCACGTATGTGGGTATGTTATATTATAATTTAAGGGATAATACATTCTATCAAAACATTTAAACTTGTTATAACTTTCCACTGCACATAACCTTGTTTTATTGAGAGTTGATTGATCATTTCAACAACTTCTACAGGATAAAAATTGTATAAATAAATACACAGCAAAGTACTATGTAAATCTGAGTAAACCCACATGTCCATGCCCATCTACATCTATATATTAAAAGGGCCCTTAACCCCAAAGCGGCACTTAATGAGGGTGATGTGATGCACCCTTTGTATACAAGCAAGTAAACACTTTTAATATAGGGGTAGGTGTAAAAATATTGTAACATATATATCTCAAAGAATATATTGGAGACTGAAAAGCTCCGTTGATTCTGCCTTTCTTTTGACTCTATCTCTTTCTCCAGTACTGCAACATTCTCCATGGCCCCAACCCAAAATCTATGGTTTCTCACCGCCTCATCACCTCACCTGATGTCTCTTTTTATATTTTTCCAAATGAAATGTATCGACTTTTCTTTTTGACCTTAATTCGTTCTTGTTCATAATGCAAATTTAGAAACTACATATGTTAATGGTTCCTTCTTTTGCATCAAAGAGATAGTATAATGTAGACAAAAATCATTTTGAATTGGGAAAGTTCTATAAGAAAATTCATTATAAATACTATAATATTTGACATGTCAATTAAGTTTATTCTAAAGTTTTATTTTGTTGATATGCATAGTCTAATCAATTGGATTCATTCTAGAATTCTGCTTGGTGCAAAACATAATTTTAAATTTTATTCTATTTTAAATAATTATTAATCATAGAATTTGTTCTTTTTGTTCATCATCTTATCTTATCAACAGACAACAGGTTATAAGTTTTTGAGCACTAGCGTTCTTTTGGAGCAGGTCCAATTAATAGCTACATATTGCTTTCTTCTTTAGCAATGAGGACGACAGTGCATGCATGCATGCCAAACCCAACTTCTTTGGTGAAGTTGTTTTTTTCTCTTGCTCTGTTTCATACATTAAAGAGGCCATTTCCTCAATCTCAGACTCCCCAGAAAATTCCCTTAAAAGTTATGATCATCTAAATTTAACGTCACATGGCTTAAACTCATTATATCATTGTTTGCAAATTCAATCAAATGATAAAAAGTACGAGTATGTGAACATAGCAAAAAAAAATCCCATTGTTTAATCCAAATCAATCGGAATTTCTTTGCAATTACAGTAAAACCTCTCTATAATCATACTCTTGGGACCAAAATAAATTATTGCTATAGAGAAGTTATAACTTAATAGAGTTTTACTTAATAAAATTATCGTATAATTTTAATAATGATATAATTTCAAAAAAATAATATAACTTCAAAATAAGTGCACATATTTGGAGTATATTTTAGTGATAACTATTAAAGCTCGTTATGCTATAATATCATAAGATTGAAACTTTAAAAGTAATAAGATTGGGATGACAGATGAAGAATTAATTGTGATGGACGGGCATAATTTGACTGCAGTGCAAATGTATGAGTACTTGAAGAGAGGGACAGACATGTCTCCCAACCCAAGCTAGCTAGCTACACTACATAATTTAAGTGTTGATGATTACTCCATCATTCATTCACTTTGTTTTTCTTCCTTCCTTTGGGTGGTAAAACTGAACCACTGTCAGTATTAATACGATACCGAACCCCCCACCTTTGACCTACTTATGTTCGTGTTACCTAAACCTACTCTCATCGGATTCATCTCCATATTTATTGGTTTCACAAATTTATTTTTACCCTTTAAAAAGCACATACGTAGAAATTTCAATGGTTTTGGCATTAATACTTGAAGAATTTGATTTCGAAACAAAGTAGTATAAATGGATCAGAATTGTTGTTGATGTTATGATTTGACACTTGGGGATAGATATTGGTCAGAATATTCTACAACTTAGACATTGTTGCAGTCTCAATCCATCGAGTTCCATTTCTGCACTCTGGTCCCTAAGAATATATACAATATAGCATAATTTAGATTGGGATTTAATTGGATTAGCAAATGCTTAAATTGAATCCTTATTCAAGTATAGATTGGTCTCAATGTGCCAATTTTGTCAAATGTCACATTATTTACATTCAATAATATTGAGTACTATGTTTCAAGTTGATCACATGTATTTTTTTTATGGTTTTTTCATGTTTGAATGCATTAAATCGATATGGGCACATGTAAATGTACTGCAAAGCTATAACTGACCTTCTACAAGACATGAAAAGATAGATGAGTGATAAATAAAGAATTGTACTCTTCAAAAAGAGGTTGTAACAACCTTGATATTTATTCTGGTTGTTAAAGAGTACACAGTGAAATTCTTTGGGATGGTTTTATTGCTATGAACCTTTTATGCTCATTGCTCTTGGCCCTTTGAAATTGATTAGATACCTTCAGAGTAAGGGTAAAACAGTATGTAGTAGTTGTCGCTTTTAAGACTATGCCCTTGATATATTCAATGGTAGAATTGTACTTTGCACAAGTGATGATGAATGTGATGTCCTTGCTCTGTAACAAAAGTGGGGGTCAGGTAAGGTCAGGTCATGTACCCGGATGGTATCTTTGTGATCCATATGCCACTACTATAATTCCATTTTACCTACACAAATTGAATCACAATTACAATTATGGTTGCACCGGTCGCAACACTCATAGAGTCGTTGAGTCCCCGTCGTCAAATCTAATTCTGAAAACAGATGTTGATAGATGTTAAACTCATCCTTCTTAAATTCGCGAAGATAGACATGATTTATGAAGGAGAAATAAAAAATCGATGACCCAGAGCTAGTCTGGGGATCATTAATCATTTCAATTTTCAAGCTTAACTAATTTTAGTGTTAGCTTAGTGTATGTGGTGCATGTAGAGATGGGAGATGGAGGTTTGTCTTTATAGGTAAGGAGGGTTAGTTTTGGTGCAACTCTTGTGAAATACTTACTCCAGTATAATGAAAGGGTAAAGAAATACTGTAATGTAGAGGTTAGCATGCATTTAAAATAGAAACAAAACTGGGCAACAACAATTATTCCTTGTCCATGATATAGAAACTCAAAAAGCAATATGTATTTATTCCCTTTAGTATGTAATGAAAAGTCTTCTTTATGACAAATGAAACATAACCACGTGTTGAAGAGATGTACAACATCCTTTAATGTGGACGTTACAAGATGAAAAGGACTTGTGTCAACTATGGACCAGTATTATGACTGTGCATGTGTGTTGTGTTCTGTGCCTTTAGTTCCGTTCTGGCGTTCTCTAATAAAAATGGCTCATATATCAAAAAGAAGAGCATTAAATGCTTAGGTAGACAGAGAGAGAGAGAGATACAAGACTTTCTTTTTCTATCTTTTGCAAAAGAAAGAAAAAGAAAGATGGAGAGAGAAACAAAACAACCCAAGTGAAATCATTTTGTAATCCATTGCTTTATGATTGAAAGAAGATCAAATTGAGGTGGGGAGATGAGAGAGAATGGAAAGATAATACATACTGTACAGAAGAAGTCAGAAAAAAAAAAAGAAAAGTAACTATCAGGCTATGATGGCCTTATGATGAGTGAAATCTTGTAATTTTTTGTTTGCCCGAACTGCCCAAATGAGCTGACCTAACTGCACTGCATGTAGTCAATGCATTGTTTATACTTTATAGAGAGAGAGAAATGGAAAGAAAAAAGAGAGAGAGAGAGAGAGAGAGTACTGAGTAACTGAGCTATCAAATCACATCGTATTTTGTTTGTTTTGTTTTGTTTTTTATTTTCATAAAATTGAAATATTAATTGATATATTGACATATTGCTTTGCTTCGCCCGGTGAATAAGGCTGTCTGAATGTCTGACAATGTGTCCTCCAAAGACTGTCCTGCCCGTTCTGTCTACCCCGCATTTAAAGCAGGAAATTAGCTAGCTGTACGCCTGTACCACCAGTGAACCACCACCACCACCACCACCATTGCCTTGGAATTTTACCATCCAATCCACCTGTTCATACTTCTAGTTTATATGATCTACGGTTATAAACAATATAATCTACATTCCCCCCTCCCCCCCCCCCCCCACTTTATCCACATCCAACCAAAGTTGTTCTTGGGTAGATTGTGCACCATACTTTGGTTCATATTATCAATTTTATTAATAGAATTTTAGTTTATTTTTTATTTTTATTTTTTGGAAAAAGCAAGTTGGGGTTTGGCAGAACCCTACCAGTGGATTCAATCAAAATCTTGTGTACATTATTCTGAAGCATCCTTCTCAATAAGTGATCAAGTGGTATGTTTAAGGAAAGGGTTACAATGAAGGGAGAAGGAATCATTACAACTAATACAGTCTTCTTCGGATAATAGCAGCAAAGTAGTCTGCTACAGAATTTGTTTTCCTAAAAACATGTTTTATATTCTGTACCTCACAAACTTAGATAGGTTACTTCGATGGAATTGATGCTGGCCGGTTTTGTGGTTACTTCGATCGGTTTCAAAAATCCGACTTGCAAAAACAATGTCAGAAGTCCTAAGAGCACCACTAGTCACTACACAGCGTGTTCTAGAAAAAAAAAATCTTTAAAAATCCAGGAAATGTGACTCTAAGAGTATAAGTCTCTAACGTAAGAATGGTGGAAACTAGAGATTTTATTATCCTAGGAGAAATAGGGCAAGTTATCTAATACTCCACCAATTAGGGTCTATCTATTATAAATTTATAATGAGCAACCAGCAACAACTGAAGTTGAAGTATATAATTGATACTCATTGATATGTTGATTGTTGATGGCCTATAGCAATTTTCTGTTAACAACAATTCTTCTCAAAGAACTGATTAACTATAGCGAGAAATTAACGCAATTATTTATTATCCAGTGAATTTTAAAAAGTATAAGAATCATCCAGTTTTACTACAATAACACAAAGTAATTCACTAAGAGCTGATAACGATACACTACCCAAAAAGAAATGAATTCCTTGTGAGTATTCAGTAAAAGTTAAAAGTTTATTATGATCCGTATCTTCTTCAGCCAAGAATGCCAGCAAGTTATATCTTCATTATAAGTACAATTGAGCAAGTTTTGGGAATAGAATTTGCTAACAAACGAAACAGCTTACTCAGAAAAGTAAAACAGTAGTACAGCACCAAGTCTCAAGATCAAGGTTGCAGAGTACAAAACAGGAAATAAATATCTTTGTCAGTATACATGTTCGGATCTGATTCATTACTGGCATTCTGGCAACTGGCAACTGGCAACTGGCAAGGCTGTTCTCAGTGTTTGGGTCCCTAACGGCTCTTATTATCAGACCCAGTATAGATGGCCCCAAAATTTGGAGGCCCAAAGAAGTTGCTTTACTTGCAAGCATTTATCAGCTGGTCCACAGTCCACTCCATTCATTTTCATTTCCCTCTCCTCAGCAACTCAAAAGAGGATGAAGTGGAAATCACAAGGGACACTATATATGGAACCATATTAATGGTTTAACTTGTCATATCTTTTTCAGTGCCAACAATCATGATAGTCCCGTTTCTATACATTCATATGTTATGAAAGTTTCTACAACGATTATATATATTTCATTAGTGGCTTTACTTTGTTATTACGTAAAACATAAAATTGCACTATTTCCCCAACAAATTTCTGCAGAGACTATTATATATGAGTGGGTTTGTTTTCTTATGAAGGCGCTTCATTTTCTATAAGGTGCTGAGACATTGGAGCAAACTAACTTAGACGTTTGAAACCTTCGAAATAAAAAGACTAGTGAGAATTTAAATGTTAAAATTAAACTTGATGGACAAGGTAGAGTATTGGAGACATTGCATGGTAATGGATTAAGTGTGTGGGTATGCTTTATGTTAGTTCTTCCACAGGTTATATTCTTAATTTTCATGTTTGCTAATCATGCAAACGAAACAGTTACAGTTTTGGATTGTATAGCGCTAATTCTCAAGTACTTTCCCAACCATTGTATCGTATTTTTTATATTTCTTTCAAATTCCAAACCATGTCATTTCTGAGCCATAACCCTATAACCTTGTGGACAGTAGAATCAATAAACTCAACCCCTTTTCATGTTTACAATTGGACAGGTAAAGCAAATGGACTTTAATACAATGACATTAATAAATTTGGGCCTCAACAAGTTTCAGATTATTGGTCTTATCTTGCACCTCCAAAGTCTATACCCATATTTTCAGTTAAACGGTTTCTAACAAATCGCTATAAATACCATAAAAGAACACCCATATTCTCACCCACTCCACTCATTTTCATTTCCCCTCCAAAACCCCTCTCTCTCTCTCTTGTCAGTTGTTGTTCTTCTTCTTTCTTCTTCTCGATCTAGAAAATCGAAATCAAACCCTAAGAAACATTTTCTCTCTTCTCAGAAACTCAAAATCATGAGAGAAATCCTTCATATTCAAGGTGGTCAATGTGGTAATCAAATCGGAGCAAAGTTCTGGGAAGTAATCTGTGATGAACATGGAATTGATTCGACAGGAAAGTATAATGGAGATTCAGATCTTCAATTAGAAAGAATTAATGTATATTATAATGAAGCAAGTGGTGGTCGTTATGTTCCACGTGCTGTTTTAATGGATTTAGAACCAGGAACTATGGATTCTCTTAGATCTGGTCCTTTTGGTCAGATCTTTAGACCTGATAATTTTGTTTTTGGTCAGTCTGGTGCTGGTAATAATTGGGCTAAAGGTCATTATACTGAAGGTGCTGAGTTGATTGATTCTGTTCTTGATGTTGTCAGGAAAGAAGCCGAGAATTGTGATTGTTTACAGGGTATAAACTTTCTTTCTTTTGTGCTTTTTAATTAATTATTGTGGTTAATTTGTTTGATTTATTGATGATGTGTTGACATGATTTGAATATATGTTTAGGGTTGTTATTATTGTTATAATAATTGTATGAGGACCTAGAATGCTTAGGTTGGATAGCGCAGAAGAATTTTCATTTATGAATTGGTGGTTGTTGTGGAATGTTTCTGAATTGTTGATGTTTGCTTTTCATACAAAATGTTAGTCAATTTGCATTTTTGGGAATAATGGGATTTCTTTTTATATGGTAGAAAAATGACCTTATTGCCAATGATAATCTCATTTTATTCCTAGTGTTGTCTGCTAAATTAGGCAATTCCTTTAGTTATGTCATAGCAATGTATTTGGAAAACATTTTAAGAAATGTGTCTTATGGACAATGCGATAGTGAATGGTCTGCTTGATAGTCCCTATGCATTGGTCATTTTGACTCATCAACTTATAATGTTAATAGAAAGGAAAGCACTGAGCCACTGCCTACCAAAAAAAAAAGCACTGAGCCACTGATTGTAGATTGATATTTTGAAGTTTTACAAGGCAGTGCAGAAATGCATTATGATGTTTAGGCATTATGATGTTTAGGTGAGAGAATCTTCTCTTTAAATTGGAAGGTATCGTACCAATCTCTGAAGAAATAAGAAATCATATGAACTATTTAGCAGTAGCAAATGAGATAATGATTCTTCCTAATAGAATCAGTACATTATTTTTGATTGTCATCTCATTGTTCCCTGACAGTGTGGTTCCTAATCTTTTGCCTATGGTAAATGAATCTTCTACAGGGTTTCAAGTATGTCATTCTTTGGGTGGAGGCACTGGCTCTGGCATGGGGACACTTCTAATCTCCAAAATCAGGGAGGAGTATCCCGATCGCATGATGCTGACATTCTCTGTCTTCCCCTCTCCCAAGGTCTCTGACACTGTTGTAGAGCCATACAATGCCACCCTTTCAGTTCATCAGCTTGTTGAGAATGCTGACGAATGCATGGTCCTTGATAATGAGGCTCTTTACGATATCTGCTTCCGCACTCTTAAGCTCGCCACACCCACCTGTAAGTCAAGACCTCACTTGTGAAGTTTACAATCTCTTTAATTATTGCTGTTTGTAGAAACTGTGAATGAATTGGCAGTCTGACTATTGATTCTAGTTTTGATTCTTCTTGATTCTAGTTTTGATTCTTCGTGGTCTTTCATACCTATAATTGTCCTTACTTTGTGTCTTGCCACAGTTGGTGATCTCAATCATCTCATATCAGCTACCATGAGTGGTGTCACATGTTGTCTTCGATTTCCTGGACAGCTCAACTCTGATCTGCGTAAGCTGGCAGTGAATTTGATACCATTTCCCCGTCTCCATTTCTTTATGGTTGGGTTTGCTCCTTTGACATCCAGAGGTTCCCAGCAATATCGCAACCTCACTGTTCCTGAACTCACCCAGCAAATGTGGGATTCCAAGAATATGATGTGTGCTGCTGATCCTCGTCATGGACGCTACCTTACTGCTTCAGCAATGTTCCGCGGTAAAATGAGTACCAAAGAGGTTGATGAGCAAATGATTAATGTTCAAAACAAGAATTCTTCTTACTTTGTTGAGTGGATACCAAACAACGTGAAATCAAGTGTTTGTGACATCCCTCCAAAGGGCCTGAAGATGTCTTCCACATTTATTGGCAACTCAACCTCTATCCAGGAGATGTTCCGCCGTGTCAGTGAACAATTTACAGCTATGTTCAGGAGGAAGGCTTTCTTGCATTGGTACACTGGCGAGGGAATGGATGAGATGGAATTTACTGAGGCCGAGAGCAACATGAATGACTTGGTTGCTGAATACCAACAGTACCAGGATGCAACTGCTGATGAAGAAGAGTACGAGGAAGAGGAAGAGGAGGTGGAAGCTTGAAATGGCTTGGTTATGAATGAAGCGAAGTTTCAGTATGGTTTGGCTTGTTTGTGATATATATATAGTGCTTATATGAGTTGTGTGGTTTCTATATCTCAGAGTTGAGGCTTATGACTATATTGTTCATGTATGTACAACTAGATGGGTTTTAACTCCAGCTAATATGCGCAAGGGTTTTTCTCAACTATAGAACTAAATTTGCAGTTTTTCATTGTTTTAATTGTCCGGTGGGATTGAGTTTTGACTTGGTTTTTACATAATTACATCACTTTATATTGAGTTAATAGCAGTAGTGGCTCAGAATCTTGCTCGCTATTTGGTTGCAATGTTATTTATGCCTACTTAGTGTGCAGAGTATATTTTATGCTCCGATGATGGTACATCCTGAGTTGATTGTTCAGTATACTGTGTACAATTCTATACTGATATCTAGAAACCACTTCGAGAATCTACTGCGAGCTTTTGCTTGTACCACAATCCAATCGGTTCTTGCAGGGTGGAGATGATGAATACTTGATGGCAGTTAATAGAAATGATTTTTCCTTCATTTAATAAACCAAAAGTGTAGTGTGTAGTTCTTCCATCGGTAGTTTTTGCATTACCTGAAGACGTCCAAAAAGGGCTACATTGAAATACTGAATTCCTTATTTTGTAATGAAAAGCCTTCACTTTAGTAACCTTATGATCAAATAGCAAAATTGATTAAACTTGGAAATTGGAATGTCATTCCATAGGCAATCTGGGAAGGTTTGACTACCTAATGAGGCATGGAAATGTCATAGATTTCAATTGCCTTTATGATCAACTAGTCAATTGATCTCTTTCCACTGGTTCACTACAAAGAAAATTAAGATTGGATGATGAAAGGAGGCGAGGAAGAAATCGAATGAGAGAGGTAGTCACATGGAGTAAGAAAGAGGGCCGACTTTCTGTGCTGCCTAAACGCTCAAGGGATTTGTGCTTGGATATTGAGAACTTGACAGTCCATGTCAGTCGTTGATTGGAAAATTTAGTGTGATAAAAAAAAAAAAAAAAAATTGAATGGTGCAAATTCATCAATAATGTCGCACTCAACACAAAAACTCCTTGGGTTCTCATAAAATGAATGTCTTGATGTTGAAAGCCTCAACTCCAGGGAACATTACTGTCTAATAGGGCCAATTAAACTGAAAATAATTGATCCTGCTATTCAGGATGATCAGAATTCGGAAAAAACAAACAAAACTGAACATGTATAGCATCCACATTTTTGGGTAGTCCTGTTTCTTAATCTTATATGACCACCAGCATTCCAGGTCTGTATTTTTTGTTTTGCTCCCATAGGAATCCCTTCAGAGCAATTAATTTACAATGAAATTCACGAGCCAATACTTCCAAGAATTAATTCCTTCTATTGTTATTATTCTACTTAATCATGCATATTCCGCCCATGATCAGCCTCAGACATCCAGTAGTACAAGATGATATTGTATCTTAGACAATTCACAAAGTAGTAGATCAAAGAGGCCAGAACCATAGTTTGAACAAAACAAAATTTCACAATGACAGCAGTAACATATTTTACCATTTGGTCAAACTGAAAAGGGAGGTGCGAATCTATGATATTAACTATATATTACTAATACCTCTGATTACAATAAACTTGAAATTTGTCTTATAGCCTACAGCAGTGATCCATGTTCTAACATATCTCAAAAGCGTCTTTCAACCAAAATGGAGTTAAAATTGACCTAAAATCTTCATCTCGGAGATGCAAAATGTAATCCTCAAAAGTAAGTTAAGCAACCAAAACCATAACCAAGACAAAAACAGAAATGCTGCTGATGTTGGAGCAAAGCACCTGGCACCTACTATAGGCCGTAGCTTTCATGCAAACGTGAGCGGCCTCCCCTCCTTCCCTGCCTGTCATATGCAATGTTGAATTTGTCGACCAGCTCATTCATGGTACTTGAACAGTTGGTTATCATAGCAAGGTAAGTAACCAGTAGCGTGTCATTATATTCCATTAAGAAATCATCCTGAAACTTCCCAGATTCTATGACTGGCAATCGCCTTAAGAGACTAGACACTTGCCTGGCCAATGAATTGTCGTAAGGAATATCACCTTTCTGCATAGCGACGAGATATTCGTGCAGCACTTTAATTCTGCTGTTAAGCATCTTGATGGCACTATGTATCCCTGTAAGATGTGCAGCCAATTGAGTTGCAGCTGAGCCTCCGTCAGATGGTTTAAGATGTGCCACATGATCAACTGAGATCCTTTCTGCCTCCACAGTCTCAATAGTGTAGCTTGAACGAACAAAGATTAGTTGTGGGATTCCATCTATGACATGCAATTCACTTTCATAAATCGTCACCGGAAGATCCTTGTGAGCATGATTGATTGCAGGGTTGAGAAGAACATAAACTGGACTTTCATTAATATCCATCAAAGCCCTGTGAATCTGCATATCTAACTCCTGGGCATCACTGCCAGTTGAATACCAGCCAAGGATATAGAAATTTGGGAAGACCTTCTTATAGAGCTCTTGCTTCTTCTCCAGAAAAATACGGTCGAGTGAATTGGTGGATTCATCATAGAGAAGCTCAAAGCTGTTAAAGATCTCAACTGTTCGTCCCCTCTGGATCCCAATAACACATCCAAAAACCCTAGGGAGTGGAAGTGAAATTGATGCAGACGCACCATTGCTATTGTTAACAGGAGCACCATGTGACTGTGACTTCACCCTAGTATAGTGGTCGGAGATGTTCAAGATGACAAGTGGGTGAAGCTTGAATGTCAACCCACTGGCAGAACTAGGAGTAGACTCTGACGCCATTAGAAAGAAAGCTCTGCAATATCTAATAATGAACGAGAAGAAGTTTATGGACGATGATACCTCAAACAAAATATATTCAAAACTTTCCAAACAAAGATATCAATTCAATCAAAATTCAAGTCCATGTATATTATTCAATTTAAATTCTATTAAATCACACAAGTACGATAATAGATCATGCCACTAAGACTAGAAGAATAAAGCAATCAGTGAAAAAAAAAGACTGGCTTCTCTTTCTGCAAAGCTCTTGTGATCATCTAAGAGCAAGACAACAGCTTTCTTCCTCCAAACCCCCAAAACAAGCACATATACATCTAAAACATATATCACCACCATAACAACAGTGGCTCTCACAGTAAAACCCCTAAATCCCCAAACCACAAAAAACCCAAACTTGTACACCTTGTTAAATTTAATGGATACATACAACTCTAAACTCAAGATTAGAAACAGATCAAAATCCACTAGTGTATCAACAAACTGACCATGTAAATACTTTGTGAAAGAAAAGTTACTGATTAAAATCTCTAACTAGTTCATATTCAGATCAAATATCAGAACCCTTTTTCTTTTTTCATGTATTTCATCAAACATGTGGTGGGGATGAGAGAATGGCGTAGTATACATTATTTTCATACAGAACTTCAATCAAACAATTAATATGCAAAAGCAAATAAATAGAGTAGAGATCGAAAAGGGGTTTTTCACAAATGAAAAGTTATAAAAAAAATCGATTTCAAAGACATCAGAAAACCCTAATAATCGATTTCAAAGATGTTATTGAGCGAGAACGAAGATTACCTTTGTGCCAAGTGCTTGTGTTATCTCTACTACTACAGCACTAGGGTTTCTAATCTCTCTTTCTTTAGCGCGAAATAAATCAACAAGACGAAGTAGCGGAGATGAAGAGAGCTTTTGCACTTCCAGCTATATAGAAATTCTTTCTAGAACATTCGTTAAAAGCAAAAGTGAGGACCATATGGGCTTGGTCCAATGGGTCCATACGGGATTGGCCCATTGGGCTTTCCGGTCACGAGATCTCTTCACGTTTGTGCTTATTACACTGTGTAGTACTATGCATAATTCATGATAAGGAAATATTTTTCTAGAGAAGGGGAAAGAATTACATACCAGGAACAAAAACAAGACAATAGAGCAAATACACTACTGTGAGCTGTCCTGGCATTCACATACAGAAAACAGAGCAAGAAAGTACAAATAATTAAGCTATTGGATTAATCAAGATCCCATGCCATTGTGTCTGTAAGTGCTAAGATTGCACATCGTGCACGTTCATCCCTCTATGATTCAATATATCCTTTGTAAGGATACTATCTAGCAGGGTGCACCAGAAAAAGATCTTGCATTTGGATGGCAGTTGTCTAGTCCACACAAGGTTTGCTTTGAACTGATCAGCAACTTCCTCCCCAGCTGGTCTTTCATTCTCCACTATCTGTTCATAAAAAGAGCTGAAGGTGAACAGTCCATTGCATAACCATTTTCATCTCCAGCTATCGCTGTCTTCAGAAAGAACCGCTCACTCTAGCAAGTTCTGCAATTCAGTAAACTGACCGTGTTCCCAATCAAAAAGAGTCCTTCTCAGATTCAAGTCCCAAATGTCTTCTTGTGGGTTTTGCTTCATATTGCTCACTGTTGCATTCTTGCTATTACTGACTATATAAATTGCTGGAAATCTCTGTCGCAGAGTGAGATTTCCCAACCATAAGTCATCCCAGAATCTGATTCTTTCTCCGTTCCCTGGACTGCAGACAATTCCTTCCTTGAACAAATTGTAGACATCCATAATTCCTTTCCACACAGATACTTCGTAAGGTTGTGAGACCTGTTTAGACCACCATTGTTTTTCTCCTTGCCCATAAATTTGAAGTAATGACAACCTTCCATAAACTGTGATGCTCACTTCGGTAGCGCCATAGCCATTTGCCTGTTAGTGCATTGTTCATTAATTCAATTCTTCGGAGCCCTAAACCTCCTTGATCTTTTGGCTTGCACACTTTGCTCCAACTAACTAGGTGATATTTCCTCTTAGTGGATGAGGTAGAACCCCACAGAAAAGCCTTCATGCAGCTTTCTATCTTCAGAACAACACTCTTTGAAATTACGAAGAGCGACATTTGATAGATAAGGAGGTTTGCCAAAGTGCTATGAAGGAGGACAAGACGACCACCTTTCAAAGAAGCTTCCACTGCCACCCTCCTAGCCTAGAATGAGCTCTCTCTCTATAACTGGATTCCACACCTCCTTCGCGTACATAGATTATGAACTATGACAGTATATCTGTATATGCATAGCCAAAAAAATTTGGCTCGGAAAAGCGCCGGGGAAATGTGTTAAAGGTTATCGATAAAATTACTAAAACTACGCCGGTAGGTTTCAACGCCTTTGAAGGGGCCAATTCGATTTTGGAAGAAACTGTTGGCAGATTAATTTTGGTTGTACTATTTCCTTGTATTTGCCTCTATAGATGTAGATATATAGTATTGTTAATTCATAATGCTGAAAGCCTGAAGCCACTGAAATACTTTGTGAGACCTAAAGCTGAATTAATGAATGTTCCTGAACTATGCTTTATTTGTATTTAGACATTTTATACATCAATGATCAATCTACACAAAGTAGAGTAAAGCATCAAACAAAGATGATGCAATTCTTACAAGAAAAAGAAGCATTCTTCAACTCCTTGTCTTGATAATGATCACAGTACCTCTCCCCTGTGTATGAATTCTGGTGATAGCCACCACAGCTTTTCCAGATGGACCAAACCCAGTAGAAAAAACACATGGACTGCAACCCAAGTCGCCAACTGGATGTCGAACGGGCCTTTTAGGACGCATCATTATTCTCTCGTTGATTTCACTAAGAGTCACATGGCCTTTGATCCCATCAGGCTTCACCATATCAAAAGGGTAAGCCACCTTCTTTAGCCCATTACCATGATCTGCACAATACCAATTCAAACTGGACTGAGTCAACATTCTTCAGGCCAATCAGAGAGAGAGAGAGAGAGAGAGAGAGAGAGAGAGACTTACCTGTAGAAGCTGATGAGTCTTTTTGTCTTAGGCAGGTAGGACTTTCATAGGAGTATTCAAGATCATCTGAATTGCAGACATTCTGTAGCAGAAAATGATGAATGCATAAACCATTAATGCTCTAGCTCTCCCTAGGCCTTTACACTTAAAATGTAGTGTAGCATAAACAAGGAAATAAATTAAAGACATCAAACCTTGGAGAAACCAGTCATTTGAATTAAAGAATCATTAGAAGACACTCTTCTTCTCTTACAACCATTGATCCAATCATCAACAGCATCTTGGAGGTAACCAGTTGACAAATCTAAGGACAATGGTTCTGTCTCCAAGCAAAAACAAACAGACAAATAAATAAGCAAACAAAACATACTAGTTACTAACATTACTACACACATATAAGTACTTCAAAGAGTGAAAAGAGAAGAAGCATACCAAGAGAAAAATCTTTGTCATGAAACTCAAAGTTGGGAAGATCCCAATCCTTGGAAAACTGGTAAGAACACATATTCCCACTATACTCCATCTTGGAAGTTGGAAGAGATCGACTCACTCTCTAGTGTGTCAATCCCAAGTGTTGTTGGCATTTGTTACTAACACAAATAATATAAATATTGCAATGCTGCAGCATGGTTCAAAAGTTGGCTAATAATTGGAGAGATTAAATTTGAAATGTGAATAATAATGATCAGTTAACAGTGGTAATTCACTGACCACTACGTATATAGGTAGGGACTTAGGGACCCATAAAGTATATTGGAAATCTTAACAAAAGTGACTGTAATGCATAGAGTAGGACAGCAGTGAAGGACACAAAACACTTTGGTGCTTAAATTTGCTTTCAAAAAAGTGGCTTGGGAAGAAGTGGTCAAGAAGACCAAACAAAAAATAAAGATAGATTTGTAGAATAGGTTTGAGATATGCTTTCTTTATAGAAATTCTTATATTTAGTACTAAAACGTATAATGTTTTCAAAATATATATCATGAATAATCATCTTGGAAGATAAATTGTTCATGATAAATTTTGAAAACATTAAGGATTGTTTGACAATGGATGTTATTATGTTAACAAAATAAAGATAAATTGTTCCATTTTTTCAACATAAGTTTAGGAATATTCTACCTTCTAGTGTTGATATTAAGGATTGTTGATTAAAGACCATGTGCAGATCACTTCACAGTTCACACACAACCACTAAACATTATTAATAATAATGAATGCTAAATTTCCTCTAGGATTATGTAGCAACTTTTTTTATCAAAGTGGAAAGCAATCTATTGCAACAACTGCATTCATTTTTAATGGAAAGTAATCTGCAGCAATTAGCCATTGTCACCTAGCTTCTTTACCCTTTATTTCTTTTTTCTTTCATTGACTTGTATGGTTGGGTCAGTATTAAGCTAACAAACCTGTTTGGCTTTTCTGATGAAATATTTCACAATCAGGTGGACTTTTTCCTTATACTCAGACAATATAGGGTCCCAATTCTGTCTTCCTGAGCTTGGCGTGAGATATATCTGGGACCATCCACTTACCATCCATGTTCATCACCACTAGCTTGTCATGCTGACACATTGTATCTCTGCCAGGAACATGGAAGTACTTGGATGCAACATAAAAACTTGCCCCACAGGAACACTATGCACCAGGATTTGATATGCAACGATATTGGTACAATTGTGCTACATAACTATTGTTCTGAACATTTGGGGCTTATGCCATTTTGGAGCTCAAATGATGCTGATCATCAGATTTAGACTACACCTGGTTTAAAAGCTCCACTATGGCAAGTGCACATGTCGGTACACTATGTTGGTAGTTCATGAAACTAAATGCAACCAGTTGCAATGTAGTGTTAACATCAGTTGTAGCACACACGTCTGCACTATTTAACTTCTTCATGAAACTAATTGTCACCGGCCAGTTGGTGAAATGATCTATGTATTGTTAACATCAGTTATAGCACACACATGCCTACACTATTTAGGTATTCACAAAACTGCAGCAAGTTGCTAAATAGTAGCTTGTTAACATCCCCTTAAATCTTGAAACTAAATGTGTCAAATTGGGGGAATGAACAATTTAGTCTGGTAATATCAGTTGTGGCGCCAGTGGATAACTGCATGTGGCTGTTCTCTGAAGGGAGTGCTTCAGCTAACTGCATTCAGCTGTTCTCTTCAGGGAGTGCTACCTACTTAATTTTCAGCATGAAGAGTTGTTTAGAGATTGGGTACACTGCCTGTTCCTAATGCACAAGGACCTTTTCCCTTCAGGGGGGAGAATTTCATAATAGATAATAAATACAGGGAGGGTAACCATCCTAAAAACTTTCATGAAAGCATAGGAGAAATCTCAGTTGAAATTCTTAAGAAACCGAAAACTTTCTAATAAATTTTTATTAGCACTGCATAATCACATACAGATGTTATACGAGGATGACAAAACCTTTGTCGATCTCTTAAAAAGGATCACTAATTATTTTGAACAACTGCTCACTTCAATATATATAACATAAATATCATGAGACAATAATCAAAACCGTAGTTCACAACATTAATATTCTTTACAGGACAGAGAGAATACAAACAACCATTATATGGTGCTAGTAATAAGCCGGAACTCTTGCCATTACCTAGATTCAGTCTGAATCTTTTTCAGGTTCATTGTGCCTAACTTGTCTAGCTGCAGAGTAAGCTGAAAGTGCTGACCCTGTCATGGTTAAGGAGTGCTTGGCAAGACCCATGCCCTTCTTTGTTGCCATCCACACAGTCCAAAAGAAGCCAACCCAACCTACAACAAATATTTCCACAGAAATTAAGGTCAAAACTCAAGTTCGAAAACAAAGCACCAGAAATGTACAATCATTTTAGTATAGACCAATTAGAGATGGTCAACCTGCAGTAATTTTAAAGTCCATGGAATAAGGAAATCGAGTAATAAGCAATACAATAATAAACTATTTCCTTAAAAAAAACCTACAAAGAACAATTAAAATTATACATGAGGTAGGACCCGATGAATACTAGATGACTGGTGAATGAACAGATCACAATTATTTATTTATTTATTGCAAAGAGCAAGCTGGGGCCCCTACCAGTTTATTCAAATTAATTTCTAGTGTACATCACACCTAGGGCATCCTTCTCTATCAGAGATGTGGTATGCTTTAGGAAAGGGTTGCAGTGAAGTGTAAGGGGTTCATTACAACTACTTATAGCAGCAAAATAATCTGCTACAGAGTTGGTCCATTTGGATCATGGGATTTAGTAGGTTTTGTTTAAGTGTACAATATCTGAGGGACCTAATGCTCCAAGTTGTCTTTTCTAATAGCGTGAGCCACAAAGCATTAAACTTAAATAGGTTCAGAGTTCATTTCGTGGGCACCATTTCTAGACATCAGCTGCCAACACTTTCTCTAACTGGTCAGAACAATCCTAAGGTCCAATCCAATAGAATCCAACTTTATGTGTTTACATGTGTATCTAATATTAGATTATATCCATTTGCACATGGAAAAGTGGCATTTGCCTTTCTGTTAAGACCTAAGGAAGTAACTGGCATTTCTAACAATGAGCATATCTGCAGGGGTTATGTCAGGTATTGTGATAATAAGCAAGTATGGTGTTGACAGAGTGTACCTGTAGCTACCAAAACAGCAAAGATCGTTGTAATGGTTGCACTAGAAATAACAAACACAGCCACCGATAATGCACCAATATAGATTGCAGTCATGCAGGCGAAGAATATAGCTAAGAAACCTCCAGCAGCTGCTAAAGACATGAGAAGAGAGATGACAATGGCATTGATAGTTGCTGCAAGAAAGAATAACATAAAAACTAGCAATCCAGTCAAGGCAAGTGATACAATTGTTCCAACCTGCAACAACAATAATTTTTTCAGAGAGCGTAAGCCAAGAAGCAATATATAAAGAATCTACCTCAGGTGTAAGAGAAACAATTTTTAGGAATATTCAAGGCCATGGAGCTCAGAATGCCATGGATAAAGGTCTAAATTATGAGGTGGCTCCCCAGATTTTATTAAAATGCATTAAATATATACAGATATAAAATCAAAGAAGCTAGTAAGGCGATTGTTCTGAAAGATACTAGTTTCCGAGGAACTCACAGACGTGACGTGAGCATACATTTTGGACTGTGTATTCTCATTGATCAAAATTTTGGCCTAGAGAAATAAGCAAAAGGATTCTATATTCAAAGTTAAAATGAACCATTATTTAACAAATTTTCTGAAATTACTGAAGAAAAATATCTATAAAACTAAAGAATACCTTTATTTGTAAAATCTATATCTGAAGATACACAAAATCCTAACAAGATATACAGTATTACGGTGACATTTGACAAGTCACAGCAAAGCTATCAATACTCAATTGTAGATACTTAACATTTCGAATGGCGACAGTCCTGACTAAACGGATTTTTTACAGAAGTGACAGTAAAGTTAGTACTAGATATCCAACAATTTCGAGTGCAATCAGTCATGATAAATTGTTCCATACAAATCAATATAGAGTTGTAAACTGAAATCTATTCATATTGTTTGTGTTTGTGAATATGTATCCAAACTCGTAATTAAGAATTATCAACAAATTACTGACAAAATCGACAAGTAATGTGAGTGAAGCCATTGTTCATAAATGATAATCAATCAATTACAACTTTATACTGGAATTTTTCAGCTAATGTTTCCAAAACTTATTAATTTTCAAAATACAGAGAACTTTAAATTGAAATGAGAAGTAAATTAATACTCACAGAGATGACAAGTAGGGCACGAAGAGAGCTTCCTTGACGAGTCCAGATAAGAAGATTGCGAGTAGAGTTTCTAGAAGCTTCTGGTAGTAAAGGAACATTCTCATAAACAGAATCCTTGATCCGTTTAAACAGAGCTTTTTCGATAGTGTTTGGATCGGGAGAGAAGATCGCCGTTAAGATACGTTGTAGAATACCGTATAAAGTCTCTTCTTTTTCTTGATTTCTAGTAGAAGTAGTAGTGGAAGTAGAAGTAACACCATCAATTGGAAGTAATGTTAGGGTTTCTTCGTTTTTGTTTTTCTCTTCTTCTTCTTCCATGGTTAATTCGTTGGTTTGCTCACCTTCGCTTCCCATTTCTCTCTCTTAAAAGTTTTCTTAGAATTCTGCTGGTTTTGCAAAATTTTCAACTGCTAGTAAGTGTGTCTGTGTGATGTGAAGTGTGATAATTATTGATAGATACAATGACACGTGTAATGACACGTGTAATGCAACTAAGATGTAAGCTATTTAATAATGGTTGTTTGAAGCTTTAAATAAGATATTTTTTGAAGGAATAAATACAAAGGAACGAAATCTCATTAATAATTGATACAGTGAGCACGCAGAACAATGTCGGCAAAATCAAGACTGCTTGACAGTGCTCTGGTTCTTGCCAAATAAGCTTGACAGTCTTACCACGATGTGTCAACCTGGCTTGGCTAGGAACAGGGAACTGTTGTGAAGGAAGAATGAGTGGAAAAAATTTGCTCGACTTTGAATGCAGATCAGGAAAAAAATTTAACAATTTGGTTTGTGAAAAGAACCTAGTAAAAAATAACTTTAGATGATACAGAGTCAAGTGGAAATGGAATTACAACAAGTCCCAAAGCTGAACTTTTCTTTGCATTTATTCATCATTTGTTAGTTACAACTTACAACTTACAACTTACAAGAATACAATCACCTGGGCATATACAAGAATGCCTATTAAGATGGGAATGGCTTACAAGTGAACCTTCCAAACATGTATAAAACCAACTTCAAGATGCCTAACGAAAAGAAAGCCTACTTGGGGAGTCAATTGTCAAGATGAGATCATTATCGTCACCAGATTCATCACTTGAATCAACTGCCAGGCGACTCATTTCGTTGTTTGTATGTGGTACAGGAGCAGTGAAATTTGGTCGTGTGAACTCTCTTGCTCTCAAGCTTTTGCCAACAGTAGCAGATCCTTCTGATTGGATAGAAACAAGTGGACGAGTACTTGTTTTCCTTGATGGGACTCTTGGATATGAGAGGCTGTGTGGTTCTTTCACATAGAAATTCCTAGGGACGCTTCGTGTGCGATTACCAATGGTATTTACCTTGTGATTGAAATAACCTTACAGTTAGCATGAATGAAAATAAGCAATAACGATTTATTTAATAAAAGATATGGGGGAAAAACACACACCATGCTTCCAAATATGCTAAGCTGCATTGCTTTTGCTGATAAGCTGTTTGTTTCTTGACCAGTTCCCCCTGAGTTCCCATGATGTCCTCTTGGCATGTAAAAGAGTTCGGGCCAACTCATTAGAGCACTGTGCTCTCTGCTTTGGCCTCGCGGCGGGTCAACTGAATGTGAGATCCATGAAGTTGACCTTTTCCGGAGAACAGAATCACCCTCTAGTGCGACCATATTAAAGAAAATGACTCTTGCTCTGGTTTCAACCAAATACACAAATCCTTGGTGACAGAAACTTGCTGCCTTGGCACCTGAAATCAACAATGACTTCAACTAAAACTCTTGTATCATTATATGTGATCAGGCTAAAGAGAAAACTATCTCAAAGTTGACTTGACCATCCAAAATATTTTGTATAATTGAATCTGCATCAACAAAAAAAGGGTCGTATATTGTGCGAGGAATGCTATCCTGAAAATTACAAAGCTTTTGTTCAAAGTAACAATAGTCAGTACTGCTTCAAATTACCAAGGGAAATTTGAATAAAGCAGTTCCAGAATTACTACTTTTCTCTTTTCATGTCTGTTTCGCACAAAATAAAGCATATAAGAGGTTATTTAAGACAACTTCGTCAATTCCTCGTGTATTCATGTTCTTCATATTGATACTTTCTGTTTAACAAGTTTTGTCTGACGAAAGGCCATAATTCTCTTGTCTAGTCCATTTTAACAGCGTAAATTTAACCGTGGGATCTGTTCTCCATTGTGTTAACAAATTCTTGAGTTTTGGAACTGTTAGCACCACATATATACGAACACACAAAACCAACATCGAAGTAATTCTTGTTCGACATAAAACTGGTATTACCTGATGTTTCTAAATTGAGAAAACTCAGATCTTCACAAGGAGGCAACAATACTGCTGGAGATTGAATCAAGTCTTCTTGGACTTCCTGAGTTTTAATAAAACCTTCTAATAAAAATCCAACAGAATGACTTGGTACTTCTATAGTTTCTCCCCTTATGTAAATGTTCATCATTGACCTTTCCACAACAAGAGCCCTCAGTTCTTGCATTGACATTTTCTCATATACTTGAGGAAGCAACAGTTTAGCAACAACTATAACGCTTTCCTGCAAAAGACCCAAGTTTAGAAAGAAGCATCAACAAGAGGATTACCAAATAGGTTTAACCAAGCAAAAGGACTATAAGATTTTAATCATTTGAAGTAGAAAGCTTATGAATGGATCACGACAACATGAAACAGTACTAAGAGATGAACTTTTCTATCTCAGTATGCTGTACATTTTTATATGACATGTTTAATCTAAGCATAGCACTTCCAATTTAGAATTATATGTCCTATTTCTCTTTAAATATATTAAACCTTGCTGAGTTCATACACCTTAAGTGAAATAATGTACATTATTTATAGACCGGGTTGCAGGAATGATGATTTTTAACCGATATAGCATTACCTGCCACAGAAAACCTTCAACCGTAGGATCTGATCTAAGCAGTGAAAGTATCTTTTCAGCCTCAATAAAGAAACAGTGCACAACCGAATCTGTTATCATGTTACAGATGTACGGCTTTCCAATCAGTACTTCGTATAGACCCAGAGAACTTCCATGTGAAAATATCGGATGCAGTGAATGCTTGTTTCTTAAACTCCTACTTGTCCACTGCATGAAAATAATGATATGTTCTCGTGAAAAAATGGACCAACTACTATAGTATTACTCTTCTTATATATAATGTACCTTGACTAATCCATTGGAAATGAGCCAGATTCCATTTGGCTTGGACCCCTCTCTGTAGATAGCCACCCCATGAAGTTTCAATAGTTCTTTAGTAGAACCCTCAAGAGGCTCACGCGCCACTGCCGGAAGAGCTCCCAACAAAGGATGACCCCTTAACAAATCACTAATCTTTGACATCTTTACTAATGGGGGGTTCCTCAAAAGCTTTTTCAAATCAGTCTGTAAGCAAATTGCAATAATTGATTCAGAATGCATAATGGATCCTCAGATGCATAAACTGAATACAATTACAAAATTTAACACATACTATCATCTCTATCTACCTGTACAGAATCATGCAGGTGTGTCATCTCTTTCTTTTCCAACAACCCAACTTTCTCAAGATTTTGCACATAATCACTCAATTGTTTCAGTATCGAATATGTTACTTGTCTTGTTTTCACGACACGCAAAACCTGAATATGTTCTCGATAGTCAATTCCATGATAATGAAATAAACCAAAATTGTATGTGTAAACAAAAATTGTCAAAATTTTACAAACCTGAGGAAATATAACGCGAACATCTTCCAAAAACTTTCTTGCTTCTTCTCCTTCAGCTTCACTTTCATTGATGACCAAAGAAGCAATTTCACTGTCACCTTGAAAAAGAATAAGATCATGTATAAGGAAAAACAATGAGATCCGCTGAACCATCATTAAGAACATAATGTAGGTGTAACTTGCTACCACATATTTCAGTTCTGTTAACAAAGGCCCTAAATGCTAATGAATATTATAAAGCACTAAGAAATAGAAAAAGGCGAGCCAATCTATTCCAGACTTCAAGTGCGAGGATTACCTAGAAAATCATGGAGTTGCCTTCTTGCAATTCTGTGAGCACGGAGAAAGGCAGCACACATATAACAAGCTGATTCCAACCTTTCCACTGTAAAGTATGTCACCAACTTTTGAGGACAAAAGTTCATCTTAAGGAACCTATAGTAGCTTGGGAAATGAACATGAGCCCTGAGACCATTCCAGTCACATAAGACCTTGTCAGAAACCAAATCCATTGCTTCATCGACTGATTGCATCATTATATTTGCGGAAGTTTGGCTTATCCTGCCCTCTTCTAGCATACCCCAATAAGCAGCTTGAACACCTGGTATAAATTAGTCAAATTTCATAACTGATCTACGAACAGCAATTATTTTGAACAAACTAACTATAATGGAATTGCAACATAAGAATATCAGCGTTATCATAGACATGGACCTGCTTTCCTTCATGGGCATTGTATAACAGGATTACTTTAGCCTGTAACTGATTCACAGTGTTCCTCCTTATTGCACACCCTGAGGGTGTCCCTGAGATATACTAGAAATATGCGTAAATGACTAACCTAACCTTCAAACTGTGACTATGTGATACCCCGTAAATATTGCCCAAGGTATCTTGGAAAGGCGCATAGCCCATGAGTGGTGAAGGTAGAACCAAGGTTTAGTCCCACATTGCTGAGGATGTTGACCTAGATCCAGGATATGTGGTGATCTATTTCATACTTTACATGAACGAGTCCCGAGGAAAGTGTTTGACGGATAATACTCTCAACTTCACAAGCAATTAGATACTATTCATATATTGAATGGAAGAAATATATTACAATAATAAACAATGAACTTACCATTTAATAGGCGTATTCTTATATCTTTTAGGTTCATAGCATCCAGATTATTCTCAGTTTCAGCAACAGCGTGAGGGTGCACCTGCTCTCCTTCCAGATTATTCAAGCATGAAATATATCTTTTTACAGTAGGCCAATCAGATGGTCCTAATTCTTCATCATCTCCCAGATCACCAAAAGCATCTAGTGCCTTGTTCATCATTTCATACCGAGTGTAGTCTAATATGCGTTTCTGTTATAGTAAGAAATAACTATAATGAAACCATAGAAAAAGAACACAATGAAGATGAACACAATGAAAAGAAAGGAAATCAGAGAGAACAAGATACCATAAATGAGTTACTCCTTTTTTTCCCCAACCATCCCAGGTCTAGGGGAAATTCAGAATTTGGACTCCAATATGCCAAAATGGCTCGGCCTGGGGGAATTACCTTCCAAAACTATTTTTATAGGTGAAAGGCTGAAGGCTCATCTTTTAATTGAAAAACTGCAAATCCTAGGTTTTTAAACAAGAGAGGGTTCTACAGGACATACATGGTTAGTAGAAATCATGCTCAGGGGACTTTCATTTAACCAATACGGCATATTATCTTGCTTGAGTAAGCCTATTGCCTCAAAAGTACCACCACAACCAACCCCAAAAGTCAGCTTAAGTAGTCTTTTTTGCCTATAAGCTTTTGATGGCTTCCATACCATGGTATTATATCTGAAACTTCTATAATGTTCTCTGATACAGGGATATACATCAGTTTCCTTAGAAGTTCAAGAATTAATCACAAAGCAGTCTAAGACTTTGCTTATAAATCCACCTCTCTACCTTACTATGCATTGATTGTATTACCAGGGGCAAGTTGATGCATGCCCACTAGACTGAGTGACAGTGTGACACTTATAATTTAATATTATATCCTTCGCCAAATATTCAACCAATTAATTAGCTGTGATCTAAATAATTTCAAAATTGCATTCATGCAACTTCAGTTCTTCTCATTGATCTAGCAACTCACATGGACACAACAATAGAAACCACAACAAACACTAACTTTGAGGATGCTACAAAACATGACATCCTTTACAATTTTTTATCCTTATACAAACATACTTCTAAGATTAGAAGTCCCATACCTTTGCTTCCGATAGCTTGTCCATATGCAAAAGATGTAAAACAAATTGTGTAGTTGACCCATTCACAATGAGAGTCAAGAATACAATCCCACCAGTGAAGAAAACAAACTGTAAAAGTAAAATATGTAATTACAAATCGATAAATAACCATGTGGATTTATCATACTCTGGTACTCACATTTAAAAATCACTAAAACCAACGTAAGATACAAGGAACATATCAAGCAAGAAAGAGTAATATACAAGTGACATACCAATGTTCCCGTATCTTGACTGAGAAGAGACGAAGTATCACTCGTACGCTGACAAGATAGGGAAGCAGTTAGACTAAACAAAAAGAGTCAATTTGCACTCCAGATGAATTACAACGAATAGTGTTGATCAGATCTATTATTGCATTGAAAATGATAGGAAACAAGACAAGTGGGAGAGGACAGACACATACAAGGCACAATAGTTCTGTTTTATGGCAAAAAGTTTATTTTTAAGTTTGTGATGTAACCGTCTTTTAGGATTTCCCTTATAGTAGATCTGTAAAGAGCAATTTGCATTTGTAAGAGTATTGTATATCTCATAACATTGGTCTTGCTAAAAATCAAACAATGACATGAAGTTATTCAGAAAGTAAGATATGATATGAACCTTTTGACTAATTATATGGAAATAGTGTTATTTTTTTTATAATTACCAAACTGCCTGTCCTCATTAAAAGAGATTCATAACAGAATTCCAGAATACCCACCTAAACAACTTCATTATTAACCTTGGGAGAATCTACAAAATGATACCAGGATTAAAATTTCCTTTAAAACTCAGAAGAAAAGAAGGTTAGATGGCTAAATTGTTATCATAGTTTAATTTTCTAGTGAGACACTTCTTATCTTACTGTCCATATCATGTCTCCTACGCATTTGCCTATATCTCTTACTCAAAGATTAATATGCGGTCAAAAGTTTAGAAAATTAACAATGTGCTGATGATTGGGGCATAGTTTATTTGCCTAAAGTATATTGTGTACTCATTCTGATTTACATTTAAAGTTCGTGCCTTATGACATTGTTGTTTGCTTCTATTAATAATAGGCACTAGGAACTGCTCCCACCTGAATTCATTCAAAATGAAATATATATATATATATATATAAGGACAAGAATTAAAGATGGCATGTTTCATGCTTGTTGTATCACTATAACAGTTCAATTGGTCAGACTATAAATCACTTCCACAAATGTTAATATGTTATGAATTTCCATCAAGATTTAATTAATCTCCACATTGAATATTAATATATTATTTCAACGAATTTCCGTTTCTAGCTTAACCAAAACAAATACCAAAAATGAATTTCTATATTATTGAATCCAACTACCTAGATTATTACATTTCTTCCGTAGTATTGACTATCGAGAACTTTAGTCAAGCTTGCATGTCAAAAAAAGCTAGAATTGACTTCCAACTTCCAAGGCTATATGGACATTAGTTGATAAAATTATATCAGCTACCATAGTAACAAATTACAAATATGTCTGGTCAAGCAAAAAAAAAAAATAGATTTATAACACTGATTTAAAAGATTAGTTTTAGAAAGGTATATACATAATAAAATCCCATAAAATTAGTTCAAACAAGTTCTCACTTAAGATGAGCAAAGCAATAGCATTTCATACAGGTGCCCCTAACAATATAGCATTATGTCTAGCAATAAAGTCATAATAGTAAATATATGAGTTGCAACTTACTTTAACCGACAATGACAAAGACAAAGCCACGGCACCTCGCAAACCTGACCAAACAAGAATAATTGCTTCCTTCCAATCCAAGCCATAGCCAAAATACATCAAACAAGGATATAATGTTCCCACAACAATGACACGAGAGACTTGAACAAAACCATAAAGTAGAATGAGATAACCCCATGAAGTTCCTAATAGGTCAAGAAACAACAACAAATTAGAAGCTAATATAAACTTTTGTATTTAACAGCTATCAGTTGCTAACATATCTCAATACTAGGGCTCTAATCATATTATTATATGAGCCTATTCAATAATTAGATCCTAGTAATAGATGGCCTGCAAGAAAGAATCATCGCCAGTTACCAAACTTCATGAACCAGAAAAAAAAATACACTAAGCCAAAATAAAGTTAAACTAAATTAAAGTTATATGAAAAGGAATATTCTCTTTTGAGGGAGACCTTTTGGACTTTTCTCTGAGTTTGACAGAACTAATAGTTTTGTTAAGAAACATGTCCTAATTATAGTTTCATTGGGTGATCTATTCTTGCAAGGCCATCATGTCCTTTTCCATGAATTGACTTAGTGAGCTTCTACTTACCCCTTATTGGTGAGAGGGACACAAATTACTTTAAGCGATATCAAGCTGATAAGTTACCAGTCACGACCTTATTCTAACAACTTAAAAACCAAAGCAAACATGAATTCTAATTAAACTATAAACAGTACAAGAATCATGCATGATCTCAATCTCAATTATTTCTGCATGCAGAAAAATAACTGTTGAAGGAATGTATACCATGGTTCTCGAAATAGTCTTTACTGTGAAGAACACCTTCAGCAATAACAACTCCACTGCAAAAGAATGATAATCATGAAGCTCAGAATGAATATTCCATACTGTTCATACGAGTGAATAAATAATCAGAATAATATCATAAGTATACGGAAAGAATAGGAATGAATACAAAGAATCATTCCAATTCTAAAAATTTAACTAAAAAAAAGCATAACAAGAGTACCACCTGGTGTTCTTACCTTAATATGAAAATTAAAGTATTGGCAATGTAGGCAACCATTTCCCTGAGACAAATAAGCAACACTTATTCCAACATGTTCATCTTCCAATTTGGGAAATAAGAAAAAGAAGCAAAACTAATAATTATAATTAATTAATTATTCAGGAGAGGTTGATGCACTTGAAAAAATTTCCATGTATTTATGAAAATCATATATGTTTTAAAACAGGTGAGAAGATACGGTTCACGATTTGCACATAGGTCTTCTACAAGACTACAATACAATACAGCAAATCAGTAAGCTAGTAAACACTATTCGCATGAAATTTTCACATGAGATTCCAACTCTATGTAGCTTTAATAATACAGAAGCAATTGATAATACAAATATACAATATTATGATAAAGACATTCATCTGCAAGGAGTTCTTAATACAACTCTTTTATATCAGAAGAAATAGATTGACAATAAGTGAATTTGAATTGCACTGAGCAAAAGTATATTATTACTAGTCTCCACAAAAAAAATGGGAACCATTTTCATCTACGGTAGTGGTCTAGGGAGCGCAATTGCTAGATAGAAAGTATGTAAGCCTCTCTCCTGTCTGTTCACAAAGACAGCCGATCCCTGGCTCCCTGCCTTATTCAATTCAGAACCTCTTTTGTCTTTTTTTTTTCTTTCACTGATTAACAAATATGTATTGACCATGTCTATATCAAATACAAGATTATGTAAAGCCTACCAAAAATGATGCAAGCTTTGTTGACCTTCACCCTTAAAAGCTGTCCTGGCAACTGAAGAGTAGAACCTAGCACAGTTTGTCTCATCAGTTTACTCGTAAGATATATACGTAAAGTCGTAAAAAAGTGTAACTCGGAAACTCCACATGGATAATTCTACTCACATTCCCAGAGTCATTACGGCCAAGACACCAGAAACATCAGCACCATCTTGAGCCTAGCACACAAAAATAGGAGAAATTTATTAATCTCCGTTACAGATGTGAAGTAAAAGTGTAAAACAATAATGGTAGTGGTCCATCATTTTCCAAGAAATCTAGAAATATTTTGGACAAAATCTGGTGGTTCTAAAAATTCTGAAAAACAGACTAAATTCTAAAGATATTTTGCTTTAAATTGATACCGGTTTTAGATGTTTTTGTTATCTAATATAAGTTCATTATTTAGCACCTCCACCAGGTAATACTTTGTCATTTGGTCCTTGGTCTCAAATGTGCATGCATTATCATTGGGTCTCAAACGTGTACATTTATAACAAGCATGGATCTCTTTGATGTGTAATTAACATTTCGCAGAAAAAAATTCTTGTGGAAATGTTACAGTGTTTGCTACATCAATCTAATACAAAATACATGTTTGTCAGAAATGATATTCAAAATGGTAAAGGACAACTTAAGAAAGAAGTCTTACAGCGAAGTAAGCAATATAGCTCACAGCAAGAGTCAGTGTAATCTCTATCACCGTGTCATTGAATATAAACCCCAACCATAAATATGAGGCTACTCCGAAAGCAAGACCAATACCTACACTGCTCCAAGGAAAAGTTTTATAACCGAAATTTCACACCTAGGGACATATATATTCTGGATAATTGCAGTGGTACATACGCTCCAAGTGAGACTTGCGTTAGATATTTGACAATGGCTCCAACAGTGAAGCTCCTCCCAAGGACCATTTGGTAGAATAGTTGATACACAACAATTGCCGTCCTGAAAATGAAGGCTACACTTTAAGATGTGATTTGTGAAGGACGGCAACCAAACAAACACATCTTGTCTTGCTTTTTGCAGTGCACATGCTTCCCTAGATGTCCGTTTTTTGAAGTAGCTTTCTAGAGGAATCATTCAAACCTGACCAGATGATAAGTTGACCTTTAAGCTATGTATTATTAGTTTATTACTTGCATTCATCTCTTTAATTTTTTCCATACGTTTTCATTTAAAAGAGATGGTTTCTTTATCATTGCAACTGTTGTTTTTAGTTGTTTTCCACAGAGACATGTCTAGTATAAGGTCAGAACCATTAAACCCAAGAACTAGGACAGACGGGTAACAAGAAAAAACATCTTATGCTCAATACAGACTGCGAGACTAAAAATGAGCAGGTCAGCAAACCAGAGACAAGTGAAGCAGATAATTACCCATCATTCATCAAGGACTCCCCTTCAATTATCGTACTAAGCTTTTTGCTTGCACCAAGGTCTTTCAGCAAAGCCACAATGGCAACAGGATCAGTGGCACTTAGAAGTCCCCCAAGCAACAATGATGTTTTCCAGCTCCAGTCATATGGAAAAAGAAGCTGCAGAGTATTATTGCATTAGTTAGTTGACAAGAGAGAACTAGAGAAGTTTTGATCCAAACAAGGGGGTTCTAAAGATACCTTTAAAGCAGATCCAAGAAAAAAGGTTGAAATAAGAACACCTGGTCCAGCAAGTATAAACATCTGTGCCATGCATCTCTGCACAAGAAGAAATAATTTAAAAAACGTGAAGAAAAATACAAATAAATAAAATTGCACTAAAATATTCACATAGTGGTGAAAATAATTTCATTACTCAATAGAACTACATATTTACCCAGTAAATCAAGAAAGTAGCAAGTTCATAGAGTTGTTACTTGAAAGGGGGAAAGGTTTGATAGGGAACATAGAACTGCCTTCATAAATCATAATATCCATTTCCAAGACTTTTTGGAGCACTTAGAGATGAATTTACCCAAAGAGGGTCAAATTGTCGCAATTTCATAGTAAATGATCTAAATATTGGTAAAGAGAGAGGAAAAGCACAATAACTTCCAGAACTGACCAAGACAACATATACACAAAACTGGTCAATTTTCAAAAGTATTTTTCACTAACTGTATGAGCAAAGTGTAAGCTTTTACTTCCAATTATTTTTCTTTTTCACTTATGTCGGCCTAGCTTGCAAATAAGTAAAATAACATTCCCATTCGTCTCATGCTTTTCTTCATTACATATAAAATCTGATCAGCTGGGCTAACATACGGAATAAAACAGTTCTATGCCAATGTTTGTTTCCATAGTTACGTCCTTAGTATGTATGTTTGCTTCAAGTTCAACCATACTACACCTATTATGAATTATATTAAAGGTGCTTAAAACATGGTTCCATTCACCAACCATTTCTCACTGATAACTCAAGCATATTATGTTCAATAGCCTGACATTCAGCGTCTGCACTGGATCTAGCCACGATAGATTGCATATATACTCTGGCATGGACTACAACCCCACCAACAAATGAGAAATATACAGATCTTAATTGAAGAATGTAATGGAATTAACCCAACCAGCATCAACAGCCTTCCAGTCATTGACCCTCACAAACAATGTATGCTAACGAGTAGATATTATAGGAGGTCAACCAATCCGACCAAAAAGCACTCAATATGTAGCTTTTAACATGTGGGATATACAACATGTGTTTAAGGCCCACTTCAACAAGAGAAAAAACTTAAGTGAACAAATAACCAACTTAGAACATCTCTAATGGGTCTCCTAAAACCTATAATTTAGGTTTTCCTAAAAAATCATTACCCTAACGCGTCGTCTATAATTTTAGCAGCCGGCTATCCACGTAGGATGTGGTGGGCCGGTCTGCTAAAACTTCGTCTAAAATCGAACCAAAGATAGGATTATAGGAATGGGTAAAATAAAATGTTCCACGCTGGTTCGACCAGCGTGGAACTTTTTTTTTATTATTTTTTTAATTCCACGCTGGTCAAACCGGCGTGGAACTTTTTTTTTTTTTTTTTCTCTATTCCACGCTGGTCAAACCAGCGTGGAACATTTTTTTTTTTTTTTTAATTATCATGCTGATTAGATCGCCGAAGGGGTTAAACCAGAAACACCTCTAAGCAAACTTTTGTTCAATGGTAAGGATATTTGAATGCCTAGTGGCGCTAGAGACAGGATGGATGAAAGGTGCCTAATCATTATTTATACATCATGACGAGACAACATGCACTTCAAGAGCAGAATATAACTCGAGCAATGGATTGAAATTAATTTACAAAAAAAAAAATAAAAAAATGGAACATTAATTTGATAGACAAAGAGTTCTATATGCCTTTCACATGGTAGTTATGAGGTTCTTGAAATAGTCCATATAATTATGGGTTGCATTATTTCGGCCCATAATCTAAGTCTGACAGAAAGGGTATAAAAGCTGTTTTCTTTCAGTCTTCCACGCTGGTTGCGTGGTTCAACCAGCGTGGAACAGAAAAACATTTCCACGTTGGCACCTACGTGGAGGCTAAATCGTGGAGGTATGGAAGACCTGCTAAAAAAAGTGATGGGAAAGGAGCTGGCACCTACGTGGAGGCTAAATCGTCCCATGTGTAGGCTAAATATGGGAGACCCATTAGAGATGCTCTTAGGAGTAAAAAACTTAAGCGATAGGCTTGCACCACAATCATAAATAATTAAATACTAATATAAAAAAAAAAACAAATAACAAATAACAGATCGAAAGAGAACAAGAGAATATTCCAAACACTTCAACATTAAGTACTACAAGGAAATGATAAGTTTAAGTAGTTAAGGTGGAAGAAAAACCTTTATCTGGTGCACTTCCATAGAAAATGAACTCTCAAAAAGAAGCGCAGGAAGAAAAACAGCTAATAGAAGATCAGGATTTATATTTGCCCCTGTTTATAAATATGTCAAACAACATTGTCAAACATACTTACACAATGAAATGAATTTAATTGTTTAAATAACAATATCCTATTAAACATCTAATCTAGTAACTCAAACACACAAAAAACAGAAAAGCATACTTACAAAGACGAATACCAGCTCCAACTTTCCCCAAACGATAACTTGTGCCATATTCTGCATATGATAGCAATCACAAGTATAAGATTTAGTCATTCAGATATGATTATATGAATAATGAATTACAGAAGAACACTAATTGATAGAAACTCAGAATAAAACCTAATGATCCAAGTGCGATGCCGATGACAAGCAAAGCAAGGGTGTAAGGAACTTTAGTGCCACGAAGAAGATGTCTAGAAGCAATTCCAAGTACTAAACAGATTCCAAAGAACAAAATTGCAACAACTGGATCATCAGAATCAGATGATGATGAAGTGTCACTCTCTTCTTTCACAATGATTTTGAATGGTAATGGTCCTTCTAACATAGTAGTTGCCATTTTCACAAAACCCTAACGAAAGATCAAGATAGAAGTTTCAGAGAGAGAGAGAGAGTTTTGAAAGGTAGCGTAGCGTGAAGAAGGAAGTTGGAAGTAAGGAAGAGAAGAGAGAAGAAAGCAAACGAAATCAAAGTCGCATCACTGACTCACTCCCTGTGTCTCTGAAAGTGAGAGAAACATTATTAAAATTGACAACAGATTCGTATTCATTATTATTGATTGGTTCTTCGTAAATAAATTTCAATCGCAAATATATACAGTTTGTTTCTTTTCCAGGTGTTGTAGACAACTACACATTTTTCCGAATCCTATTCCCAGTAACACTATTAATATGCAGTGTAACACTATTCGTATGCAGGTGTAGAATTATTATTTTTAGACATCTGTATCGATTAACAAAAGCGGACGCTCATATCTTTTATTTTTATGTATTTTTATTATTTTATTAATAAACTTAAGAAATTACATAATTAGAAGACAAGCTCGTTACGAAATGTGTTGCACAACAAAAATCTTAGGATCTGTTTGATTCGACTCCGGGAAATAGATTTTTTGGGAAATTTTAATTTCCCATGTTTAATTAAATGGAAAATAAGCGGTAAATATTTAAAACGACATGATAAGTTAAAATATTAGGACAAATTGGAGCTCAATTGTGTCGAACTCTCACTACAAACGTATTTAAATGATTTTCCAAAAAAATTCATGATCAATGTAGCATTATAACTATTTTATCAAAATTTTATTTCCCGAATATTTGCACATGGTAAATCTATTTCCCGGTAAACTTTTTTCCCGCCCGAATCAAACAGACCCTTAAATCCGATGGTGAAGATTGCAACTTTTTCTTTTCCGCTAATAAAAAATGGGTCTAAATCGTGGCTAATGATCTATTGGTAATTGGGATCCATATATTTTAAGGTTTTATATTGGGACTTTTTTTAATCAGGAATCAACATGTCATTCAACATCATCTTAGAAAACAAAAAGTGTATTATTAAGGTTTAATCATAACATCTACTATAGATTAAGCGTGATTTATTTATATTAAATTGAGAAATCAAAGGTTATGAGTTATCTATACTATATTGTATACTATATTATTTTTAGGGAGGCATTCCAAAGACTCAGGAAATGTTTGACTCAATTTTGGCTTAATCCTATTTAGGGTACTTGTATATATTAGATTGACATGATTTTTGGTAGGATGAATGTTCTCATTATGTACGACAATTTCACCAAAATTTATCATAATCTGAATTTTATAACCCTAAAAAAATCATATTAGAAGTTAATGTATTGTGGAACGTTCATTTTTACCGTTGAATTTAATATTACATTTGATGGGTCTAAATATATTCAAATGAGCTGATTTTTTATTTAGTAGATCTTTACAGTAAAGAGATCATACCTACCAAAAATCATGTCAATCCAACATGTACAAGTACCCTAAATATGATGTGGTGTTATCTTAGTCGCCCATCATAAAAACTCACCTAGGGCTGTAAAGCTCTTCTGTCTTGAATTGGGGGGTATCTCAATTTTTTTTTCAAATGGGGTATCTCAAATTTTGACTTTCAAATGGTGGAGTATGTCCAAAAATCTCAATATTCTTTAGGCACACCATAAATAAAATTAAAAATTAAATCTCTCACTACACCACATTTTATTTTATTTTTTTAGTATTTGAATCAATTGGATTTTGATTATTGCTCTCTTCATTAAGGTCACAACGTTCCATATTTTCTTTTCATAGAAACTTTTACAATAAAGTTTTAGAAAAAGAAGAAGAGTTAGAGAAAGTTTTAGTATATTTTTAGCAAAAAATAAAGATATCTTTATTTGCTAATTTAACAATGTTTTCTTATTTGCTAGATTTTATTTGCCAAGTAAAATATTTGAAAGAAACAATGTTTCCTTATTTGCTAGGCTCAGAAGCAGTTGAACTCTTCAGAAGAGTGCAGAAGGTAATGGATAACAACGTGATGACTGCGGGTTCGAACGAATATGTATTTAGGAGAATTGGGTTTGCTATCCAGAAAGGACTTGTCGCGCAGTTTGTAGCGCGTTTGTCATCTACTTTTGTGTAATTTGTTGAGCGTATCAATAAAATTTGAAATTAATTATTAAATAAAAAATAATAATGTAATGTGTGGTGTACCAAATAGAATAATAGGAATAAATTCTTAATACATAATTATTTAAAATTTATCCAAAAATGTAGTGCATGAGAGATTTGTGTGGTGTGACTAAGATCTCGCAGATTTATAATTAATATTTTTTATATTTAGTATGGTTTTTATATAAGAATTAGGGAGACTTATTCAAAAGGACAGAAACAGTTGGAATCTTATTGAAAACGGCTTTGAAGTCAAGAAATTTTGGACTAAAATACCCACCCAAATCATAGTATGATTTTAGGTCAAATCATAGTATGATTTTAGGTCAAATCATAGTATGATTTTAGGTCAAATCATATATAAGAAAAAAAAAATTTGCACAAAACACTATAACCTATGTAGGGAGTAATTAACCCTAGTGAAAAAAGGCAAAGTTGGAATTGCACAAATTTTTGACACTATGATTCTACCTAAAATCATAAGTCTTTGTACTTTTGAACAAGTCAACAAAAAATATTGTCGTTTTCAAAAATAACTTTTAAAGAGATTGTCCTTATGGAGGGTTGACTCAAATGAGATTGTCCTTCTCACCAAGGAAAACATGATTGGTGTCCTTCTCTAAAGTTACTTCTAAGAATTAAGTCAGAATTCAATTCTGAAAGGGTTTTAGGGCTTTTATAAATCTCTGATGACATAGAAGTTGGATTTCCTTTTTAAATTGGGTTTCCGCCAAATTTAAGTTTTATTCTCAAGTCTCTAGAAAAGCGCCATGTGGCAATTACTGTTTACAACTGGGCTTCAAGTTGGGCTTGACCTTTATTCTCAATTTGTTGAAAACACGACACGTGGCACTTGCTAGACTTCACTATATATAAGTATATGGATATAGATATAGATTTATCCGAGAAAAAAAGTAGGGAAATCATACTGCCACCCCGGCAATTTACAAAGAGATATCCCATTCTTCATGCTCACCCCACCAAAATTAGTACCACTCTTAGGGCACCCATTCTACTATGAGCCACCCGACTAAAAAAACTCTCTCTCTCTCTCTATCAATTTGTTCTCTCTTCCATTGACCAAGAATTAGCTACGGTCAGATTAAGTAAGTACCAAATATATTTGAAACCTTTAACTTTTAATTATTTTTATTTTAATTTCAAATTTATCAAAAGTTGAAAATATGTATTTCTTGATAATAGGAACATGTACAGTTTCTAATGCTTTGAATTCTCTGAAGAGGGAAGGAGAAGAGACGAGGTTTGTACAATAGAAAATAAGAGAAGACAATAATTTTAAAAAATTAATTAGGTTTTATTTAACGTGGGCGGGTGGCTCTTAGCATAGTTTGTAGATAAGTTTTTAAGGGTGTTTGTAATATGTGGGATAGCTCTTTGTAAAATGCCGGGGTGGCAATATGATTTCCCAAAAAGTATACATATTGATGGACTATTCACAAACCGACCGTTTGTGGGCCTAAACCGTTTGGTTGGCCGGGCTTACTGACAGTAGGTAGGATTATACTAAGGATTCCTTTAAACAGGTAGGATTATATTAAGGATTCCTTTAAACTTATAAAAGTAAGATTATCTTCTCTGCCAAAGTGCAAATTCAATAGGTAGGTTTTTCTAACAGCAAGCAATCGAGAACTTGTGGGGAATATGTTTAAGAAGGAAGAAAGAGAGCAGTTTAAAAAGTAGTGTGACGCCCCCAAAATCCAATCCTAGTTGATCAGGCTAAGACTAGACTCCAGTCCTAATGTTCTCCATGTGTCCACCATGGACCGTAGGTTCACACTACTGCCACATGACACCAAGCTCCAAATCCAATATCCATATAACGACAGAATAATAAAATATAACACGAATAAAATTCGAACAAAACAACAGCGGAAGATTTATTCAAGCCAAACTCTGTATATACATATATACAAGGGTTGAACTGAAAGAAAAACACACAATTGAAAGGATAACATACTGTGTTTGCCCCAAGGGCTACACTGATAACAAAAGACTAACTACAACTTAGAGCACCTGCTTATCTAACTATCTCCAACTAGATCCTCTTCGCACGCTCCGAGAATCGCTTTACCTGTTTCCTCGAAGGAAGGGAAAAAGGAGCGGTTAAACGCTAGCAAGTTACATAACTTGATATCCGATCTTGATCCCAGGGACACATGGCATAAAGCCAATCCATCTGTTATCAAATCATCTGGTACCGCAGTACCCCAGCCATGCATCTGTATGCGACACCGAGCAATACTCTCCGCAGGCTCATATGGTTGGTGACATAGCACCACTGAGTGTACTTCTGTATGCGACACCGAGCAATACTCTCCGTACACCCTAGGGACGTCTCCCCAAATTCAGACTGTTCAAAACAGTCTCTGGCTCATAAAGCCCTTTCACACAAATCCATCCATATACATTCAATTAAATGCATATTAACTATCAATACGCATAAATTTCAAAATATGAGATCTCACCTTTGGCATGAAAATTATACATGCATAATATCACCAATAATCTAATAATTCATTGCAGCGTCGATCAATTAGGAGTTATGACAATCAATATCATGTTAGAATCAAATCAACACACTAACATGCTTTCCTATCAATTTTTCAACAATAACCGAATAATGATATCAATTTCACGAAATCAAAATCAAACAAATTCAATTAATACGCATAACCGAAATTGTAGTGTAACAATAGCATACTCTTACACCCACTAACCTCATCTATCCCCTAAAAGCAAGAAAAGATATCAAATCATGCAACTTACCTCGCTTCGTGACGAAAACACTATAACAACGAGCTATTAACACGAAATTCACAAAATCGGAGATCCCAAGTATCAAATCCTTAACTTATAAGAAGTTCTTCTTCTTCTGATAGATTTATGCAAACTTTCTTTTTCAAAATTGAAGTATATAGTGTGAACTCTACCAAAAGGTTATTTTCTTTTGATCTATATCAACAAAAGGTTATAAGCATATATATACTAAAGTAAGTCGGTTTTAATTTCCTTCGTAACTAAGCTAAGTTATTAGCAAACAACATAAGTCGGTTCATTTCAATCCTACCTCTGGTGTGAACATACCAACTGATTTGGTCTTGAGTGTGAACATGCTTTGGACTACCACCTAAGCATATCATATAACATGAAATTCAACATACTAAGGCTGTGTTTGATAACCGGTGAATCCGGATTTTCACCCGGATGAATTCGATTTACTCGGTTTGACCGTCATTTGCCGGTGTTTGATAAACGGAATTTGCGCGGGATGAAATTTGCCGAAAAACAGCACGTGCCTCGATTTACCCGGATTCATCCGGGTGAATCGGTTCCGGGAAGGGGTTGGGTAAAATTCGCCAACCCTATTTACCCGTTACATTTGCACAGGTATAAAAGGTAAAATTTTTTAGGCTTTTACCTAAAAAAACAACAGATCTGGAAAAATCATCGAGAAAGCTAGATTTGCGATGGCGACAGCAGCGATGGCGAAGGATTTCTCTTGAACTTGAACAGGTAATCTCTTGAACTTGAACTCTTTTGTTGATTTTTATTTCTCTTCTATAACTCCTCTTCTAAAATTTCTACAAATTTCTACAAATTTTGGGGTTAGGGTTTTACTGTTAATTATATGCTGTGAGAAAAAGGCGGTGGGGGGAGTCGCGGTAAATTAGATAAGGCGAGGTTATTCTTTGTTTGATCTGAATCCTGAATCCTGAATCTGAATTGCCGATCGAGTCGACTAGGTTTCATTTTCTCTCTCTCTCTCTCTGATGGAGCAGTTGTCTGGTCCTCCTTTGCGAGCACGAGCATACTATAGTGTAGTAGGAAAACCATCACCACCACCATCACCTCCTTCTTAATGAGTCCATTTCGACGTTTTGAAAATGTAACCTGTCGATTTGTAGTATTTTCTATTCTCTTAATCTGAAGTTTAACACGACCCATATGTATGTTCTAAGAAAAGGTAATTAAAGACTTTAATTTGTTTAATTTGATAAGAATAAGAAATTCAGGAAAAAAAAAAAAAAAAAAAAGATAAAAAATCTGAAGAAAGCAAAATAAAAAAAAAAACCCTTAAAAAAAAGGACAGAGAGAGAGATGGACAAGAAATGCTAGAAAGTGGAGAGACAAAATGGTCGAAATAGAGAAGGGGGTTTAATGGCAATAGAGCTTTGTGTTTACTGTTTACCCTTGAAGTGTGGAGTAGTTGCGCACCAAAATTTACTCTTTATAAACTAATTGTTGTCCATTCCATGTATCTCTAGCTCTTGATGTGTGTTCTTTTCAAACCAACGACCCTGAACACAGAACACCTGCCAACCCTCTTTTCCCCTGCATGTGATCTTTCTAAAATTGAGTTATTATTTTTATAGCTGTGGAGAATATACATTTGTTGTTGTTACCTGTTCAGATTGTATTTTTTTTATTTTGTTGTCGCCACACTTATTCAAGTTTCAGACAGTTTTCATGTCTTGAAATTTTAGCATTTACTCATTTACATTTTTCTATTTTCTAGTGTAGAAAGAATTCCTATCAACTTTTCTCTTTTATGTTTGTCTGATGTGAGTCGTCAGTGAGTTATGTCCTTTCACCTGCTGTGTCTAGTGCATGATGTTGCGTAGCTCCTGGAGTGTCCAGGTTCGATGAAGGACCTACGTACTAGCCCGTGGATTTATTTGAAAAGGAAGGCACATATGGAAAATATAACCTTTCGTCCATTCCCAGTGAGAAACGAGAGCTTCGACGGGACTGGGAAGCCTTATAGAGGAGGTGATTATGGCAAGGAGGTGATTATGGGAACATATAACCTTTCGTCTATTCTTTATGTACATTTTGTTTTGGAGTCAACTGCTCTTCCAGTTCTTGTGATAAGCGTATCTATTATTTCAGCTTTCTGGTTGGGTCGCACATCCGGCCTGGTAGATGAAACTGGAAATCCAACTGGGGGTCTGTTTGGGACAGCTGTAGCGACAATGGGAATGCTAAGTACTGCTGCCTACATTCTCACCATGGATATGTTTGGCCCTATAGCTGACAATGCTGGTGGAATCGTTGAGATGAGTCAGCAGGTAAAGCTGATGTTATTCATTTGAATATTCTTGTTTAATTGAAATCCTCAAAACCTTTGTTCCTGAAGTTCTGGGTCTTTATCAACTCAACATAAATTTATTTTTGTTGTTTCTCTTATAGCCTGAAAGTGTTCGGGAGATCACAGATATTCTAGATGCAGTGGGAAACACCACAAAGGCAACCACCAAAGGATTTGCTATCGGCTCAGCTGCACTTGCTTCATTCCTCCTATTCAGTGCTTATATGGATGAGGTGGCAGCATTTGCTCAAGTTTCTTTTGAACAGGTGCTCCTGATTGATAGTTCCACATCGAACTTACTTTTATAGATTAATGCCTTTCCAGTATCTTATTTTCCATGTGACAAATGAAAATTTCAGGTTGACATTGCAATTCTAGAAGTTTTTGTTGGGGGATTATTGGGATCTATGCTCATCTTTTTGTTTAGCGCATGGGCATGTGCTGCAGTTGGCCGTACTGCTCAGGAGGTAGTCAATGAAGTCAGGAGACAATTCATTGAGCGGCCTGGTATAATGGTGAGTATATGGCTCTCTTATTATAAAGAAGTTATGCAAGCTAGATGACCACCTTTTTAACGACTAGTGGATCTCATGCATAATCAGGACTACAGCGAAAAACCAGATTATGGTCGATGTGTAGCTATCGTAGCATCTGCATCTTTGCGGGAGATGATAAAGCCTGGTGCTTTGGCAATATTCACACCCATTGTGGTTGGTGAGTCTTCTACCTCCTTTGCAATTGTGGGAGTATATTTTTTTTTTTGTTTTTTGATAAAGAATTGTGGGAGTATATGTATATAAAATTTCATATTGATTTTCCAAGTACCTAATGTTTGTAAGTTAAAATTGCTGAAGCAAGCATAGCCCACACATTGTTTTTCTTGACCCATTTTAAAGTTTGTTTTATGTTTTAAACTGGCATGGAAGCCCGTGTCTGGGTTTTATTCCTATCTCCACAAGGAGTCAAGGACTTATTCCAGGCAAGACATGGACTCATCCTTCTGCTATCTTCCAGTTTTCCAAATTGCGGAACTGATGTTTGGCACTGGAATACGACAAGCAAATGGCAAGATCCTGTCAGATTGCATGGTTTCAGACAGCCGAAGGACCAGTTTTTGTAAACTTGCCCTAATTGCTGTCCCTTTGTTTTGTCTCAAACTGATATTATAGCCTATACTTAAGTCAAGGTAGCACTAGAGAATATTTGGTTCCATTTAGGTTATGCTCAAAAGTTTCCATATTGGCACATTGCCAAAGAAGTATTTAAAGAACTTGATTTTTGATTTTCCTGCTTACGGGCCTCTACATCCGAATTCCAAACAGTGTGGTAGCAGATATCAATCCTCTGGTTCAGTGCCTTTTCACTGCCATTGATTTTAGTTTTAGGCTTTTGGCTATCTGGAGAACTGTTTTTTTCAATAAACTTTGACGTGTTGGAAGTTGATGTTGATTAATACAATGACTTTTTCATTATAACAAAACATGCACAATGTTGAATTGCAGGTTTTGTTTTCAAGTTATTAGGGCGCCTCACAGGCCATCCTCTTCTGGGGGCCAAAGTTGTGGCTTCTATGCTGATGTTTGCGACAGTGTCCGGTATTCTCATGGCTCTCTTTCTAAATACTGCTGGTGGTGCTTGGGATAACGCAAAGAATTATATAGAGACAGGGGCTCTAGGAGGCAAGGGAAGTGATTTTCACAAGGCTGCTATCACGGGAGATACGTAAGTAAACTTTATGTAGTTCCAAGCATCTTTTAATCTACACATATGAAGTATAATGCTTGATCATACGTAGGCCTGCATACATTTAAATGCCTTGGATGCATAATACTTTATACCTTTTGGTACTGTTAAAACTATGGTTAGGTAAGATGAGCTGCTGCCTTTGTTTACTTCATTGTATTTTATGGTCCACATTTAATCATCTTGGTTTTAATGTGTATTAATTGGCCGAAGTGCTTTAGCTACAAGGGTGCATTTTAATACACCTAGATAAGCCAACACTGGGCAAATCCACATTTATCAAGGAACAAGGAGTCAGTCCATTATGCCCTGTTTCTATGATTTTAATTTTGGGGTGGTTCCACAGACCATTTTGCCCTGTTTCTATGCATTGTTGTCACACTCTCTTGCCTGTTTCAATAACAATCACAGGAAAGCTCACAACATTGATTTTTTGGATAATGTGCATCTTGTGATAATTATTTGTTTGGATAAATCGCTGTCTTGAAGTGTTTGAGAAAAATAGCAATTAATTTTTGAGAGTCGAAGTGTATAGTCTCGCTCTCTGTACTTGCTAGTTGTTCTGCTACTTGGCTACTGTCTTTTCTTTATATTATGGAGTTTGTTGTTTGCTTACATTTTTTTTTTCTGGTGCAGTGTTGGAGACCCATTCAAGGACACTGCAGGGCCTTCGCTTCATGTCCTAATAAAGATGCTTGCAACGATAACACTCGTTATGGCTCCTATATTCCTGTGAGAGTTTGCACAGTTTTTTCCCTTAAGAAATGAGGCACCTACAGAAACATCAAGCGATATTTTTGGAATACACTGGATAGATAAATACCTAGATATGAGGCTTTTCTCCCTTCATTCTACTTTTTGTTTAAAATCAATTATATGAAATGACTACCCATTTGGGTCGTAGGACTATTTCTTTTTTTTCATTTTTCTTTTTGTACTAAATGTGGCTCTAATCATTTCCAATTGTCTAAATAGTCTTGTCCAATTTTAAATTTCACAAAAAGCTTTTAGAAAAAGTTCACCGGCCATCATTGTGGTGGAAGATCTCATGTTGCAGTTGAGCTTTTATACACAGGTTATACCCATTGGTTATGAAACTGATAAGTCTCGCTATGTGAAGCATCTATACAAGTGAATGTGTCTGGCACTTTGACAACTTTGTTATAATAGCATCTATACAAGTGAAGCATCTATACAACCTTTGTTATAATAGCATTTCACAACACAACATTCTTTTAATTTATAATGTAGACAATGGAACAAGGTGGCCCAAGCAACACCAATGACTACTATGTTTTGAAACCATGGAACGTTGGTAAAAACGGAAAGGGTTCTTGGAGGTAGCAAGGACTGCATCGGATCCAATCATTATTTCGGATTCGGAATGAAGATGTGAGGGTAGGAAGTCGTTTCATGACTTTGACAATTTGGTCACTACTTGAACTTGAAATTGTTTGTGTGTATTGATATTTTTAGGATTCTATAGCCTAGGTGGATTTTTTTTTCAAGTATGGATAATATGATATATTATAACAGGTTATGACAGGTTGTTTATTAATATGGATATATTATGATAATTTCGTCACTACTGAAATTTATGTTGCTTGTTATAACAGTTATTACGTTTGATACTTGTTAAGGTATATCATGACATATTATGACTGCCCATGTTAAGGTCTATTGTGAATGTTTAAGAGGTGTATTATGGCTGCCCATGTTTACAAGAGATATTTTTCAATTTTATCATGCTAAAATTGTTTTAAAATGTAGACAATGTGATAAATATTGTAAGAGCTATGATTGTTTTGGAAAAAAATAAAACAACATGTATGGAAGTTTGTAATTGTTTATTGAACAATTCTTTTTAATGTAATATGGATTGTTCGTTTAAACAAAATATTGGACAATTCTTTTTAATGTTATATCTTGGTCACATATTTACTTTCATAAAATTATATCTTTACTTTCATAAAAAAAAATTTATCAAATAAAATTAAATAATAATAATAATAATAAGAAAAGAAGACATTTGTTGAAGTGTGGATAATATATTAACTATCTTTATTATCAAATACTAAAAATGAGACACTTGTTCAATATTTTTATTATCGAAAAATTAAATATTAATACATTTGTTGAGGTGTGGATAATATACATTTGTAATGACCCATATCAAATTCAAAGAGTCCATGGACCATAGTTATACTTCATATGTTACAAGAATAGCCATTTATCATATTTGGGCCGGAGCCCAATATGGATGGATAATGCCCATATCACAATCAAAGAGTCCATGGCCCATAGTTATTTGTGATTCACCGGGTATGCAAAAAGTTATCAAACACCGGTTAATTCGGCAAATTCTGTACCTAACATTTACCCAAGTTGTTAACAAACACAGGTGAATTCGGCAAATTAATTTCAACCTGGTTGACCATTCCCCAAACCTCCCATTTACCCGGTTGACCAAATTTACCGGTAAATACTCCCATTTTATTCACCGGTTATCAAACACAGCCTAAGAACTAACTAGCAAGCAGGTCACTGTACAAGGTATTACAAGTAGGTTATCTAACGCTGATACGAAACATGCAGTAACAACAAACCCTACTACTAGTAGTAGTATTATTACAATTGATACCTAGCTACATCCCCTGTGATATATTGGTGGAAATACTCATCAATCTCCCAGCAAGGTCTTTGGTAAGATTCAAATCTGTACGCAAGATCTGGTTTTCTTTAATTGACGATCCATCTTTCGTGAACCGTCATCCTGCTCTAGCTAAGGAAAAATGTAAGGGAATTCTTCAGATGAGTGACTCTACGCTTTATTCACTTGATGCGTCTTCTTGTTTAGTCAAGGAATTACTACCCATCACCCTGCAGGATACATCTTCAGCAGGTTTAGTCAATGGATTAAAAAACATCTACCGTTATACTTTGTCCTCATGCAACCATTTTAGTTTGTCCTCATGCAATGGTCTTTTTTGTTTCTCTCAAAGATATTCAGATTTCATAAGAGTGTTTAATCCAATCACTGGGGAAACCATAACTATACCCAAACCAAGTCGCATCACGTCAATTTATATGTCGGCATTATGCTTTGACATGTCTTCAAGAAATTACAACGTGGTATGTTACACGGACTATACCCATGGACTTCAGGTATTTACTCTTGGAATCGAACGCAGTTCATGGAAATGTATCAAATGGCCATCCAGGTTTGATGAATGCCCTTGGTACAACAAAACAGTATCTGTTAATGGAGCTTTACATTGGGACTACACTAATATTTGTCATCGTGAAAAAGAGTGTCGAATCATCGCATTCAATTTGGCCAGTGAAAATTTTACCCTGATTTTTTGTCCTAATGTCACCCAATATTTGTACAAGGTATGTGAGTCTGGAGGTTCTTTGGCTGTCATAGAGACACTCAGACACCTATTACCCATGAAATGATGGAGTTCAACGTGTGGGTGTTAAGGGACTACGACAAACAGGAGTGGGTCAAGCAATGTACTTTTCTACAACCTTATAACACTATGAACTTAAGAGTCATTGGAAACGATACATTTTTATTCCAACCATGTAAAAGCAAAGACATATTTATACGTCGCTATGGTAAACAAGGTCGGATACTTAGTGAAACCAAAGTCACTCGGCTACCATTCATGTTAGCAAATATGTGGGACTACCATGTCGAGAGCCTGGTGAGTCTTAAATACATGTAAACTTGTGATATTTCGTTATCATTGTGCTGGTAACCAAATTAAAAAAATCGGACTAAGCCATCCATCGTGATGGAAGTATGGAACACACATTAAATGGGGGATGGAATCTCACTTTTTGACACAGTGCAGGGTGTACTGCAGAACTGGGCTGCCTTGAGCAACAGAGGGTTGGCGTCGCTTATCTGGGACCTCGTTCTCTTACACAGTTGTGTGGTCAGTGTGGGGAACAAGAGATGATATAATCTTCAGGCAGGGTACTCTGAACTGTGAGAAACTAATATTCAAAGTGAAGGGAATGATATGGGATTAGCCCTAAATGTCTAGCAAAGGTACAGAGCTGAAGAAATCTCATAGCTTCGCAGACTTGGTGCTGGGATGGAACAGCTGGATCAATGACAACTGGTAGGGCAGTGAGAGGTTTGATATTACTGTACAATGGAGGACTTCGTGTTAATGCTGCTGGAGTCACTGGGAGGCTTCTTTGAGATTCAGCAACAACATCTGGCAAGGAGAAAGGGTTAACCTGGAAATCTATACAGCTCAACTAGTCTGAACATATTATCCTGTGATGTTTTGGCTCTGTTTCTAGATATAGTGGGTCTGTCCATAACTGAGGGCGCTATATGCATGTTGATCAGTATGTAACTTTGAGTACTTGGTGATTAATGAATTACTATACATTAAAAAAAAAAAAAATTGTTCATCTTTATTTATATTCATAATTTAGTTATTAGTTAAGATTATGATCGGTGTTTAATGAGAATATTAATAAACACAGTCAGACTAGTATCAATGTGTGATTACCGTGACAATGTGACATACTGTATTCACTAACTTGAGCAAACTATCTGTGTTGGTGTGTTTCAACTTTCAACTACTTTTTCCAAACAGATGTAGTTTCATTTACAAATTTGATGCCTGAGCTTCCCAGTCCAATCGGAAAATTACAGCTTTCTCGTATAACATAAATCTCAAGGGAATCAAGAACTTACTTTGACTATTGAACATTTAAGGGTAAAAGCCAATGTACAGCTATACAAATTATTGTACAAACATGGAGCGTGGGGAAGAAAAAGATTGAGAGTGGGGGAAATCATGGCTTCGTATCATCTTCCAAGAGAATCTCGTAGATATCTGTCCTCAGATTCAGTTCTTTATCACGCATAACTTCTTGGAGGTCAGAAAGTTCTTTTGCAGATAGGATAGAACTTAATTTCAGAAATCCATCAAGCCATAGTTTTTTCGACCTGACAAAATATCAAACAATTAGAACGATGTAATTCAACTCAGAAACATAAGTTTAAAACATAAAATTTGTTGCTACTTCATCACCCCCGTCATTTAAGGAAGAAGGTTGAGGGGATTTCCACTGAATTCTTATACAAGACAGGTAAATCTCCCAATCAAGTTTTTTCACAGTACAGCAAAGATATCAAACTATCAAAGTTCTTACCAGGGGCATGCATTGATAGCTCGGAAAAAAATCCGTCTAGCTGCAGAGGGATTGCATGCTATGTCAATCTCATAAGCGATGTAGAATCTCCATAAAACCACCGAGTTTTGCAATCCACCATCTGCCAAGGCCCTCTCAAACAGTGCAGGAATTCTATGTTGGGAACCAGCTTTGCCCAGCTCATATGACAATGCAAACAGCCAAACAATGACTGATGGTTTCCTGTCAGAAGTTTCAGGAACAAATTTAGTTATGAAACCTACCAGAAAAAAGAAGACCGCGCAAAAAAGATGCAAAATCATAATCCTCGTTTCTTTTTCATTGACATCATTACCAATACTGTAAGTTACTGTCATGCATAGACAACCAATTCTATACCCAGTCAAGTATGGCAAACAATGACAACTAGGACAAGAGTAGGTGATGACTTAAACACATTGATTGCAAGCACAATGTACAGATATACAAGAATGTTTCCATTTAAAGAGCATTTCTTTATCCAAAACTTATGGTACTAGTAAGTTCATAACATGTCGAAAAATGTGACCGAAAACTTACTTGTGGGAAAATTCATCAAATATCAACCGGAGTTTGTTGGGTACTGTATAAAGACATCCCATCTCGATAAAAGCAGCAAATAGTTTTGGATTATAAGGATAAATTTGCAAGCCTTGCAAGACAGAATCATATACCCTTGAGGGTTTTGATTGTTTGTAGTGCTTCTGAAGCATCTTGATGTAATAGTTGAACAAAGATTCCAGTTGAGAACTCTGGCTTCTTCTTTCTGATGAAATGAGCACGAGTCAGCATTAAGTAACAACCATAGAGAAACAAATGCAGAATGAAGCACCATAAATCGTGCATTATCACAAAGCAGAAGAGCGACATGAAAGTCAAATTTTACCTGGAAGCACCATAGAAAAAGCCTCCTCTATAACTCCAATGCCAGCAGCCTGGCCAGAAGTCAAATCTTCAAATAAAGCAGCAGAGCAGACAAAAACAACAGACTCATCTCTAATCTCTCCGCGGGCCCATGTAGCACGTAATTTTCTGATTCGTTCTTTGAATCCTTGTCGTGCTCTCAGCAATTGTGGACTTGATGGTTGACACTTAAATACACTGTATTTTACACCACTTCCGAGGCAGGACAAAATGTGCAACGCTCTTAACGAGGATGATTCCAATTTTTCACTGGACCCATTTGAAAGCTCCATTTCAGCATACCACAAGTACAAAAGAGGTGTGTTTGACTGAAGATCCTGATCAATGTATTTAAGTAATTATCAACACTGGTACAAGAGCAGGAAGTACAAATAAAGTATTGCACCGAAAAATAATCTCAATTATTACGATTTCAGATTCAGGATGTACATATAGATGCACTTATGCAAAAATCTTTGATGAAATACATGTAACACTAAAAACATTAGCGAACACAAACTTTTTCCAGCTAGTTCACTAAAAACAAGCAATCAATAATATCCAAATGGAGTGAAACGTATCTATTCATACAGCAGTAAATACAGTTAGAAAGTATAGCAATATGACACACTTTACAAATATTACAAAAAATGTGCTAGCAGAAGCCTAGCCTAGATCAAGCTAACCGTAGACAATAAATATGCTTCAACTAAGAGCATGCTCCAGAAGATGCACAGCAAAAACATTTCACGAGGTGACAGTATAATTGTTCTTTTAATGTCATTACACCAATTCAAGGTCAGCATGTCAAGCCAACGAAGCAATATGACACATGTTACAAATATTATAAAGATGTGCTTACAGAATCCTAGCCTAGATCAAGCTAACTGTCGACGGTAAATATGCTTCAACTAAGAGCATGCTCCAGAAGATGCACAACAAAAACATTTGATGATATGACAGTATAATTGTTCTTTTAATGTCATTACACCAATTCAAGGTCAGCCTGTCAAGCCAACACACCATGTCCTTGTCAGGATATACCTTGTAATCTAGACTATCCCTTGATCTGGCATAAGAGCGTTCCTCACATATTCTGCACATGGTCCTCTTTCACATATTCCTCACATACTCAGCTTAAGATTAATGCTCCAACATAGAATGCAATTGGAATACATATAAGATTAAATATAAAATTGTGATCCTCGCCTTATTAAGCCTTACTATAACTATTAGACAAATCTTTTCAAAGGAAACAAACAAAGCAGCATGCAAAGAAGATTTTTCTAACACTTAAAACCAAATTCTCAAAGTGTACTTCAACATATTGAAAGAACAAAATCATCAACATACCAATGGGTCACTGATAGAGGATAAGGCCATATCAAAAACCTTTCTTGCAAGATCAAGATTTCCAAAAGCAGCCTCGGTTTGGGCATAAACTCCACAAAGCAGTAAATCCTACAATGGTATAAGATAATAAGACCGAGAGTATTAAATTCACAACTCGGAAAGAATAATAAATGGGCAACAGATAGTGGGCAGATTAATAGACATGAACTGAGTAGCCGAAAAGGCTTGCTCTCAGATTCTATCAAAGCCAGGTTTCGATCCTTAGGCCTAGCCTTTTTCAACATAAAGCCTACTGTTTAGTAATAACTCTTTCAGTGAGTCATAATTTCATTCGAATGAAGTGGTCTCAGGATTTCAATGGTTAGCATGACCTTTGATCGTGACGCTTGAACTATCATATAAACCATGAACAACTGAAGAGAGTTATAAACATTAAGCATATGTTACATAGTTCATGGTCACAAACCTGTCTATCATTTTTCAAGAGGCTCTTGGCTAAAGCTCGTGATGGAGTAGCTGAACAGGGCTGGGAATTCATTTTTGTCATAAAAAGCTCCTCACAAACAAGAGCAGCTTCTTCCAAAATATGGTTGCGTGGAAAAGCAGTCAGACAAAGCAAAACTGCATTACGAAGAAATTTCATCATACTAGTCCTGCTAGATATGTCCAGTGAGTTCCCCAAGAGACTTTCGAAACTGAAACTACTTGGACTGCTTTCCAGTTGTGTCATCGACTCATGAACTTTTCTAAGATCATCTAAAATCGAATCAGAAATAGTCTCCAAGCCAAGAATCTTTGCCATCCAACTTGGACTATTAGTGCAAACCCTGAAGAAAAAAGGGAAACTAAAATTTATTTATGTATCAAGAAGTTTTACAAACACATACGATAAGTCTATCAAACCTGCATACTAATACGCATTATTTGTGTCCTCTATATACTACCATAATTTGAATTATCTTCTATCTTTATCCATAATGGAAGAAATGATATTAATTTGCAGTTGGTGTATATACAATACAAAAAGCACAAATATAATGTTTAAATCTTGTCCAACAAATATGTAAAATATATATGATTAACTATAAATTCAAGTCTATAGGCTTGAGTGGGATTGTGGAGGGTTGGAGGCAATTGCTGATTTTCTAAACAACCCACAATCTTAATCTATTACATAAGAAACAGAGTCAATCCAGATGCTATATAGAACAAAGCAAGTATTTCATTTTGTCTGATTTTGTTAACAAAAACAAGCATTTGCAATATTGGTTCTCTTTGTAGGTAATAGAAACAACTTTTGGTTTGTAAATCAGAACCGTCAACCAGAATGTTAATGAATAAGAAGTTAAGAGTAGTTAACAATAAAAATTAAAATTGAGAATTGGCTGCAGGGATATGAATAATCTCTCTCTTGCTGGTTCTAGTCTTATTCTTGAGAGAGAAGAGAAGAAATACAGCACAATGACAGAGTCACCCCTTAGCTATTTAACATACAACACTAATTACATCTGGACCATCAGAACTTATTAAACCAACGGAAGAGATGGGTTGTCAGATAGATTTTATCATAAGGATGGCGAGCTAGACAGCCCGCTGTATGTGGTGCTGAACTAAACAAAACTAACGAATATCTCACATCTACTCTAAGAGGCACTATTACGTAACCACGTAAACCAGTTACTAACCATCGAGAAATTTTTCCACCGAAGAAATCAATGAATTGGGTTACCAGTGAGAACCGAGCCTCCTCAGAGGATAATGAGCATACAAATTCGCTTATGTCTTCAAACAATACAACTCGCAGAAGCTGCTCCTCGCCTTCTCTGTACAGAGGGTCATCAGGAACACCTGCTCTTTCAAAGTTAAAATCAATAGTGTAAATAAGCGGTTGAGGAGGTGAGCACAATGACTCAACTGAAAGAACTCAAATACGTATCAATAAGGAATATACGCACGCACCAGATTTTTCTCGCATGGGCATCCACTGCTCACAATCTCTTGATAACTCTACTTCTGACCACCGAGTCCAAGTGCTTGCATCCTTAACCCCACACTCAGCCTCATCATCAACATGAAAGCCCATTTTTTTCAGCATTAATTCAACATCATCTTCCTGCTGAACATCTTCAGCCTCAAGATCCTCTTCTACTCCATCACCAACCACAACATCATCTACTAGTCCTTCCGCATATTTACTAGTTCCATTATTCGTTAGTGGAATTTTTGACCATCCCGTCCAACTACCTTCATTTTCCCGCGATGAATCCTCAATAATAACGTTTTGCCTATTATCCTCCTCCTTCTCCAGCCAGACGGACCACCCAAGGGCTCCATCTTCTCCGACTCTTGCACCATTTCCAGTCCAGAAATGCTCAAAAAGTCTTAACTTACTCTGTTCAGTGAGAAGTAAAGAAGGACAAAACAGACTAAACTCAATTTCAGCTTGAAATAGCGCTGTTGCTAGCTCGTGGTACCCAGATTGCCTCTCGAACCTACAAAGACTAACGAAAGTATCAACCAAACCAAGTTCAAGTTGAACGATATCATTTCCCAGCAATATTGGTTTAGCTGTTTGATGATCCTGCATCAGAAACACAAGAAATGAAAGGTCAGGAAAGAAATTATGCTTAGGCAGAAATTTTCTAAAAGAATACATGTAACCGTACGTCCGTACATGTGTTAGACAAACCTAATTTATGGCCTCAAAATGAGATAAATATTGTTTTCTTAAAAAGTAACACAGAAACGATTACTGATGCCGTTAGGTATAGAATAAGAACCTGCCTAGTCAGCTTCCCACATGATGAGGCCAGAGCCTGGATCGCATGTGCATACATTTTTCTAACTTCAGAAACTTTGAATTTGGAGAAATCTCCTTGAATAACATGCAAAAACTCTCTCCATAGCTTGAAACTCGCAGAACGCTGTACCAAAATCTTCTCCCACCTTTCAATGAGGACATCTTTGCTGTCCCTACACTGACAAGCCTTCATTAGACACAGCAATAATTCTTCACTGTCTGGATTGAGCTCAGTAGCCCTCTCTAATATGCTTATCTTCTTCTCAAGTGTCTGCAAGCGAGCAGCTTTCTGAGGTTGCTTACTTGCAATCTTTTCCTGAAACTCTGCAAAGGCCAACCAAACTTGTTCATCGTGCGGTGATTCCCTTGACATCTTATTGAAGTCCCTAGTCCTCCGTAACACTTCTTCTTCCCAAGATTCCTCAATTGTATCGGTCATTGCTCCAGATTCATCAACAACACTTGATAAAGGAACAAATTCAGAAAAATCAGAAATGCCAGGAAAAGTAACAACCCGAGTACGTTTGAATTCCTTGTGACGTTCTAAAACCGAGTACTTGGTAGACCAATAGCGTCCTCCCGATCGTAGCTTATCATCCAAAATATCGGTATCTTGGTCTCCATCCAACAAAGAATCCCGTTGTTTCCACCGACCCAAAAATTGAAACTGCAGTCCACATAATTCATTAGGTTTAATAGACTTGTAGCGAGCAACATCCATTCTGCAATCAGATAAAACACAATTATCATCCTACATTAAATCAACATTATTCTAATAAAACATGAAATGCAGCTTTATCAAACAAATGCCGCATCAAACAACTATCCATTATTATTATTATTATACCTGAATTCTACACCATTGTAAGGGTTAAATACTGATTTCTACTTCGTACAAAATGATTTATTAACCAAAATTTCAAATTATACACAAAGTCTCCCATTCCCAAATAACTTCCAAATTCATTAGAACTGTGATATATGCTCCTGCATGGTTGCTAAATTGTACAACAAAGGTAAATGCCTAATACTAAATTTTCCCAAATTTCTTGAGCTAGTTAGTTACTTAACTATAACTGCAAATTATACAATACTACAAAGCCAAAATGCCTAATAATACTTGCAATTCTCTTCAAACAAAAACAAACAAGTATGCAAACCTGTATAACGAACCAAATGCCAAATTATCGCGATCTCCATGACAATCAACATAATAATCCTTTGAGGATTTAGTATCAGAACTCTCCCAAGCTCGCACACCACGTTTCCTAGAAGCATTACGGTCTTCTTGAATTTCGTCTCTCAATTTCTTTCTCTTATGTTTACTCTTCTTCTTATTCTTCTTATTCTTCTTGATTCGTTTACTTTCTCCAGAATCAGAAGAAGGAGAATTTAATAAAGAGTAAGAAGGTTTGCTAGAAGTTGTTGTAATAGCTTCTTCTTCTTCTTCTTCCTCATCTTCTTGTTGTTCTAGGGTTTCGTATTGAGAAGAAAGAGATTGATTAATTACGGAGAGATCAGTGGTGAAGCTGGTGTTTGAAAGCCATTGAGATTGTGAAGTTTCTTGGGATACGAGTGATGAATTTGAAAGAGGGAATAAAGGAAATAAAGACGAGGGTTTTGGTGATTTGTTTTCATCTTCGTTGGCTTCTAGTTCTATAAATTCTTCTTCGCTGGTGTTTTTCTCTGCTTCGTATTGCATTTCTTCCGGTTCGATTTCTGCTCTTCTTTCAAACGGTGGTTCTCTGCAATGTCCTTGTAAGGAAGACGTAGTAGAACTCACAAAGCCCAAATCGAGTTAAGCAAGTAATATTGGGCTGGGCCTATCCATTGGCAAATGGTCCATCTGAAAAGCCCCAATAAGTCTTAAGCTCCTGGGAATTTTTTGCCCAGTTATCTTTTCAGGTGACTGGAGTGACAGACTGGCAGTGTTACACAGCATCCACAAAAGGTAGAAAACTGGTTATAAATTATAATGCCGCTGACTTTGGGTTAGTGTGTGAGAAAAAGAGAGAGAGGAAGAACTGGAGAAGAAAAATATTTTTGTTCTTCAAAATGGCTGGGCAAACGCGATTTTCACACCTCTCTAAAACGACCTCCTAAAGCCAATGATATTTTAACTGTGTTCAAGTCTGATTAAACAATGACAAGAAACGAAAGCAGGTGTTCAAGTTAGAGACTTAGAGCTATATTGGTGCCTCTACTGCCTAGTCAGAGTAGTGGGTGTGTTTCTTCTTGGATAGTTGAATTGTATGGATGTTGTCAGTATTCTTCCGAAAGCTAGTGTGCTTTTTGGCTTGCCTACGATTTGCCCTTAATGAACCTATGAGGTTCAAGCCCTTACTACAATCATACACATTGGAGGAAGTTTCCGTGGTGACAAGATCATAATGTTTCATTTCCAAGCACAAATAATTACAATTAGAACCTACATTAATAAAACAAAATTTTCCAATCCAATCTTACTACAAATTACACACTATTTGACATCTGGGCCTTTCTAATTTACAAACTATGCCAAATACATGATTTCCAGCAGCAACTCCTCTAGGGTGTGGTATACCTCCATGCCTCTCATCTGGTCCTTGCCAACAGACAAGAATCTCTCGTTTTTTTACTTCTGAAGCATACATTCATTGACCAATCACAGATTAAACACTGTAACCCTGCAATGTGATAATATCAAAACCATTTTGCAAAAATAAGCCGACTGATTGCATCCCATGATATGCATATAATTAATACTTATATCAGAATGTCAGGGTCTGCTAGAATAGAGTCAGCAAGTCAATTTACTAAAGCACTTTTATATAGCAGAAGGCAAATTTAACAACCTAATTTTGCTTAGTCTTAACAAGAGGAAAGGAGGTTTCATCTGCTCCTTTCTCCAGAACTTATGATCATTTAATATATTGTTATTGAAAATTTCTAAGATCTTTATATTGTTATTCATCTATTGTAGTGTCAAGCGCTATAAATGATTGCATACCCAAATGATGATATATATTTATATGCAGGTAAACTAGTCGTTTTACACCAAACAGGAAGTACCTTTTCCTACTGCCAGCGTCCTGATAAAAGAATTATAAAATCCACCTCACAAAGGTTCTAACGTAACTGGTCCTTCTCTGATGCCAACTTGTACGTACGAGTGATACGAATCTGCATGTATCAAGACAGCAGAATCTTATTTGACTGAAATATGAATGCGCATGCAAGCATTTCAAAAATTACCTGTGCAAATGCATAAATTGCACGCAGAATTCTGGCATAATCAGTTCCAAGCATTTGAATAACAACATCGGCCAGGAATGTTCCCCACAGCCTGTAAAAGACATAGATGAAGTATGTATAAAGAATTTTAAAACAATATGTCAACAGAAAAGCTTGAATAATATCCAAAAGACAATATATTAACTGTGAAACTGAAGATAAAATAGAAGACGAGGAAAAAGATATACATTGGACCAAGTAACATCATCATACTTCTAAGGCCCAAAAACCTTGATGCTGCACCAGCTAAACCCTGTAGAATGGCAACACAAATTTCAAATTTTAAGACGAAGAGATTAGAGATAAAACATTACCCCTTGCGTTATATTTAAAAGAAACTCCGGAAGAATTACATGCTACATGCTCACAAATGCTTGATGTATGTTCAGTTCATAGCTTTTAGTTATGTTTGCTTACCTAACATTAGTGTAGGGAAGAAATCAATGGAGGTGATGCTAGTTAAGGTCTTAACTGACTCTTATAATCGTAAACACCTATATCACACCATCCAACAAACTATAAGTTCAACCAGTAGTTGACATAGCAAACAACTGCTTGAGACCCAAAAACAGAAGATGACATACCCATTGCGTACATTAGCAAATTATGACCAGTAACTTCTAATCCCCAATCTAAAACATCACTGAGAGACTGATAAAAGCAATTTTTGTTTCAGTCCCAACCAGTGTGTTCTTTCAACATCAGCCTAGAAAAATGGAATTGCCTTTGGTCGCAGAGGATTTCATATTTTTAAATAATTGAAAATTACAGGATCAACTGTCTATGCGCCCAAGTATAGAATTTTATCTTATATGTATACTCAGAAGTAGCTACAGAATGTTCTGTGTACAACCTATGAAGCAATGGTAGAATTTTGAAAGATGTAATGCCATTCGATAATTTGCATAATCACCTTTCTTGCTGCAAACAAAGCTGCTCTTGGCTCCAGGCTCAAAGCTGCCAATTTCCCACCCTGAAAAATATATAATATCAGTTGCATCCACGAAAACGACAGCCTTGTAAACTATTATTGTCATGTCAATTGTCTGCTTTTAACTTAATGGGCATCAACTCTTATCCATGATACAAAAGAAACATAAATGTTTATAGCAAACTTATCACGTTGTTCCATCAATTCATCAACAGGGGTAAATCATTCTAAAACTACAAGGATTCATGTGCAATGCTGAAAATTCCATTTGAACTTAGCATATACATGTGAAGCTTATAAAGACTAAACCCATCTGGAAGGGAAAAATGATATAAAAAGAAAACATTACAGCTAATAAATGATTTCTCTCAACGGACCTTCACCCCTTCCCCTCTCAACACATACACACACAACCCAGTACTACTTCTCTAACCTAATGATCCAAGAGGAGATAGCCATACATTGAAAGAACATGTACCTCTTTGATAATCTCATTCTTTATCTGATAGTTTGCAGCTTCTAATAGCATCTTTCCAGATAATCTCTTTGCCACCTAACATAAAAGGACGTCATTTATATATAAATACATATGTTGTATAAATAGTAATTAAAATAAAAAAAATGTATTGTTAACATACCACTTGATAGATCTTTCCCAAAGTGAACACACCGCCAGCCTATAAGATTAAAAAGACTATCTAAGTAAGAAGGAGGAAATATTCATAATTAGGTGTTAAACGTAGAAGTCAAAATAATCAAAACCTTCAATATCATTGACTTTAACTCTGCCGCACCAATCCTCAAAGCAGCAGATGTCTGCACCTTTTTCTGATTCAATCCAAGTTCTAAACCACAAGCACTATTGTTTGTCTCAGAGTCTTCCCATGAGTGCAGAACATCATCTGTTTCTCTGCGGAAAATAATTTCATGACAAGTTCTTCACAATGCTAAACATATTTATTTGCCAGTAAAAGTAAAATACCATTAGGGATTTCATACAAGCGGATAAACCTATGCCAGAACTTTTACAATTCACACATAACAGTGAGCAAATAAGGTATATATACCTTGAGTACTCCTGTAATAGATGAAGAAAAATCTCCACCTCTAGGTCTTCTGTTGAAAGTTTGCTTGAACAGGGAACACCCAATTTTCTTCTCACACTATGCAAAATCTCTCTATAGGAAGGCCTCCAACCTCTTCCTCAATAACAGAAGAAACTAATCAGATTGTATCTTTCATTGCCAAAAAACACATAACTTCATCAGCCTTGGTAAAATACATTAAGTTCCACGAGCATTAGGGATTAAAAATTTAAGAATAATCCAGGACATAAGAAATATGGTGTGCATATCTTGGGTTGGAAACCTCGAGTTTATGCTGAGCTTTTGTTTATAGAAATAGTAAAATGCAGATGTAACTATGTAAGCTATAGGGAATATACTAGATATACAAAAGAATGTAGTGGTTTGCTACTTCATAGTGAAACAGTATATCGGTAGACAATTAGGAAACAATGCATGTATAATTTGTTAACAAAACATGACTAATTACCCTATATAATAGTTTAAGAACATAGCTTTGTTATCTAGATTATTATGTACTCTTGTTTCATCTAAGACGTGCACGTGCTAGCTAGGGTCCAACTCAGCCAAGTCACTCACATAATCCACAGAAAGTAGTTCAAAGTTCTGACCTTAATGTAGAACGAGCATCTGCTGCAAGATATAAAAATCGGGATTCAAGTAGCTCAAGAAAATATTCACGCTCTTCATAATCCTCCCCAATCATAACATAATCAACATCAGCTCTACTTGTCACTGATTTTAGTAATGGACTAAAGTAACTGCCACACAAAACCAAATTACAGTATAAACTTCTTTCAAGTGAAGTCAATTTGATTAAATTATATCACATAAATATTACCTTGGTCCAAAGAGAATTCTTTCAAGCTCATACAATTCAGAATCAGTAGCTAATTCAAGCACCAAACGTAACTCCGGATCAAAACTACCTACAAAAACTAATCTATAACGACATTGAACTCTTAAAAACAAATTGTAATAAGAAAAAATCGAATTATTAGCAAACGAATGCACCTTTGCTTCTTCTTGTTATTGCAGATTTGGAACAACAAACAAGACCTAGACGGCTTTTACGAGGCAATGTTGATTGGAAAATCTGCAGAAATTTAGCAAATAATGAAAGATTATTAGGGTTTGAATTGATTGAGTTGTTAGAGAAATGAGAAGAAGAAAAAAAGTTAAGAAACTTACCAGTGAAGAGAGATGTAATGGATAATTGAGCTTAGTTGTTGAGGAGGTGAAGGATAGTGGGTTGTTAGTGAAGGTTAAGGGGAACGTTGGAGCTGTAGTCATCATGTTTAGTTTCGAAATGGAAGCTCAAGTGTTAAACAAGCAGCGCACATTAGCATCCTCGATCAGTCAGTCCGGCACTGAGATATTTGAGCAAGTATCCTCCACTCCACACTAGCTCAATTCCAGAGGTCAAAAAAAGAATGAAAAACGTGACTAATATTAACGTCAAGCTACAACATCATCAAATGACTCTGTGGCCCAATGGATAAGGCGCTGGTCTACGAAACCAGAGATTCTGGGTTCGATCCCCAGCAGAGTCGTCCTTTTTACTTTTACCTGGTTTGGGGTCCACGACTCCAGGATATGCCTTTTCAAGAGTGGAAATTTGGGTATTACTATTTTGAAGCTAACAGTCATTGAGATTTGAGATTGATTCATCAAAATGGAAAACCAGATTTTACATTTGCAAAAATAACTTATAGCAATGGAGCACTGGTTTTTCAAGAAATACAAACTGCCAACTGACATGAAATGTGGCACTCCGACATTTCTGACTTCACAGTTCACTATTATGAACCTAATCTGGATTGGTTCCCTTTTAAAGTATGCAAGAAAGCCAAGTACAAATGTAAAATTCTGGAAAAGTCAAAAAATAAAGGGATGAACTGATGAAGTGATCCATATTGATCCAAAAAGGTAAATTTCAAGTAGAGATATATCAGTCTTCCAAGGAGTTCATCTACACAAAATGGTACAAATATTTTTTTTTTCAGCATGCATTGTGCATTGCGTTCTCAGATTACAGACACCAGTCAACCTCAAGTAAAGTTCTTGATACCCAACACTCCCCTACTAAAAGCACCACAAAATTCAAGCCTTCCGAGAGCGAGCATATGGCCACCACTGAATCTTTGTTTCTGCTCCTGACATGAGGTGCTTCCCACTACCTTAATCATATGATCTCTGCAACCGAGCGCCTATAGAACAAAACGAAGAAACGTACCTAATAACTCGAGAGCAGGCTACTGATTCTCATTACTCGCATTTGATGGATCTGTATATGTGACGAACGAAAAGCAAAGAAGCACGGAAACCAACGGAACCAAGCATGAGAAAGAAACCGTAGCAGATACATGCCATGTACCCAAAAAAGAACGAGGTTTGCATGAAGCCAGACATATCTGATCGTGCATAATAATAATATAAGCAGTAGCCATAAATAAATAAACCAGTTGATCCGCCACATAGGAATGACCTGGGCAATTAAACATTAAGATCAGACACGAAACATAAAACAAGCTCCACTGAACATTAACGCAAGCATAATGAGAGTAATGATTACACACAGTAAACAGTAAGAAAGAAAGAAGCACTGATTCAATGAAGTCATATAAAATTGTTGCCTTCTTTCATATAAAGGGTTAATACGCATGCATGAGACTAAGCAGGCACCACACATTAAAACAAGGTCAACTGAACGATAAATATGGTATGGATCGGACCTATTCATATACTTACGAGTTATCATTAATCTTAGAAAAAACAAACTCAGAGACAAATGCAATTTTTCAGGATTTTATGCAATTCTATAGAGATTTTTAAAGTGCAGACTGTGCATGTTTGTGGATTTAAAAGCTAGCAGACATACTATACAGCCATTCGAAAACAAGGAATATACTGACACACAATCAGGTCCAAAGCTGAAACTTCGCTTCTTAGCATGATAAAAAAAGCAATCAATGACAAATACAAGGATGAAGAAGAATGGGTGAGGGGGTGGGTGTGTGTGGTGGGGAGGGAGGGAGGGAAGGGGGATTCAGAATACAACTTCCTATAGAGTAGTATAACTTGTCCTATCCATTCCAAATTCTTAAACCACAGATTTCTGCATCCCAAAAATAACAGAATAGGAGCCAAAGATTAAAGAATAAAACCAATGCAAGATAAAAGTAGATTTCAAGCATAGAAGTTTCAAACCAACAAGGTACAATAACATAAACAAATTATACACATACCTCCACCACCACTCATGGTCTTCGGCAGCAAGTTGAAAATATGTCAATGCCACAGTGATGAAAGCAGTGACGATTAAAAGGATAATGAAGACAATAAACAGGATGCTGTATATGGTGTAAATTCTATGTCCCCAAACACTGGCAAATATGTAGTAAAGTTCGATGTAAATAGCACTGAAAGGTAAGAACCCTGCCATTGCCATCTGTGGAAGAGTCCCGCGGTACCAAGGCAAGGGTGGAATCTCTCTGGGGTACTTTGTGGTGCGAACGGGAGCTTGAAACTCAGACTTGCTGTTCTTCCCAGCAATCCCACCCAAAACTAGCAAAGGCGAGGTTACTAATGTCCATATGAGGACAATCACCACAATTGTTCCAAATGGCAGTGCTGCGGTTGCACTGTACGCAATTGCAACCGTATTAAGAAAGCAGAAAGTCAGAAACAGAGGTCCACAGAAAAGGCATCCCGTGAGCAACAGATTCCTCACCTATCAATCAAAAGTGTAGATAAGTAATTCGTTCAAACTTAAGGTCCATGGAAGAAAAACTTGCAGCAAAAGGTAACAAATACAAACCCAGTTGGATCCTTCAAGCTGACAATAGAAAGAAGTTGCAGTATAGCCTGCGATCCCGGATGTAAGTGCATATATGACAACCAGTGCGGTAAAAAGAGCTCCCCGGTTGTAAGGATAAAACACCCCAACTAATGCGAGGACAAAAATGAAGATTGTACTGCAAATATATGATAAAGGAACGACACAATTAGACAAAATCAACAATAAAAATGTACACACAGACTAGAGGCTTCTTACACACAACTTTACAAGTTCACCCTCACTCACAGCTGGTATGATACTAAGTTACTTACAGAGTAAACAGCTGAGTGCCAGAACCAAGGGCCGCTGCAAACAAAGACTTGCTCTTTGGGTACCTGAATACATCACCATGGATGTATTTCCACCCAGTCTCTTCCTGATCATCAGCAGCTTCCTCATCGTGTGCATACCTTTTACATAGTTGGAAGAAAACATATAAGGTAAACAGAATATATTTGATCTGAAGTTCATGTCGTAGCTAATTACTTTTAGAGTGACATTTAGTAGGCAATCGGAAAAGGAAAACTTCATGTATTTTTCACTTGTTTTGCCTGTTCTCCCTCAAATCAAGAGGGGTAAAAACTATTAAAATAGATTAAAAACTTTTCATTTTGCACATCTCTATGGAATACTAGTTTGACCTAATTATAATCTAATGCATAGTACATGAAAGGTAGTGGGTTGACCAAAAATATTCCTTACTGTGACAATTTTCAAATAGAGTCCTTTGTAAGAGATGAACAAACTAAGGATCTCAAAACTAATCAATTTGTAAATGTAACATTAAGGATCAAAAACATAGTACAGTAAAGAAGATGAGTCTTACTTGACAAAATCATTCTTAAGAACTCGCATGAGAATTGTGGCAAGAAATCCAGTCAGCAAAAGAACAGTGACACAAGAGTTGATAATTGAGAACCAATGGATCTCCAAATGATGTGGCATCGAAGAAGACTGAGAATACTTCTCCATTCTTTTCTCAAAAGGAATGGTAGTTTCCTTCCACTTGACAGTGTACATAAATTCAGCTTCAACTGGCTTATCTTCAGTAAGATCCACTAACGAATTCGGATCAGTTCTCACATTAATCTCAATAACTCGATCCTTATTGTAATTAATATCAAAGTGAATATGCTTATATAGATAATACTTATATTCACTAGGATCAGATTTGCCTTCTTTATCAACTTTTCCAATAAATCCCCAAATTGGTAGATCATCGTAATACATTTGAAAGTAATAATCTTTAGTAACAGCTTTTCTAAATTGAATTACTTCTTCAGTTGTAAGTTTCTTCTTACAAACAACTTCAGAATCCTTTTCAGCAAGAAAATCAAGTTTGTAAGGTGCACTTACAAGTCGATCTCCATTTAATACTTCACCTAAAGCTTCTTTCTTCTCTTTCAAATGAGCTGGTAAACAGAATGGTAGATCAAAGTACCTATATGTTTCACTGCAAATTACAATAAAATTAATCAAATTGAATCAGATCTGAAGCAATTCAAACTCAAAAACCCTAGAAATTAGAAAATTGATTGAGATCTGATTACCTAGGGTTGTGAAATGGTCCGACTTTGTTAGCATACAAAGGAACTGGTTCACCGAGCTTGTAACGATGATCTGAGCCGTCAGATCTAACATGGATTGCTAACAATGAGATCAGAATGGAAATCGAGAACAAGAGAGTGTTCTTCTTCTCCGCCATTTTCTCTCTTTCAACTTCGTCTTCGTTTCGTCTTTCTTCTTCGTCTTATTTTCTCTTTTCTACAAGGAGATTTGATTTGGATTTATTATTAACGAAATATTTCTAAAAACGATGCATTATTAATTAGTTAGTGAGATAGAGATCGAGTAACAAATGCGTTACTTACAGTACTTGGTTTTGGGGCGAATTGCATTGCACCGAACCACCGACGCTTGCTTCGTGCCTAACCTTCCTGTACTTTATGGAGAAATGATAATCTAAGGCCTAACCCAAGGTCCATGACGTTTAGCCTTAACGAGAGTCCAGTCCAAAATATAGCCCATTTTCAGGCTGCGGACTTCATATTTTGAATAGGATCCAGTTAGAATATCATAGGGTCTGTTTTTTTCTTTTTCTTTTTTTTTAATAATTATGATTTATATATATATTAAAAACAAAGGTTACAAGCATATGGAGGTATAAGGCTCCAAAAATAGGAAAACAAAAATAAAGTTAAATACATAATAAGCTGATATATCGTACACCACTCTTGTAACAAGGTGAAAACTGATAAGTTGCCACTAGTTTTTGAGCTGCACCATGACTTCATCTCAACACAAACTAACCACTCCAAATATGAGATCCAAAACTCCATACTCCCAAATGAACCAAGCTGTAGAGGAGACTAAACTATAGATGAACTGTAAAATGAACTAAACTAAGGAAGCTAAATTATAGATGAACCAAAGAAGAGCATTGTCACACCTGCAAGCTGAAAAAGTTAAACTTGCAATCAACATCCAACTAACAATATTTGTATACTCACTAATGAGCGATGTACAATCGAAATTTCTCCAAACCAACGAATTTAAGAAATGAGTCGAAACGAGAATCTGAACATTTGGCTGTTGTATTTGCATCAAGAAGCACACCAAGGTAAACACAAAAACATTGCATTTCATTGATTCACTTTAGAACAAAAGTGAAACAAGACCATATTTTTTTGGAACAATAGGGAAATAACATAAACAAGGTGCTAAAACACATAACTCTTATTTCCTGACTCATTTCATCATCAAAGGAACTAATACCGAAATAGTAGAAATAAATAAAGAAATAAGATACTAATAAAACTAAGACAAACTTGATCTCCATGACAACAATGAAAGCCGTTACGAAGACCAAAGGTTCTAACCACCTATCAATAGAACTTTTTTATCAGTAGTGAGATAGAGTGGACTCAAAAAATAACTTATGAACTGATAAATGAGACCAACAATATATGGGAGGGCCTAACTGTGTGTGCAGCCTATGACCCTGTTGAGAGAGTGGCAAAGTCCACCTCGACACAAACCCAACATCGTCCACCACATCTACAAACCGCAATCTTTGCCCCACAGATGTCACAACCTCTTGAGCCATCAAACACTCCACCACCTTTCCCCAATGCTGTTTATGTTGCTCAGCACAGAGTGATCTCAATATAGCAGAAGTCACTCTCTCCGACAAATGAGGCGTAGCCATGGCCCAAGATACTGCAAGAAGAGGAAGATAACTTGGAATACGGAGGAGGAAGGAATCTCAATGGTTTTCCTAAGCCACCCTCCCAGTTTTTAAAAGCACAAATCTGCTGAGTCCCTAGGTTTTGACCCCCTTTACCTGCCAACCACTTCCATAAATGGCAAGAAGAGGAGAAGAGAATGATTGGAACATTCTAGTCTAGATATCAAGGTTTCCACTTTTGGACCATTGTAACTCATTTATGGGCCCACTTTATATTTCATGCAAATGTATTTTCCTTTACTCTATCATACATAAAATCCAAATCCCCCTCCACCCCCCCCCCCCCCCCCCCCAAAAAAAAAAGAAGAAGTCCACCTACGTGTTTGGTTAGACATATGCCTACCAGTTTATTCGGTATTTCGGTTGATATATATTGTGGTAGCCTCCCTCTGCAACTTTGAGCTTTTAGAGAAATTGGTTTAAAACATGGTATCAAAGCGGTTCAGTCTTGGATTGTCACGAGTTCAAGTCTTTGCACCAATATTTTATAAATAAATATGTTGTTGAGGGGGAGTGTGTGTGCGATCTGTGATCCAGTTGAGAGAGTGACAAAGCCCACCTCTACGTTTGGTTAGATATGTGTTTACCAGTTATTAGGTATTACAAAGAAGGTTGTGTTATAAAGATAAAAAGCTTGAAAAAAAAAATGCGAGAAGGCTGATCATTTGAAATCATAAATTGTAATTTGTAAGAAATATTTTTTTTAATAAAAAGTTTGATTTTTAGTTAAGTTATATGGATCTTAACCAACTCTTGAAAAGAAAAGTAATTTATTTTTTAGTAGAAAAATATTAAAATGTTTCATATATGTTTAATGTGTTTTTTATGGATTTTTTTTTGCAAAGTTTTTTTTTTTTTTTTATGGATTTGATTATTACTATAAAAAAATTCAAAATATTTTTTCTTTCTAAGAGAATAAATGGTACAGTAAAAAATAATTGGTATGAATATTTATTGTGGTATAATAAAATTGGGAGATGGTGCATGGGATAAAAGTTCTTTATATACTCACATCTCACTAATCAGGACATGGAACATGGGCTAATTGGTTTAAACCCTCATAAAATATTGTGTAATTTGCATAAACCAAACCAAAGATCTTTTATTTGAAATAACACGTTTTTGTTAACCATTCGGTCTAGAGAAATGTTAGCTGACTAAGATTAAATGACATGGATATGACGTGGTTTATACTTACCTGAAATACCCTTGCGAATAAATTGTTCCTCATTTGATTAAATCGAACGGTTGAGAATAAAACAACCTTAAAAATGTTTGGCTTTGACTTTTGTTGAACCGAACCGAACCGACCCATGCCCAGTCCTACACAAAAACAAAAACATCTATTATAATTTCTTTAATTCATTCGAAAAAAAAAGAACAACAAACAAAACCTAAACTTTCTCTTACATTCAATTCATTGATATATTAAGTAAGATCTGACAATTTTACTAGAAAAATAATATTCTAATTCGAGAGAGAGAGAGAGAATTTTACTAGAAAAATAATATTCTAATTCGAGAGAGAGAGAGAGAGAGAGAGAGAGAGAGAGAGAGAGAGAGATTCACCTTGTTAGTTGAACGATGCTGCTAAGTTGACAATGTGATATTTTGTGATGTGATTTGATGGGAGTAATGTCTTTTAAATAGTGAAGTTATAGGACACTCGCTTTTTTTTTCCCATTCTGTCTGGTTTTGATGGAAGATAACCAATTATTTATATGATTATTGCTTTCAACAAGGTACCTAAAAGGATGGATTTGTCTGGATTAATTGGAAGTGGTTATTCTATTGCATGCATCTGAAAAGGTTAAGATGTGAGAAATGATAGATATTGCAAAGAAGTGTTTGGTTTGTTCAACATTATATGATGATTATACATGTGGATGTATGTGTTGGGTTTTATGTGCAAATCAGGAGAAGGGGAAGTTTTTTGTACAGGAACGTACGTACGCAGTTAGGGCGTTCGTACGTTCAGTGTGACAGACAACTTTGTGGAGAAGGAACGTACATACGCAGTTAGGGCGTTCGTACTTCCCGTACGCCAGATCTTGGTTCCGTGGCTCAACGTACGTACGTGATTTCGACGTACGTACGTCCTCATCTGATTTTGTGCAATATGGGCCTGTTTGAGCCCAAATTCGTGGTCTATTGTAAGGCTATACTATAAAGCCAAATAGAAGTGATACAAAACCTTATGTTTTCTAAGAGAGAGATTGTGAGAAGCCATTAGAGAGTTTGAGAACTTTTGTGAGGAAGAAGACTTCGGTTTCTTCGTGAGGGCTTGTACAATTGTCTTGATAAGAAAAACATCATCCTTTCTCCCCGTGGACGTAGGCATATTGCCGAACCACGTATATCTTGTGTCTTGTGTGTGGTTGCTTGTTTATTTTGTCGTTTTCGTTTTACTTTCATATATTAGTTCAATCATCATATTTGTGCATTAATCTCCGCTGCGCACAACAAGTGGTATCAAAGCTTCGGTTAGAACTTGAGCGTCTAGAAGGTGTTTGTTGAAATTCCGGTGTGAATTTCAGATTCGGTTGGTGATTGTTTAGTGCATGAAAGTTGGTGGAAAGATGGCAAAAGAATCGAGTTCGAAGGATTCGAAGGGGGAAACCAAAACAATGGTTTACCATCAAGCAAAGATTGATGTAGAGAAGTTTACCGACACCAATAACTTTGGCATGTGGAGGTGTGAGGTAATGGATGCTCTATGTCAACAAGACCTAGAAGATGTTCTGGAGGATAAGCCAGAAGGTGTGGAAGAGAATGATTGGAAAAAGATGAACAAACGAGCTTGTGGAATCATAAGATCGTGTTTGGCACAAGACGTTAAATATCTTGTGATGAATGATGTTTCTGCAAAGGAGATGTGGCGAAAATTGGAGGAGAAGTACATGACAAAGACTATCCACAATAAAAACTATCTACTTCGAAAGTTTTATCGAATAGATATGAGAAGAGGTATTTCCATGGCGGAATTTTACCAAGGTAATTGCCGACTTGGTGAATCTTGGAGCAGATGTAAGTGATGAAAGCAAGGCAGTGTGTCTCCTCAATTCGTTACCGGACGAATATGAACACTTGGCTATCACACTTACATATGGAAAAGACAAGTTGGTGTATAGTGAGATTTCTGCAGCATTGTTAAATCATGCGTGTATGAAGAAGGACAAAGAAGAGTCCAAAAGCTCAACACCAGAGGTCTTAGTGGCAAGGGGAAGCTACAATAGTAGGGGTGAGTCTCGTAGGGAGCCGAAGAGGGGGTTTCTACCAAAAGATAAATGTTCCTTTTGTCATGAGAAAGGGCATTGGAAGAAAGATTGTCTTCAAGCGAAGGCAAAGGACAAGAAGAATAACTCTGAGGTAAATATTGCACGTAATAATAGAGATGAAGATGATGGTTCTGATTACTCTTTATTTGTTTCATCCATCGATTGTTCCACTAATGCTAAAGAGTGGATATTAGATTCGGCTGGTAGTTATCATGTGTGTCCCATAAGGGAATGGTTTTCTAGCTTTAAAAGGCTAGATAATGGTGCAGTAGTGATGGGGAATGATCAACCTTGTCATGTATTGGGGATAGGTACTATTCGATTGAAGATGTTTGATGGAAAGATAAGAGAGTTGAGGAATGTAAGATATGTTCCTGATTTGAAGAAGAACCTTATTTCACTTGGTACTTTAGAAGCCAAAGGTTACAAGGTAGTAGCTCAGAATGGTGTTCTAAAGGTTATGGTTGGTGCAATGGTATTACTAAAGGGTACTCGACGAAGTAACATGTACTTCTTGTAGGGTAGTACAGTTACATGTGATATGGCCATGTCAGAGGCTACAACGAAGTTTGCTAGAGAGACTACTAAATTGTGGCATATGCGGTTGACGCATAAATGTGAAAAATCTTTGCAGACAATGACGGAGCAAAGGTTTTTTATGGGTGCTATCGCCTACAAGTTAGAGTTCGGTGAGCATTGTGATCTGGGCAAGCAGACAAGAGCATAGTTTGGCACAACTATCCATTGTATGAGTGGAGTTCTTGATTATGTTCACATGAATGTCTGGAGACCTACCAAGTACACAGCTTGGAGAGGTAAGTCTTATTTTGTGTCTTTAGTTGATGAGTTTTCTAGGCGTGCGTGGATGTACATCATGAAGCATAAGGATGAAGTCCTAAAATATTAAAGTGGAAGAAGCTAGTTGAGGCCCGAATTGACAGAAAGATCATGGTATTGTGCTTAGATAATAGCATAGAGTACAAAGATGATCCGGTCTTGCAAGTATGTCAGACTGAGGGTATTGAGCGTCACTACTGTGAGAAAGACACTGCAACAGAATAGGGTGGCAGAACACATGTTGTCTATGGCTGGATTAGGCAAAGTGTTTCGGGTTGAGACATGTCATCTTATTAACAGGTTGCATTTGATTGTGATAAGTGGTAAAACTCTTATGGAGGTTTCTATGTTGAAGCCTGAGAGTTCTCAGTAGGTGGAGAACAAGACCAAAGAGGTTTTGCAGTGGGTGGAGATTTGCATATCTCCATATGTTCCAGTGGGTTCTGTATCTAATGTGGAAACTCTTGTAAGGGTTTTGGGTGTTTCAAATTCTGATGACATGACAGATGATGAGACGATTGGAGATGCAGAAAATGGTGATCCTATTGATGAGGGTCCAATTGCAACTAGATTACCTAAGAAGGAAGAAGAATCTCCAGGTAAAGATGTGCACTTGAAGGTAAACGTTTGCATCCTTATGGCCTTGGTAGTGCGATCTGATTGTGTATTAGCTCTGTTTGATGTGAAAACGGTTGTTTTACATGGTGAGCTAGATGAGGAGATATATATGTCTCAGCCTAGTGGTTTTGGAGTTGCAAAGTATGATGAGTTGGTGTGTTTCAAACCATATATTTCACGAGCAGTGGGCATTGTAGGTAGATACATGCATGATCCTGATGTGAGACATTGGGAAGATGTGAAATGGATGTTCCACTACATTCAAGGTAGTGTGGAGGTTGGTTTGTTAGTTCAACATGACTTTGAGTCTGCGGTGTGGTGGTTATGTGGATGTTGAGTATGATTGTCACTTTGATAGACGTTGGTCTACTCTTGGATATGTGTTTACATTGGCAGTGAGATCTATCAGCAGATTGTCCACATTACATTCTATGGTTGCTTTGTCTCCGACAGAAGCTTGGAATATTACCGTGACTAAAGTAGTGTATGGGACTAAGTTCTATTGGTTAGAATTGGTCCATATCATTCCTTCGAGTTGATAGTATATTTTGGAGTGAACTACGATGGCTTGATCCCTTAGAAGAAGGGTACGTAGGCAACCATGAGGTGGTACAGCCGAGGTGGTCTTTCGGGACATGTGTGGGAGTTTGTGACTTGTGATTCTTGGTGTCGGCTTAGATTTATTGAATCTTCGCCGAGGTGGAGAATTGTTGGGTTTTATGTGCAAATCAGGAGAAGGGGAAGTTTTTTGTACAGGAACGTACGTACGCAGTTAGGGCGTTCGTAGGTTCAGTGTGACAGACAACTTTGTGGAGAAGGTTAGGGCGTTCGTACGTCCCGTACGCCAGATCTTGGTTCCGTGGCTCAACGTACGTACGTGATTTCGACGTACGTACGTCCTCATCTGATTTTGTGCAATATGGGCCTGTTTGAGCCCAAATTCGTGGTCTATTGTAAGGCTATACTATAAAGCCAAATAGAAGTGATACAAAACCTTATGTTTTCTAAGAGAGAGATTGTGAGAAGCCATTAGAGAGTTTGAGAACTTTTGTGAGGAAGAAGACTTCGGTTTCTTCGTGAGGGCTTGTACAATTGTCTTGATAAGAAAAACATCATCCTTTCTCCCCGTGGACGTAGGTATATTGCCGAACCACGTATATCTTGTGTCTTGTGTGTGGTTGCTTGTTTATTTTGTCGTTTTCGTTTTACTTTCATATATTAGTTCAATCATCATATTTGTGCATTAATCTCCGCTGCGCACAACAGTATGAACGTGTATTTGATGAAAAGTGGACTACCTATCCATAAACGTGAGGGATACATAATAAAAAAATTAGTAAATAAAAACATTTATATGTGGATCATAATAGGTTAATAACAACAATTTTGACCCAACCCCATGCGTAGCATGGGCTCCTCCGCTCCTAGTGTTTCAATATATAAAGGTCGATATATTTCTTTATCCACATTTGTGAAACCCTCTTCCTAGTTTCTAATCTCGCAACGACGATCAAAGGAAAAATGTTTCCCCAAAGAAGCCAATTGCTTGAAAAAATTGTAGTGTATTAAAAAAACTAGGCAAGAGGGTTGATGATGAGAACTATAAAAAAATTCAAGACAAGCGCCCACTACAAAAGGGTCAATGTGTGATATTTCGTGTAAGTTCATAGTGTTGATTCATCGTAATGGATTTAATTAAAGATTCTACAATTTATGGGAGAAAGTTAAAAAAAAAAAAAAAAATGTGTTTTTGACACTTTTGGGTTTACCAGAAGCAGTTGAACTTCTAAGGAGGGTACAAAAAGTTACGAATATTAATGTGATGACGGCGGGTTCTAATGAATATGTAGTTCGTAGGATTAGTTTTGCTATTCAGAAAGGACTTGCAGCGATGTTTGTACCGTGTTTGTCCTCTAACTTTGTATAATTCCTCAATTTTTTTATCAATAAAATTTGCTTTGAAAAAAGAAAAAATTAAAAAAATTAGGTTTGCTATTCGGAAAGGGCTTGCAACGCTACTTGTAGCGACGCATGTCCTCTATCGTTTTGTACTTTCCTTCATTTATCAATAAAAAATTTATTTATAAAAAAGGAAAAAAAAATCCTATACCCGTATCTTTGTACTAATAAGGTAGTTTGAATTGGTATTTTGACTTTTTGACTTATATAGATAGCTTCACCTAAAAGAATGAAAAATAAAATATGAAAGTCAAAATGGATTTTATTTTTTCATGGTAATGGCAAAATCTAAATATATGAGTTGAGCTTGTTATTAAAAGAATATCCATTAGCATCCAATGCCCATTTTTTATCTTCACATTCAATAAAGAGTGGCGCCAAAAATATAGACTGGTAGTGTAAATAAAAAAGCCAGGTGTCAAGTATACGACAAACATTAAAGCAGACACTTATAAAACTCCCAGGAGCATCTGATCCTAATTCACTAATATTATTGGCTAAACCGAACGTTATGATTATTAAGTGAGCAACATACAGCTAAAAGAAGAGAAATGCTTCGGTGGTTTGGTTGTCATTTTAATTTTAATTCCGATGGAATCTTTTTTCTTACACGAACAGATTCACTACTCTCTCTTCTCTAAACAAAACCTTCGAACGAAATCTCTCAGCTTTTCTTCTTCTTCATCATCATTCTTCTATCGAACAACTCATCTGATCTGTAAGTATTATTACTTATTACTCCTTTTTCTCTCTCTTCTTTCTTCATTATATTTATTTCTATTTTTTTTTAGAATTTATTGCCGTCTTTGATCTTGTTCGGCGTTTAAAATTAGGGTTTTGCGAACTTCAAAACCGTCCGTACAGTTTATTTTTGCTTGATTTGTTGATTTTTTTTAGATCTTAGCACCTTGGGATTGGATTTGTGAACTTGATTGGGTTTCGAAGTTAGGGTTTTTGATTTTTTTTTGAATAATTTCAGGTATTGGATCAACTTTATAGCGATTTTGTGGTAGATTTGATAGATAGTGATCAACAATGGCGCAGTCTGTTGATGTTATTTTGGATTTTTTGAGAAGAAATCGATTTGCTAGAGCTGAAGCTGCTTTGCTGGGTGAACTCAGTAATCGACCTGATTTGAATGCATCTTTTCAAAAACCACAAAATGATTTATTGGAAAGAGAAGAAGAGGAGGAGGGGGAGGAAGATAAACTAGTTGGTAATGCAAGTGGTGGTTCTTGGAGTAGCAGTGGAGGTTCTAAAGAACTTATTGTTAAAGAGATAGAGTGTGGAACTGGTAGAAATGGGGCCGAAAGCAAATGGAGAGTAGCTTCTGTTGGCGACCAGAAAAAGCCTAATGAATTGGTTAGAAAGAATGAGAAGAAGTTCACTTTTGGTCAGGAGTTGGAGGATAGTTCTTCGGATCTCTACTCGTGGAAAATTGATCCAAGTAATGGTCTTGTTGGGCTGCCTCAGAAGGATAGTGCTACTATTAGTAGTAGCTTTTCGGAACTTCAAATATCAGACCAATCCAATAAACATCCTGTCATTGGGGATGGGGGTGAAGCGACGAAATTGGATTTGTTGGGTGATCAGAAATTATTGTGGCCTGGAAGTACAAGTAAAGGTAATGCTGATCTGAAGCTTGGCACGAAAAGGATTAGCGAGCATAAGGAGCTTGAGCAGGAGTCTAAGCCATTTGGTCTTTATTCTAAAGATAATTCAGCAGACATTACATGGTCTAAAATCAAGGAAACCACTGAGCCATCTTTGGATCCTTGGAAAGATTGTTCTGTTAAAACCGTATTCCCATCCCCCATGGAAGATGCGAATGATTATAGAAAAGAAGGAAAGAAAAAAGCCGAGAGTATTAGTAATGCTGCAATTTTAAATCAACAAATGAACGAGTTTGGTAAATCTTTGTTTTTGGGAAAGTCTCAAGCAAATTTGGAGCAAAAGAATATGGTTAGCTTTGATTACCTCCATTTGATTGAGAATCACAAGGAAGAGCTACCAAAGTTACCACCAGTCAAACTCAAGTCAGAGGACAAGCCTGCAAGTGTTCACTGGGAAGAAAAGTTTGACCATCATGGTCCTGGAGCAAAGATGACAAGCTTGGAAAATAACCTTTTGATAGGATCACATTTGGACGTTCCGGTTGGGCAGGAAATTAACTCATTAGGTTTGTTCATGATCATATTTAACGTTAATTTATTTTTGAAATATTTAGCAAATAGTTTTATTAGAGAAAAATGTTTTTTAGCTTTTATTTAACCTATAACTATTACTCTTTTAGTTGAGTTCTAGTGTACATGGGGTTCATACTGAACTCAAATGTTACGATACGGATATACTTTATCTATAAGGCTGATGGAAGTTTGATATATCATGCATAGGCTTGAGAATATTCTTTGTATTTTTAAATGATACATTTTACACTTACTGAATCATGGTGATCCCAGGTGAAAAGAGGACTTCTGGAAGTGGCTGGTTTTCTGTAAGTCAAGGCATTGCTGAAGATACCTCTGATTTGGTTTCTGGTTTTGCAACTATAGGTGATGGATTGAGCGACTATCCGGGTGAATACTGGGATTCTGACGAGTATGATGACGACGATGATATTGGCTACATGAGACAACCTATCGAAGATGAGACTTGGTTTCTTGCTCATGAAATTGATTACCCCAGCGACAATGAGAGGGCAACAGGGCATGGAAGTGTTCCTGACCAGCAGGAAAGAGGTCCGGCCAAAGACGAAGACGATGAACAGTCGTTTGCTGAAGAAGATTCATACTTCTCTGGCGAGCAATATTTTCAGTCGAAAAATATCGAACAAGTTGCTGCCCCAGATGATCCTATAGGTCATTCAATGGCTGAAATGTATCGGAGGAATGATGAAAGTGATTTAGTTGCTCAGTACGATGGACAGCTGATGGATGAAGAAGAGTTAAACTTGATGCGTTCGGAACCTGTTTGGCAGGGCTTTGTTACTCAGCCAAACGATTTCATTATGTTAGGTAATGGGAGGGTTTTGAATGAGTACGAGAGGCCTCGTCCAGATGACCTTTGCATAGATGATGATCAGCATGGCTCTGTCAGATCAATTGGTGTGGGAATCAGCAGTGATGCGGCTGATATTGGCAGTGAAGTACGTGAAAGTTTGGTTGGAGGGAGTAGTGAAGGAGAACTAGAGTATTTTCGCGATCAAGATGTAGGTATTAGTGGCTCCAGACATTCTCAGAGTGATACAGAAAAGAGATTTATTGATAGAATAAACAGGGATAAAGGGAGAACAGGTACACAGAATTCTGATAAATATATCTTGGGTCATGAAAAGGCTGTCTCTGCTTCGGGAGCAAATCACACAGAAGCAGGGTTTTCTTTTCCACCACCTCGGAGAGCTGGGGATCCGTTACAAGTCGAATCTAGTAAATCTTTATGGTCAAGCAAGCACAATGCTGTGACTGAAGATGAACTCATTGATTGTGAAAATGATTTGGTAGTGAACGATGACACACTTGCAACTTGGAAGCGGAAAAGCAGCGATTCGTCTCCTGTCAAAAGTTGTAGAGATGAAAGTAATATTACTGCTGTAAAAGCAACACCCCTTTTGGACTATGGAGGTCTTGAAAGGGAGCATCTGATTGAAGGTGAAGATGACAGAGCTAGTGATGCCAGAGAAGAAGACCCTGCGACAACATTGGAGGATGAAGAAGCAGCAGCTGTTCAAGAGCAAGTTAGACAGATAAAAGCTCAGGAAGAGGAATTTGAAACTTTCAATCTAAAGATTGTGCACCGGAAAAACAGGCAGGTTCCTTCTCTGGTTATATTGTTGTACTTTATCTCTAGGGCTATTTTGTCAATAGTTAATACCCTTATATAACATGTTAGTATTTGCATATACCCCACAAGATTTCATATATTTGTCTTAGCCACCCTCCATTTGTATCTCCGTCTTAAATCTGTTTCCTGACTTAGATAAAAATCTGAAATGGCAAGTTTGCCCCCTTCTTCTTTGTTTGCCTAATATTTGAATCTGATTGCTAAAACATTTTTTCAACCATCAAATTGTCATTGCTTCACACTTACATCTTGAGACCAATCCGATCTGGTGCATGTTAGCCTCATTGATAATCTCCACCTGAATAATTTTACCCCCTTTTGGTTATAGACCTCCCTTTGTACCTGAAGAGCATTTGGGATTCAATGAGAGATTTTATTTGCTACTTAATTAGTCTTGAGAATTCATATTGTGGTAGTTCATACGATTTTGGTATTTGGATGGTTTCTTTGACTTGGAGAAGCTAATGGGGGTGTGTCAATGTGTGCTTCTCGAATACTTAATTTCTATATTATTTTCGGAAAAAGAGTTGTTTGTAAATGAATTAAACCGTTCAGATTGTGCTCTTGTGATATGCTCCAATGGAATTTTTTTATTTTCTGGAGGATTAGAAGCGTTTTTATATTAGAGTTGCCAGTTTATACAGAACGGGCGACCTTAGTTTTTTTTTTACTTCCATCCTGAATCCTGATACTGGTTAGCTGATATTATCTCATTTTGTTGCTCAGGACTGGTTTCGAGGAGGATAAGAATTTTCATGTTGTTCTAAACTCAGTGATTGCTGGACGTTACCATGTTACAGAATATTTAGGATCAGCTGCTTTCAGCAAGGCCATACAAGCACATGACTTGCACACAGGCATGGATGTATGTGTCAAAATTATAAAGAACAACAAAGATTTTTTTGATCAGAGCCTTGATGAAATAAAACTTCTCAAGTTTGTCAACAAGAATGATCCTGGTGACAAGTACCATCTTTTGAGATTGTATGATTACTTCTATTATCGGGTAATTGAACGTTCGACCTTTCCTCACAGTTGACTTGCTTCTATATTGTAGATAGCATGTTTTATATCAGTGTATGCATGATTTCACATGTTATATATCGTTGTTATTATTAAATTTGTAATGCATTATTATTTTTCCAAACCATGTTTGATGTTTCCCAAATCCTCTAGTTTAGGATGTTCTTCAAGCAGTGTGTAGTAGACTGTATTAACTTTATTGCACACACTTCCACATGCATCCCTTCACAAATACTTGAAAGCAATCCAAACATGGAGATTGATAGTGTAACTTGTAATTTTGAATTTTAAAAACCAGAGTACATTGAAAATTTATGAATATGTAACAAATTATTGAAGTCTGCCTGAGTACTTGTGATGCATATGCATAAAGGTAGCATGTGCAAGGCACATGCCTCATAGTTCCTGCAGAATCCTATATGGATTAGAACATCCCTAGTAGTAGTTTCTATTTACTTAGCTTTCTAGTGTAGTTAGGATTAGGTTTAGGTTATTATAAATAGGGGATTGCAAACCCTATTAAGTAAATTAGATTGAAGATTTGTTTATGTCTTGAGACATTAAATTCGTTTTTTGTGAAGAACCCTAGTTTTTGGGTGTTCAAACCATTTATTTAATTGGTGTTCTTATTATTGTTTGCTTCCGCCGATAGTATTACATCAACTTGTTTGATGCATGATGACATAACAAGTTTGAAATACTTCTTCAATCAATATTTCCATGATAAATGACATGAACACGATGACAAGACTAGTGGGAACAACGTCTGGTGTTCTTCATCGCTTTTGAAAATTAAAATAAGCGGAGCGTACATCATACACCATCCTTAACACGGGATACAAGAGTAAGACCTAATATATTCCACCTTGGGTGGTCCAGAGAGGGAAGTGTACCTACGTGAGATGCAGCTTTAATATAGGTCTCTTTGTCTTTCATCGCTGAGATAACCATTAAGGGTCTATAGAGTCAAGTACCAAAACTTCAAAAGTAAGAGTGTAGGCATGGTACTTTGCCAGATTTGGTGTTTTGATATTCAAAACTGATTGTCTTAAGCTTACAGTGGTCAATGTAGAGAGAGTGTGTTAGCCATTGAGACAACCGTAAAGGGTGAGCCAATTTCTAAAGTTTATACTGATGAGGTTCATCATATATGTCTGCTCTTACAAAGTTATATATATATGAATATATGATGTTACCTTGGGCTTGTAGTGTGTACGTCTTGATCATCCTTTTCTCTACTAAATTGTTTGTTTTACCGTGCAATGAGTTTTTTCCTGGTTATTGTTAACAACTCGCCCCAGGATAAATAAATTGGAAAAAACCTGTATTGTGGGATTGCTAATACCCTTTCAAATGTACAGGAACATTTGTTGATTGTATGTGAGCTTCTCAAGGCAAACTTATACGAGTTTCACAAGTTCAATAGAGAATCCGGGGGAGAGGTTTACTTTACTATGCCCAGATTGCAGGTCTGTACGCTTGCACACTGTGATGTGGGTCTCTTCTTGTTTCCTTTCCTTTCTGATTGTGATTTTTGATGTTGTCTTGTGATCTTGTTGATGCAGTCAATTACTATTCAGTGTTTGGAGGCACTTCAGTTTTTGCATGGTCTTGGTCTTATTCACTGTGATTTGAAGCCTGAAAACATTTTAGTGAAGAGCTATAGTAGGTGTGAGGTGAAGGTCATTGACCTTGGAAGTAGTTGCTTCCAGACAGATCATCTTTGCTCGTATGTTCAGTCTAGGTCCTACCGAGCACCGGAGGTTATTTTGGGACTTCCTTATGATAAGAAGATAGATATCTGGTCACTTGGTTGCATCTTGGCAGAACTTTGTACAGGAAATGTAAGTTTGACCAATCATTCAAAAGAAGTTGGGGTGTGTGTGTGTGTGTGTTATTTTGACGTCTCATTGCCACTAGAATCGTCAGCATTACTTCAAATCAATTTTTGTTAGATTCAAAACTGTTTGGCTGAGTTGTAGAGAGTTGTCATCTTTTCTTGTGTACCTGTTTGATCGTCAATGTTGTTCTTTTTTTTTCTCGAAGTTTTCAATCTGTTAATCGAGAATAAACATAGGAAGTACTAGAATCTTATGGGAAATTGATAACCTGTCCTTACACCCAAATATTGTTTAATTATTAATAAAGCTTACCATGCATTACCGAAGACTGTATATATTCTTTTTGAACTGACATATGTTCTCTACATGTACATTCAGCTCTATATCCAATCAACATATAATTATTACGGTTTAGAAAGACTATTATCACTAGTTTTCTTAAAGGCTTTCTTTTTCTTTGTGGTGATCAAGCATAGTAGATCATGCTTTATCTATGATCAGCCTGCTCAGATTTGCAGTATCCTAATGTATAAATAAACATTTATTTCTATTACTTTTTGTATATATATATACTGATCTGTTTTTCGGAATGATGATTGAAGATTAAAATGTAAGAATAAGTTTCTCAAATGATGAACAAGTTGTTCATTCGCTATTACGTTGCACAATTCCTCATCTGCATGATATAGTTTATCTTTGTGTGTCAATTTTTGCTGATAGACTAAAATGCTTTATACTGCTGTTAGGTGAATGGGAGGGTCTTAACTTAAATTTTGTACAATATGCAGGTTCTCTTCCAAAATGACTCTCCTGCAACCTTGCTTGCTCGTGTGATTGGCATTATAGGCTCCATTGATCAAGGTATGCTTGCCAAGGGACGAGATACATACAAGTATTTCACCAAAAACCACATGCTATATGAAAGGAATCAGGTAATTTCCAGTGGTAGTGAGTAGTGTTGTATTGTTATTTTCTTCCAAATTATTAGGCATTAGACAAGTGGCTATATAGTTGTTACCTAAGCGCAGGTATGTCCAATGCAATTATTTACTTGATGTCATCACGACGTATCATTTCTTTTCTGACTTTCTCATTGTTCTGTTTGTACAAATGTAAAAATAAAAGAAGAGATCCAGTGTACTGGAAACTTCACAGGAATCATAAGATAAAAGATTTGAAAGGAAAACTTAAGAACTTGTTTTCTTGCATATATTATCATTGCATGTTGCATGTTAGAAATTGGCACACCGCTGCTCGGTGTTAAACACGTAGTGTCGTTGCGTTTATGTGTGCATCGACCTCTTACCTTCATTCGACTGTTGTTTTGATTGTAGTATTTGACCCTGTTGCCACGTCTTTTTCCACATATCACACTTTTTTTTTTTTTGGCCAGTAAAAAACGAATTTCATTTAAAATAGTGCGAGAGATTCACACTAGTCCAGAGTACAGTAAACTAAATCACTCCATGTACATGAAATATAACATCCTCCCATCCAAGCATGTCATTCAGCCTAATGCCCTTCATGCACGGTCTATAGAAGATCCAGTTGCAAACAATTGTTTTATGTCACATATTATCTGTCTGTGTTCTGTTTAATCTTTCAAACACCCTTCTATTCCACTCTCACCATAAACCCCAACACATTGCATGGAATAGGACTTTCTTCGAATCAGTCTTCCCAAATCATATTATCGCAGTTTTCTGTACAGTTTATATCACAATTATATGTCAACAATTAAATTTCACTGTGACGGTGAGATTTACTTATCCAAGCACATATGCCATGTTCTTTTTTTCAGGATACCAACAGGTTGGAATATCTAATACCCAAGAAATCATCCCTGCGGCATCGATTACCTATGGGTGATGAAGGTTTTGTCGACTTTGTTGCACATCTCCTTGAAGTAAACCCAAAGAAGCGTCCAACTGCATCTGAAGCTCTGAAACACCATTGGTTATCCTATCCTTATGAGCCTATCTCATCATGATACACCATTTGATCAATCTCTATTGGGTGGAAATGCATGCCGCCATTGCCGGTGTCCTCGGGGATGAATTTTATTTTTGACGATGACCGAGGGTGAGATATGACCGAGGAAGTGGGTCTCTTCTAATGGAAACATCGGCAAATATCTGCATTGTGCCTTTTTTCTTTCCGCACATGTGTGGTGTACCTGGAAGGACGTATTCTTGTTGATGGTCTCTGCTTGTTAGTTATTGAGTTGTTTAACAACTTTCTGTACCTTAAAAATGTAATTTTGCATGGACCATTCTAGGGGTTATCGCTCTTGCTTGGTCTGGTCTCTGGTGGGAAGGAATCTTCCCTTATTCCTGTTGTATATGATGTGATTACTGATTAATTAGTTTGACTTTGCCTCATGCAATAGCTGCTTATTGGAACATTTGGTTGATTTGAGACGGAGGTGGTGGAGTAGTTCATATTTTTGCTTTCCCCTTGTACTCTGTTTCTGTATTTCCATTTGAGAACGTGCAACTAGAATGACATTCTTTTTGTTTGCCTCTGTTTTTTCTTTTCTTTTCCTGGTTTTGACCAAACAAATTTGTCAAGTCAAGCACTCTTTATATTAATGTTTTCGGTGCTGTATGTATGGGTAATTATGTATGTTGGATTTATTTCATTTGCTATGGAGGATTATAATTCATGTTGAACTCTCCTCAAGCTTCAAACTACTTGTACTTGTAGTCTGGTTCAAAGAACCTCTTTTGATTTCAGAATTCAGATGAACTTGGTTTGAAGAAATGGAAGTTTTGATTGTGGTTGAGATTTGAGAAATGTTCTTGTTTAATAAACATGGAGCATCCCATATCAATGCCGCAGTACTGTGAAGCTGACATCTTTAAAGAAAATAAGTGATACCCACATCCACTTGTTGATGCTCAAGAATCCTTGTGAGACCCAAGTACTATGAATGCTTGGGTAACTGGGTAAGGAGTAGTGTGTGTACTTCACTCTACTTCTATGATCTATCGCTTTTTTTTTTTTTTTTTTTTGGATAAAGGCAGTTTTCTTCGTTCAAATATGATGGAAGTTTCATATTTTTTCTGAAGTTTCATTTTCTACTATTCTGAATGATCAAATACTTGTACTTGGTGACTTGGTCTCCCTAGTCCCCACTTCTTCAATTTGAAAACAAAATGACTTGGTCAATATAGGTCAAAATAAATCGTATCCAATATGGATTATGGTGGACTCCATTAAATTTAAAGCAAAACTCTAAGTATCCAATGAGTGACCATTTTTTTTAGAGAAAATAGATTTGATACAGTAATTCCACTAAATTTTGTTTCACCCTCTTTCGAAAGAAACCAAATGATTATAATTTACATGTGGACCTAATTCATAAACCTAAAAGCAGCATGAGCAATCAGGCATGCTTATTGTCCTTACTGACCTAAATCAATATCATCATCTTGGATATTGGATCCCACATTCCCACCCACCATTATGAAATATGAACAAAGAATGCAAAGAAAGTTCCAACAGTCTATTTAGTCCCACCTGCTCAAATAAAGCATAGTAGAACAAAATCTGAAATTTGAATTGTGTCGGCTGCAGATCCAAATCAGTATGACTGTGATCCAGTGTTTCTTTTCCTTTGAGAAGGGAAAAAAAACAAAAATCATTTACATACGTGTCATGTATCTATTGGTTGATAATTAGGTATGATTCATTACTATATGAATGCCACCTGGTTTTTACTGAAACTTTTTATTGCTGACCGGACCATGACTTGAATTCATGAACAATCATGGGGTTAAAATTATTTGGTCCCCCGCACACCAGCCAAAAAGTGGGAACACGGATCCCAAGAAAGGCAACTTTATTTTGTAGTTGGGTTGACTGGAGAATATATCTTTCTTCTTTGTCTTACTTTTGCACAAAACTCGTATTCCTTATTTACATGTTTCCATGGCTATTTTTGATCACTCAACTAATGAGTAATGGTGGTGGTTCTCTTCTCAACATGGCGTATGATAGCAATCTATTACTACATATTCCCTACTACCCCTACTCTTCAACTCTAGGTGGTGGGGAGCTTTATAGCTTTGCTACTGGTGTTTTTAATGCAGATATGTCTACAGGTAACATTTCTTTTTCTATTACTTGTGTTACGTTACGTATTATAGATAGTTCTCCAAGGCATGGCTATTTGTGGTTTGGGTGATCTATTCTTTAATTGTTATTCCTTAAAACATGCATGAAATGGAATTCTTAGATTTTGATTTTTTTTTTCTGAGAATTCTGAATAAATATCTTACTTTTGTTATGGATATATGATGATCATTAGTAATGGAGACGATTCAGCCGTTTTTCTCACCTTCCATCGATTTTAATTGCAATTACAATTCATCAACTGGATATTTAGAAGATGCTTTACTCGAATGGAACAACCAGTGCAAGCGACGTCGCTTATTATTGGATGATCAAGACCAACCCGTGACCTCAGAAGACTTGCCACAGGTAATTTTGTTATTCAGATTAAGTAGACGATCGACAGAACTATGATTAATTCTTTGGTGTTGACAGAATCACAACTGCTTGAGTGAGACAACAAAATCCAGCAGCATTCCAGCAGGTAAATTTGGTACAACTCTACACGTACTTATTTCATCTTCAAACTACCAATGTGTTTTATTAGATAGATAAACTCATAAGTGGAATTGTGATATAGTCTTCACGGCAGATGAAGGCTATACCAACTTTTCTTCAAGCAGCAATAGCAGTGAGGAAGATATAAAGCCAGCTGAAGAAGAATCTGACATAATCAATTCCTTTTCTTCATCTTACACGGAGTTGTTTAAGATGACAGACATCAGAATTGCAAGAGATCCTCCTCCAGGTAAAATTTTCAGATCATCTATGTTCAAGTTGTTTTCATATTTTAACAAAATAAACAGGTATTTAGTTTATTTGCTACATTCGCACTAACTTAAAGAATGTGGGGTTGAACCATCATAGGTGATCATCGTCGAATTCATCGGAAGAAGTTAGGCAAAGGAGTGGTTTATCCATTTGCAGTGGTGAAGCCTGGAGGATTTGAAGGTGATGTGACCCTTAATGACATAAATGAGAGGATACACATGCCTCCAACTAGGCCTGTTAAGCATCCAGTTGGTGATTTTGCTTGCCGTCCCTGTATTTCACCCAATGGACCTGGTCTTTCTGGTAAAGTTGTGGTGTCCTTTACCAGACTTCAGACAAAAGGAAGTGGTACAATAACCATTGTCAGGACAAGAGATTGAAATGTAAACTACAGCTTTGTTTATGTTGTAATTTGTATAGAAAAGTAAGTAATCTTTTTAAAGGCTATAGATAAGTATTCTTAATTACTTGTTAAGAGTTTCCTTGTTAAAAATATCTCTCTTTTCTTAATCTCCTTTCCCCTTTCTCTTTTCTCTTTACTCGTTTTTTGTTATATTTCAAAGGAAATAAGTAATAGCATGATGAGATTCAGAGTCAAACTTGCAGCATTCATGATCATAACTTATCATACAGTGAGTTCACTGAGTTGTATTCATTTGTTAGTTTGCTAGACAAAGACTAGCTTGACATTTTGTTATGTTGCTCAAAGTCATAGTGGTAGTTTTTCATCGAATAGGAAAATTTGACTAAGTTGCAAATCAGTGAGCACCTAGCTTTTTGGTCATAAAGTGAAAGAAGTTGATGATGCACATGGTAGAAATCAAGTACTGTATAGACAAATCTGTAAAAGAGTTTGACCTGAAAAAAGCAAGTTTTTAAGCAAAGCACACAAACAGGGTCTAACTTTGGAAACTATAAATATAAAAATTTAATCAAAATCCATGGACAGAGTTTTGAGGTTAAATTCGGCAAAAGAAGATATATAAGAAATCTGAATCTATCTAAACAATATGGTTAATGGATAATATAGCATTCCTAAGTCCTATCCGTATGCTTTAATTCAATTTGACAATGTAAATAATTTCTAAGCTCTCAGATTTAAAAGGATAATCAGAAACAGACAAATTTGAGATTACACAAAAGACTGATTAGTGTACTTAGTGGATGGTGTAAAACTCATAAAAAGAGAGACTTTTGAATTATATTACCAGTAATCACCGCATGAGCATGTTCCATTCTTAAAACAATGGAATCGATTTGGATCCCTGAGTACAATTTCACGTTCAATGACCTTGGATATATATTTAATTGCATTATGACAATCCCCACAAACACGAAGATTTTTTATGACCCGCAGTGTTGTGGATGGGGGAGTACTTATTAATCCATAAGCTATGGCAAGTTTCTCACTGTGATAATACAGACCACGCTCTTTATCCTCTTCCTCTACATCAAGCAACATATAGTCTGTATCAGGACTATATCCTTCCTTTTTAATCATATCAATCAACTCCTCGACCTTATCAAATATCGCACTGGCTTCTGGATGAGAATTGTCATCCACCACAAACAAATGTATTTTGTTCTTCACGTCAATCCAGCTATGCCCTGGGTCTTTCTTCACCTTCCTCTTCTTCATCATCTTTCTAGCTTTATCAACCTTGTCCCATTGATTGGCAGTAGCATATATATTTGACAGAAGAACATAAGCAGAAGGGTCTGATGGTTCCAGGGCCAACAGCCGACTAGCGATGCGTTCTCCAACTTCTGCATTTCCCTGAACCCTACAAGCACCAAGTAGAGCTCTATACATGGAAGCCGAAGGGGTAAAAGGCATTGTTTCAATCAACGTTTCCGCTTTGCCGACAAGTCCTGCACGACCAAGCACATCAACTAGGCAAGAATAGTGCTCAATCTCTGGCTCAATACCATAAGCTTCATGCATGGAATTAAAGTAATCATAAGCTTCCGTCACAAGGCCCGAATGGCTACAAGCTGACAACACCCCGATAAAAGTGATCTTATCAGGTTCGACACCTCGAATCTTCATTTCCCTGAAAAAATTTAAAGCTTCTTCACCATTTCCATGCTGTGCTAGACCCACCACCATGGCATTCCATGGGACAATGTTGGTCACACTGATCCTCTTGAATATCTGGTATGAATCATGTATGCTCCCACACTTTGCATACATGTCTACAAGTGAGGTTCCAACAAAAGGATCTGAAATGCACTCCAGCTTAACAACATTTGCATGGATTTGCCTTCCTTGTTCAAATGCTGTTAAGCACGAACAGGCTTTGACAAGGGTTGATAATGTATATTCATCGGGTGGGATCCCTAAGTTTCTCATCTGATGGTAGAGCCAAAGTGCATGTTCCTCATCTCCATTCTCCACACATCCTGAGATCATAGCAGTCCATGCAACATCATCAGGCGCATCAATGGCATCAAAAACCAATGATGCCCCCTTCATATCACTGCATTTCAGATACATGTCTAGAATACCACTACTGACACACAAATTAAAGTCAAACCCAAGCTTTATTGAATATGCTTGAATTTGTTTACCTTGTTCCAGTGCAACTAAACAACTAGAGGCTTTAAAGGCTGTTGCCAATATGAACTGATCTGACTTCTTACCACGTTTATGTATCAGAGAGAACAAATTCAATGCTTTGCGACTATCATGATGATTTATGTATCCTGTCATCATTGCATTACATGATGCCAAATCAAATCCGTCCTGTCTATTTAAGATAAGCTCTGCTTCTTCTATTCTTCCACTCTTACCATAAACATCAATAAGTGCGGTAGAAACAAAAACATCCTCTATACAACACAATTTTACTGCATGAACATGAACTTGTCTACCTAGATAGAAGCCGTGAGGAATGGCTGAACAAGCTCGTAAAACACTAGCTAATGTAAATTGGTCTGGTCGTACACCATTGCTTAATAGTTCGAGAAATAATTTGAAAGATTCTTCTACCATACCACCCTGCACACAACTGGTTATCATTGAGTTCCAAGATATAAGATCCAAATCTTCCATTTCATTAAAAACTGTCCGTGCATAATCCAAACATCCCATTTTTGCGTACATATTCATGAGACAGTTCGCGGCAGAAACATCAAAACCAAAACCAGTTTTTAGCAGCTGACAATGAATTTGTTGTCCAATTTTCAAAGCATTAGTCCCCATTGCTGAACGAAGAACAACAACAAATGTCACATTATCATATTTTACATTTGACCTTGACAAATCCAAGAAGCATTTAACAGCTGCTAGATATTCACCAGCATTGGCATACTCGGTCATTGTTTTATTCCACTTAAATACATCCATGTCATCATTTAACAAACTCAATTTCACTGCATAAGCACGAATCTGATCCACACTCTTACTTAATTCTTCGGACGCAGCTTCTCTAGACAACCCACTAAGCACACAATTCACTGTAACATCATCTGGTTGAAGCCCACTACGATGAAACTCTGAAAAAAGCCGAAAAACTTCACTATCAAAACGACCCAATTCCACATAAGTCTTAAACATAACATTCCACATTACAACATCTCTTTCAGGCATCCCATCGAACAAACGCCTCGCCTCATCAACAAATCCTACTTTAGAGTAAATATTAACTAAAATCCCAGAAATGAAAACATCAAACTCCAAACCAACTTTTGCAGCATAACCATGAATAGATTCCGAAACACGGATATATCCTGACAGTAAAGACAATTTAAGAACAGGGGCTAACGTGTGACGAGTAGGCAAAAGATCATACCTTCGAAAAAGCCGAAATAATCCAAACCCCTCAGAGATTTTACTAACATCATGCTCAGAAGAAAGAGCATATCCAGCAAGAATGGAATTCCAAGTAACAAGGTCTCTGTTAGGACTTTGATCAAACAATTGGCGAGCATAAGTTATAAACCCACATTTTGAATACATATTGATGAGATTGTTGGCGAGAAAACGGTTTGAATGGTCTCCAGTAGTTATAATGCGCGCGTGTGCGCATTTTCCAAGAGTTAAGTTTTTCTGAGCAATGGAGGTTCGAAGGATAGGAAACCATGGTGAGAAAGAAGAAGAGGGTGAAGCAGTAGGGAAAGAAGAAGGAGCAGGTTTTGGAGGAGAGAGAGTTGTATAACGGGAGTAGAGAAGTGAGTGCGAAAGAGAACGGGAGTTCAGTGAGCGGAGATAGTGGTGTTGCGATTGCATTTCCAGGGACCATTGTTTGGTTTCTTCCCGAATTTTGGAGGGAGAGAGATGTAGACTTGAATTAGGCCTGAGAACTCAAAGCTTATGAGACTCGGAGGCCCATTAGGTCCAATCCATGTCAGATTTTATTGGGCTTGAAAGATTTTATTTCAGCCTACATATTTGCACGTGCAGGCAAAGCCCATCTTGGCTCAACATCATACCCTGGGAAGACCTGAGTACTTAATACAGTGAATTAGTGAAACCTATCTAAATGCACACCTTATACATCTATGGAAAATGCACAAACGAGGGTCTCATAATGAGAACAATACATGTTTTCATTTATAAACGCGCACGGCGCACCCCTTGTAAGGGCATGGATTTTCCGAGAGTGTGCATTTAGGTAGGTTTCACTGATTGTGCGGAACTTAATTACTTCTGTTGTCAGCAATATACAGTATGTTTGTTTATAGTTATTGGACCATAACAAATTCATAACTTCTAATTTAAGTTAATTAGCTTGTATGTTAATTTTGTCTTACAACATATCTCTTAGGATCACTATTAATATTAGGTACGTGCTCTTAGGATATTTCTTAAGTTAGTTTGGAATGTTGGCAGAAGAGTCTTCATAGGAATGTGAGAAGAGGGGAAACCTTTTGAAGAAGCTTAACTGTTTGTTTACCAAATATTCCTCAAAATAGCTAGGTGTGAGATGTTGATACCTCAACAAGAAACTGATTAATTAGTTTTCAAGTGTTTTCTTTTGTAGTTTTGTGTTTTAAACACTAATCAATAAGGTAGTTTATGGTTAGTCAACATTTGATTAGACTTAAAACATGCCATATACAACACTGTCTATCTAGTGGAAAATTCAGTCGATATTTATGATGACTATTTTCAATTTAATGAATTTATTTGATTTGTGAATTCATAATGAATTTATTTGATTTGTGAAGCTAGCTAGATAGAAGTGTCTCAGGTGGTTAAAGGTCTTTTCATTGGGGTGATTTGGGTTTTGGTCACCACTTTTTAGTATAAATTAGGTTTTGGAGCCGGTTTTTTTCTTTATTAGGGTTTAGAGCTCATTTTCGAACCAACAACTAAAAAAACCCGGTTGAACCGAAAATATTTTCAAAATACCTAAGTTTACCCCTGAAACTCACGTGATCTGCACGTGATCACTAACCCTAATATAGTTTCGATCAGGGGTATTTTGGCCATTATAAACAATTACTTGGGTCAATTGTCGGTTCAGCTCTAAACCCTAATAAAGAAAAAAACCGGCTCCAAAACCTAATTTATACTAAAAAGTGGTGACCAAAACCTAAATTACCCTTTTCATTGAAGTCGTAGGAATATCGCGCTTATTGTGTCATCATTGCGTTTATCTTCGATGATATTTGGAGTATATATACTCTTCTAGAAAAGCGTGAGCATTTGCTCGCGAAAGGCGGTTTCAGTATTTGATTACCAACCTAATCTTCAACATCATTCACTAGTTTTAGTCTCAACATCGTTGTCCACAGCTTCAACTTGATATGGAGGTTTCAACAATTAATTAGATTGAACGAAAATCATCACAAAATAATGAGGAGATCAAATATGCTTCATTCAACAAGTTCAAGAGATTATAGAATAGTTATGTTCTTAGCGACAAGGGTCAATATTGTTCTCCATACTTAACAACCTAAAAAGGACACCTTTTTCAACAGAGTTTGCCCTAAATATAGTATGCAGGTTTCTTGTGACAGAACACAACAATTTTAATGTACTCAGTTGATTTAGATGCTGACACTGTTATACTAACAAGAATTAAGAGGTGAACATAGTGTATATATAATAGTTGTCTTGTATTTCCTTGGTTCGTGCTTTTAGCACCATATCAAAGTTCAACACTGTATAGTAAGTATTACTACCATTACTGCATTACAGTTTTTCGGTTAGGCAAAAGCCCATAATCATATTGCATAAATATCATTATTTTGCACTGTTAAAGTTACACTTTATAAGAGACTTAACAGGTTAGAGTATGTCCAATGTGTGCATTTTTAAGCCTTTCGGTGTTTACTATGTCATCTTCTCAGGGTACCGAGCTTCCCACTGATAAGAAGTCTATATACTGGATGCCAGACTCTTCGGTCAGATGCCTTTTAGCCTCCTGTTCTACCTCTCCTTCTTGATCATTTCTTGCATGATTTATAACTTCACTTCGGTTGGAGTCGGTGTTTACTTGAAGAAAGTCGTAAAACTCAACTGGATGATTTTTATCTGCAATTAATTTATAGTAAAGGTAAGTAATATAAGCATGGAAATCACGAAAGCATGACACTGTAAGAATTTGCGTATAAGGAGACAGTGTCCTCACCTTCAAAACTATTTGGACAGTGGTTAGGAACATGAGAGTAAATGTTCTTGAGATTGGCATGATGGTTATACATGATTGGATCTGAACATCTTTTGTAGTACTCCAGGATGGAAGAGTGGTTCCTAGGTTCAATTTTCACGCCAGTATCAGTTCTCGATAATGACTTTCGGCGGCCATCAATTAAGTTTTGTGCAGCTCTTTTGGCATAAAACCTTGATCTCTCTCTACACCTTCGTGCCATTATCACATGCCAATGATTCTTTACTGCATTATCTGTGCGCCCAGGAAAATGCCGAGCAATAATGGCCCATCTGTTCCCATGAATACGGTGAGATGCAAGAAGTCGTTCTTCTTCCTCTTCAGTAAATGGGCTTCGATTGATTCTTGGATCCAACTGATTGTACCATCTCAATCTACAGCTTTTCCCTGCAAGATCACAATATATTTAACATAATTAGTTGAAGTTTAGAAATGTATATTAAACATGTAACACACATGCATGCTTGAACTGTTTTATGAGGTCAAAGAATGTTTGTTACAGATTAGAAGTTAACATAAACCTAAAACAATATGAACAATAATGTTTATTACAAATTTTAATAAATTACTTCCGTAGTTAATAAGTTAATGTGGAAACAGGAAAGTGTCAGAGGAACAGTTTAATTTCATGTATAATATAGGTTATTGAAGACTTTGCATGCGAAAATTTAGAGTTAATTTCCTATACAATTTTGACTTAATATACCATTGATGTGAAGAATAACAAAAAAAAATACAGAAATAATAAAAAAAATCAATTCATAATTAATTAGAAATAAAAAGAAGTTCCAATAACAAGCATAAACAATTCACAGATAAGAGTTTTCACGGTTATTGTTTTTATTCCCAAATAAATGAATAAAAATAACTGAATTCTAGGGTTTGAAGCCACAAAAAATTTGGACGACAAGGCACCTGATCTTCCATGGAGTTTTTCCGCGATAGCATTCCAGTTATGAGGACCATACATTTCAACCAATTCCCTCAATTTCTCGTCTTCGGAAGGTCTCCAGTGTCCTCTGGTACACATCTGATAAGGTTTTGAAAGGAGAAGAAAAAATATATGGCTTTAATTACAAAATCTTTTACTTCTTTATTCGCCTTGTAACTACCTCTAATAGATCTTTCAATCTGAAACTAATAACTTCAAAGCCAAAAAGATGAATCTCAAATATGAACAAAAGAGTAATACATAGTTAACTAACACCTAAAGAAGAAAAGGACATGGGTTTTTAAGGTTTTTAATGGGATTTATTGAAGTTGCAAGACTTGATTTAGGTAAACAAAACAAGGAGAAAAAGAAAAAGTCGATCAATCCCCAACAGAATATATGGTGAAAGAATGAGAAGAAGTATTTCAGTTAGAGAGAGAGAGAGATGAGAGAAGATATAGTTTGGAAAGACCTTCACCAGCGATTGATGCAAACGTTTAGTCTAACAAAAAGACTTCTAATTATTTATAAAATTAAAAAAAAAAGAAAGAGAGTGTGTATATATCAGTATATGTATTATGTAACTATATGTATGTGTAATGTAAGAGAGAGAGAGAGAGAGAGAGAGAGAGAGAGAGAGAGAGAGAGAGAGAGGTTGCTTGCTTGTTGGTGTAATTTTCGTTCTGCTTTCAACGTCTTTCCAAGTTTCTAACCTACAACGTCTACTTGTAACCCACCCTCCCTTTATTTTTCTGTTTTTTTCTAATCAAACCCTAAAAGGTTATTCTGTATTTTTCTACTTTTTAAACTTTTTGAATAATAAAACATTATAAACTGATAAAAGGTAATGCCTAATTAGTTGCTACTATAAGTTTGACAAATTTATTAATAATTTCATTTATAACATTCCATTTGTCATGCATATTTCTTATTAATTAGAAATAGTAGTGAGATAATACAATGTTAATTAGCTAGTCGCATTCAAGTATGTAGTCTTGTAAACACTAAAAACCTAATTAGATCACAACAACTACTACACTAAGCGAGCAAGATTAGTGATGATTTGATCACTTGACCTTTCAAACCTAGATAGAGATTAATGAATTTTTTTTAGATAATTATTTGTTTTAAAATGTACTCTAACTGGGTAGGTAATTTAACTACTCTTACAACTACTATTTCTTGGCATGCTATGTAAAAAGTTAATTACCGACCAAGCGCTTAGATTGTGATCCCCAACTGTTACAATACGGAAGAATTGACGACAATTCTAACGTACAACTCTTCGAGCAAATTGCAAAATAATCGATAAGCTAGTTAATCATTGAACTGGTCCACTTTCCTATTGATGTATATATTGAAATTCGAATGTGTAAGTAGAGGACTTTATACTATGGTGCGCAGCTATTGCTCAAAGTGAACAAGGGTAATTAAGTATGATTAGTTGTGGAGATTAAAATAAAGGTGAGATCAATGTAAGCTATTAGCCTACTGTGGGAAACTACCCACATAATTGATAATTTCCTTATTCTGCAGTTCTGCACCTTCGTTACATAGAAGCCATCATCTACATAGTATATATTGTGCTTTATTCATTTGTATCTAAACTACTACCTAAGTTGTAGGATGGAGAGATTACATCAAGAATCATTATCCAAACTTCAATTCAATTTCAGCTATAATTTTTCACATGTTTTACATGCTTGACTGGACATATGTTGGAGATTGGTTTAGTAAGGTGATGGTAATCTCATTTCTTAAGGGTACGTGTGGTATGCATTTCCATTCATTTTCTTTTGAAGATGAAATTTTTGTTGTAGCAATTTTATTCATTTTCTTTTGGAGAAGAAAGAAAAACAATATTGATTTCTTTCATCATCAAGTCTTATGATAGTCTGACATAAGGAAAATGTAGTCTTTAAACTCTTGATCGATAGATTAAGAAACAAACAAAGATAACGTACATGAGTCCTTCCTTAAGTAGTTTTTTTTTTTTTTCAGTTTTGGTTCACCTTTCACACCTAACTAACAACGTTAACAAACAATTGCCTTCCAAACCCAGTTTTTATTGCACGTGGAAATTCGGGTTTGTAAAATTGTCCCAAGTCAAACATCTATGGTTTCTTGTCGTTGTGTTCATGAAAAGCCAATGCCAATATATCCATATATACAATGAGATGAAATTAAATGGTTTTTATTTAAGACCCTTCTGTTGATCACAATCTGCAGGCAACCCACGTCTAACCTTGTTCAGAACACAAAGCAAACTGCAACAGAAGAAGTTTTGGAGATATTTAAAGAACTTTTTTAGTTTGGTGAAGACTAGCACATTTTAACCGTTGGCCTACCTTTCTGTGAGTTGGGAAAGAGCAAGAATCAGTCACATCGTTATCTTTCACCTTTCCCTCCAGGCTCCATATGCCAAATTGGTAAGTGTCGCTGATTAGCCGTTTTCTCTTCGAAGCGTGAGTATACACAAATCTGTATAGCTCAACCAACTTGAATATAAGTTCTTTGAACCAGGATACTAGACTACTAGACTACTAACCTACCAAGTTGCATATACATATATTGTTTTCATTACCATTTTATATTTTTATACAATATTCTATTGATCCTGTGATGGCTAAATTTCCAAAGATTCTTTCTAGAAACAAACATCTACAGTATTTTTTTTTCCCATTATATATAGCTTATTAATTAGTAAAACCGGAAAAAAAAATATGTAATTTGGAAGAATATGTGAAAAAAATTATGTAAATTATTTTTTGTTTTGCCATAAATTTTTTTCTCTATGTCCATATATGTTTTAACTTTTAAGGTTGTGAAATGACAGTATGATTGTATGATTATAATTTTCTCAACAACACCAAATTAGTTTTCAAACAAATTTTCCAGTTCCATCAACTTAGGTTAATATATAGGTCTTCCACCGGGCCCAATTTGAATCTTGAGAGGTTTATGGGCCCTACATATGTTCACATTTGATATTATTTCAGGTTTGAATGTTTATTTTAGACATGGGCCCAAGACGAGACTCCTGCAACTGAAAAACGGTTGAATGGCCACCTTTGAATGCAATTACTACATAGAGCTAGCTTTGTTTCTTAAGCTCAATTCCAACGGTATACCCACCTTACCTAACTATACTATATCCTACTCAAAGCAATGGATTAAAAAACCTTGCAAGAATCTCCAAGTAACACTGCAGCATACATAATATGCATATTGTATCTACAAGTGTCCAAGAATTTCGAGATTTCTGGCAGGGAAATGTTATTCTTTTGCAAAATTTATATAAGAGAATTGTGGACATACCAACCCCCCATTTGAAAGTCGAAATTTGAGATACCCCATTTGAAAAAAAAAAATTGAGATACTCCCCAATTCAAGACAGAAGAGCTTTACAACCGTAGGTGAGTTTTATGATGGACGGCTAAGATAACACCACATTTTGAATTGGGGGTATCCCAATTTTTTTTTCAAATAAAGGGTATCTCAAATTTCGACTTTCAAATGGGGTATGTCCAAAAATCTTTTTATATAATTATGTATTTTATTTTGATAAAAATATAAAAGATAAAATACAATCTTCTTCACAAGGCCAATCTTGTCCAACCCTTTAAATTAAAAAGGAAAATACCATTTCACAACCCTTCTCCAGTAAAATACATCCTGACTCATGTCAGTATGTCAGTCAACTATTGCCTAAGGGGCCAGTGACAAGAATTTAAAAGCCCAAATTAAGTTGAAGCCCAATTATAAGCCTTTAAAGCCCGAACCACTTTTAGTCCACCTTCTCATAAGTTTAAGACTAAGTTCATATTTGGGCCTTTAAATGCCCAACCCAAGATTAAGTCCACAATGAACCTTCTTTTATGGGCCTTTAAAGCCCAACCTAAGTTCAAGTCCATATATGACCCACATTAATTTTCTTTACAGATGACCATATACCTAAATTTATCGGGTAAAAAAAAATGTAATTGAAGTAAGTAGTACCCTGTACAAAGTGTGGGCTATTCTTCTTTTCTCCTTTTTCTCTTCTTTTCACTCAATCTTTACTTTTGTTTCTTTTTTTGGTCGAAGAGTCCCCTTTACTGGGTGGATACTCTACTTTCTCCATGTGCTTCTATAACCAGCTTCAACCATGATAGTGGATAATTTCATATTAAAGACAAAATAAACCCAAACAAAAAGTGATCCCCAAAAGCAGATTAGAGAGTGGGGTAATATGTCAACCACTACAGTATAAAGATCAGAAACAAAGTACTATTTACACCTAGAAAGTTGAATGACAGATGAGTTATATGTAGTACCATGTTCCCGAATGAATGATCGAAGTAACATGGCCAGAGCCCAGTTTTCTGTTGATTTACAGTATATGCATGGTCTAGACTCATAGCTATTAGCTAGTGTATGGAATTTCATATTGCCATAGATAGATTTCATGAAATGTGTGCAATTACATATTTACATACAGTATTAACGTTCAAAAGGCACTTACTGTGTATTTTCATAGAAAGAAAATGTCCACTCCCTTTTACGAAAGTTTCAAAGCATCATTGAGGTAAGACCTATTACGGCCCATTACATTGTATTTCAAGCTGAAGGCCCACAAGAATATTCTGTATCAAGCCCAAGAAGTTATTTAGGCCCAAGATTTCGGATAGGTTAGATTTCAATGCAGGCAACTTGAAATTACTTGTAAACTGACCAGGCAATCATTTTATACAGTATTTTCCTTTACTTACTCTGCCCAATAAGGGAAATGATGAAGTTAGAAAAGACTTGGAATGAAACATGGAAGCTCTAGTAGAGCCTTAAAGACAAACAAAATTGACAAGCTCGTTCATTATGCTGTGCATAATGTTATTTTGTTAGCTGGTACATACAAGTTGTATGTATTCATTCTTTTAGAAGATAATAAAGAACATTATCTGGTTAGAAGCAAATATGAGTGACATATGGCTTGAAACCACATTTGCTTTTAATAAAAAAACAATGATATCCAACACACACAAAGTAAAATTAATTATCAATGATGGACTAACAAGAGGACCCTCTTAGACAAGACAACCTCAGAATATTGTGTTTGGAAACATCCGACTTCCCAATAAATTCTTTTCGAAGACCCTACACTCCATGCATTTTCTGTCCATACTTTGTATTTGAGTGCTAAACAGTCTATTATTAACACCCAAGACCAAGAGGCCAAGAGACCAACCAAACAAAATATATGCTTTGTTACTCTAGCACTAAGATTTCTTCTTGTGGGGTTTTTTTTTCATTATTTCATATTGAGTTTTATGTTTATGCTTCCTTAATTGCAGCTTGCCTCTTCAAACATAGCTTTATTAATATATAATTAGTTTTGTTTACAGATAGTGAACAAAAGAACATATAGATTAGTGATCTTAGCCTTCTTTGTTGTTGGAATTTTGAACCTTTCTTTGGCCTCTTAAAAGATACTAAATCAACAGCTTTCTATTAACATATGCTTAATGTATCTATTAATACAAACAAAACTTAAAATTTAGGTACCAAAGTTTCATTCTCCCAATTGTCATTTCTCGGATGTCATGCAATATATAAATCAAATCTCAATGCCTTGATTGATCATCAATGATCACATAATACAGATTTATTGTCATGTAAGAATTTTATTTTTACTTTATTCCTTATAAAAATCATACTGTATATGTTTAACCTTTATAATTTTTCAAATTAATAAAGTTTAGTTTAATCTGACTTTGAGATACCACAAAATATCTCATTAACATATATATATATATATATATATTTTTTTGATAAGTTAAAAAATGGCTAGTTAACATATTATGATAATGAATATCATCGTATGGGCTAAATGGCTAGTTAACTTAAAAATAACAATCTTTAGGATAATATTTCAAGAGAGAAAGAAAAATCAAAATTTTTCCCTTGTGAAATTACTAACTTACCATCAAATGTTTACAAGGGAGACCCCTAAGGACTGTTTATCAAAAAAAAAAAAAAAAAAAAACCTATAAAAGTCCTAAGGACTAAGGTAATTAAAGAGACTCTAGGTGAACTTTGGTCAACAAAAGTCTGTCTGCAAGATATAGGGAGAAGCAATAATTTGTAGGGACCTACCTTTTAAAGAAAGTTTTGTCTTTAGTTAGGATCGATATGGGACAAGTCTAAAAAATGATGATGATCATAGTGGTCACTATGTTCATGAGCTCTTTCTTACTTTCAAAGATGCTTTTGCCTTCTCCTCTATTCTTCTTGATGATCATCATTATATCACATATGCAATGCACATATACTACAATCAATGGATTTCAATTTCAATTTTGTAGTACAGATGATCAAGATGTTGTTGTATCTGTAACATTGTTGATCGTGAACCTTAATTGATTGATGTGAAATTATTGTTTTATTTATACAAGTATTTTCTACATACTTTTTTGTACAATGAAAACTAAACAGAACCATATATATGTTAAGGCTAAGAATTGTCATGTGGATTCAGCACTACTATTGAATGGCACAATTTTAATTAATCTGATGAAGGTACGTACAGACTACAGACATCTGGCCCTCCTACTGGTAAAACCATGCACTGGAAGAATTAATAGATCAAAATTCCCCAAAATAATCCAACTGCTTAGAATGTCCGAATTGAATTTATAACAGCTTTTAGGTACATGATGTAATTGCGACTGATCACCAAACGTTTATTGTTTAGGGGTCCATTTGACACAGGAGGGCCACACAATACTACAGTCACTTTAATTTAATTTGCTTCAAATGTATGCCAAATGACAAGAATAGTCAGTAGAGTTGTGAAGGTAATTTTCAAATAGGCACACCAAATACGTATTCTGCTTTCTCTCTCTAATCTACATTTTTTTTTTATTATGTTAGCAAATTTTTTGAATATATATATTACTTTGAGTTTAACACCTAAACTTATTCAAGAACAAATTCAAACATGGCTGTAAAAATGTTGTAGAAGTATGTCACATGGCCTATAAATCGTGGAAAGAAAAAAGTTGTAATAATTAGAAATTATTGAGAATAGTGGAGTAGGTTTCTTTCAAACCCTTTTGTGCTATATACCATTCCTTTTATTGATGATGCCCAATTCTTGTCTCAATCTAAAATGTCAAGATTCAGACTGATCATGGAATTGAAGCCGGCCAAGACATCTTAAAACATACTACTACACAAGTTTAGGGTATATATTGCATGATCCAAACTAATTGCACTTAATTAATTGTATTTTTTTTCAAATTTTCTTTAATCTATTATACTATATTAAAGCAGAAAATACCCCTAAGAAAATATCTCTTCAATTAGGCTATCAATAAGACTGAAATTGATAGCCTAATTGAAGAGAATTTTGATTAAGTTTGGGTATATTTGTAATTAGGCAAAAGTGGACCACCATCACAGATATAATTTGCCCAATTAGACCATGGGAATAATTAAGCCAAATAAAAAAAATTAAAAGAATACCCAATCCCAAGTATAATCAAGTCCAACCCCTACCCAGTTGGACCAAATCACAAGCATAATTAAAATACAGTAAAACTTCGATAAATTAATAGAAACACTAAAATCGATAATGATATTGGAATAATTTCTTCTTGCAATACAAAATACAACACCAGATCAACTCATCACACTACAAAATTTAGAGACGAGGTTCAAACCAAAATCAATTTTGAGAAAAAAAAAACAATAATTGACTTTCATTATAAAAAAATATAAAATATATTTGTATATCAAAAAAATATTAATTTATATATTAGTTGGGCCTTCAAGGATTTTTCTAAAATGTATTAATTATCTAATAAATTTACCGAAATATTAATTTATCAACATATGCCCAAGTTGGGACCAGCTAAAAATATTATTTAAAGGAGATAATTAATTTATCGGGTATTATCTTATCGAGGTTTTACTATATCTTTTCAATTATGCTGAAATTGATAAATTAATTGAAGAGAAATTCATTCAATTTGGGGTATTTTTGTAACTACACAAAATAAATGGGTCAATATGTAATTTCACATATTAAATACAACAACCTTCATAAGTAACCCTAACTCGAATTCTTTATAAGCAGTAAACCACATTATCACCACTAAATCTAATACCAGTAATTGACTACCATTGATAAAATGCTCTAACTCGTATTTCTTTCAATTCAACAATTTTAACTTCAATAAGTTTTCCAGTAATCTTTTTTGAATAAGTAGCTAAATAATTATCTGGTGGAAGTAGTGATTTACATTGAAATCACCAGATGATTTACTACATTTGTACAACTTTTCCATCTATTATACTCTATTAAAGATGAAAATACCCTTAAAAAACATCTCTTCAATTAGATTGAAATTAATAGCTTAATTGAAGAGAATTTTGATTGAGTTTGAGAATCAAGTCCAGCCCGTACAAAAAATACAGTAAAACCTCGATAAATTAATAGCCTTGGAAGTAGAGAAAATTATTAATTAAATGAGATATCAATTCATCTATTAATTAATAAATTGTTAATTTACATAATTAACAGTATATTTTTATAGTGTGACTTTTTTTTTTTAGGGGGGGGGGCTAACATGATGAAACTGGACAATCGTTTTATTCTAAAACCCGTTCTACGAAAAGAAACACTAAAATCGATAATGATATTGGAATAATTTCTTCTTGCAATACAAACTACAACACCAGATCAACTTATCACACTACAAAAATTCAGAGACGAGGTTCAAACCAAAATCAATCTTGAGAAAAAACAAGCAAAAATTGACTTTTATTATAAAAAAAAATATAAAATATATTTGTATATCGAAAAAATATTAATTTATATATTAGTTGGGCATTCAAGGAGTTTTCTAAAATGTATTATCTAATAAATTTAGCGAAAAATTAATTTATTAACATATGCTCAAGTTGGGACCAACTAAAAATATTATTTAAAGGAGATAATTAATTTATCGGGTATTATCTTATCGAGGTTTTACTGTATCTCTTCAATTAAGCTGAAATTGATAACTTAATTGAAGAGAAATTCAAAACTCACCAAGATTCACATTGAAATCACCAGATGATTTATTACGTTTATACAACTTCTCCATCTTCCTCTTCACTCAAAGTCTATGTCTGCTTATATGCTTATATTTGATCAATGTATATATGATGTTTGCTGAAGATCTCTCGACGACACAGAAATCAAAACTCACCAGTATTCTAAGTCAAATGGGCAGCTATGCAAGTTTATTAATAAGATCATTAATAATATTAATATGATATTATTGTGGACACACGTCAAACATGTTTGTGATGGTCATTTTCAATTACATTCTAGATTTGACAAAAAGTATATTTTGCAGGAATATGGAGAACCAGTAATCTATTTCTTTTCTTTGCACTTATTAGGCACTGATAAAAAGTAAATGAAAATAGAAAATAAACTCCAATAAAAATGATGATATAATTTTCAATACATTTCAATGGTGGGGATACGAAAAGGGACCCAAGTAGCAGTAAGACTTATTTACTGCAATTTCATGAAATTTGAGTTTCCCTTAATTTTTGATCTAATGTACGTAAATGTGTTGCAGATGGGACTATATCAAAAAATGTCGCAAGATTCACACAGACATGGATTGTATGGTTGCCTTCCGGAAATGCTTAACTACAGGCCTAACGGGATCTCTCCGTCACATTACAAGTAAGTCATCTTTATCATCATAATAGTTTGTTAAAGATTTCGAATTTTCATGATGTTAACTGTTACAAGCCAATTAGGAGACGCTCGACTGCTAATGGACTACTGTGAAAAGATTGTTTCCCAAAGTGATGAAGCCTCAACAACCGAGTCAGACTAAATTCTAATTGAGACTTTGAGAATTGAGAGTACTGCAAAATCCCATTCTCCTGGATATCTTCAAATGTTTTGGGTTTAATTTTCATGTATATATAATAATCATTTAATTTCATTACTCAAAGATTTATAATAATTCTAAATGAAATCATACCAGATCATAGACTTTTGAAACGGGCTAAACAAAATATTACAAGTTACAAACCAAAAGCAATATAAAACCCCCTCCAAAAAAAACTTTAAAACAATCAAATATGCCCGTGCATTGCAAGGGCCTAAGGACTAGTATATATAGATGGGCCAATGTTGGTCATGCTTCATTGACTCTAGTTGACTGTATTGACTATTAAAAGCTCCTCACATGTATCATGTATGTGAATACCCTGACTTTTCTCTGCATTGAAATATTGAATAGACTGTATGTATTGTCAATCACATTTATAAACATGCATGTATGATATGAGAAATGGTTATATACAACTTCATATGTATGTCAATTTAGATGTTGGGTGGGCACCTAATAACATAGTCCCTCCTTGTAGTACATTAACATAATTAAAATCTACTAATAATATTATACAGTAACAATAATGTAGACGGTATACCTTAGGTATATATATATATATATATATATATATATATATATATGTAAGTACATCATATGGTCCATGATAATGAAAGAAACAGAAACCCCATTCATTATACCTGACTTACCTCCTTGGTATCTTTTGCTTTAGTTTTAGTTGTGAAAGAGATCATCCACCACTTGAATGCTTGTGAAGCCAAAAGTCTACTGTGGTCTTTGCATATATGGAAAATGAAAGATACTATTACAACTAGAGCTCTCCACCCCTCTTATGAGTCTTATCTACTGATTCCAAGAAAACAGTGAAAGAGATGGAAATAGCAAGAGTAAGATAGATAGATAGAGATAAGACATTATAATAACTCTTGACTATTGAGAGAGACGAGTGAGTTAGAATCATGGCACTGAAAACCATGGTGTTTTTATACGCATTTATTGATCACAAAATAAAAGAACAGAAACACCAGAAGAACTGAAAAAGACTACATGGGTCATGGCATCATCACACACACACTGATGACTGATCCATCTCTCTATCTTTCTACACAAAAACACATATATACTTTGTAGTTTTGTAGTTTATTTGTACTGATACATTACTTTAAATTCAGCCTGTAAATTTGGGGTCAGTACTCTTCTCTTTTAATGCTCTTGTTGTTGTTATACTTTTTCCAAAAGATCTTCATATGATATCAGATTATCAGATATATATCACACCAGGCCACACCACACACCTAGTGTTTTAAATTTTATTGAATCGTAATGAGTTAACTCAAATGAGTTGATGATTATGATGTAGACAAGTTGGGATATGGAGGACCACTACCCGATATTAGTATAAAACAAATTTGCATGTGAGAATAACACTTTTTAGGAATCTTGTCACAAAATTTTGTCTACAACATCATCAAAAATACCATTTGAATTTAATTTATAAAATTTCTTATACAACACTTTGTTAATCTCTTTTATAATATAATCAGCACGTTTACTAATAATGCCTTCAGGATTTATTTGGTACCTACGTTATACTACATAACGCTTTACATTGCTATTAGAGCCTCCAGTGCAGACTGCGGAGCAGGTGCAGGCCGGGCGCGCATCAGGACATTTTGAAGTTGTGTATGATTGAAGGATGCATGGGAGCTTAGTTATTACAGTGGTTTCACTTTCAAATAATTCATGATATAGCATTCTGCGCGTAGTTAAAACGGCATTAGTTGAAGATCAAATTACACTTAAAACTGTCCGTGGGGCGATAAAATTACCTACTAGAAACTACATAATTTATGCTGACATTGTGAATATATTGTATTTCCATGATTGTTTTGGTTTTCTTAAAAGCTGGATTAGGGTTGCAGAAGCTCAGCAACTAAAGTTTCTGACAGGTTAATTTAAGACTCATTGGAGTTCCGAGTTGATTCAACTCATCAGACTGAAGTTTGATCAGATCCACATCCACAGTATAAAACTCCAAATGGAAAATCCAACCATAGAAACAAACAGCCAAACTATCAGAATTTATAATCTCATTTATTAATCAAACCAATACAACAGAATCTTTGTTCTCTTAATGAAAGAAAAAAAAAACATGAGATGGGAATGAAACCAAGACAACCTTAATAACTCAAGTAGAACAAATAAACAAATCAAATAATTAACACCACAACGTCGCAGATTACAGGAACACTCATCAGCTTAATTTACAAAACAACCACTTGGTATAGTAACAAATAAACACAGAGAGAAGAAAACCAGAAATGATGAATGATTGATAGAGAAAGAAACCTATGTTTGTGTGATTTTTGCTTGATGGTTTCGATGATTATCGTTTTCTCCTTCACCTTCTGTTACAGCGGAAGACACGTAACTAGCAACAAGTGAGTTCTCATCTGGAGGTGTTGAAGATGATAATACTTGGAATTGTTGTTTACAAGCATGACAAGTTATTTGAAGAATGGTTGAGTTGATTTGTTTTGTCGCGTGTTCTTTAAGCATCTGTGCTTTATCCAATTCCGTTTGCGCTTGTTGCCTGATCCTCTTTGCGTTTGCAAATTCTTGTTCAGCTAATTCAATCTGTCTCTTGGCTTGTTGTCTAGCTTCTTCTGCAAAAGTTTTCTCAGCCATTGCGAGTTTTAGCTGCTCTTGTGCTTGTTCTTTCATCCTCGAGGCTATGGACATTGATTCTTCTGTTGTGTTTTTACCATTTGGAGAGCTTTTTTCTGCAGCTTTACTTGCTTTATTCTTGCTCACTTCATTCTTATCTCCATGGTCACACGATCCAATCGAAAGTTGTAACTGAGTTGCATGATTTTCATATGAGTTGCGAGACACAGAGGCGTTCGATAATGGATTTGGAGATGGTAAAAGCTGAAGCTCAAGATTGTGATGGTGATCAGTTGGCGTGGAAGGATTGTTTCGGTTGTTTAGAAAGATATTCTCAGCAGGCGGCTTTACTACTCGCAAACCTGGCCATGGAGCTGTACTGAAGTTGGTGTCGCTTGATGGACTGGGACTCGAAGCTGTTCGGGACAAGCAAGCCGGCTGCATCGTTTGAATATCGGACCTAATACGCCCGGCATTGCAAGCATCTTGATGTTCAATGAAACTTTCCACTCTGATAGATTGAAGAAGAGAACAAAAGATTGAGAAGGACAGATTGTAATTATATAGTTGATCTTTATGTGTTCATAATACAAAGAAGTAGAGCAAAACACTATCAATATATATAAAACAAAGGGGTGGACTTTGTGTCTAGCTAAGAGAGATTTAACTAGACAACTATTCAGTAAGGATATATATGGTTATCTTTAGTGGTGAATAATCTTAATTAATTAATAAATTTCACAACAAGAAGAAGAAAACCTACCAAGGCAAGAAATTAACAGAAGTTTTGCATATTGATTCAAAGTGATAATTATATATAAGATTTTTAATTATTGAAATTTTAATATTGAAGTATTTGTAGAATTAATTGAATTAATGTACTTAAATCCAAACTCAGAGTTTGGATTTTGGGCCAATTGAATTTCAATTAAAAAATATATTTATAAAGGGTAGCCAACAAGTATATGCAAAGAGGATATAAATAGTGATGAAGCTATAAAGAAAAAAACATAAATATTGAAATTGATTTAGAAAAAAAATTTAAAAGCTATATACCTGGAGAAGACACGGCCACAATCACAAGAATGGCCTCTAGTGCCACAAGTCTTGAGATGTGCTTTATAATCAGATTGAACAGCATAACCTTTAGAACATTTCTCACAAACCCATTGTTTGTGATTGCTATGTTTTCTTCTAAAATGCTTCTTAATACCAACAAGATCACCAAGTGCATGGCATGGGTCATGATGTAAACAACTTGGTTCTGGACAAACAAACACCCTTTTCTTTACTTCTGGTGTTTCTCTTTTCAATAACTTCCATGGTACCTTATGTCTTCTTCTATGCATCTGAAGATTTTGATCTCTTTGAAATCCTTGGTTGCATATTTCACAAACGTATCGATCTGATTCCAATAAGGTTTTTGGTGAAAGAGAAACAACTTCTGCATCCGGATCTAATGCCAACAAAATTAAGAAGAAAAAACATCAAGAATTTGAATCAAAACAAGAATACTAATTAAAGATGTTAGAAAGAAAAGCTAAGAGAAAAACTACTTTACCTGGAGTTCCTGCAGGCCTTCTTTTTCTCTTATTACTATTACTTCCATTTTCTAAGCAATTATTGAATTCCTCAGAAGGAACACTAGGAGAAGAGTTGTTCATGAACATGTGATTTAATAGACTACTTTTTTTCAAAATCTTCTTTCTTCTTGAAATTTGCAGATAATATGAGTATTAGTATGTTAGTTAAAAAAAATAAAGACACCAAAGAAGATGAAGAAAGAAAGGGAAAGAGAGAGAGATGGGTGAAGGGAGATAGAAAGATAGATATAAGTTATAACAATAGCTAAGCTTAGCTAGTTAGCTAGAGAAAGGAGTATAGAGAACACAAAAGGAAAAGCTATTATCTTTCGGCAACCAGCTTTCTTTCAGCTTTTTTCTTTCTAACTTTTTAATAAGCTTTCTCTTCTCATCCCCACACTCTTCTCATCTTCATCAGGTATATTGTAGTTGTAGTAGTGAGTAGTGAGTAGTGAGTACTGAGTAATGAAAAGAGTAGTGAGTCCTCCTCTCTCCTTAAAATAATAATCAATTTCTTTTTCTTTTTTTTAAAAAAAAAAAAAAAAAAAAAAATCTGCAGAAAACTGACCCAATCACATTGCTCGAAACTTGAGCCCACATAAACTGTGAGAGAGAGAAAAACATCCCCACAAAGAAACAAACACACTCATAATTCATCTCTCACACAAACAAATATTACAGTGATTTGCATGCACACATATTACAATACACACAGAATAACAACAGGCTGAGGCCGGACCCCAATCGCACGTGATTTACATACACTTCTCTTCTCTTCTTTTCTTCTTTCTTTCTATAATGGGGACAACAATGACACAGTAACAAAAACTTGTAAAAGTAAAGTTGACTAGACTATCCTGGCTTTTATTTGTGTTACTATTAATTAATAATAATGAGTAGTGTACAGTAACTATGATTAATTGGTATGGAAGCAACTTTTTCTAAAGTTAGGACTTGAGCACGTGAGGTCCTTTTCATTGGTGATATGGTCAATCTTCCTAAATAAATTGCTCTTTCTTCTTCTTCTTCTTCTTCTCTTTCTTGCTTTAGTCTAATCACACACCCCCATATTGCAAAAGGTAATTTTTATAGTCTAACACATATTTTTGTTGTAAAAATAATAATATCTCCCATTCATTCTCCCCTAATTCTATTATTGTAGATATTTATGTTATTTTTAAATTTTAATTTAGGTTATTTAAGAGTTTACAATCCCTAAAATAATAGTTCAATTATTGTAGCAAACTTTACCTAAAAATAATTGTGGTTTTCATGTCTCTTAGTTATCAATTATCCATGTCAGTCATTTGTTTAGTTAAATCAATCTTTAAGTTTTTTTTTTCTTTTAGATAAAATAGAAGACATGTAACACATTTGTTTGGTGGCTGCCGGGGAAGAAAAGTGGTGGGGACATTTTGAAGAAGTAATATCCATAATACTTCCACCTCATTACCAAGTTTCATATAAATCTAAAGTCTGTGCACCTGCTTAGGATAAAAAGAAACATGCACAAAAAGGAGAAATTAGCTTTAAGTAAAAAGGATAATTTAAGTGTCAGATCTAAAATGCCAAACAAAATTAATTTTTCAAATAATAAAAAGAGCTAGAAAAAGAAAGAAAGTAAAGGTCTTTTGGCTGTTTTATTAATTTAGTATTTGAAGCCAAAAGCAACACTAAACTTGATTAGTTTTTTTTTTTTTTTTTTTTTTTAGTAATGTGTTGAAGGGAATGGGGAGATGATGGTAGAAGGATTCTCAACACATGCAAGCATCAGAAGAGAATGTCTTTGGCAATCATCCTCCCCAAGTGTTTTTGATCCCGAATCTAATTATCTCCTTTTAAACTAATATTAAACTAATATTAATATTAATAAGATCTACTCCTATATACTTTTTATTCTATTAATAACAAATATCTCTTTTTCTATCTCTCTGACTTCTTTCCCTATACTAACTTTATTTATAGTATATAAGATATAGATCCAACTGAGGCTTCAGAGGAATGGAGCCAAAAGCATCATCATGAATAAGTTATCCTGACTTGTTGATTTGTTTTTATTTGTGAACATAGCAAATATACTCATTCTGGTGATCACAAAGTTCAGGCTATTGATGGTGTGGTTATTTGAGCCTGAGGCAAAGAATATATATATCTGGGTCGGGCTCAATTTGGATCAACTTCCATTCTTAAATGGATAGCCCAAAATTCAACTCAGTCACTACTTTGCTGAATTGGCTCCGCCGACTCTAGCTCTTTGTCAGTCCTACCTTTGGCCAAATTCACACCCTTGGTACTCTAATGTTGATCAAACTAGACCTGATATTTGATAAATTTCGCAAACAGAAGTATTTTTAGCGTGAATACTGAATACTGATCAGCATTTGGTTGGATGCTTAGACGATTCTTCCGCAGTGGCTACCTCAAGTTACAGTCAATTTTTATCCCAACTGATAAAAACATACTGAGTTTGAGTATGAAGGAAGAAGTATCATCTAAACAGATGATACTCATTATTTTGTCCATTTGAAGAAATAATACAAAGAGTACAGTATCAAATCCGATGGATAAAGAGAGATCAGATTTGACTGTTAGTGCTTATAGGGTTATCAGTCCATTTTCTGTCTCTCAATAATTCTCTAAAAGTGGCCATCTCATATGTTTGTCTGATTTATATTTGTTTGTATTCAAAGCCACTGAACACAAAGTATGTGAACGAATAAAACGTAAAAACAGAGAAACTTCCTTCACCACTCCCTTTCTTTTGATGCTGTTGTTATTCACCATCTTTCTATAGTTTTTTTTTCTAAAGCAAGTGAGAGAGAGAGAAAGTGAAAGAAAAGAAGAAGCTGACAATAAGTGTGATGAAGTATGGTGTCGGAAAGTCTGAAAAGCCAAAGACCTCTTCTTCCTTGGAAATAAAACATAAAGAGACAGAGAAAGATAAAAGCCAAGAAAAGAAGAAAAAACGGGATGAATAGATAGAGAGAAAAAGTTATTTAGATACCCTCATGGACTCGTCTACTAAAAAAGACACATCTTCATCTCCCGATTTATTCACAATTCCACAGATAAAAACCAATTTCCACCTCAACAATGTGCAACCAAGGGCAAGTAATGTTGTCCTAACTCCTCACTTACACTAGCATACAATATGTTTTAAGATTCAAACAGGCAGGCAGGTAATCATGGTTTCAGGTAACAGTGTAATCAGGGATCACCAACACATAAATATTGGATCTGGCGTTCCATTGATAGGGATATAGTACCTAAATACCAATATTTAGGCTGGTTTGGCCAACTAAAACTTCAAAACTACCACCACCTTTACAGCTGATATAGCTTCTAGGAATCCCATTATTTTCTAAAAACGGCAATAAACATTCTACTCTTTTCTAATTTCAAGAAATCATCTTGTACTTATTCATATAAAAACAAATTTATTATTTGATTTATCACTTACACAATGTAGACAAAAGGAATAACCTTTCGTCACTTCCTCAGGGTAAAAACACAAATACAGTGCAGAAAAGGCTTAAAGGCAGATGACACAAAATGACAAGGGAATCCTGGCAAAGCCCAACCATGAGAACATTAACAAAGCCCCCTCCCTCCCATAAGGATCCATCCTGACCATGACAAAGAAAGAGGTGATTCACATGGTTTTGTCTACTATTGTTCTCTTTGGCATTGGCCGACTCAAGAGGCCCTGTTGCTTATTCTATCTTCTACAGACTTTACACATGACTATGAAAAACAATCTACTAAAGTCACTTTAGCAGAAGATAATGTTTATGTGAATCCAAAGTTTATCACTCTTCACCCGTTTAAGCATAGGGAAACTGTATTAAAAGGGATAGTAAAAACCTTCTGTTGAGACATATTATATGCCTTTCTGTCAACATATTTGTATAATACTACCTAACAAACTTTCTTCCACAGGCGTCAATAACACTACATTTTATTCTACGTGGCATATAGGTGCCATTCCTCATTGTAATACAATAACAAGCTATTTGATATTTCACATTAAAAAAAACTCTAATGAACAGATGATTGGATTTTGATGAAACGCTGAAAATTCTGTAACTTGAGCCATGTCAGAGAATGATGTGGCATTCATAGCACTAGGTGTGGAGATCTTTGAACATGACTTCCCCATATCAAGATATATTTTGATTATATTAGGAGAGAGGAAGGATTATACCATCATAATCGCCTACCCTTTGCTGTTGATAACTCGCCAAGTGACATAACATACTGAGCAATTTCCACAGAGGCCTCTGGTCGAGCAGCCTTCATGGCCCTCTCATGCATATTTGCCATCTGACGCTCATCTCCTATCAAATACACATGACAATATGAAGGGTGTCAGAACCTAAGTAAGAATTGATCTTTCAAATCAGCTGTGTTCCAAGTGGATTCATGTCTTGGGAATACTTCTGAATTACATGAGGAATGCTAATAGCAACTCTTTCATAGATATTACGCCTGCAACACATCTCAGTAACCATATCAAGTCCATTTTCCCTGACTTACAGCGCACCAGCACCTCACTGATCTAACATTTCAAAAAACTAGTTTGGCCACATGTTTGCATAAATTCAAACATTTTCTAAGAATAATTCCTAATCATTACATCTGCATGTATTTCAAAATCATATGGACCATGCAAACATATCTATACAATCCATCGCCAAGGACAAATGCAACATGGCATTGCATTTGTACTGGTGCAACTCTTTAATGAATTAAATATTATTACGTATTATCTTTTTACATGATGAAAAATTGAAGAGTGGGTTCTAAAATTGGTTCTAACATAACCTATGGGGCAATAGAGCAAACGTTGTAATGTTAGTAGCCATCTTTGAATATTTTATTCTCAAAAATAATAGTGTCTTTGATAATTTTCCTCTTGTTGGCCTAAGAAAATTAGTGGATTTTGCTGTAAAATTGGCAATCATAGAGTGCGATCTGAATGTCACATACCTAAAATTTCTTCGATTGCAGTCCTGAGAGTAGTTGATTCAAGTTCATCTTCTAGTATCACTTGTGAACCAGCTAAATCCGACATGATAGAAGCATTTTTCTCTTGATGTCCTTCAGCAACATTTGGTGATGGTATCTGCATGAGTAAAGATGAAACCACTAATTACAGTCTTATTACAATATAATCAATTATGGTTTCCACCTAGAAATATAGGATGTGAGACTGAGCATGCAGAACTCATACTTTCTCATTTTCATTTTTTTTTATAAGGACCAAAATAGCAGGTGAAATCTAAATATTTTCTCCAAAAAGAATATATTTTGCACCATAGAAATAGAACATCCCCGGGATTCAAATTGTTGTTCACAGGGTATCCACATCATCAGTTGGAATATAAATGTCTCACGTCTCTTATAACCCACAGATTTTTTTTTTTCTCAAGTTTCCACATTGAACCAACTCCTAAAGTGCATAAATAAATGTATAATAACCTAGGAGAGAAGGAAACAAATCATACTTTCAAAGGATATTCTAAAAAAGCGCAGGAAAAGAGCAGAATTAATTAACTAAGTCATGTACGATAAGATCTGTTTGAGATCCTACATTATCAATCAGTATATTGAGAAAACTTCCTTCATAAATAATATAAATGTAAGAGCCTAATTGCAGAGCTAATCAGTTCAAACCAATCCAAGCTTCTAAAATCTCATATCAGTAGTCCAAAACTCAATCTGCCTAGTGCTATACTAGTTATACCATCTTTCATTTTGTGAAAGATTCTAAGACGCCATGAGTTTGTTGCAATTGAATACCTAAAAGTGCAAAAAGCTCATTGCAAACAAAGTTTGAAGTTGCACCATCATGCAAACTGCTAAAAATCCCATGAGTTACCCCATTATTTACCATTTAGATATTTCAAGTGAAGTAAATGGTTATGATTTGAAATTCCAAATACCAGAATAGACGGTTTCCCAGTGGCCAAAATCTCGGAGCAAGTCATTGCGCCAGCTCTGGATACAACAAGGTCTGCAGTCGCATATGCCAAATCCATTTTATGCAAGAACCTTCATAGTTAGCATAGTGTAAGTTCCAATAATTTCCAGATAAACTAGAAAGTACTAAAATAATTGATGGGTAAATTTGTAGCATATACATAAAGAGTAAGTATATGACACTACACACCTAAGAATAAGAAGACTTTTGGACAATACAGGTGTATGTTGGAAGTAAGCAGCACAACAAACTATTATTACATGATTATACACTTATACTGGTCACTATGAGTCTACGACAGTAGAATAGATCTAACGATGTGAAAACAGATGTTCACAAAACAGCTACACTAATGAAATGGTGAATAGAGAGGGGGGGGGGGGGGGGGGGGTCCCTGATTTTACACGAATGTTTTGCAATGCCATCACTTGATTACCGTTCTTGGTTGTGTTAGTCAGGAAATAAAATCTATAAGTACAGACCCCAGACATCCACATTCCTTTTTCTTGAACTAACCTGAACTTTACAACGTTAGAACGAAATTAATATGTTTATACTACACTGAACTAACCAACATTATAAACTACACATTCTGATATACTCTCGTGAGGAGGATCATCATCTTTTTCAATCGAAGAAGAGCCTCTTTAACACGTGCAAAGATCATGCTATTAACTCTCGCAGAGCTTGGGCTTATCGTAACAAGGGTTCGTACTGATCGACATTTCAAGCACTACCAATCAAAACATGGACACAAGATAACAGAAGCAGACTATTAAGGAAACAAATATCTAAAGAGGTTCAGTGAATTAGAAGAAGCACGATGCCTAGCATCAAAGCAGAAAAGATGGGCGGTATACTGTTGACAATATGGTGGAAGTGGATACTGTGGAAAGGGAAACTTAAAATAGGAGTGTACCTTCAAAAATATCAAGGATACAGTGGAGTTCTTTGAAAATTGGGGAGGGAGGGGCAAAGATTCATTGGGCCTTTCACCAACATGTGTGGAAAATTTAGCAGTACGATGTCAAAAACTGCACATCATTCTTGCAACTACACCTGTGAAACAAACTTGAGGACATTAGCATCACCTATAGAATGCAATAGACGATGAGACGATAAAATAGACATGTAGTTGAGAACAACATCCAAATATCCAAGTTAGATTCCCCCGTAGTTTTTTGGTGACAAACATATAGGTCAGAATTTTGTCGACTTTATCATCTTCTACGAAGTGAGTTGCTATGTTTTTTCTTTCTGGGTATGGAATATGGATGAGCTGATCAAACTGAAACTATGGGGAGACAGAAAAGTTAAAAGGCTACTCTGCACTCAGGATTAGAAGATGATGTAGAGAAAATTATGTTTCTTATCAGTATTGTCATTTGGCCTAAAAGTTTTATCAATTTCAAATGATGGAACACATTAAGACAGTCTATAAACTACTTTAACCTTGAATATAACATTTCCCTTTAATATTCCATCCCTCTTTGTAGTTCAAAGAAGAGATTTCTAATAGAGCCATTTAAGTTAAAAAAACAAATTGAGCACATTAAAATTGCATTTGAAAATCTGTAAGTTCCTGCACCTCAATAAGGTACTAGATTTATTTATTTATTTATTTTTGTCAAGCTGACCAGCAAGGATGGAATTCCCCAAGTGAATTAAGCTGACAAATTATTAAGTGGCCTACTTTTTTCTTTCTGGGTATGGAACATGCTGTACTGTTTCATAAAATTCAGATTTACGAAACTTAATGATTGAATGCAATGTATACATATAAAAGAACAATTAAAGCATATGTTCAAAATGTTTGCATGGGAGAACAAGATGATAAAAGTGCAAGCAGAAAAAATGTATCACTATATTGATTTGGTGCATGACTAGAAACACATAACAAGGCAAGTGATGAGGAAACTCACGGCGTCAAAACCAAACGTGAATGACTCTTGACAAGGCTTTCCATTTCAGTGAATGCTTCCACTCCAGTCTGCCAGATGATATACATATACTTATGCTCCAACAACATTTGATAATACATGTTGAGTATAGCAATGTTGATAGCATTTGCTCCTAATGACCCTCCAAGAATTAACACAACCTTCAACTCCAAATTCCGATTCTTTGCTGCCTTAGGAAAGAAATGCAATCTAGCATCTGCCTTTGAAACTTGTCGCCTCAATGATAACCTAATAGGATTCCCACTAACAATACATTTGTCCTTCCGAAAATACTTAACAGTTGAAGGAAATGCCACAAAAACCATATCAGCAAGGAAAGAAATTGCCCAATTTGCAAGCCCAGGTACTGAATTTTGTTCTTGAATTACCAATTTTACACCTTTAAGAACCTTTGCACTCAAACAAACTGGAGCAGAAACATAACCACCAGTACCAAAGACAACATTGGGGTTGAAATCACGCAATTCTTTCCAAGTATAAACCATAGATTTGATAAGATAGAAAGGAAAGAGAAAATTTTGAGGAGAGATTAAAGGGCGCATTAAAGGAAATGCTTGAATAGGCTTAAAATCGTATCCCGAGGAAGGAATGGCAGTGCTTTCCATGCCATTTTCGGTTCCAAGAAAGAGAATTTGAACATTAGGGTTTATGTTCTTGAGTTCATCAGCAATGGCAACAGCAGGGTATATATGACCACCAGTCCCACCAGCAGCAAATATTATCCGTAGATCATTGGTCGGTTTAGTAGAGATAGATTGATTTTGATCCGTTTGATCTAGAGATAAGCAAGAGATGATCTTCAAGTTCAAATTCCTGAAGAAAAAAAAAATCATATAAGTAATCACAGAGAGCGAATGAGAGAAAGAGTAGAAGCAGAGAGAGTAAGAGAGAAAGAGCAATCATACCTTCGAGTAAAATTGATGTAAAGAGAAGGGTATCTGCGTAATTTGGAGAAATTGGGAGTAGTTACGAAGGAAGAAGTTGCCATTACGAAGGAGAGTGAGGCAGTGAGCGTGAAAGGAAAGAAGCTTTTTCTTTAATGTGAACTTTACCCGCGAAAGAGAAACCAACACGATAGCAACGTTTACTAAAGAGATCATTTCTTTGTTTTAACTCCCTTCATTTTAACTAAATTGACTCTAGATCCCTAATCTAGATCCTTGAGATGTCCCATGTTTTGTAGTTTTAAGTTGAGATTTTGGCACTTACCCCCAAATGAAAGTCGAAATTTGCGTTACCCCAATTGAGTTACGAAAATCAATTTTTGATTTTTTTTATATAAAATATTTTTACAATACCAAAACTACCCCTCTGTTTTTGAAACATATATTAGTTAATACCCCACTGAAACATATATAAGTAGTAATACCCCTACTAAAATATTTTAAGAAAAGAAAATGAAATTTGTTTGCGAAATTAGGTAAGAAAGCATGGGTGATTGAGGGAAACATTTATCTACTATTATTTATAACAAATTTCTCAAACAAATTTCATCTTTTTTTTCAAAAATTCATCTTTCTCTTTCAAATTTTTTTGCAAATCGATTTGGAGGTATTTTTAATTATGTATATTTCAATGGGGGGTTTTACTAATTATATTTATTAAAATATTTTATTTTACGAAAATTCAAAAATTGATTTTTGTAACGTCATCTCTTTTTTCCGTCCAATTGGGGGTAACTGCTATATTTTTTCAACTAAGCGGGGGGAGTAACGCAAATTTTAACTTTCAAATGGGGGGCCCGGTAAGTGCCAAAATCTCTTTTAAGTTTTAAACACTGCATCTTATATTCAACTGAAACTCCTGAGTTTTGTTCAACATAAAAGGACAACATTCCTATTCTTTTATATTTGTGTTCAATCTACTATCATATATGTTATGTTAGGTCCTACAGCTTGTATGTGAATTAGCAGGGATGCCAGAGGTTTTTATGTATTACATATATCACTTCTAAATTTTTAAATGCACATGCAAATACATAATGTTATATACAAGTAAAATCATAGTTTTACATTCCTAGTTTTCTCCTTATTTCTGTTGACGAGATATCCATCCGAAATTTCTCCTCTGGTATTGAAATGAACAGGTCCTGCAATTCTGGTGGAATATCAAGATCTTCGAGAACCTAATGATGTCAAAAAAGATATCTATTAACTCAAGGAGAAAAGGACATACTACTAAAGAAAGCAATCTAAACACAAAGAAAACATTAGACTAACCTGGAAGAGACCATCAACATTTCGACCCCCAACAAGGAATGTGCATCCTATTTCCTTACATCCTATCAGTATCTCCAACATTTTATTGTGATCCCCACCATAGTATTTTGGCTGAAAGCAAACGCATAACTTTTATGAGATAGTGAGAAACCATCAAGCACTCGGGCATCTCAAAACAGTTGCAAGTGACAAATCACAAAGATCTATTGAATGCACCAAATTAAATTTGGAAATCCTATGAACAGATATCAGGCGGGAAATTTATACATTAACAAGCCTTGCTGCAGTGTCAGCACCAATTACAAAAGCACTGCCTGGAAAAAGTTCTGCTTTCTTGTAGAAGTATGGTTGATTAGAGATAATTACGGTCTTTCCTGTCAAGAAAAGTGACCAATATCAGATAACAATAGATATTACTTAATTAAGATAGATATTGTTTCTCAAAAACAGATGAGTAGTGCTGGACTCACCAGCTCTTTCAAATTGCTCGACACGCTCTTTAATTTGAGGGACCGTCAATGGTGGTTTGTCCGCATTTATTGCTGAAATTTCGAAGCATGGAACTCCTTCAGAAATTCTACAACAAAAACGAATAAATCTTAAGGAACGTATACCCATTCTCATCAAGGTAACATAGCACAACAATCTACAGTAAGTCATAACTAAACCGCTTATTAACCAGTTTCATAAAAACATTTCTGCATATGACAAACTCAAATCTGAAAGTATCAATAATATGTCCAAGTTCTCAAATTGCGGTCTCAAAGTTTAATAGTATGCAAAAGATTTCAGCTTGAATGCATGCATTGTGTTTGGCCAGAGACCACTCATTAGTTTGTACTTTGGATGCAATATCTGACACTATCTGCATTAAATCTAATGATTGGATCCTGACGTCCCAGTTCATGTCTTGGCCATTTTAACTCAAATTCTAATATTAATATTATAATGCTTCAAACTCCACATTAAAAATGATCTGAAATGAAAAGTAATCGAAACATAATAACTTAAGTAGAGTGTAAGGAAGAAGAAAGTTTACAAAATATTTAAAAGCAAAGATGTGCATACCTTGTAGCAACTTCCAAGAGCTTGAGGTGACCATCGTGTAGAGGATTGAATGAACCAGACAAAATTATCTTTCTTTCTGAATTTGGGGCATGTCCTTCTGCATATGCATCTTACAGTAAGTAACATATTCAAAAAAAAAAAAATGCTTTCCATGTAGGTTGGTATAACTATCAAGACAGGTAAGAATACCACCAGAAAATGGATAGACTTTCATGCAAATTTCCCCATTCAAAAGTTGCTGCAACTCTTCATCTTCATCGAATAACTTTTCACATTCATCAGGTACTTCAGTCTCATTAACGTCAGGATGGAATGTTGCTGAAACTTTGCATGCATCTGCAATTGCCTTCAATGAAAACACATTACATAATGAATGAGAAATACAATGACATTAGAAAATACACTAAATATGAACAAACTCAAGTTGAAAATGTGCTCTTCAGCAAGGATCTTACTCTGATTCAAAATTCTGCATACAGATGCCACCAAAAAAATAGTATGAATTTAGAAAAGGGTAATCTTTGTGGTATATATGACACACCTTGAGCAAGAAATGACTAGAAACCTTGTCCTCTTGTTCACGAGTTCGCAACCCCTGAGAAGAGTATTTATTGCCACATTATTCCTAATGTAGAAATAAGAGATTAAGTCAAATGAATGTAGACAGAAGCAATGGATACCTTTGACAAGGTAACACTGGATACCCACAGTCGATCAGATGTTCTTGTAGAGAAGTAAAACCTACAATGCCAAGAAAAGGAAAAGGTAGTCCAAATAATGCAACAGTGCATACTTTTTACATTAAGGCCCTGCTTGGTTACCCTACAAAAATTTGCATGAAATTTAGCCTAATTTAATATCCTTGAAACTCTTGATAATTAGTTTTATGAACAAAATTTATGCAAAAGTTTGGTGCTATTTCAAAAGTGCAAAAATTTTACACATTTCTCTAATAAACTTAGTAGGGGACCATTTATGATTATTTCATGTTTATGCAAGGTTTAAGTGGAGGACCAATAGGGTTTAAGCTAAAATAGGTGGGGGTCCATTCAAATCAAAGAGTAAATTTGGGAGGGACCACTCTAACTATAGATGGGTAAAGATTTGCCTTTTTTGCAGCCCAAACAAGCAGGGCCTAACACTATAACATTATCAAAAATTGTCATATGACTAAAATTAACTCGCAAATTCGAACACATTCCATCTACATAATTTATCATCTACTGGGATGACACGCCAGACACGTGTCTTATACAATCTAATACTGATGAACAAAATTATGTATCACTTCACTGGTGTATCATCATCAATTCATCATACTCGTATCCCCTCAGATAGAAGACTTGTACCTGTATATGTGCTTCCTACTCATAAACGGCTTAAGGACAAACCCTATGGTACTAATGGTAAGAAAGACAGGACTTGGGAGTGAGAAATTTAAGAAAATAAGATACCTGTGATCACCTTGTTTTGGACGTATGCTAGCCAAAGAACCTGTAAACCCCACACCCACAACTGACAAACCTATGACGAACAAAGTAGAGGGAAGAAAATCATAACAATGCTCCAAATGCAAAAATGCGCATGCATTTCATATGCGTCGTTGTCCTAGTATTGATATAAGGCTCAAATTACAGCTAAAATGTTTGAAAGGAAAACCTGGTTTGGAAAGTTTGAGAGCACGATTATAAGCTAGTAATGCCATATCCTCTGCAGTTTGCTTACTAACAAATTGAGTTGGAATCTGAACACAAGATATACATAATCTCTAACTAAAAAAAAGGAAAACAAGATAATTTTCTAGAATTAAGAGAGAGTAATTAAGATTGAAAAAAGAGAATTTACCTTTGAAAGCAATTGAATCATGGAAGTTCTTGAGTAAGGAACAATAGCTTCAAGTACTGTGTTAGAAGCTCCAGGGATCGACATTAGATATCCAAGGGCCTGTTTGTTTGTATAAGAATCGATTACCACTTAATTAAAAGGAGAGAGAGAGAGAGAGAGAGAGAGAGAGAGAGAGAGAGAGAGAGAGAGAGAGAGAGAGAGAGAGAGAGAGTACCTGAGAAGCTCCACCAGAAAGGTAGAGAACAGCTTGAGTCGGGGTAGCGTGGATTGCTTCCACCAGTGCTCGTATCCGACCATCGGCCATACTTCTGTTAAGAAGAAAAAAATTTCTTATCGTTTTCTACTGATATTAAGAAACCAAACAAAGTATTAATATTAGATGTAGGCTTTAAGTAATACAGTCAAGATGGCCGAGTTGGTCTAAGGCGCCAGTTTCAGGTACTGGTCCGAAAGGGCATGGGTTCGAATCCCATTCTTGACATTATTCTTTTTTATTTAAGACTAGTTTTGAATTATTTTCTCTAACATTTGGCACCTCACTCTCTCAGTTGATAGAAGTGATCATTGATCCTAAGCAATAGAGCCCCCTACTCGATATTGACGTGGTTTTTTTTTTACCAAAATCAAATTTTATTGATAAGCTCAACGAATAACACAAAAGTAGAGGACAAACGCGCTACAAACTGCGCGGCAAGTCCTTTCTGGATAGCAAACCCGATTCTCCTAAATACATATTCGTTCGAACCTGCAGTCATCACGTTGCTATCCATTATCTTCTGCACTCTCCTTAGGAGTCAACTGCTTCTGAGCCTCAAATTAAATATTGTAATGGATATTGACATGGTTGAACTTGTAATAATTAGTACCAAGGTGAGTGATTCTCATATACAAATCCCAACTCTTTCAACTCACCAATAGGGTTTAGTCCTTTTGTTTCAATTTTCAACCAGAGTTATAAAATAAGAATTGGGAAAATTGGACTTAACCCCCCATATTATGGACACTACATAAATAAACCCCCCGATAGTTGAAAACTTTGACTTAACACCCCGCTGTTAGGTTCCATCTAATTTACCATCCAATGACTAATTATTTTGACCTAAATACCTTTCATCTTCTTCTTCTTCACTATCATCTTTTTTACATCTCAATTTCAAACCATCTTCTTTCACTTTAGCAACAACAACATCAACATCTCCCTCTCCATTTCTTCAATCTTCAATTAGCTTTATTTTCTTCTTTTTCTTCTTATTTATTTCATATCTAACTTTGAAATTATCAAGAAGAAAAGTAGAAAACAAAGCTTTTTCAATTTTTTTTTTCTCTCTTGCTTCAATTTGGGTTCTCTAATCAAACTTGCATCAATTCAATTGAAATTATATCAAGGGATATTAATAGAGCATTTTAGATCATTATCAAGTAGTGAAGACATATTTTAGGGGGTTTGTTCTAATAGGTTGAGGAGGGGTATTTAGGTAAGAGAAAATAGACTTTGGATGAAAATTTTAACGGAGCCAAACGGCAGGGTGTTAAGTCCAAGTTTTCAACTATGAGGGGGTTTATTTATAGTGTGTCCATAATGTGGGGGGTTAAGTCCAAATTTTCCAATAAGAATTTATCAAAAGAGAAAAAGATAGGAATTAATTTTATCATAAAATCGAGTTTTCGTTGAGAAGGTGACAATTTATCTGAAAATACGACATAATCAGAAAATGCTTAAGAGAGAATAACTCTTTATTAATCACATCAAGGTTGGCTAATAAACAAAGTTCACTACATATCTTTAAAAATGGCTGCTTTAGAAAAACAATCTACCAAGGCAATGATATCCACGATTCCATCTAGGGCTGGGCAAAACCGATCCGAAATATGCAAACCGAACCGAACCGAACTAATCCGAACTGAAAATAAAGTGTTTACATGTTCGGTTGCAGTTTCTAATTTTGTAAAACATCTACTTTGGGTGTTCGGTTGCAGTTTCAAAAATTTTCGAACACCCAAAACCGAACCGAACATGTAATTTTGTATATAGTCCAACCCATCATGTAATTCTGTATACAGTCCAGCCCATCTCTCCAGCAGTCCAGCCCATCACTCCAGCAGTCCAGCCCATCTACTAGGTGTTCGGTTCGGTTTTATTCGGTTAATCAAACCGAATAATGTTCAGTTATATTTCGGTTTTAGTAAAAAAAATTCGGTTTGGTTTCAAAAATCAAACCGTTCGGTTTCGGTTTTAATTTTTACAAAACACGTGTTCGATTGCCAGTTTTAACCAAAACCGAACCGTGCCCAGCCCTAATTCCATCCTAACTTATATCAACAATCAACTGTTGACGTGTTTGGAACCCACAACCTCTCCACTTTGTGAGAGGGGTGCCACCATTGAGCCACAGGCTCGTTCGCACACTTTGGGCCGTACGTGAAACCGAACGAGGCCCATATAGACTTCAAGCTCAGAGTTTCTTTTGTTTTTACCTTAATCTCAGTCTCTCCTACGAAATTGTTTTCTTCCCGCGCTCGGCGCTACACTAACATTCCCACTGCAGCGAAAAGCAGTGGTTTGATGATGATGGATTCTCAAAAGAAGAAACATCAGATTAACCGCACCGACAAGAAGATGAAAAGAAAAGAGGTAAATTCAATTAAAACCCTAACTTTCAACAACTCAATCCAACATTTTCAATAAATCAATTATTCTTGTTTTCTTTTATATATATTTATCTTTAATTGGTGAAATAGATTCTGGAGAAGAAGAAATCCATTGAAGAAATCATTAAAGTAGCATCAACTGAGAAAGATCATCTTCTTGCATTTCCACCTTTTCGCCATTATAACAGAAATGGTAAAAGTTGCATATCTTGTGTTTGTCAAAATTACTAACTAGTAAGCATTTTTCCATTTCAATGTTTAAACCATCTATTAAGCATAGCTGAGAGTCTTAATTACCATAACACACGATGACCAACACGTTTCTGGCTATTCTGTAATGCTAGGCCGTAGGCGGTTATTTATACGATAGAGAATTACTTGTTTCAGTTAGCTGGATATTTGGTTGATGTATCTTCCGTTAAAGCATGTATCTTAGATAAGTGATTATGTTGATTTCATTGCCAGGCTTGTCAGTGTATTTGGAGTCAGGATCCGGGGAACAACTTTCTTCTCCAATGAAGCATTACATTCAAACACTTCTCAAGGTAGTGAAAGCTAGTGTTTTGATCAAATCTCATTTGTTACAATGGATAAGAAAGAAAATGTATGAATTTTGGCTGCAATGCTGCATTGCTGTATTTGGATCTTACTGATACCACAATACTGATTCAATAATTCTAGATCAATATGGAACCGGCGTACGGACCAGAATGGTCAACAGAAGAGAAGCTCAAGCGCAGGGAGATGGTTGCTCCAGAAGCACGTTATATATTTGTCCGTGAAGATCCTAATGCAATAGCGACAGATATTTCTTCATTGTCAGAAAATATGGAGAAGCATAACTGCTGGATAGGGGACGGGAACCCTGTTGTTGGTTTTGTTCAATATCGCTTTGTTGTGGAAGAAGATGTACCTGTTGCTTATGTTTATGAGTTACAGCTGGAAGGTCGAGTCCAAGGGAAGGGACTAGGGAAATTTTTGATGCAACTGATAGAGCTTATTGCTCGCAAGGTAGTCCTGTTTAAATATAATATTACCACATGGACAATTAATTACTTAATATGGAAGGAACTTACTTAGAGAAAGTGAATTGTCGACTTTTAGGACATACATATCAAATTATCAATATAATTTGTCTTATATACTTTAAATACTCTGCGGACCCTAATCCAAACTTCATCTTTATCATTCATGCTGTTGACGTACTCTACTGCCTGTCATGTATGGTGATGATTTTGTTGTAATATTTTCGCCATTTTTGCAGAATCGTATGGGTGCTGTGGTGTTAACTGTGCAAAAAGCAAATGTGTCAGCTATGAATTTCTATATAAATAAGCTGAGGTAAATAATGAACTAGGTTAAGTTTAACGTCATCGCATTCTGTCCATAACCTTAAACTTCACTTATATGAAAATGATGGTGTTTTTTACTTTTTTATGTAGATATGTGATCTCAACTATATCACCATCGAAAGTCGATCCCTTGGTAATGGTACTTTCTGCATGTTGCACATACAATGGAAGCTCATAGGAATCTAGTCTTTGTGTTGCTTTCTTACTCTTTTCATGTACAATCCGTTCTTTTTCTTTGCAGCTAGGTGCAGAGAAGAGTTATGAGATTCTCTGTAAAACATTTGATCATGAAGCCAAATCCAAATTTGAGGTATATTCTCTTTGCATTTCAATATATAAGCAAGTTGCATTCTCCTTAACCAGTTGCATTAGGTGCTTCCATCAATATCCGTGCAAACATCTGTTAAAGCAGAATCTTACGTCAAAATATTTGATGTTCACAAAATGATCAGCCAATACTCAGTACATAAGCAGTTCAAAGCAGAACTTTGCTACCGCTGTCATGAATTTGGTCTATAATTGTTTTCTTACACTTCTTGCTGAAGGAAATTAGTTGTAAGTTTGTAACTATATCTTCTACACTTGCTATATGTTCTGCTTAACTAATAGGCTGTTACTGATCTATCCAGGAAGGCACATTGGAAACCGATGGTTTAGTTTACTGATTCAACTCATTCTGAAATTTCGCTATTCGGGTCAATTTCATATATTTATTGATGGGGGTAAATGAATTGATGCTCTGAATATCCAATTCAATATGTGATCCTTTCCGTGTTTGTCAATTTATATGATCTATCCAAAATGCTACTGCACCTTGACTTGTAAGTATTCTCCTGGCATATCCTCATGCAGCATGTATACTACTGTACTTTCTGCCATTTTAAGAAAGTCAACCCAAATCATCAGGAGCATGTCATATTTGTAGTTAAAGACCTTTATGAACATAGTTTGTAATTGTGGCATCACCCATGTGGCCATGTCTTAGGAATTGCTTCTTAGCATTCCTCAATAACAAAAGGTGAGAAAGTTCTTGACAGAAAATGAATTTTCAGGCTTTACTATGGTTGTATTTAGTTGGTAGGAAGTTATCAGGAGGTCCACATTTTACAGGATAACGTTAATCTATTAGGATACATATCGGAAGAAGGTGGGAATTTTTTGCGACCTTCATGAACAACCCTCCCCGCCCGAAACTTCATGATTTATGAATGTGGTAAAATTCTCACCTAGACGCTTCCGTTCTCACAAAAAGTGGAATTCATTACTTTTAGAGCAAGCAAATCTCTTCCCAACCATAGCACCATTGATGGTTACACAATTTGGTCCCCCTTCATAAGACATCCACACTCTGACTGGAAACATATCATCATACGTATGCAGCTAGTATTTTCAGAGATCGACCTATTATATGCCATCATCATTAGATAGTGCCGATAGATATTCAGAAATATTATATGTAATATTTCGTTTCCATCATGTCATCATTAATTGACTAATTACTAACATAATCAAGGTTTTGTACTATGATTTTGTTAGACTACATAAACATGCTTGTCAACTACGTAAGTACGTAGCTAAACCACTTCATTTCTATGTTTTTTTTTTTTATAATACGTAGTTAAGGATGTTGAAGGGACTGGTGATCAAACTAACAACTCTAGTTAACTTCTCAGAGTCTTAACTCTTAACTAGTTAACTATCATAGATGATCAATAACTCTATTCTAGGCCATACATATTTTTTCTTGTATTATTATTGTAATACAGCATAGTGAAGGATATTTTAGCCTGTCAACATTCTAATTTTCATTTAAAATGTGCAAGTTATTATACTTTAATAGATTTATAACGAAGGCATGAAGTATGTAGATTTAGTTTTATCGGATTTGTTAACTAGCATGTAGACTTATTTGTTATAATTTTCCTTCATTGAAGTGTAAATCAAAATTAAAGTGCAACCAAGTCCCATGTCAAGATTTATTTAAGATAAATTTCATAATCTTAATGAACTATACTATCAATAAGTCAATTTATTCACAATGTTTTTTTAATATTAATGGCAATTGGTTATACAACTAAGTATTTTCTTACAGAGTAATTCCAAAACCATGCTTTGCATGAGTGATCTAGAACGAGTCGTGGAGTGGGTAGATGAAAAGCATAGGCCAGAAAAACTAATATACAAATTAATCCTGGCGTGGTCACGAAATTAAGACAAATGTTGTGAAGAAACTCTTGTAAGAGTTGCATCCATAACATCATGCTAAAAGACATCTTGTAGAACTTGGTCAGTAATTGTCTTATAGTGGGGTGATAAGCATACAATTGGTCCTGCGAGTGGGTATTGCTTGTAAGCATTCTTATGAATCAATACCGTTGGCGTTCCACAGTTTCACCTACTTGTCCAATGCACCATCATTGCCTTAGAAGGAACCATACCCCAAGTTGTTCTACTTGCAGAGCACACCAACCCTTTTGTGCTCAAGCTGAAAGTGACCAATAAAAAGTGCATATAACTTATGTGTTCTTAACGTGTAGCCACATAAAACTCAATTATCGATCCTTATCCATCGCTCTCCATGGAAAAAGGCACCAATAAGGCTGTCGTGGAAGCTACAACCACAGCAGCAACGTTTGGTCTTTAAACCTCGAAGAGGAAATTTTTCTCACTGTCTTCTTGAAAAGAATATGTTATTTTGGGGTCACTGTGTCCAATATGTTGGAGTTTTGCTGGTTATTAAATCAACACATTCCTTTACATGTATATTTTGGTCTCTTTTGAGCTTGATCTTTTAGGGGGTTTTTCCCACGTAAATCTACGTCCCATCGTAGACTTTCACTTTGGTTTTTTTTCCCCTCATAATTAGCTTCATGCATTTCGAAGCCTTTCGAGATATTTTGCAAAATGACTACATGAGCTTCAGCATAGTGGTAGATGATGACCACTGCCATCAACAATGAAATTAGGTGTTATCTGCAATGTGGCTGTTAAAACACTCACTCACTATCCATTAGTCTCAATCTGTGGCGTTTCAAAGGGGTGAAGATCAGATTAAGTTTACTAGTATATGGGAATGGGAACCATATTTTCTGATCATGAGGCTATTTGTGTGGTCATTCTTGCCCAACTTGCACGGACAACTTGTCATGGTTTTGGGGAGATATGGGGTCATGGACCCACCCACCTGCCATTTTCAAACAAGTATCCAAACATTAACCATCAATCTTTCAACCAAAACAAATAGAAAACATTCAAACATTCAACACTGTAGAGACTCCTCCATGCAATTTATGCAATAGATTATGAAACTATTTTAATCAAAATTAGAGATCATTTGCATCATCATCCACATCAGCCTAATGTTTCTTCCTATTCCACTTGCCAAACTGTAACTTTTTTGAGGATTTGGATAGCCAGCATGGGGTCCCTTCTTCTCTCTAGTCTTTAACCTTCACTTCTATCTCATTGCCTTAACATGATTCCTCTCATTACTTTTTCTCTTTTTGCTTTACAACTCTTCTCCTTTGTTGCTTAGTGGCTTAGTCTACAAAAACAACTCCATACAACAAGCATGCAAGGAAAACAAGAAGTAAGCAACTCCCTCTCCCTCTTTCTCTCCCAAGAAATTAAAAGATTCTTCTTGGGATTCTTTACTTGTGATTCCATGAATAATTAGTTGATATTCTGTAATATGACAATTAAGGTCATGTGGCCAAGATTGGTAGCTAATAAAATCCTAAGAAGAAGATGGGATAGCAACAATTTCGTCGCAGACTTCCCAAACTATGAAGACTCTCCATCGGACATCCAAAGCTCAGACCAAGAACCACTCAGCCCCAAGTCATTCATCGAGGACGTAAAGAACACTAAGAAATGCAAGTAAGTTACACATATTGAACATTCTCTCATATTCCATGTCTAGAAAATCTGTGAACAATCCTTCTTGTAGAATTATTCTCTAATGTACTACGGAGTATATGATTACAGTGTGTTGGTATACTATTTCAGAAGTACTAATTAAATAACTTTTGGTTTTGATCATATATTTGATTAGAATGTTTGTTAGTACCTGGAATGTTGGTGGAGTTGTGCCGCCAGACACTTTGGACATGGATGATTGGTTGGACAGGCATAACAACCCATGCGACATCTACGTGCTTGGGTAAGTTCCTAGCACCAATCCCAAATGATAAGTAGATCTTTTTGCAAGAATAATCTCAGCATCTGATTAAAGCTAATTGTCTTCTTTCAGTTTCCAGGAAATTGTGCCCCTCAACGCTGGGAATGTTCTAGGTGCTGAAAAGAATAGAATTTCCATGAAATGGAATTCTTTGATTAGAGCAGCTCTACACAAGAACACAAACACCTCTGCTCAGCCTCAGAATCAAAAGAACAAAGTTTACTCCATCAAAGGTGGCAGTTCAATGAATAGCAGTTTCCCAATGGATTACCAATGCATCATAAGTAAGAATATGGTTGGAATATTAATCTGTGTTTGGGTTAAGAGTGAACTCCGGCAATACATCCAACACCCAAGTGTCTCCTGTGTAGGTTGTGGCATCATGGGTTGCTTAGGAAATAAGGTATTTAACAAAAAAATCTTTTTCTTTTATATATTGAATATTATTATTCTTTATAGATATTTACAGTCCATTATACTATAAAACCTCTTAATATCTATATATATATTTTTCTTAATATCTATATAATTGACTCAATTCATAGGCAAGTTGATTGACTTAAAAAAAATTTCGACGTTGAATATGTTTCGTTGTATTCTTGCACCAATTGTAGATTACAAAACTTTGAATTTTTCCTTAGTTTGTTAGCAAATCTTGCCATGCAGGGTGCAGTTTCTGTTAGATTTTGTCTGCATGAAACAAGTTTCTGCTTTGTATGTGGTCATCTAGCTTCTGGAGGAAAAGAAGGTGATGAAAAACATAGAAATTCAGATGCAGCAGAAATTCTGTCACGAACCAGCTTTCCGCGTGGTCCATTATATATTTTACCGCCAAAAATTCTAGACCACGAGTATGTTTTTCTCTTCTATTAAGTATAGTAGATATAAACAATTTCTTTGGAAGAACATTGTACATAATAATTCAGTAGATAAATTTATTTAGAGAAGTTTAATTTCTTTCTTGAGACTTAATTAAGTTTGATTTTAGAATAGATTATGATATATATATATATATATATAACTAAATTTTTCAATTTTACTATATTAAAAGCTGGGATAGGTCGGCACCTTCATTAAAAAAAATCCTTCATTAATAGTATGTTTTTTGTCTGATGATTTTAAATATTCATTTAATTAATTGAGCAGATGGTGATATCTTTGGAGATTGTATGCTAAACGATAACTAATAGAAATTTTTTGTTAATAATTAATAATTACCGACCCCAGTATGATTAGAGAGTTAAGCTAATTGCCAAGCCACCTAAAAGGTACGTTTTATATGTTAAACATATTGTTAAGACAAGTAGTTAGCTATTAGAATATTCCACTCTTCTAACTAGAATCTAATTTGGTTGGAAAACCACCTGAACTATAGTCTAACTACTGCACTTAAATAATATAGTTATATAGTAATACTTAAATTTATTTCCGACTTTCTGTGTTGGTGAAATTCAAATTGCATGCTATAAAGCTGTGAAAAGATTTAAAAGTAATTCAGAATATTGGTCGGATGTCAACTAACTGCACTACCTTACTAATGCATTGCAGTAGAGTCGTTTTCCTCGGGGATTTGAATTATAGGATCTCATTATCTGAGGCCACTACAAGGTCACTAGTGGAGAATAAAGAATGGAACACCTTATTAGAAAATGATCAGGTATTCAATATTTCTATTCAATAACTAGGAGTTTCAATTATAGTAAGCTTCAACATCTGAATATATTTCTTCTTGTACATAAAGCTAAGGGTCGAGCTCATGGAAGGTAAAATATTTGAAGGTTGGCAAGAAGGACCAATCAAATTCTCTCCAACTTACAAATATTATCCGAACTCTGATGCATATTATGGGTGTGATCAGAGTAAAAAAGGCGAAAAGAGACGCTCTCCTGCATGGTAATATCCAAATTCTGTGCGAGATTACTTATTTAATATTATTAGAATATGAGAAATTCATAACAACAATGATAAACATGTAGGTGTGACCGGATAATATGGTTTGGAAAGGGATTAAAGCTAAAGAAGTACGATAGAGGTGAATCTAGGTTGTCAGACCACAGACCTGTGTGGGCTGTTTTCACAGCTGAAGTGCACACTTTAAAGGAGTTCAAAAACTGTTTCTTATCAGACAGATTCGAAAGAAGACGCCATTTCGAGCTATTTTCTTCCTGTGAGGAATTAATATGTAGTGGTAGAACAAGCTTTCGATTCTAAGATTACACTTGCTACCATTTCTGTTTAACTTTTCAATTTTATTACAGCATTATGACCTTAAGATATGAGAATGTGGATAGAGTTGAGAACTGAGAAGGAGAAACTATTTATGTCTATATATTTTGTGTTGGTTTCTGCCTCATGTATAGATATGTTTTACAGATATTTATATACACAGGTCTCTTTTTAAATATATTCTACTTGTCCATTTAATACCAAAAAGCTGGGTCTCACATAGGGGGCGATTATATAAACAGGTCACCGGTTTTCCTGACTTAGAGTTTTACTTAAGAGTTTTTCTTTGCTGACGCAAAAATAACAAAAGAGAATGCATATGCGAGCAGCAAAGAAAACATAACATCCCAACCAAAAGAAAGCTATCAGTCAGTGCAGACAAGGTTATTAGATGCTGAAGATTTGCCAACACATACAAATAAATTTTGTATTTTTCAACAAAACATAGAATTCTAAAAAATGTTTAGGGATGTCAATTTATATGAAATATACTTGTACCCAAACCGTAGCAGAACATCACCCGAAAAGCATTTGGAAAAGACCGAAAACACTTGTACACTCAATTCATTAACACTACGGCCTGGCTAAGGTACGGCTACTCTTAATTCTTAAACATAGGAAACTGAGTTGCAATGAATACAGAATATCCACACACAACTAAATATGTGGACAAAGAGTAACACAATTCTAGCTACAGATCAAACCATATGATGTCAAGAGAGTAAACCAGCTACAGATCAAGCCATAAGATGTCAACACAGAGTAAACCAAATGATGTCTGAATTAAATAGCATTTCAAAAATAAAAACCAGTAGATCTCAAGATAAGTAGCAACAGAATTCCAACTCATTAAATGAGATATACAGAGTACAAAATAAAACAAAAATAAGGTAAGCCACTGCATTCCGATCCCTCTAGCACTCAACTCGCCTAACATAAACTAAGCCACTGCATCCAAGAATGCTCTTCCAGGTTGGCGATTAGCCAAAGGTCCGTGACAACCAAGAAGCTGCAAACAAAAAAGTAATTCAGTTTCCCACAAAACTTCGATATTTGACAAACAATAATAATTGTATCAAGGTCTATATTCAATGTCTATCGTCTTGCATGATGCATTAGGTGAAGACAACGATGAAAAGCATCAAAATGCTTAACTACAGAACAGACTCGACTCATAAACTACAGAAGAAAATAACATTCACACTAGACCTTAAACCAGGATTTGCCTCCTATATGACATTTTCTTCTTTTGTAATGGCAAAAATATACTCAACCCTCAACGGAAATCCACTGCTGTCTCATTATTAGAGAAAATGAAGCATATACTTTATATGCTATACAACCAACTAGAAACACGGCTCATCCGCAATATATTACTCAAACAAGAAATGTGATACAAAAGAAGCAAGCATACCTTAGCATTGACACCATCAGGCATGATCCTGTTCTCGGCTTTCCATTTCACATAATCAGTACGGCTAAACTTGGTGAATCCCCTGGAAGAGATTGCAGGAGAAGTCGTTAGTGACAGAACATTCATCTGAAATTATTTACTATAACTGATAACTGTTACTATTCCTAATTTATTATGTCCTGTGTCAACAAACCACTATTACAATTTTGAGAGCTCAATAGACAATAAATACAATACCAAATCAGCACTGAAAGGAATAAAAACAGCACAACTCATTGAGAATCAAAACTTCATCTCCTTCAAATTAATATTGAGAATACAACAGCGCATGAACAGATGAGCAAGACGATGCTAATGCCTCTTGTTCATATAACACCGAGTTGGTTTAGAAAAAGAAATAACTTTAGGTGCAAAGTATCCGCATACACAATGATTTTCCTTCACATAATTCTAGGTTGATTTAGAAAAAGAAATGTTATGGCAATAGACCAAAAATAGCATATAAAACTAAGACTCATTCATTTCAGCGCACTTATAGTTTTCTTCTGGATATAAATAGCTCAGATTACACAAAGTGAAGCAATACAAACACCTTGACATTTCATTACACATGTTAACAAATGGGCTGAACACAATTCACCAGTCACCAGATTTTAAATCTTTTTGTGTTAATGCAGTAAATAGTGCTTAACATGTGATGCAGAAAACCCATTCCATTTTCTTGGAAAAAACATAAGTTCAATACAAGATGAACATATTTATAAAAAGTTGATAGTAATTTGACTATACATACCACTTCCTGCTGACAATAATTTTCTGACGGCCAGGGAACTTGAACTTGGCACGGCGGAGAGCTTCCTGTGCATGGATGCCATTGTTATCCTTGCATCGCACAGAAAGGAGCACTTGACCAATACTGACTCTAGCACAAACTCCTTGAGGCTTTCCAAAAGCACCTCTCATCCCAGTCTGGAGTCTATCAGCACCAGCACACGAAAGCATCTTGTTAATCCTCAGAACATGGAATGGGTGCACTCTGACTCTCAAATGGAAAGCATCTTTTCCAGCGAACTTGGTCATATACTTGTTGCAAGCAATTCGGGCAGCCTCAAGAGCCTCACTTGACACATTCTCCTTCTCCCAACTCACCAAATGCACACAGAAGGGGAACTCGTCAACTCCCTTCTTCTTCATGCCCACATCATAAATCCTGATTTTTGGATCAGGCACACCACGGCAATACCTTGACTTTGGGTACGGCTTGTTCTTGATCTGACGATAGCACCTTGCTGGTCCTAAAATACAAATACATAAACTCATCAAGTTACTAGCATGTTAAGAATGTCAAGTTACTAGCATGTTAAGAATGTAAAGTTACTAGCATGTTAAGAATGTAAGAAGCTAACTCTGTATTTTAAAGGACACCACCACATAACATGTATTCACAGCATAAATAAGAAGCAGACATAAAAACCAAACCAACAGAAGATCAAAATGAAAATTCTCTTTTATAGATGACAACCATCCATAAGACCATATTAGAATAGTACAAGATTAGTATATCATCTTATTCGGGATCTTTAATGAATTTTACTTGTTAAAATTGACAAACTATAAAATATATAAACTGTTTGAAAACAATCAATAAACTTATAGTGTTTAATACAAAATCCAAATATCCATATAAAATTGATACAAAACCAATACTTGAACATTTAAGAAACTTTAGCCTTGGAACATATTACTTATCTAACATTTAAATGTAATTATCTCTACAACAAGGTCTAGCAAAAGTTGATTTATGCAACAAAAATCGATTTATTCTCACATATCTAATAAAGAACCCTAGTTTCCACCCAAAATCTGATCGAAGATATGGAAAATCATATCGAATCGATTTCATTTAGAACGAAACAAAAATAAAACGCATATAGATTCAAAATAAATAAAAACACGCAGAAATCAAAGAAATCGATGATGAAAGAAGTAGAAAACAGATTGAAAATTAAACGAAACAATGAAAGAGAATCATTATCTTTGAATCAAAATGAAATGAAAGAATGAGAGATCGAAATCTTACTTCTCCCCATCGCGATCTGGTTGCTCGGCTAGGGTTTCCAAGAGAAGAAGAGATAGCTCAAAATGAACCCAAAACCAAAACCCTAGCTTTATTTGTGTTTTTATAGGAAGAGAGACTGGCTTTGCGGTCCGCGTGAGAATTGTTTATTTTTAGCGATTATAAAATTTAAGAGATGGATGCATTGTGCACCGTTGGATTCAAGTGGCATTTATTCACCGTCATTAGTTTGCAGACGTAAGAGCGTGCGTCAAAATCCAGTCCAATAAGGAGGCGGCCCACAATCCAACATATTAATGGGCCACATTCCCACCAAGTCAAAACTTTTGTTATCCAACATGAATTTATCCATTATGCTAAAGAAGGTTGGTCAATGGTTGGTCACCAGTCACCACAGAAAAAAACATGCACAGTATGTTCATTTAGGTTCATTTGCTTTTTTTTGGGCTACTGAAAGGTAAGTTTGATGAACACTCAAATTTTTTTTATTTTTTTTTTTCGATTTAAATGAATCACTAAGTATATTACATCACTAGACGTCTAGACTATTTGAAGGGTTGGTTTTGTATCAAACACTTTTAGGCTTTTAGCATCTGGAAGGTGTTAGTTATCACCACCTCCTCTCCCATAAGCCACCAGGGTGCAATTCGAGCCCTCGAACTCGGCTCGCTACTAACCGAGTCGAGCTCGAGCCGAGTTTAAAATTAAGATCGAGCTGAACTATGAGCTCGAGCTCGGCTCGCGAACCAACTTTAAAACTCGAGCTCGGCTCGTTTCAGCTCGTCTGGCTCGTTAATACTGATTCACTGATCTGATCAAACGGGTTTTGTAATTGTTGAGAAAGTGAGAGGGAAATCAACAGTAATTGACTAATAGGTACATCAATTCTCATAATCCCCATTTCCTTTTTTTTTATCAAGTTTGATGCACTTTCAGTTTCATAGTATCCTTTGATTGTACTTGGAAATTACATGTTGTTTGTAATTTATTGAATGAGATCTGAGATTAAAAATTGAAGAAGTTTGTTTGTTGAACGAGATCTGAGATTAATGAAAGAGAGAAGATGAAGAGAGAAGAGAGAAGAGAGAAGATGTTGTATTGCTGCTTGGTCTAATGCTCTATTGTGTTGGACGGACCACAGACAGATATTTTTTAAGCCCAGAAGACCATAAGTCCATAATAGATAAGGCCGAGGTAATATAGTAATTGACTAATATAGTTAACGAGCCGCTCGGCTCAGATTGCAGCCTTATAAGCCACAAGGCATTAAGGCATTAATGGGTTTTGGATCAAATGTTAAAAAAAACAGGATTATGAGCCCAAATCCTTGTAGGGGAAACAGATTTGCAACGGATTAGGGTGGTGAGTTGGTGATCAGAATGTCAACCAAGGGTAAAGACTGTCCTTGTCAAAAATTTCTGATCAATACTACAAAAGTTGAGGGCGCGAGAACTTCCCGCTGCCAACGTGTTGTGGTTAGTTACAAAAACCAACTCATCATCGTGCCCTGCATTTTACCTTCCTATCAAGAAACAAGAACGATCATATTTGCTCTCTTTTCCTCCACTCGGCTAAATCCCTAATTCATTTTAATTCCCATTTCTCAATTCTCATTCACACCAATGTCGGTAAGTCCATTTTCCTCATTATTTTTTATTTGTAATAATTAGCCTTTTATGTACATCCAATTTGCTTTTACATCTGCATTTAGGGTTTAATTGTTAAACTTATGTTTTGGATCTTGGAACATAATCATAAGAAATTGCACGTAGAAAGAAAAAAAAATTCTCATATATGTTTTTCCTTTGGTGTCAAATTATGATGAATGGATTTCTGTACATACTTTTGTTGAATGAAAATTTGAGTTGAAGCCTTTAAGGCCATTTTGAAGACATGTATAAACTATAAACCAATACCATTGAGGCTGACTTATACTCTCCAAAGGTATTGGTTCTTTTTATAAATATTTTTTCATTTTTTCCATTATTTTGAAAAGCACTTAGTTTGCAGGTCCCCATGGAACAAAGTGATCCCCCAAAGGATGGAGGTGAACCTCAGTTGGCTGCTTCATCAAATTGGACAATCGATTTTGATTTGAAGGTTAATAGATGGCACGTTTTTTTTATAATACATTTTAATTTTTAGCTCCTAGTATTTTTCTTAATTAGAAGATGTTCGCATATATTTTTCATTTTTGTCCACTCATTTGTTGTCTCATATCACAGATAAGAACAGTGAAGGTTAGCAACATTTCACTAGCTGCAACTGAATTGGATATCAAAGAATTCTTCTCTTTTTCAGGGAACATTCAACATATTGAACTGAAAAGGTCAATCTTCTTATACAGCTATACCTATTGTATAAATGATATTTTTTTTTTTTTTTTATTTTTTTTTTTATTTTTTATGTTAAAGATTTATTCCTCACTTTTGCAGTGAATCTGAAACGTCTCAGTTTGCATATGTCACCTTCAAGAATTCTCAAGGAGCAGATACAGCGTTGCTTCTGTCGGTGTGTAAATGTTACAAAATATAAATTTTAATTGTTAATGACTATTTTGCACAGTTAGAGACTCCTGCAGTATATATTTTTTCGTTGTTAACATCATCTATTTGCTAATGCAGGGCTCCACTATTAAAGATCTTCCTGTCAGTATAACACCCGTTGATAATTATCTTTTGCCCCCTGAAGTGTCCTCGGTAAATTTTCAGACAAGTTCCTTATTATAATGTGTACACTTTCTACTGTTACAATAATACAGTCACTATCTTCTTTCGTCTTAAGTTCAAATTTTTTTTTGTGCTTCAGTTCCAACCTATAAATTTTATGTTCCTTTCCATATGAATATTCATGAAATGATTATTAATCAGAAGGTTGTTAAAAGTTTCAATTGCAAGCGGGATTGTTGATTGGGGTTAATAGGAAGAGTCTAGATTCTTGGGGTACTATACACTGATAAAAGCTCAATCAATATCATTTTAGGGTAGGGCCTCGCAATTTTACTGCGTATCACATTTTGCATCCTGGATCCAAAATGGCTACACATGTCACATGCAGTGAAAGAAGCAGATTCTCTTGCATCTTTTCTTATGTAATTCTATTTTTGCCGCAGGAGACGAAAGACTCTAGTTATGATTCAACTGTTAGGAAGGCTGAGGATGTGGTCAGTGGCATGCTCGCAAAAGGATTTATCCTAGGAAAGGATGCCCTTAACAAGGCTAAATTCTTTGACGAACGACACCAATTGATATCAAATGCCTCTGCCACTGTGGCGTCAATTGATAAGAAGATTGGCCTGACTGAGAAGATAGGCATTGGGACAGCTGTGGTCAATGAGAAGGTAAGGGAGGTGGATGAGCGGTTTCAGGTGTCTGAGAAGACCAGGTTAGCCTTAGCTGCTGCTGAACAGACAGCGAGTAGTGCTAGTTCTGCCATCTTGAGCAACCAGTATGTTGCAACTGGTGCATCATGGGTATCGGGTGCTTTGAATAAGGTTGCTGGAGCAGCTGGGGCTGTGAGCTATATGACTAGGGAGAAAGTTGAAAAGGCTGAGGAAGAGAAGAAGGAGGCCGTATACAAGGAGAGGACTGGGGTGGTGAATGACTTTTCACAGCTCCATCTTGATGAGTCTCCAGCTGAGCAACCCCCAATTGTTCCGCTTGATAGTTCTGTTGATAGTAAGCTTGGGAACATATGACCAACAGTTTGTGTGGTTCGTTGCTAAGCTCCGTATATATTACTGTAGTTGAAAACGTACTGTTTATTAATTCTAAGAATGATGTGTATCAGTGTATGTGGGGTGAAGAGAAGAGGGAGAAGGGATGTGGGAGGGTTGTGTTGGGAGTTTATTTATTTTGGTTTGTAGCATTTGGGTTGTACTTGACATTGATGTGCAATGAACAGCTTTTGTAATGTAAAGTTCCTATACTTGTTTTTATTATTATAAGTTTTTTAAGCTTTTGTGTCACTTGGCAAACATTGCAAGCAAGGGGATTTACCTTCAAACAGTATTTAAATTTTTGATGTGAATGGAAATAGCATACGGTATATTGACTTCAGTTATTTATAGATTAGGAGCTAGGTAAGGTCATGAAACATCTTAAACAAGGATCAAACTGATCAGAAGCTGTCATCTTTAGACATTCTAATTCTAGAGCAGTCCATTACTCCATTTTGACCCTGTTTAGCCTGTAAGGGTTTATTTTTTAGTACAAAGAGAATATACAATTATACATTATCAACAATTATGACAATAGAAGTTATCTGTGTTTCATAAGCCCATCACTTCATGAAGTGAGGAATTAGTTTGTTAGTTGGGGAACCAATGAACTCTGCGATTTTGTTTGATACATTACTGAGATATCTACAATTCAACACCAACTACAAAACTGAAGAAGTAATAAACCTCATCTTAGGTTTGTTAACAAAGAAGGTCTAGGCCAGGCTTTTACTTTTCTGATGCTTCTTATGATAAATTTCATAAAAATCTGGAAGAGCATGGTAAAGAGACAAGCAGTTATTAAAGCATCAATAACTAAAAACAAGTTCATCAAAAATCTAGTTTTGTTATACATCTGAAAATCCTGAAGAGCATGGTAAAGAGACAGAATTATTAAAGCAAAATAAAAAAAACTAAAAACATTATGTGAAGTGAGACTTGAGATGGAGTGGTTTAACCCTATCGTGACTCCCAGTTACGTGGGATTTGTTATTATTATATGTTCTGACCAACATGCCTGAGTTGACTGGGTTGCAGTTTCAACTTCAAGAATCATACATTGGAATGGAGGCCTCACTTTGGCTCCATGTCTATGAGGACTACAAGTCTACAAGTACATACATGTAACTATGTAAGTATGAAACGACAATTCAATGTTACATGGTAAACAAATGGATATGGTATAAACCTACTGACTAACTATTGTGATCTCCTGACCTACCTGCTGTATAACCATTTTTCTTCAGATGAATGAGGAACAGAAAAGAATATCTGGTGTCAACTTAATAGCCTGCCGAGTCTCTTCTAACGGACATAGTTCACCAACCACTCCAGGCTTTGTATGCATTCTGGCAGATCGTCATTTTTGGTTCTAACATGAGTCTGCAAATGACAAAATTAAGGCGGCCATTAGGTCAGTGAAACTCTCTACGATCTTTGATGTCAGCACCACAAGTATAACAATCAGATTTCATACCATGAAATCAGCATGGCCAGAATGTTGGGCCTTCATTTGGGATCCATGAAATCATGTTCACATTTGAAGGATACCATACTGAGCAAATTTCATGGCAGAAAACTAAGTATATACTAATTTAGTTGTTCACTTGCCGCGGAAACTAATAAGTGAAATACAGTAAAACGTAGGAAGTACTAATGATGAATTTTACATGTTTAACTAAAATGACTATAGTGCTCATAATCTAAACTTCAAGAGGAGCTAATTGATAAATGGTGTATTTTGAAAATTACCTCCATGACCCATTGACACGAGGACTCCTGATTGGCTGCAAGAGAAGCCAGTATGACCAAGCCAGCTGCAACAGTTGAAGGCCAGTAGCACAGTCGTTCCTGGTCGAGAAGTGAGAGCACTGCCAAGTAGTTAGTCCTCTTCTCTACCTCAGCATTGGCATTTGCTGCCTTCAAGTAGAACCTATAAGCAACTCTTTATCAATCTCTTGGTGCACAAACTCAGTTGAATGGTCGCCAGGCCACAAAAGGAAGGGCAGGTCATTTTATAGTATGTTATGCGAAATGGGAGTAGTGACGTACCATAAGAAGTTATAAATGGTGGGCAAAAAACATTGGAAGTTAAGGACTTCCTGCACTAGCCATTCCATGCCAATTACTTCAGACCTGCTGTATGCATTTTTTCCTACATAGAATGTGCTCTGGCTCACACTGCAATTCCATCAAGTATATAAAGCTATGATTAATTCACTAAATATAATCTTGGACCAGAAAAAACTAAAGTGATTTTATCTTAACGCCTTGATTTTGTTTTGGTGATAACTAACAAGACCTAGATTTGGTAATTTATAGCTTAATGGGAATATAATTCCATTCAAACAGAAGAAAAGTAGAAAACTATATTGATCAAATGACTGAAATAGTATGAGGATTATACTGCTGGGATTAGGGTGAGAAAAGTTTACCAATTGTAAGGCTGGTTTTCTTCAATCCTTGTTGCAAGCGTGAGACACGCTATTCCAAGTACTTGGAGCTTCTTTTTGTGTTTGAAAAATCCTCGGCTCAGAAACCGATCCAATAGGCTAACCCCTAGAAACAGTGTCTCAGAGTGAAGCTCCAGTACATTTGATTGCTGCATAGGGTTGCGCACACCAAATTCCAACAAATCAGTAATTTACAGGGAGCAGGAAGCCAAGGAAGAATGAAAAGAGATTGCATTTTGAATGTTTTTATGAGTCTTAAGACAGAGAGGGAAATATGTCACCAAAAAACAGTAGTACTGTACACCAAGGTAGAAATTTTGGGCAATCATAATTTGTGCTTAAGGCTAAAAGTACATGGTAACTATTTGATTCTTTAAAACACACATTCCTATTCAACCATTTAAATATAACCAATCCAACTATCAAGTCCAATTGACAGTGCTATTTATCAGTAAATGTTAGATGCAACCCACATCTATATTCTAGCAAAACGATAAAGGTTCCCATCATCCATGTATAAAATGTGTTCCATACTTCCATAGTAGAAGCTACTTGTGCCATCAGACAGATGAAAGGAAAGTATGGCCACAAACTACTCCAATGTTGTTCATAATTGTGTCTTAAGAAAAGGGGCATTGTAGTCAATTGATCGAGAAAATAAAACTGCTTTAGTGATTTTAGTTGTGGAGAACCGCCACTGTCAATTGTACGTGGACCACTGGACCCACATGCATGGGTTTAGGACTTGCTGATACCAAAGTGTGAAAAAAACTAAAAAAAAAGTTAAGAAGGTACTTTTTACAAGATCGCATGCTCTCGGAAGAAAGTTTACTTCTCCAAAATAGTGCATCACGTGGTGAATGGTTATCAATGTACATAAGAAACATGCTTTACTAGCACGTGTCATCTTTGCATTGAGGCGTAAGTTAACATATGTTACTCCGTGGTGAAGACGATTTAAACAGAAAGAACACTCAAAAAAGTTAATAACAGAATAGAAACGTGGTCGAGAACTTCTTACCTCCACTATCCAATTAACCATCAACAACCGCTGCTTGAGCACAAGATCACCGAATTCAGTTATAGAAGAATAGTCCTCAGCATAGTCGTGTAAAACCAATTTCCTCTCTCTGCATCTAAACTTCCTGTAGCTCTCTTCATACTCTTCGTTATGGAATCTCAACAACTGAATTAAAAATTCACAAAAAAGCAAATATAAGAATCTGAAAATCAAACAATAAAATGAGCACTAATAAGCTTTAAATCTAACAACAGTTTAAGATTTATTTACTGTAAATTCATCGTAGAACTCTTCTTGCACTTGATTAGAGGCTTTGATATCTGTAGAAGAGTTCAATTTGGTAAACTGCTTCTGGTATTGAACGAAGAACGGGAAGTAAACTGGAGGAGTACAGTTTATATTGGATTCTTGAGATGAATAGTCAAGTGAATCGATTAGCATAGACGGACTGTAATCTGAGAATTCTAAACTAGAAGTTTTAGGGAAAAACTCTGATTCGAACTCAGAAAGCATCAATTCATGGCTTGTTGAGTAATCTGAATTCTCTTCATACGAGAATTTTTCTGAACAAGCAAGACTATACTCCAAATCAAGGTCCTTCGGCTTCTGATCAAGCGTCGTCGTCACATTTGATTCCAAACAATTTCCAGAGATTTCTGAAAATGATAATTCAGGTGCTCTGTTCGTCTCATCTGAAAAAACGCTAACACCTTCATTCTCTTCATCTTCTGTAGGTTCTGTAACTTTCAGCTTCGATGTTTCATCGAATTCACCTTGTTCGTAGACAATCTGAGCATTTTCGTGTTGAATGCAAGAAACTTCTGAAAGAGAAATTGCATCAGAAGTTGCAGTTACATCGATTTGCTCTTCCTTCTCAAGTAGTCTATGAGCTCTATCATTAAACTTCAAATTCTTCTCAGAAAGCTCTCCGGATTTGATGAGAACTCCATTCTCTGTTATTGAAGACGATTCAACACAAGAAGTTTCCGATAACTCAACTCCTAGATCTACATAACCTTTCAACTTCAATTCTCTTTTGCTTTCTATCAGCTTCAAATATGTTCTCGTTATCGGCCGATTCTCCAATTGAAGAGAAATTCGCACATCTGCAACTTCAAAACCTCGAACATCTTCAAAACTCTTCTTCTGGCGAGTTGATCTCCGTTTCTTAATCTTATACTCCGATCCGGCTGATATCCAGGTTGATAGAGAAGAAATTTCGTCAGGAAAGCATGAAGAAGTACTCGAAGCAGCTTGGAAAGCTGATAATCCCGGCTTAAAATCGTCAGAAAACAGAGAATTCGATGATCCAGTAAGAATTGGAGAGATCTGAAAGCGTTTCCGACGAGGAATCTTTGATCGGAGTTTCTTAGTAAATGTAACTGGTAACTTCCGTTTTCTGATCGAATTGCTCTGTTGAAGAATTGAACTCACCGTCTCATTCATTGTAAACTTGCTAATTCTCAGATCTAGAGTTGAAGAGAGAGAGAGAGAGAGAGAGAGAGAGAGAGAGAGAGAGAAGCACTACTAACACCTATAACCGTTTTGCTATGTAGCAGAGATAGTAGAGCTGTAGAGCATGAGTGCAGAAATGAGAGAATGTTTGATTTTTGCACTTTTATACATGCTGTAGGCCTTCGAATGCCACGTCAGCAACCAGCTTGTTACTCATGCATATCAGCACTCTCACAGTGAGTGAAGTTTGCATGGTGTGAATCTTCCTCATTACGCAGTGACGTGTTCTAAGACATGAGTACATGACTCAATGAGTGGAATCGGATTGATGTTTGCCACTTTGCCTCTCTTTTTTGAGTTTTTTCCTTGCTGTAAATTATGCTTATGTGGTTCTGAATCTGTTAGTTTAATCTGAATCTCACAATTAATCTGTTAGGGTCTGTTTGATTCGGGCAGGAAATTAATTTACTGGTAAATAGATTTACCATATGCAAATATTCGAAAAATAAAATTTCATAAAATGCCTATAATGCTATACTAATCATGAAAATCATTGAAACATAGTGTAAATATATGTTTTCAATGAGAGTTCATCTACATTGAGCTCCAATATGATCCAACATTTTGACTTATCGTTTCGTTTTAAAATTTACCGTTTATTTTTCATGTAATCAAACATGGGAAATTAAGATTTCCCAGACTCGAATCAAACAGACCCTTAGAAAGATTCTTTGATATAATCAATTTTGTTATGGCACCTTAACAAGTAACAATGTTCATTTGCTGCAGATCGGCTTCGGCTGCAGGTCTTGGAGCGAGAAGCAGTGCTTAAGGTGATCAGCATCATCAATATACATTAGCCAAGAAAATACAGTTTTAATTGTTACATGATAAAATAGGTCGCACCGCATGTGCAATATGCTTATTTGTTCACTGTTTATGCAGCTTTAACTTGAATTTATTACGGGAACATTTTGGTTTCAGAGGCTAACTAGCACATGAAAAAAGATAAAACAATGAATTTGTTCAGGATGCTTGTTTCCCTGCACAAAAGGGATAGAACCTTCCCCTCAAGTTGGATAAGAACTAGAAGGCACCTGTTGATCAATATGAAAATCTATAGAGATGATAATAACTACTCCATAAGAAGGCCAAGATTCCAATAACCGGATTTCCATTCGTAAGTGTTCAGTCTGTTTGACCAACTAAGTACAATTTTTGACCATCACTAATCATGTTTACATCAAGAATTTCACCCACGTCTTCTGATACAATACAAGAACAATCTGGGCACTTCAGCTTTTCTGCGGCAATCTTGATCAGTTCTTCTATGGTGTGTGGCACCCATAACATGATTCCTTTCTTTCTCTTTTCCTTGGGATCCCATGGATGGAAGGGGAAGACTGTACATTTCCTCCTGAATCCATCATCTATTTTCACGAAAAAGAGGAGTTATTAGCTTAATTGACCATATATGAGAATCCATAACTCCTAAAAAAGGAAATGAAGGCCAATGTGCTGTAAATCTTTAAAAAGGAAAGTGTGCACAAGTACATAAAACTCAATTATTGTTAATGACTTCTACAGTGGGCTAAGTGTTTAATAACTCTAATAGCAAATCATAGCAGATGCAAGACAAGTTTTAAATCTTCGGATATGCCTATTAAATGATATACACAAGTATTTCCACCTAAAAATGGTTACGCCCATATTTTTATACTACAGCATTTACGTTGTCCACTACCCAATAATTACAATGACACAAATGGGTCCAAACATAAAGACCACATTCCCACATGTCCAACTTTTGAACAATATCACCCACAACGATCAAAAAGTAACAAGCCAACCTATCTCCCATCTGATTGAGAAAAATATAGCTAATTTGTCGACTGCATATTAACCTACAAGCCATCATATCTAATAACAAAACCCTTTGTCTTAAAATGAACACTGGGTTGTGATAAGTTCATTGACTTGAAAACATCTTCCTACCTATTTAAATATTCCCCAATGTCAATCTTATTTTAAAGTGTCATTAGGATTTAAAATTAGTCTTGAAAATAATTACCTTCGATTTGAGAGCTATCACCCATTTCAGCTAACTCTGCAGATTTGGCATCTTCCAATAGCTTTACCAGATTCCTGTTTCCACATTTGCGACCATCATCAAGAGGAGTGTGACCCCATCTGTGTCCAGACACAAAAAACATTTAATCAAACTGAAAGACTCAACAAATTCATATAGTAAAATGGGGACACTATTATCTCTGATAACATGCATCAAAGCAAAGCAGAATAAAGAGCTAACAGTTGGCGTGAATCCGCAAATCGTACCTGTCCTTCAAAAAAACACTCGCCCCAGCTTCTAATAGCAACTTCGTCATCACATATAAACCATCTGCAGCAGCAACATGAAGAGGTGTTCGATGATCATAATCTTTAGAGTTTGGATCGATGCCATTGGACAAAACCCTTTTCACGAAATCAGAATCCCCCCTTGCAACAGCCGCACAGAGAAGGTTACCAGCATCATCAATATTTATTGATGCTCCTTCCTTCAATAGTAAGGAAGCTATTTTATCATGCCCATTCTTGATGGCTTCAAATAAAGGTGTGCTTCCAAATTTATCTGGTTAACAAGGATTTATCAGTACGCGCTTCTTGATCCAATGATTATCAAAAAGCTTGAGGACATAATTAACAGAAAAGTTACCTTTGATGTTAACATCCACACCTTCATGAATAAGGAAAAGTGTTATATCCTCATATCCTTTTGATGCCGCAAGATGCTGCCAGGAATAATTTTTTATCACTGCCAGAACCACTATAATAATACAAACTACGATATAATGTGTAGTGTGTATAGGTAACATCACATCATTTGTGGTGTTACTAGAGTCAGAATTAGTAATCCTCTCTACATCGAAGGTCAACGATGGTATCTTCTAAAGTCAAAATTGTAGGTACATTGACCTTCACATTGTAAAAAATGCCCTGAAATTTTGCTCTATAATCAGAACTATAACTGTAAAATTAACACCTCATCTATGCGATTTTTTTTTTTTTTGGTACATCTATGCAGATTTTGCTTTGTATCAAGCAGATCCTACTCATTACAACAAATATAGGTGAGTTCTTTATGTGAATTCGAGTATGAAAGATGATTTTAAGATCAAACTAGATGCTTAAAATACAGAGAATCTAACCAACTAAACAAGACAGTCAGATATACTGATAAATGAATTCATACCAAAGGCGAACTTCCATCATAATCTGTCTTATTGGGATCTCCTCCAGATCGGATCAAACTTTTCAGCTGATACAAATCTCCATAATAAGAGGCACTGTTAATCTTCAAAGAAAGATCAGCTTCTTGTTTTCCGATATGATATGTGATGTCAGATTCAATTTGCTTGGCCCGGTTAGATTCTTTACCCTGTCGGTTAATGATATAACAGCTCAATTACAAACTATTTGTGTAGAAACTTTAATGCAGAATTTTCATTCCTACAACTCAATGCTTTTGTACTTTGTAGTCAACAGTGAAAATATTTATATCGTGAGAAGAAAGTATCTAAGTTTACGGCATATCCACGGACCATAATAATGGAATGATAAAGTGCTTAGGGTTCAAAAGATGTCTTTAAAATAATTACCTCTAGAAGGTTGTTTAAGATTTTCCGTCCATCAAAGAAGAAAATGTCAAGTATACTTGTAAAAGATTGCTTATCAAGTCTCAGGAGCCTACATAATTCACAAACACGAACTGTATAAGGCTGAGTTATATTGCAAAGAATTGAAAGCTCCCCAAACGAACTGTGAGGTTCCAAGCGTGAAACAGTCTCTTCCATTCCATCTTCCCCAATGCCAATCTCTTCCTGGGGAGGAAAACATATTCACCTTTAAATTAATAAGAACTGCCAAACATGTAGAATTCCAAATTTATGAAATATTGCACAAATTGATCAATAGAAAAACATAGCCATCATAAGATGGTCACATAGTACGTGAGGATTTCATATGAATTCCTCATACTCAAGCAGGCCAAAACGTATCAACATGATAACACTAAAGACATCCAAAACGAAAGAGTAACATAGGCTGCATACCAGCACACCATGACACACAAAGTAAACTTGATCAACCACGTTGCCTTGCTCCATAATGACTTCTCCTGGAAGGAAAAATTCCTCATGAACTTTGGTTACCTGCAACATAAAAAAAATGAGAAAAATGTTTCACTGGAAAAATATCAAATTGCGCTACATATTTACAAAATACTAGGAGTAGCAACGACAATGATTCACAGTAGTGTTGGAAAGCCAAAAAGTAAGAAGTGGAGAAGGTGGTTGTATGAAAGATATACATTGTCAGGTATGTGGTAGAATCCATGGTACGAAAAAGTAGATCGTCTACCTATTTGTCTTCCTTATTAAATTTTGGAGGGTGACTATCAAAGGAGTTAAATAAGATGACTCACTATCTGATTGATCAGTTCCTCTGAACATCCTTTAAATAGAGAAACCTTTTCAACATACGACTTATATAGTCTCTGTGAAATCTGCAAAGGAAAATGACAGACTTAGCAATAGCAACAAAATGATAGGTGAGAACTGAGAAGAAGAGTTCATAACATAAGCTATTAACCAAGCACAGCAGTGTCTAAATCGCTTCTTCCAATAAACTACAAATCTTAAATGGTGATGACATCGCATTGCACACACACATGAACACATGCTACAGAGCATCAAACTATAATGCGGGGGCCAGTGTGATAGCTTCATCTATAAATGTGGCTCATGTTCATTCACATTAAAATGAAAACTGGAAGCAATCTGAATGGGAATATTATGTTCATCTATACAAATGTAAAATTTTCGCGGTGCCTGTGCCAGACTAGTTCATAGAGCCATGATATTTACAGTTGGTCCTAACCTCAAATTTAACTGGTGCTCAACAACAAATAACCAATTTTTGTGCAAGTCATCCTTTGTAGCAAATTGAAACTGTTAGCACACTCGTGGTAAGAGTTTTACATTAGAACTCAACTAAAACTAAGTGAAGCTTTGCATTGATTTTCTCGTTTCACTCAAATACTTGTTTTTTTATATAATCTATAAATGAGAAAGAAAAAAAAAATACAGATGTTAAAAAGGACTAGACAAAAAAAATAGAAAAAAACGAATTGACAAAGTTGAGAAGGAATAAGAATGAGCTGAAAAATAAATGATACTCTTTTCTTACAACGAATTACAAAATAATGTAGTTAAGTATTTTATTGTACCTTAGCACGTATAGATACTGGAATATCCTGAAGAACAGCAGCCTCTGTGTAGCTACTCTCATACTGTAACCGCACGTGGCCTTTAATCTGCTCACGTATATCCTTACCAAGTTTGTTTCTGTTCATATATTTTGTCAGATCTGTCATTTTATCCCTAAACCTTTCTGTCTTTGATCCTTTAACTATTAGTGCGGTCATATTACCAATCAGATATGCTCCAAGGATCATATCAAATGAGACGTAAATCATGACAAATATCATTTCCCTGATATTCACTGCATGTATTTCTCCATAACCTGTGGCAAAAAGAACATAATAATTACAGATGCAAGACAATCCTACACTTCTAATAAGTAGTTCAAGCATCCTACAACAAAGGAGGTTTGCTAATAATGCACGAGGTTATCGAACTACAAGATGATTACGTAATGAGCATAGTGACAAAGTTCATATTTTGTGGGAAATTAAGAAGGGTTTAACTACTGAAATTTGTATGTCTGGGATAAAAATAATAAGATACTTACCCACAGTAGCCATGGTGACGATAGCAAAATATAGTGATGTTAAGTACCGCTTTCCAAGATCTATTTCTCTGAAATTTGAATAACTGAAATCACCCATTTTTAAGCTTCCTATCCATGTGTAGCCTTCATGAGAAGCAGGCAGAGTAGTTGCCAAGTAGTAAAAGATGCATGCAGCTGTATGTGTACAATAAAGCTCAACAGCAATAAGTTTAACAATCCTGGTAAACAGGTAATTAATTCGGATGTCCTTCTCCATCTTCTGAAAAAACTGTATCATTTTGCGTACTCGACAAAGCCTTATCCATAGAAGATACCGAACTTCTTCCTTTCTACCAGTAGCCTGAATAAAATACGATCGTCTAAGTTATTTAATAAAATCTCCCTACTTAAATAAAACTACGTATATAGCTCACACACATATCCATTACATGATTTCTATCACAAAATAACCAAATGAAATTTAATAAAATGAAATATAATTACCCTATATATAGCATCCCAAGGTAAACAAGCGAGAATGTCGATGAAGAAACCTGATTTCAAGTACCTGTCAGAGCAAAAATACACAGTTAAAAATTTAAAATGCAAGCAAAATAAACTCTAGTTAGTTTAAAAGAAAGAGGGAAACTGACCGGAGAGCAATAGGGGTACGTTTAGTGACCATGAGATAAGTCTGGCTATCTCGGTAAGCTACAAAGAACTGGATCACAATGTCGAACAAGAAAGCTATTTGTCCAGCAATATCGAGGAAAACGAGGTCTTTGGGCAAACCTCTGAAGAACCCAAACTCTATTGGTGTGAAGAATGAAGAATAAACTGCCCATATTAATATGAATTGCGACCATATATGATACAACCTGCATTATCATCATCTTCAGTTTCAGCAGAGTGTAATGAAAATGTTCAAAATTTCCCTTTCTTTGCCTTTTGGCTTTTGCTATAGAAAAGAGAAAAAGAAGTAGAGAACCATATGGGCTTAGTTAATTCGGGCTTTCGAATTCTTGGTCTTATTAGAAAGGGCTTGGGCTATTAATGGACTGGATCCTTTTGCTAGACTTCAGAATTTGTCTTTTTTCTGACACCAGATTCACTGGGTCAATGAATGACATGAAAAATTATGTGAATTTAGTCATCAATCTACAAAACCTTATCTTAGCACGAACCTTGGTTACAATTAACAAAGACCCAAGTTCTTAATTACTTGAATAGTCATCATAGCTGAGTCACTCCAGATCAAAGTTAAACTAGTGTTTATCTTCTAAGTTCTAGCACGTAGCTTCAATTAACACATTGTATAAGCTGTTCTTGACGTGATCACTACAATTTTTCAATTTAATATTAAACATACAGAGGGTAATTGTAAATACATTACATAAAAAAGGACAAGTCGTGATGGAGATTGCAAAATAAAAGTAAATAGACACATGAATTTTACGTGGTTCGGCAATGGTGCCTACGTCCATAGGAGAGATAAGTGTATTTTATTGATATGAGATGAGAGAATGTATTAACCTATTTCTAGATTAATGCATCAACAGGGTCAGGTCGTTATGGAGACTTGACCAAATGGGTGAGTTGGAGATTGGGGTGGCTGCACCTCGTTGAGATCGAGATTGCCTACGTACTCTAGCTCGGGGGAATTGAACTTAGAGATCAAGCCATCGTAGTTCTGTTTATATAGAAGATGGAAGGGCGTGGATCGTGGATCTTGCTGATTCTCCGCCATCATTATGACCATTAAATGTGTAACGCGCGAGGATCATCCCTGTGAATTAACTCTGTAACTGAAGAGAATATTCTGTGCATTGAATAGGAGCACGTGTGACTTGCAGGTCGCTGGTTGTTGTGTAGTCTGGTCGTTGTAGTCGAGCTGCTAACGGGTTGAGATTGTGGCGACCTGACAGATTGGTGATTGTGCCACGTGGCTGCTTTTGATTGGTCGGAGTATGTAGTACCCCTACATAAGCCCCCTCTTTTTAGGTCGACTTATGGGAGTCTGGCTGAAAAGACTAATTACTCTTATCGATGCTGATTTGTAGTTTGCTTTTTGAAGTTGCTGACGTGGCGGTCATGCAGCGCTGTCTGTGGTAATCATGGCGCTGTTATGGGGAAGTGGAAGAGTTTCCTCGAGCAGTTAGATGTGTGATTATGGCAACTGAAGCACGTATTGGCTGATTTGCTATCTGTCTTGCACGTGGATTTATCCAACGGTGGATGTGAACCGTTGCGTGAGTGGAGAATGACTGTACTGCATATGGATCCTTTTGTCGATCTCAGCCGTTCGTTTGATTCGAATCGATGGCTAGAAATTTTCGAGCTACAGTATATAAACTGTTGTTACGTTGATGTAGGTTTACTCATCTTGCCTTTATTTGAATTGCTTTTGCTTTTGCGTTGCGAACTGAAGAACTTTGAGAGCTTTGCGAGGTTTGTTCTCTTTTGCTTTTCTCTGATTTTTGTTTTCTTTCTTTTTCTTCATCTGTTGTCTTCTGTATTGCTTGAGAGTAATGTCTGAGGGTAGTGATTCTCAAAATGACCACTTGAGTGATGGTGGATTTGAAGAGTATGAGTCTGAGAGTACTCATTCTGACCCTCCGTCTCCTGTTCCTGATGAGGACGTAGATAGCCCCCAGAGTAGTGGTTCTCATGGTCCAGATTCTTCTGATGACGAGATGGTTGAAGATGATAATGGTAGAATGTGTAGGATTGTAAATATGAATTACGTACATAGGCATTTTGTTGTTAGGAGGCATTACCAATTTAGGTCGATTAGGAATTTAGAGATAAGGTTTCTTGGGGATCGCCTACTTTCTCCTGACTACCGACCTAATAATCCTTCATCTACTGTATTGACATTGAACCAATTCCGTGCTGGGTTGAGGTTGCCGTTGTCTGAATTGGTTGTCGACCTGTTGAATGCCATTAGGCGAGCCCCCTGTCAGATGAATGGTAATTTCTGGCGTAACATGAGGGTTATTGACGACCTCAACAAGTTGCATAGGTGGCGCATTACAACAGAAGATGTATTGAACCACTTTTGCTTCAAACGTTCTTCGAAGGTTGAACTTTCTGGCTATAACATGCAGGTTAGGCCAGAACGTTTGCCTTTGATTTATCCAGTGAGTAGCGAGCCATGGTGGAAAGATCCCATGCTATTCACTGGGCCGATTGTTGAAGGGGATGTCCAATTGCGTCATACGATCAGGAATGATGATCGTAAGTTAGTTGTCTGTAGCTTGATGATAGTTTGTCTTCTCGTTTTTGAACTTGATATGTTTGAATTTTTTGCTGCAGCGATTCGGGACGATCATCTTAGAAAGAACGACCTGCAGTCTGCTTTGAACTGCTTTGGCAAGTTGACTGACGAGCGGAAGATCTCGTTTCTGCCTCACCTAAAGGAGCATTTCATTCCTAAAGGTGGTCCAAAAACTGTCTGGGAAGAGCTCAAGAGGAGGAAAGCTTTGAAGAAAGTATACATGTCTTCAGTGCACAAAGCGAGTGGTGGACGAACTGGTAGTGGTTCGCGAGCTGATGACGTTGAACGAGCTGGTGGTAGCTCGCGGGGTGGTGATAAGGAACGAGCTGGTGGTAGCTCGAAGTCTGCTGAGGAGAAGGGACGAGCTGTGTGTAGCTCGAGGTCTGCTGAGAGAGAGCGGCCTGCTGGTGCTGCTCGTAGGCCGGAGAAAGAACGGCCTGTGGAGGATGAGAGAGTCGGTGGTGGCTCGCGCCAGGTGGAGGCAGTGGCGAGCCCCCAAGTTGTGTCTCCTCCCCCTTCACTTCCCAAGCTGCCTGCATTTTCTGGGCAGAAGAAGAGGTCTCACTCGGGTACTCTGAAGCTTTTGGAGAGACCCGTTGTGCCGACACCTGCTCTTACCCCGCCTGTTAGGGGTCCAGAGGTGTCTGCTGTGTCAATGAAGACTGTTGCTCGGCCTTCACAGAAAGGCAAGGGTGTGATGTCTGAGTTTCGCCCTGGGCCCTTCGACTACTTGGATGGGCGTGGCGAGAGGCATGTTGTGTACGACAACGACAGTGCCATTGATGACCCCTGCGTCGCCCGAGCTGTGAATGAGGGCATCGTTCTGGAGGCTGATGCTCGAGCTGTGAAGTCTCAATCCCTCTTGGTCAACTGCTCGAAGCTGAATTCGGCGCTGTCTTTGGTAGGTGTTTGCTAAGAGTATTAATTTCTGCTTTAGTCGTTGTTGTCTAAGTTGCTTGCGCTTTGTAGGTGAACGCGACCTTCCAGGAGATTCGTTTGGTCGCTGAAGTTGGCGCCCAGGCTGAGGTTGAGCTGAAGGCGATGAGGGACAAGCTTGAGCAAGCGAAGAATGTTGCTCTTGTTGCGGAGTGCAAGGTGAGGGATAGGGATGCTCAGGTTGCGGCGCTGAAGGAGACAGTGGAGCAGCTGAAGGAGGCCAATGAGCAGCTGAAGGCAAATGTGGCTGCTGCTAACGCTTCTGCTGAGCACTGGCAGAACGTAAGCCAGGAGAATGGTGCGGCGTGGCAGGCCTACTGTGAGCAGCTGCAGAAAGCTTTAATGGGGTCGCCCGAAGGAGAGGAGACGCGAGGTGGTGTTGGAGATACTTCGGCGCCAGCTCAGGACACCTCGATGGGCCCTAGTGACCAGGTCGTTGGAACCCCTATTGAAGTTGATGCTTCAGGCGACCAGTCTGTGCAGCAATGAGCTCGCCTTGGTTTCCCCTTCTTGTATTGGGTAACCTTGTTTTCCCTTTCTTGTATTGGGTAACCTTGGTTTTCCCTTTCTTGTATTGGGTAACCTTGTGCACAGTTTGCTTCTTGCACTCCTTGTTCTTGCAATACGTCTTCCATAGCTTATTCAAGAGAGCCCCCCTTGTAATCTTTGAGAGCTTGATTGGAAAACTTCTTGTCTTTTGTATGTGGAGTCAGTAATCAGTTTTTACTTTGATGGGATTTGTATGTATTCGTTTTGGCCAGCTAGTTTCCAGGAAGTCCTGGTAGCTCGTTCAGAAGGCAGGTAGACGAGATGAATGGCTGCAAGCAGGACGCACTGAAACAGTTCCTCTTGTATGCCTTGATTGTACTTTGGTTGCACCTGTAATTGTTAAATCTCATAAAGTAAAAGTTAATTGAACTATTTACCTTGCATTGTCGTTTTGTCTGCTTGAATGGTCTTGCAAACAATGTATGACATTTGTTCGACCTGATCGGGGCTTGAGGTCGCTTTTAACATAATTGTGCTTGGGTCGTGGGAAGAGGATGACCAATGCACCAAGTTAAGTTGCTATTGATTTAACTTAACAAATTTTGAAATTATCAAAGGGACTAGATTATTGATAATTTGTAGGTCGAGGGATTGGACCTTTAGTAGCCATTCATGTTTGAGCAGAGATGAAGGCAAAATTGAATTTATAGATTGAAATGCAATGAATGGATGCTTACATTTCACTGATAAAATTTCTTTAAATGAAAAGCATTCCACGGGTTCTTAACGATCTCCCCTTCTGGTGTCTGAAGACGATAAGAACCGTTGCTCTGGACCTTTGTGATAATGTAAGGACCTTCCCAGTTGGCGTTGAGTTTGCCGATAGTGTCCTTTCTTTTGTTATTGAACATTCTTCTTAGGACTAGTTCCCCTGGCTGAAAAGTTCTTGGTCGTACGCCTTTGTTATAAGCTCGCTTGAGTCTCTGTTGGTATTGCTCGAGCTTTATAGTGGCGTGGTTTCGTCGCTCTTCGAGGAGGTCGACTCCAAACGACCAGATCTGATTGTTGAGCTCTGTGTCGACCAGAAGAGATTTGGTCGTTCCATATGTTAATTCAGTGGGAATGACGGCCTCAACTCCATAGCAGAGACTGAATGGTGACACCCCTGTGGATGTGCGAGGAGTTGTTCTATAAGCCCATAAGATGTTCTCCAATTGTTGTGGCCATTGATCATGCTGGTCTTCGAGCTTCTTCTTAAGATTGGTTAGAATCTGTCGATTTGCAGCTTCAACCTGGCCATTGGCTTGTGGGTATCTGGGAGTTGACCTTGAATGCTCGATTTTCCAGAGGTCGTAGAATTTTTTGATATTCTTCCCAACGAACTGAGTGCCATTGTCTGTGACTACCCGTTTTGGTAGCCCGAACCTTGTGATGATATTTTCCCACATAAATCTCTGGACATCTGCCTGTGTTACGTTGGTTAAGGCAACAGCTTCCACCCATTTAGTGAAATAGTCTACGGCTACTAGGACGAACCTCTTCTCAGACTTCTTTTCCTTGATGAGGGGGCCCATGATGTCAAGCCCCCACATGTGGAACGGCCATGGAGCAGTGATGTTGATGAGGTCGTTTGGATGCTGGTGTTGCTTATCAGCAAATCGCTGGCATTCTTTGCATTTTAAGACAAATTTCTTTGCATCTTCCTTCATTCTTGGCCAGAAGTATCCCTGGGAGATTGCTTTATGGGCTAAAGTGCGCCCACCGGAATGGTTTCCACATTCGCCTTCGTGGATTTCTTCGAATATCATCTGACCTTGCTTTGGGACCAAGCATCGTAATAACAATCCAGTTGCTGATTTTCTGAAAAGTTTGCCCTCATGGATTTTGTACATTGTGACTTTATGGAGCAATCGACTGGCTTCCTTTTTGTCAGAAGGTAGGACACCAGTTTGCAGATAAACCATGAATGGCTCCATCCAAGTACCCTGGATGTCTTCTTGAGTTGTTTCTAGTAGATCGGAGATTTGATTAATATCTTCTTCTTTGAGGAGATATGCGGGCTGTGAGTTGATTGCTATAGTTAGGGCCCTCGGTCTGTCTGACTCGATCTTAGATGCTAAAAACGCCAGTGAGTCAGCATGCCTGTTGTCATCTCTGGGTATGTGGTCAATTGTGAAGTAGCTGAGCTTGCTGATGAGCTCCTTTGCTTTGCTAGCATACCTGATGAGGTTGACCCCATTGATCTGATAATTGCTGGTAATCTGATTGACTACCAGCTGTGAATCGCTGTACACCTTGAGACGAAGTGCTTGTAAGTCGATGGCCATTTTCAGGCCCTGTATGAGTGCTTCGTACTCGGCCTCGTTGTTTGAGGTCGAGAAGTCGAGACGAGTTGCTCTTTCGAGCTGTGATCCTTCAGGGGAGATTAGGACACTACCTATTCCACTTCCATTGGAGTTGTGGGAACCATCCACATATAGTTGCCAAGTATCTGGGGGGTTGTCTTGGACTTGTCTTGTTTCAGGTTCCGGTTCCCAATTGACATCCTCTGCTGGATAGTCTACCAAAAATTCTGCGACGACCTGGCCCTTGACGGCCTGTCGTGAAACGAACTCGAAAGTGTAATCACCCAGCTCGGCTGCCCATCGAGCCATACGACCTGTTTTGTTTTTCTTCTCTAGTATGTGGCGTAATGGCTGATCGGTGATTACTTTTACAGTGTGTGCTTGGAAATAAGGCTTGAATTTGCATGCAGCGTAAAGTAATGCTAATGCTAACTTCTCCAGAGGTGTGTACCTTATTTCAGCTTGCTGTAAGACTTTGCTTGTGAAGTAGATAGGTCGTTCCACTTGATTGTCTTCTTTGAAGAGTACTGCGCTTATCGCAAAATTTGATGTTGCGAGGTAAACGCCAAGTACATCACCATCTACAGGTCTGGTAAGAACTGGTGGAGTAGACAGATATGCCTTGAGGTCATCGAAGGCTTTCTCGCACTCTTCTGTCCACTCATATGTAGCCCCCTTCTTTAAGATATGAAGCATTGGTCTACACTTGTCTGATGCTCTGGAGATGAATCTGTTCAGAGCTGAAACCATGCCGTTGAGCTTCTGGATTTGTTTCTTAGTTTTTGGACTTGGCATGTCGATCAGGGCTCTGATCTGATCTGGATTTGCTTCGATGCCTCGTCTGGTGACCAGGTAGCCTAGGAATTTTCCTGATGCGACCCCGAACAGACATTTTTCTGGATTAAGACGCATTCTGTATTGTCTTAACCTTTGGAATGCCTGGTCGAGGTTGTACAGATGATCTCGTTCTTTGTCGCTCTTCACTAGCATGTCATCAATGTAGACCTCCATTGTTCGACCTAGGAGGTCGTCGAACATTTTGGTGACCAGTCTTTGGTAGGTCGCCCCTGCATTCCTTAGTCCGAATGGCATGACTTTGTAACAGAAAATACCTTGCTCAGTTGTGAAAGAGGTCTTTTCTTGATCAGGCTCGTACATTGGGATCTGATTATACCCTGAGTATGCGTCCATGAATGACAGTAGCTCAAAACCGCATGTCTGATCGACTAGCCTATCGATTCGTGGCAGTGGGAATGAATCTTTAGGACAAGCTTTATTCAAGCTCGTGAAGTCGATGCAGACCCTTGTCTTCCCATTCTTCTTTAGGACTGGGACTATGTTGGCTAGCCAGTCTGGAGTGTCGACTTCTCTGATGAAGCCGACCTGCTTGAGTCTGTTAATTTCTTCATTGACGGCTTCGTGAAACTTGGGAGCAAGTCTCCTTGGTTTCTGCTTCACAGGTCGATAGTTGGGATTTACCCGTAGCCTATGGCATGCAATTGATGGGTCTATTCCGGGCATATCGATATACGACCAAGCAAAAACATCTTTATTCATTGAAAGAAAATTTACAAAATGAGCAAACTTATCATCTTCCAATTCTGATCCTACATAGACATACCTTGGGTCCTCATCTGACCCAATGTTAACTCGCACGCCTGGATCGGTGCTTCCGAGATTCAGCTTGGGGGAGCTTGCTTGCTCCTTCTGTAATTGCTATTTAGCAATTTCGGCTTTTTCCATGGATGGGCTTTTTGACTTGTTGCCCTCCTGAGCCTCTGTCGTGACTAGGCTCTTTCCTTTTTCCTCACCATCCTTGACTCCAGAGGTGGATGGCTTTGATGCTGGGACAGCTTCAATAACACCGTGGCATTCTTGTGCGGTGTTCTGATTGCCGCGGAGTTCCATTATCCCATAAGGGCCGGGATAGCGGAATACCTGGTGGTAAGTTGACGGCACTCCTCTCATAGCATGGATCCACTTTCGACCCAAAATCGCATTGTACTTGCTTGCGATATTCAGGACGCTGAACTTGCTGGTTACAACGACCTTGTCTTCCCTTCTGCCTACAGTGACGGGCAGAAGGATCTCCCCCTTAGGGTCTTCCCTTGAACTATTGAAGCCAAGGATCGGAGTGAAGTCTGGGATGAGCACTGAATCGGGCAGCCTCATGTCCTTGAAGGTTCGGTACATGAGAATGTTACATGAAGCTCCAGGGTCAATGAATACCCTCTTGATGGTGTAATCTGCTATCCTGAGTTCAACGACCAGTGCGTCGTTGTGTGGAGTAACGACCTTGTTGAGATCGTCTTCAGTGAAAGTGATGTCGGTTTCTTGCCGGGCAGGGATGTTGAAGCGAGCTGCTCGGCCACTGATAGAGTAGACATGGTGGAGATGTTCTACTCGTCTCCTTTTGTCCCTAGAGACAGGGGTGTGATGAGATTCGTCAATCATGTAGACCACATGACTGTCCGAATCGCTGTCGCTGTCAACCTTGTTTGCGACCTTCTTATTTATATGATCGCGTAGGTCGCCTGTTGGACCTAAGCGCTGGGAGAGGCTACGCCCTCTGCTGCGTGCTGGGCTTGCGGAGGCCGCTCTGGCCTTGCTCTGACCCCGCTTTGGTGAACGAGGAGGGGTTCTGGATTCCTTCCTCATTCTCTTTCCTGTGGATTCCTCATTCTTTCCGAGGATCCAGTTGTTGAGCCTTTTCTCATCGGCCCAGGTTTGAAGTGCGCGCTTCAGGACGCGACAGTCATCAGTCTGATGACACCGTACTTTATGGACTTTGCAGTACGGGCGACCAGATGTATCCTCCAGCTGTGTGAAGGCAGGAATTTTGCACCAATGATTGTGCTTGATTCTTTCGAAGATATAACCGGCTGGTCGCGTAAACCGGTGATACTCTCGCTGCTCGGTAGGCAGCGATTTAGCTTTGAACCTCTTTCCTTCTGATCGAGGTCGTTTGCTTGAGCCAGCCTCAATGTTGCTGACTACATGGTTCTTCTCCCTCCCAGTGAGGGCTTCTTCCAGCTTAATATAACGATCTACCTTTAGGTAGAGCTCGTCAAGTGATGAGGGTCTCTTCATTGCCAGAGACTTGTGCAGGTCGGACCCTTGGATCAGTCCGTGAGAGAAAGCAATAGTTGCAAAGGTCTCATGCTCCTTTGCGAAGTCCTGAATTGAATGCAACTCAGACTTAAAACGTGAAAAGAAAACGCTAAGTGACTCACCATCCTTCTGCTTGACTTTGAAGATGGAGTCAATGGTAATCGGGCGCTTCTTATTGTGGATGTAGAAGATGACGAATTGTTTTTCTAGCTCTGCAAACGAGCTGATGGAACCTGGCTTCAGTCGATGAAACCAGTCGAGAGCTGGTCCGGTGAGGCTGGACTGAAACAGCAAACACAAAAGATGATCCTCCTTGATCAGAGGAAGGGACTTTCGGAATCCCTTGACATGGTCGGTTGGATCTCCGACTCCTGCATACTGGTCGAACTTTGGGGCATTCAGCTTGTTCGGCAGATCATGCTCCAGGATCTCGTTGGAGAATGGAGACTCCTGGAATTGTTGAAGGGACTGCACAGCAAGTTGCTCTGCAGTGTGGCTCTTGGACCGGTGAAGGAGAGCCTGAGATGCTTTAAACTCCGCCAGCTGCTGGCTGAGTTGCTCGAACTTTTGGTTGGAATCATCAGCAGGGATGACTCCAAGTCCGCTATTCTCCCCTTGCTGGGGGTTGGTTTGAGCGGCTTTTAAACGCTCATTTTCTTCCTGCAGACGTGTAATTTGTGCCTGCAGATCTTGGATGGTAACTTCCTGATTGGACATTTGATCGAGTGATTTTTGATTGAAGGGTGGGAGGGTTTTGGGTTTTCGATTATATCGAATTCCTTGCAGTCGGCGCCAAATGTATTAACCTATTTCTAGATTAATGCATCAACAGGGTCAGGTCGTTATGGAGACTTGACCAAATGGGTGAGTTGGAGATTGGGGTGGCTGCACCTCGTTGAGATCGAGATTGCCTACGTACTCTAGCTCGGGGGAATTGAACTTAGAGATCAAGCCATCGTAGTTCTGTTTATATAGAAGATGGAAGGGCGTGGATCGTGGATCTTGCTGATTCTCCGCCATAATAATGACCATTAAATGTGTAACGCGCGAGGATCATCCCTGTGAATTAACTCTGTAACTGAAGAGAATATTCTGTGCATTGAATAGGAGCACGTGTGACTTGCAGGTCGCTGGTTGTTGTGTAGTCTGGTCGTTGTAGTCGAGCTGCTAACGGGTTGAGATTGTGGCGACCTGACAGATTGGTGATTGTGCCACGTGGTTGCTTTTGATTGGTCGGAGTATGTAGTACCCCTACAGAGAAGCTAGAGAGCTTGTGAGGAGCTAGAGAGAGCTTGTCCTCTTTCACATGAAATAGATCCCTTTATATAGATAGGGAATTACATGTGTGATATTCATATTGATTTTGTAACGGAAAATAACGGACATATAATAATGAGAATATATTTGATATTGATCTTGTAATTGTTGGCATTAATATGCATTGCCACGTAAGCGCCACACGAGCTCATGAGTCACCGAGTTGGAGTATGACTTGTACTGCATGTCGGGTGGGCCAAGTTGAAAATGGGCTTGAGCTCGGGTGATGTAACTCGATTGAAGTCGGATGAAATAAGTGCAGAGTCGGTATATGGCATTCCGAGTAAGAGAGATGAAATACGTGCAGAGTCGGTTATTGGAGTTCCGAGTAAGAGAGAGCTTGGTAATGGGTATATACAGTAATGTCGCTTAATATATCATATAATCAGCATCTTGAGCCTATGTGATGTTAATAATAAGATACTTCACCTGGGATTTTGCCAGCATAGGTCCAATATATGGTACTTTTTAAGAACATTTCAGAACATTTTTAAGAAAATTTCATCCATTGTACACAGAAATTTCTCTTGAAGGATTAAGGCATACTAATATGGTAACATAAAATATTGTTAGTGGATAAACAGGATTTTTGGAATATATTCAAAATAGCTAATAATCTGACTGATAGTAAAGGGTACAAATTCTGTATATCTTACTTTGTGTTTTTCTATTATGCGTATTAAAAGTTACTGATCGATGTATCGTTGGTTGGTTAATTAACCACATTTTATTACTAAAATAGGCTACTTTAATAATGTTCTGAAATGCTAGAACCACTAGCCTAAAATGGAAGAAAAGACATGGAACTCACTTCACTACTAATTACTCAAAATTAATAAAGACATGAGTGCCATTACACACTAACAACCAATGTCACAGTGACACATGTATAAACTTAATTAACGAGGCATAATTATTTGATGCAGGTGTTAAATGAAAGGTTCTTATGTGTTCTTAACTAAATGAAGTTGAAAAAAAAAAAAAAAAAACGAAACATACTCAAAATAGTTGAAAAATGAAGAGTGCACCACATACCTGTTATCTGGATTGATAACAAAACCTTTGATTCCGTTAAGAACGGTTTCTGTACTGATTCTTCTACCAGCCCGACGGAGTCCAAACTCGTTTGTTATCAAATTGAATCGACTTCCTCGTGATGAAGCAATCCGATCTCTTAACTCTTCCACTTCATACTCATCTTTCATTTCTTGTTCTGCATCATTCATTTTCTAACTAACTACTTAACCACTAATTCAATCTTCGAAATTATTCGAAAAACCAAAAACAAAGAATAATAACAATAATGAAGATGATGAAGTTCCTTTTAAAACTTCAAAGTTAATTCAATCAATCAATATATATATATAAGTTGTAGTTCGAAAAGATAGATCACGAGCACGCATTGATTGGATTCACAGAAAAGAATTAATGATCGAGCGATGAATGAAGTTTCAAGAAGTTTGTTAGTTATATAAAGATTAAAGAAGAAAACAGAAAGGGAGAGCGAAAAGAAAATCGCGATGCAAGTGCAAGCGTTCTTTTTGTTTTGTTTTGTTTTTCTCTCCACAAATTGCTGTTCAATCGCTTTCTTGGATGCAAAAGCGAGGATATAGGAAGAAGTGGATACAGTTGATCTATTTATAGAGAACTACAGTTTTTTCTCAAACTCTCTATGGACGTTATTGTAGGACCAACAACCAATCACGAATTTTATAAGCAAAATGATTGTTTATGACTTTATTAGATAAGCAATCAAGTGGTTTAGGCCTGAAAGTGTGGTTGAGTAAATGGGCGCACAGGTTAAGGGTTCGATTCCGCACTTGGACAATTCTGCTTTATGTAGGAGGTTATGGAAATGGATTAGCTATGCTAGCCTCTCTGAGATTAGTTGAGGTGCGCGTAAACTGGGGCCCTGCTTGGTTACCCCGCAAAAATTTGCATGAAATTTAGCCTAATTTAATATGCTTGAAACTCTTGATAATTAGTTTTATGAACAAAATTTATGCAAAAGTTTGGTGCTATTTCAAAAGTGCAAAAATTTTACACCTTTCTCTAATAAACTTAGTAGGGGACCATTTATGATTATCTCATGTTTATGCAAAGTTTAAGTGGGGGACCAATAGGGTTTAAGCTAAAATAGGTGGGGGTCCATTCAAATTAAAGAGTAAACTTGGGAGGGACCACTCTAACTATAGATGGGTAAAAATTTGCCTTTTTTGCAGCCCAAACAAGCAGGGCCTGGATGTCAAAGTTTTGCTGATGTCCAGTATCTTTAAAAAAAAAAAAAAAAAAAAGTTTTGCTGATGTTACATTTAACTAAACTCAATGAATTACAATGCAATATTTAACAACACTTTGCCAGATATTAAACACAACTTTGGTTAATTTCAGGCGGATTATTGTAGCATTTTTTGATAATTATCATTTATCAATAGTTTTGATGTATATAATACTAAGAAGTTGAAGAGATAAGGGCGGAGAGCACAATTTGTGTGTGTGCTTGGAGCACTTGACAGTTGTGTATATAAAATGAAAAGGGACATTTTTTTTTTCAATGAGCTTTGAGTAATTCATTCTACTATATGTGCTCATTGACAATGGAAATTTTAAATTACATTCTTTTAAGCAGCCTATCAGTTTGCGTACAGATTGAATATGAGGTGGAGTTTATTGTGTGCCAACAACATTGTTCAGTGTAAAAAGCTTTTTAATTATTTTTTCTGGTAACATTATTGAAAATTAGATGGGAGGGTAGTGAACCTGTACTTGTTGGACAGGCTCACACAGCAAAATGGAAGAGTTTGGTGATCCTGTACGTGGGAAATTTAGAAAGCATCTGAGTTAAGTAAAACCCACAGATCCAAAATAATTTGATCTATTTTTCGTTTGTTAGCTTGTTAGGTACAGTGTTTTATAGTCTTATGGAGTTATGGTTAGGTACAGTGCTTTCATTGTAGCTATTCTGGACTGCTGGGAAGCCTTATATGTATTGTAAGAACAGCTAGTGTCTTATATTAGCACTTTCATTTGGATAAATCTATGTTATCTTATATTATAAGAACAGCTAGGAACACTCAACCTTTTTCGTTCAGTTTAAAAAAAGATGTTAACTAGTAGGCAATTGGTTGCAACTCCATTTAAAATACTTCATAACACTCACATTGGTTGGTTAGAGGGTTGTATACTTGTATCATAACTTATATAAGGACGTTATCTTATATATAAGAACACTCGATAAGTGGAGTTCGACGAGGCAGTGTATATTCAAGTCATTAATTTAATTAATCCCACTAAACTAAATTAACTAATGGTGCTAAACTGCTTCCACTAGAAGAATAAAAATTCCCAGTACGTACATATTAACATCAGTTATGGTTGAGAATGGATTTCTAAATTAATCGGGTTCGGTGGTCCTCCCAGCATGATGGTGGTGGAGAGCTAGCTGGTAATCAGGTAATGCCACTATCATAACTGAGTCTGTCTACCAATACTCCAATAGTAAAGAAGCGTGGTTGTAGACTTCTAGTGGTGGCGGCAACAATCACCCTTTGAATCCTTAATTGCAATTGTTGCCTAAACAGATTAATAAATGTGAGAAAGAGGATATCCATTGGATATGGTCCGGCCCATTTAGTAAGTAAAAGTTCCTATGATTTGGGCCTTCCATCTCACATGATTGCAACAATATTGTGTCATTATGATTAACGTTTAAAGTACGTTGCTTGACCCACTCTTGTTTGTTGTAGTCCTTTAACAACCACATGTTCAATGTCTTGCTGCCTTCGGAAGCTGAGATCACAGTAAAAAAAACCTCCCAACTGGTAGAAACGGTGTTCTATATGGTTTGACATTAGGACGGACAATTATTCTAGGGTCTGTTTGATTCGAGTCCGGGAAATAGATTTTCGGGCAAATAGATTTTTCGGGAAATCTTAATTTTCCATGTTTGATTAAATGAAAAATAAGCGGTAAATATTTAAAATGACATGATAAGTTCAAATATTGGGACAAATTAGAGTTCAATTTTGTCAAACTCTCACTACAAACATATTTAAATGATTTTCCAAAAAAATTCATGATCAATGTAGAATTATAACTATTTTATCAAAATTTTATTTCCCGAATATTTGCACATGGTAAATCTATTTCCCGGTAAACTCTTTTCCCGCCCGAATCAAACAGACCCTAAATGTTTCATTTGGCAAATTGAGTGCTATGCATGGTTCTACACTGCCCCCAAGTAGCTCCATTAGTGAATATTTGTACTGTAAGGGATTTCAAATTCTGACGGCAGACATTTGATATATTTCTAAGAACTGCATTTGATTCCAAGAGTAAATACATGAACTCCGGAGCTAGAAGTGGAACACACCACTTTGTAATTTTTGGAAGACTCGTCGTACCACAGTGCAACCGGAGGGTATTCTCTGAGCCCAAGGCATAGCGGTTAGGTATGGTTATGGTTTCTCCAGTGATTACATTACAGACTGTTATGTAATTATTACTCATTAGATCGACTTCTCAAAGTTAGGATACTGTATATCAGATAATGGAAATGGTGGCCAGAGAAGTCCTAATGATCTCAGAACTTCAATCTGAAAATTAAGTCGTGATGAATTGAATGGCTCCAACAAGGAATGTATTAATGTAAAGTGTTCTATAAGTTAAAGGCTTGATATCATACCGATCATAATCTTAACTAATAACCTAATTATGAATATAAATAAAGATGAACATTTTTTTTTAATGTATAGTATTTCATTAATCACAAAGTACTCAAAGTTACATACTGATCAGCATGCATATAGCGCCCTCAGTTATGGACAGACCCACGATATCTAGAAACAGAGCCAATACATCACAGGACCACATGTTCAGACTGGTTGAGCTGTTTAGATTTCCAGGTTAACCCTTTCTCCCTGCCAGATGCTGTTGCTGAATCTCAAAGAAGCCTCCCAGTGACTGCAGTAGCATTAACACGAACTCCTCCATTGTACAGTAATATCAAACCTCTCACTGCCCTACTAGTTGTCAATGATCCAGCTGTTCCATCCCAGCACCAAGTCTGCGAAGCTATGAAATTTCTTCAGCTCTGTACCTTTGCTAGACATTTCCAGCCAATCCCATATCATCCCCTTCATTTTGAATATTAGTTTCTCACAGTTCAGAGTGCCCTGCCTGAAGATTATATCATCTCTTGTTCCCCACACTGACCACACAACTGCGTAAGAGAACGAGGTCCCAGATAAGCAACGCCAACCCTCTGTTGTTCAAGGCAGCCAGTTCTGCAGTACACCCTGCACTGTGTCAAAAAGTAATGCCTTTTTTTTTTTTTGCTAAAGGGTAATTTTATAAATAATTGAATGGTTACAAGGGGTGCATCAAAAATATGACTACACAAACATCAATGAAAGCGAAAATACACTGAAAAAAGATTCTCTAGAGGAACTTTAGGGATAGAAGACTCGGAGAACCATTCCTTCATTCCTTCCTTTAGCTAAGTGAACTCCTTTTGATGAAGAAGATGAAGAAGATGATTACCAACTCCAAATATAGCAGCCCTTCACATTTGTTATTTGCGGACGACATCTTTATTTTCTGCAATGGAAATGCCAGGCACTTAAGACATCTCATTGAACTTTTAGATAGGTATCAAGCTACTTCTGGGCAAGAGATTAACAAGAGCAAAAGTAAACTTATGATGGGGCGAATGACTGTAACAAGAAAGCAAGTAACCACAGGCATGTTTGGGATTAATGAAGGCACCTTACCAGAAACATACCTTGGGGTTCCGTTGGCACAAGGAAGGGTCACCAAAGCTCTAGTATCACCACTTGTTGAAAAAATACGGAATAAAGCTTCCAGCTGGGCAGGTAGAGCATTGTCTTTGCAGAGCAGGATCTTATTAGTGAAGCATGTTTTGTGTAGTATACCTATACACAATATGACAGTTTACAAGTGGCCAAGGAGTACCATAAAGGAAATTGAGCAACACCTTAGGAACTTTATATGGTCTGGCAATCCAGGGATCAGAAAAACAACAACAGTGGCATGGCACAAGATATGTGTACCAGTTCAAGAAGGGGGAATTGGCCTTAGATATCTGAAAGACATCAATCTTTCTATGTTAATGCAGATGGCATGGGCAGTGAAGCATGAGGATAATGATTGGGGACACTTCATGAGAGGGAAATATCTCAATAAACATCATGAATGGACAGAAAACAAGAACTCAACTGTATGGAATGGAATGAAATATGCATTGAAAAAAGTCAGAAAATTGCAAGCATGGTTTATTGGTAATGGTAAATCCATTAATGTCTGGAAAGATAATTGGATAGGAGACCAACCCCTATGTGACTATATAGACCCAAAAAGCCCTATATGGAAGAATTTACATGCAACACTCAGCAGTTGTATTGAAAATGGGAACTGGGCATGGCCAGAGCAACTTGTAGAGATCACAACAAGGTTGGGATTAGATTTACATGCAATAGAGGCACCTGTAGTTGACAAGGAGGATGAATGTTATTGGCCATTTGACAATCAAGGTAGGATGACAGCAACATCAGCTATGGAGGCAATTAGAAGCAAACAGACTGCGCCTGGTTGGACAAATTTTTTGAGATGCTCCCTAATTCACCCTAGAGACATGACACTAGCTTGGAAGGTAATGCATAATGCAGTGAACACAGATGAGAATATGAAAAAGAAAAGTTTCAACATTGTTTCTAGATGTTGTGTATGCACTGTAGAGATGGAAACAAGGGATCACATACTATTTACATGTGAGGAAGCTAAAAAAATTTGGAGGAGAGTGTGTGACTGGTTTGGGCAGCAGAGGATCCCACATAAGATAGAAGATTTAATTGCGGCAAAAGGTAAATTCAGTCCACTTATTAAACAGTTGTGGCAAGCTAGCTCTATAACAGTTTTGATACAGCTATGGAAAAAGAGAAATAAAATGCTATATGAAGAGTTGACTATCAGAACAAACTACATCGAAAATGAAGTTAAAAAGGCAGCAGCTAGAGTTCATTCAAGATCTGATAAGCACATGGATAATAATGTTCATGACTTGGTTATCATAAAGAAATTGGGGCTAACAACAAGATTCAAAGCTCCTCCCAAAGTTATTGAGTGTTACTGGAGTCTACCTCCCAAAGGTTGGCTCAAGGTGAATACAGATGGGGCTGCTAAAGGGAATCCTGGATTGGCAGGATGGGGGGCTGTGTTGAGGAGAGATGATGGAACTCTTGTAGGAGTCAGCATTGGTGGACTAGGAGCGGAGACATGCTTTATTGCTGAATGTGTGGCCATCATAGAAGGAATCAAATTTGCAGTAGAAAAGGGATGGCATAACATATGGGTAGAATCAGATTCTGAAGCTGCTGTGATAGCCCTAAGAACTAACAAGACACACTGGAAGACCAAGGTACAATGGGAAGCTATCAGAGCTATGGATATCAACTTAATGATTACTGTCAACAAAAGGGAGGTGAACTTTGCAGCTGATACTTGCGCAAGAAAGGGTACATACCTGCAGGTGAAACAGATTATAAGATGGGACACACCCCCATTTCAGTTGCCATTGGAAAATCACCAGTCTGTATATTATAGGTTCATTTAATTTTCTGACTGGAATGTAGCTATAAATTTCAGTCACTTTTGTAACTTTGAATCATTTTTATAAATTTAATCACCCTTGAACAAAAAAAAAAGTGAACTCCTTTTGCAGCACAAGCCTGGTTAAACCTGTTTAAGTGACCAATGAGGGCCTTCCATACCTGCAGTGTCACTGGGCAAGACAAAAACAAATGTGCAACATCTTCTGAACTTGCTCGGCACAACACACGTTGATTTGGGACAACAACACCCCTTGCTGCAAGCTGATCCACCGTCCGAATTCGATTCCATGTAATATGAAGAATCTAACATACATTGGCACCCTCACCTCCCAAATCAACTTGTATGGGAATGGCTCAATGAGGGGGAAAGGATAGTCATTTCGGTCCTTCGCTGAAACTTATTTGTACATTGATTTGACGGTGAAAACTTCTTTCTTTGACCACTTCTAAGGTCTAACACCAGTTATCCATACCTTCTTCAAGGGTGATACTTGCCAAGAGGCCATTTAGAGTCTGAAGCTCCAAAGCTTCCCCAATCCGAAGATGCTACCTTCTAAAAGTGAGATTCCATCCCCAATTTAATGTGTGTTCCATCAAGATGGATGGCTTAGTCCGAATTTTTTTTTTTTTTTTTTTTAATTTGGTTACCAGCACAATGATAACGAAATATCACAAGTTTACATGTATTTAAAACTCACCAGGCTCTCGACATAGTAGTCCCACATATGAGTTAATATGAATGGTAGCCTAGTGACTTTGGTTTCACTAAGTAGCCGACCTTGTTTACCATAGCGACGTATAAACATGTCTTTGCTTTTACTTGATTGGAATAAAAATGTATCATTTCCAATGACTCTTAACTTCGCAGCATTATAAGGTAGTAGAAGAGTACATTGCTTGACCCACTCCTGTTTTTCGTAATCCCTGTAAATACATTACATAAAAAAGGACAAGTCGTGATGGAGATTGCAAAATAAAAGTAAATAGACACATGAATTTTACGTGGTTCGGCAATGGTGCCTACGTCCACGGGAGAGATAAGTGTATTTTATTGATATGAGATGAGAGAAGCTAGAGAGCTTGTGAGGAGCTAGAGAGAGCTTCCCAAGAGCTAGAGAGAGCTTCCCCAGAGTTAGAGAGAGCTTCCCAAGAGCTAGAGAGAGCTTCCCCAGAGCTAGAGAGAGCTTCCCAAGAGCTAGAGAGAGCTTCCCCAGAGCTAGAGAGAGCTTCCCAAGAGCTAGAGAGAGCTTGTCCTCTTTCACATGAAATAGATCCCTTTATATAGATAGGGAATTACATGTGTGATATTCATATTGATTTTGTAACGGAAAATAACGGACATATAATAATGAGAATATATTTGATGTTGATATTGTAATTAATATGCATTGCCACGTAAGCGCCACACGAGCTCATGAGTCGCCGAGTTGGAGTATGACTTGTACTGCATGTCGGGTGGGCCAAGTTGGAAATGGGCTTGAGCTCGGGTGATGTAACTCGATTGAAGTCGGATGAAATAAGTGCAGAGTCGGTGTTTAGTATACCGAGTTAGTGAGATTAGGATTTGGATGTAGATGAGTGAAGTGTGATTAGATACGAAGTCGGATGAAATAAGTGTGAAGTCGGTGTTTGACATTCCGAGTAAGAGAACTCGGTAATGGGTATATACATAGCCCCCTCTTATTAAGTTGATCGAAATTGGTCAGCTTGATAAGAAGTAGAAAATAGGTTTTGAGAATGATTGACTTTTTGAAAAAGGATGTGGAATTCGAGTTAAAAGTTTCATATGCATTCGAAATCTCAACCAAACCGTAATTTCGTAAGCGTTTGCTTCCGTGAGCTGAGCGTTTGCTTTTGAATCGTTTCCGAATGTCGTGTCACGATGACAATGTTGACATTGGATAGATGTATAATGCCATTGAGGTCTTAGTTGATTTGATTTGACATTTCTATGCACATGAAAAATCTAACCCTTGTACCAATTTCCTTTGAAAAGCTTTTGATATCAAGTTTAAGTGATAGACACAAAATTGGTATGAAAAAATAAATGGCTCATATGATAGGAATGAAAATCAATGTTCAAAACTTCAAATCATCATACTTGAATTCACCATTTCCTGAAACTTCAAAAAAACAATTAGTACCTGAGGGATAAAAGTTAGCCCCCAGTCTCATACCGAATAATCATATGAAGTAACAAATAATATGTTTAAAGTATGTGTATAAGTGATAAGATCAGTAAAATGACATGAAATAAAACTCCATATAATTGAGCTCGCTTTAGTGAAGCCTCAATTTCTGGTCCTTGAATATATTGCAACATATTTTTTTTTTTCTTTTAATGAGCAAGTTGTAATAAATAATTTCCTAAACAGGCATATGGGATTGATGATAGCCCCCAATATACTGTAAGTGCATAAGAAATCAAATTGAGCTAGTTGAAATAAGATGTAATATTAATTGCATATATCTCATCATAACAAATGGAACCAGAAGTTAAGATTAGTATATGATGCGTATGATTGGTGGATGTTGCTGTTCATCCATTCCCATGAATGCAAAAGAATAATGATGTTGTATGTGAAAAAGAAAAACAAGTAATTACCTCATGTGGTATTGTCATAGCATATATGTCAAATATGTAGACAATAAAAGATGCATGTGGCCATATTGCACATATATAGAAGAATATATTTAATAATAGATATGCCTATAATAATAACCATATAGTTAAGATGGTAGCAATAAACATAGAGAATGAAAGTCATATTGATTAGAGATCAGAGAAATAGAAACATATATCATAGAGATCAGAGAAATATCATAGACATCTAATACTTATCTTGCTTTCCCCAATTACCAATTCTTGTGTTTTGAGAAAAAAAAAATCATATTGATTTGTTGATGACGAATATGTAACTTTTTGTTCGATCACAAACAGTCGGCGCCAATGTAAATACATTACATAAAAAAGGACAAGTCGTGATGGAGATTGCAAAATAAAAGTAAATAGACACATGAATTTTACGTGGTTCGGCAATGGTGCCTACGTCCACGGGAGAGATAAGTGTATTTTATTGATATGAGATGAGAGAAGCTAGAGAGCTTGTGAGGAGCTAGAGAGAGCTTCCCAAGAGCTAGAGAGAGCTTGTCCTCTTTCACATGAAATAGATCCCTTTATATGGATAGAGAATTACATGTGTGATATTCATATTGATTTTGTAACGGAAAATAACGGACATATAATAATGAGAATATATTTGATGTTGATATTGTAATTAATATGCATTGCCACGTAAGCGCCACACGAGCTCATGAGTCGCCGAGTTGGAGTATGACTTGTACTGCATGTCGGGTGGGCCAAGTTGGAAATGGGCTTGAGCTCGGGTGATGTAACTCGATTGAAGTCGGATGAAATAAGTGCAGAGTCGGTGTTTAGTATACCGAGTTAGTGAGATTAGGATTTGGATGTAGATGAGTGAAGTGTGATTAGATACGAAGTCGGATGAAATAAGTGTGAAGTCGGTGTTTGACATTCCGAGTAAGAGAACTCGGTAATATACAATCCCTTAACACCCACACGTTGAACTCCATCATTTCCTGGGTAGGTGTCTCTATGACAGTCAAAGAACCTCCAGACTCACATACCTTGTACAAATATTGGTTGACATTAGGACAAAAAATCAGCGTAAAAGTTTCACTGGCCAAATTGAGTGCGATGATTCGACACTGTAAAAATCTATTTTCACGATGACAAATATTAGTGTAGTCCCAATGTAAAGCTCCATTAACAGATACTGCTTTGTTAAACCAAGGGAATTCATCAAAATTGGATGGCCATTTGATACATTTCCATGAACTGGCGTTCGATTCCAAGAGTAAATACCTGAAGTCCGTGGGTATAGTCCGTGTAACACACCACCTTGTAATTTCTTGAAGACATGTCAAAGCATAATGCCGACATATAAATTCTCCTGATGCAACTTGGTTTGGGTATAGTTATGGTTTCCCCAGTGATTGGATTACACACTCTTATGAAATCTGAATATTTTTCAGGGAAACAAAAAAGACCATTGCATGAGGACAAACTATAAAGGTCGAGTTTTTTTAATTCATTGACTAAACCTGCTGAAGATGTATCCTGCAGGGTGATGGGTAGTAATTCCTTGGCTAAACAAGAAGACGTATCAAGTGAATAAAGCCTAGAGTCATACATCTGAAGAATTCCCTTACCTTTTTCCTTAGCTAGAGCAAGATGACGGTTCACGAAGGATGGATCGTCAATTAAAGAAAACCAGATCTTGCATACAGATTTGAATCTTACCAAAGACCTTGCTGGGAGTATTTCCACCAATATATCACAAGGGATGTAGGTATCAATTGTAATACTACTACTAGTAGTAGTAGGGTTTGTTGTTACTGCATGTTTCGTATCAGCATTAGATAACCTACTTTTTAAACTGCTCTTTCTCTTCCTTCTTAAACATATTCTCCACAAATTTTCCAACAATTCCATATCTCAAATTCTCGATTGCTTGCTGTTAGAAAAACCTACCTATTGCAATGCTTTGGCAAAGAAGAGAATCTTACTTTTATAAGTTTAAAGGAATCCTTAATATAATCCTACCTATTGTCAGTAAGCCCAGCCAACCAAACGGTTTAGGCCCACAAACGGTTTGTGAATAGTCCATGAATATATACACTTTTTTTTTTCTCGGATAAATTCCCACTAAAATTTTAGTTCCTCTGAGGCTCTGAGACTCCGGACAGAGAGCGCCAAAGTTTTTATTAAGTTTTATTTATTTTACATTTTAGTTTTTTGTTTCTAATTTTTTGCTTCAAAACATCTTTAACGATGACAACAATATTAGAACCTCCGCATTGACGATGAAGGCAAAACAAACACAATAGTCCACAAATAATTCATCATATGACGATGGTATCAATGTCAAAAAACCAGCTCAAATATAACAACCAATCCAAAGCTTAAGAACAAGCACGTAGGTGAACTCAGTTCAGATCTCAAACAATTAAAATGGTGGCAACTGAAAAAATCCCAGACGAGTATGGTTGTGTAGTATTAGTGCTGGTTCTGTATTGTTTTCTCAACTTCTATATGGCTTTTCAAGTGGGTGCAGCAAGGAAAAAGTACAAAGTGTTTTATCCCACTCTTTATGCATTAGAATCTGAAAACAAGGATGCTAAACTCTTTAACTGTGTTCAGGTGAGTTCATTTGGTTTTGTTTAATAAAAACAGTCTAGGAGAATTAGAAATATTTTTATGTGAATTATGCTTTTGGTGCAGAGAGGACACCAGAATTCGCTGGAAATGATGCCAATGTTCTTCTTGATGTTGAGTCTTGGTGGCCTTCAACATCCTATTATTGCTTCTGCTCTTGGTTTTCTTTATACAGTGGGTCGATTTTTTTACTTCAAAGGTTACTCTACGGGTAATCCTCAGAACCGTTTGAAGCTTGGGTAAGTGTTGTTTTCTTCATTATATATTATTTTTCTGATTATGATAATTTATTATGAATTCAAATAAGTTAATAAATCAAGCTAGAACATGTTAAATGAATGCAGTTTACACAGTTCAATATAGTTCAGATCTCTTTGTACTGTATGTAATTATCACCATCGCTATGTATAAGTAATAAGAAGCAGACAAATTGTTATTCCTTAATTTGATGGGGTGCAGAGATCCTTGAGCACTTCAGTCCAAGCTGGAGGTCAAGCAGACCTTCGACTCTTTGAGACCTAAATGAAATGCTTTTTGATACATTGATAGATCATGGCATACCTTGGTCATGATTGAGCTCACCAGTCACCTGGAGTATCCGTGTATGCAAGCTCCTCCTTCCTTACACTCTCTCTTAAGATATTGATGTAGTCACATAGGATCAAACTGATGAAATTGTCTTCTCACTGCATTTAAATTTGGGGCCCCTGCCTGCAAATTGAAAATTCATCATAAAACTTTTATAGTATAACCGCTAAACAAGCTGGCATATTTTCTTTACAGGGCACTCAGTTTTCCATCTATGATGGCGCTTGTTGGCTGTACTATTTCTTTGGGGATCCATCTTCTCAGTACTGTTCATGCGAGAAGTTTTACACATTTGAGGATATGAGCTAGTAACTTAGGTCGCATTATAGGCGTGCTGGTTTTCTATCATTGCTCATAATAATGTTTCTATTTCTGCAATCAATCCTACAATAATAAAAGAAATGTATGTATCATAACTACCACTGTTGATCTCGGCATTTTACTAATTTACCTCAGCAATTTATAAAAACCATATCAAAAGCGCTCTTCGATCTTTCTGCTGTGGGTTTGTTAATGTATAAGATGCTAATATTGCTGGAGTTTAATTCAAGGGTTTTGGTTGTCATGGTAGGTGATCTCTGCTGTGTCCAAATTTCTGCAAACAATCATGTAAAGTTCAATAAATGTATGTTGACATAATCACACATACCAGTTGCCGATCTAGCAATGCTTCAGCTTATCAAAACCGTAGGAAAAGAGCTTCATATTTGGTTGTGGTATGATTGACATGTCAAATGTTTTATCCTTGGAGTTTATACTACATTTTACAAACGAGCATCTCTATAACCTAGACAAGTGAAGAATGCAGTCGCAATCAGTTTTTGGAAAATAAGAGCATCAGACAGTATCTTAGGTACAATACGAGGTGATTACCAAACTATATGTAGTATTGGCAGCAGCCAGCCGTTTTGGCTTGCAGATACGTAGGTTCCAGTCAAAATTACACACGGTGCATACTTTAGTGTTCTACACTTCTACCTTGTCACGATGATGCTATCTTAAGGGCTCGGATTGCTATCTCACCAATCTTTGCAAACATTTACAAGTTACAATGGACCCAAACTAAGGTCAAGAGCTTTAATCATCATGGTAGGTGAGTCCACCAGTGACCAATGCCTACCCTATTTTTTTGCTATAAACCAATTCTGCACTACATAATAAAAACTGATTCTGCAAGTTTTCTGCCAACAATTTCTTCAAAGAGTTTCAAGGCGTTATAATTTTGCACAGTAGCATTGATCCCTTACTCCATAAAGTAACTATATCATTGGAATATGGTACTCATTTCTCAACATTTTCTCATAATTACCTAAAATTCTAAACCTAAAATTCTAAAACCATAGAATTTGAACCAACAATTTAATACTCGGAGTATTAATCAAAGTACTGTAGAAAAACAAAAAAAAAGTACACTAACCTTCTTTGTAACATCGTCATTCAGCAAGAATAAGACCAAAATATTGAATTTCTTCTTGCGACCCACATTTGCTCCGCAAGAATAGCAAGCATTATTTCTTTCATTATAATTATAAAATAAACTTTGAATTCAAACATGAAGAAGTCAATGAAAAAGATACCAAAGGTATAGCAGCAATATATATAAAAACAAGAAGAGAGCACTACTACTCACAATGAAAGTCAAGTTTTAGCAAAAACCAAGTATGGCAACAACAACAACAACTACTCTTCTCTCTCCTGCTCTTAGTCCATCAGAAAATATTGGGGCGACGATTGATGATTTAATACCAAAAGATTATGCTTTTGTAGTAATAGTTTTTGTTCTGTATTATTTCCTCAATTTCTATATGGCTATGCAAGTTGGTTCAGCAAGAACAAAGTATAAAGTGGAATATCCAGCTCTTTATGCATTAGAATCTGAAAATGAGAATGCTAATCTCTTCAATTGTATTCAGGTAAATTCAAATTTTATCTTTTTTTCATGAAATTTGTGATTTGTTTTGAGATTAATTATTTTATTTGATGATGCAGAGAGGACATCAGAACTGTTTAGAAATGATGCCAATATTCTTTTTCATGATGGGTCTTGGTGGAATTCGACATCCTATAATTGCTGCTTCTATTGGTTTGGCTTATGTTTTGGGTCGGTTGATGTACTTCATCGGTTATTCTACCGGAGATCCATCAAACCGTCACAAGCTTGGGTATGAATTTCTTTTAGTACTAGTTAACTTTTCATTAATTTTTTTTTTTTTTTTTCGGAAACCGTCATAGTAAAACTGCCACTGTGCACTGTCTGTCATTTCATTTTTAACCGAGGATGGCATCCATGCCAAGAACGCTCTGAAGTCTCAAACTAGAGTCTGTTAGAAGGTGAAAGTATGTGCTAACCACTCAACCTCAGAGTCTCTTGGAAGGTGAAGACGTAAAGTTACACACCAACCAGTTCTACTGGGTTGGATGTTCTAGCCTATTTTCAGACTTCAGAGTGTGTTGGTCATTGCACATTCTGTGATTCAGGCATTACTCAAACCTTTCTAAATTTCTCAAGTTGAAAAATGGACTGAATCACTGAAATGTCTTTTTCCAAGTGGCCTATTTTTTTCTTTTGATTTGACCTTTTAAATTATGGCTTCACGTAGCCTCCATCTTAGTGCACAACTGCACACATATAAGTCTTCCATTCTTTATTCTTTCATCATCTCATCGACCGACGTTAGGAGGTCCATTTAAAGTCAGGTGGAACTCAAACTCGTGATATGCCCGTTTTTTAATATTTTCTGAAATCTCTCCTCTTCCGCTCGCTCTCTCTTCCCCTAACGTCGGTCTCCACCGTATCATGGTTCTATATTAATAAGTACCATGCACCAAACATCTGGTTCTATCCTCCTATAATTTCTGTACATCATTTTGTGATATTAGCAGATTGGTAATTCCAAGAAATACCGTACCTTCTTTTTATTTTATATTTATTTTTTTCCTATTATTAGTTTGGTTGATATGATTGGATATTTTATTCAAAACAGGGGTGGAGTAAGTTTTGCAGCAATATTTGGGCTAGTAGGAGTTTGCATGTCCTTTGGTGTCCGTCTTCTCATTTGAGTAGCCTGGTGGAGGATACATTTTCAATAGCAAATTATGCTCTCATTCTTTCAAGTTTGATTTGTTGTACGTCCCAACATGGACATGTATTTGATGTTGTAATCTTTGCTCTTATATCAGGAATTCAGAATGTGCTTTGCCAAATTTATTCTATGTACACTTTTAGATACTTGGGGTTGTGATAGTCCTTGCTTGTGAATGTCTCAAAACGTATTCATTTCCTGCAAAAATCAATGAAACAATATGTCAAGCCAAACTGACTGTATACTGATCTTGAAGAACTCCAGAAAAAATTAATAAATCCTGTCGATCATAAAAAAAGCATTAACAACAACAACAAAAAAAACGTTAGTGTGAAACTGATTAAATTGCTGTTGTTTGATGTCACACACTTTTGAGTTTGAACACATACTTTGCAACTTGGCCACTTGGAGGTTGCTCTTTCTTCATGTTTATTCTTATGTTAGTAAATCGGGAAGGAATAATTGTTACATACTTTGCTCCTAAAGCACGGAATGCATATACACTCATAGTCTGATACTTAGATTGGACATATCGAAGTGCATTTTAAAAAAGAAACAGCACAAGAAGAAAAAAGTAAAAAGAGGTCTGGTCGTCGTACTGGCTAGATCATCATGGATCAGGCCCCAGGGTTCCTATAAAGCATGTATGCACCAATTTGAGCTAAAATTCCATGGCAAAGGTTCCATTTGAGTGCGGGTTACACTAAAATGTAATTGGCAGACAAAATTGAACACAATCCATACGCAAAATTGACTTAGGCGCTTTGCTTTGGCCATTTTGGTGAGAAAGCGCATGTCAAAGTCTGTGCTTGTTTGAAAGAATTGATCTTAGAGTCTAGACACAGAATGAAGACCTACAAAACTTGTGCTTGCTCTAAAACATTTCAACTTGCTCAGCTGTCTTGATAAATATATATTTTGCTTACACTTACAGCACAAGAAAATAATAATAACAACAATATACCAAATCCAATGGCAATGGAACGTTGAATGGAACCAAATCTTCTTCTTATTTATTTATTTATTCACTAATTCAATTGTTATTTGGTGTTACTCGTCTCTTCTTACCTATAAAAAAATTCAACATATAAAGCAATAAAATTTAAATATACTACTTAAAATCCCACCCATGTCTTTGTGAATCTTTTGACCAAAATACCTACAATGTCAATGGCCTATACTATAGTCGTACATAAAAGACCATGGAAAACTATTCTGTCAAACCGTGTTGCACACTTTGCTTCACAAATCACAAACTAATCTGAAATCTCAGTCCAATATTGGCTTATATATAAACTAAACCCGTTCAAAGATTTTGTTTTTCACCCAAACCATATGGGCATTCATTTCACATTTGGGTTAAGTCAAACTTACTAGAACTTCTAGAACCTTCTACCTTAGACTTGAAGGCAAGAACAAAGAAAAGTCAATCCTGACGTTAACACCTCGAAACTACAACTACTGATCCATTTCTATTCTCTATAAAAACCAAGAAGACTAATAACAACAGCCAAGTATCTTCTTCCTCCACTATAAATTCCAATCTCTAAATCCACAACCAAATCAACTCAGTTTAGATCTAAAAAAAAAAAAAAAAAGAAAAAAGAAATGGGTGCAATTGATTCACTTCCAACAGAGTATGGTTATGTAGTATGTGTATTGGTTTTGTATTTTTTTCTCAATTTCTATATGGCCATTCAAGTTGGTGCAGCTAGGAAAAAGTACAAGGTGTTTTATCCAACTCTTTATGCATTAGAATCTGAAAACAAAGATGCTAAGCTCTTCAATTGTGTTCAGGTAAATTCAATTTGTATGAAATTGGGGTTTCTTTATTTGATTTGTAATCTAGGGATTTTGAATGATGTGTTTTTTTTTTTGTTGTTTTGGTATTGCAGAGAGGACATCAGAATGCTTTGGAAAATATGCCTATTTTCTTCTTGTTCTTGAGTCTTGGTGGAATTAAACATCCTATTATTGCTTCTAGCTTTGGATTGCTTTACACTGTGGCTCGGTTCTTCTACTTCCAAGGTTACTCCACTGGTCAACCAGAAAACCGTGTCAAGTTCTCGTATGTATTCTTTCCCTCTTCTTATTTACAATTTAATGGTTGATATAATATCATTTTGTGATTGATAGATTTAACTGCTTAAACATTTTTAGGATTTGATTATGAATGGGGATATAAAATCCGTAAGTATGATCAAGTATAGAATATAGATCGTTGTATAACTTCTTGAGAACCATAGTGACTTGACAGTCCATACTTTGAAACCTAGCACATAATTTTGAAAGCTGTCTGTTACTTAATTCTGAACTATTCTGTATGGACATTGAATAATATAATTGTTTGTAGTATTTAAAGTACAAAACAATTTTCTCTGATTTTGCATCCTGCAATCACGGATTCATGGTGAGAATTTCATTTTCGAGCAGTTTTAACGCCGCATCATCATATTGTAATTGGGAGTGCTGAAGATTTATACTATAGTAGTATTCAAGTAATGAAGTGTGTTTTATCGACAAAAAATATACATATCTGCAATTGATAGAAAATCAAATAACTTGGCAACAGACATCTCACTGAAATGACGTCGTTCGATTGCATAGTTTTTGTCGGTGCATTAGGACATACAGAGCTTCATGGTTAACACTTTATGCGAAATTTAGCATTTTTTTTAGGGAATATGCTTAAGGTGTTGTACATTTTGTTTTACAGGGCGCTCGGATTTCTGGCAACATTTGCACTTGTGGGCTGCAGCATTTCCCTTGCCGTCCATCTTCTTATTTGAGAAGTCTGCTGGAGGATTGTTGTGCTTTCTTTGTTGCAGTGATGAGGCTCAGGGTCTGAATATTCTGATATGATGTATATTCAGAGTATGAGATTACTTAGGTCTAATTTCTATGTATGAATGTATCAGGACATATTTTGCCTAATTTAGTTTGCATAATCTAAATATTTGTGTTTTCAATTGCTATTGCAACAATTATTTTGGTGAATTTGTCTGATTACTGCAACTAATTTATCCATGACTCAGAAGAATATATCTGGAGATCGCATGTTACTTGGGCAATCCAGAAACTATCGTTCAATTGTACATTCATCCGAACATTCATCCACCATTCGAACACCACAAGAAATCAATCATGAATCATATATGAAACTGAAACAGAATTCAAAACAACAAAATTTGTTTGCCTATAAAGGGAAAATTTTAAACCCGACGACAATGTCCGTCCCATGGTCTCTCTCTCATTTCTCTTCTCTTCCCCATTTTCCCTTGTCTTCCATATCTTCCTTGATTTTCTAAACAATGATCCAATCTGACATGCATCGTAAATTCGTTTCGAACATCTAGATATCAAAAGCATATGTAACTTACACAAGGCCGAGCTGCTCAAACTCTAGTTGCAGACTTGCAGCATCTTCAGTACGTCTTCACTTGGCAGAATCACCAAACCAATAAACCCTCCAAAAACTGCAATGGGCTGGACTATAAAATACAGAGTAGGATCTTATTGGGCTTTAGTTCTGGACCGGACCAATAAAAGCCTTTTTGGGGTGTAAGTTACGGAAAATTTGGGTTCTCATAAGAACTTCCCTCCCAAACATGCACCTAGGGCAAATTCAAAGAAAGAAGTCAGGTTTCTCTGGTTTAGTATCAAAAAAATTCTCACACAGATCACTAAAAGAGTCAAATTAGGGCATTTGCAACATTCTCATCTTCATCTTCTTCAATCTATTTGAAAATAAGAAAAAAGAAAATGGAGGAGAAGTTGAAGTACTTGGCTTTACTTGGAGCGGGAACTCTATTGGGTTCTATATCTACTGTTGCTCTTCTAAAGCTCCTCTCAAGGTAGTTATACTCTCATTTTAATTTCAATTGGAGTATTCTTTCAATTTTACCTAGTTTAATTTTCCTATTTTGTATATTTTAGCAGAAGAGTTGCAATTGCGAAACATAGCTGTAACAAAGTAAATGAATTAAGCAGTAAGTCTACTTTTATTTAACAATATTCTGAATTGGAAATAATTAATGTGAAATCTCTCTGATTAAGGATGAAGTTTGTTTGGCTGATATACTTTATCATTTCCGCAAATTTGTCGCAATGTTGAAATGATTACTGTATAAATTTCTCTTTCCCTATGGGATTGTTCACGTGTGTTTGAATCGAGGTGTTAGACAGGTGTGTTACCACAGAACAATTTTTCTTACTGATATTTTAGTAGGTAGCAAAGTTTAATGAAGATTTATGTATTGGCAGGTAAAGAGTTTATGTCTGTAATAAGTAAAAAGTCCAAAGATGATGCTCAAGATGATACAGTTGGTTTGGACCTCCTAGGAGATGAAATAGTCTCTGAGCAACTTACCAGGTACCGCAGGAATCTCAGATTAAACAAATCAATGTTGTTATATCTCTTTATCTGTTATAGTTGTAATGGTTAATAGTTGTGCCATTTTTGTCGATTCAAAAGAGAAGTAGGTTATTTTGTATGGTTGATACCAATTACCTGTTAATCTGTTATATTTGAAAATCCCTACCTCTAAATTATGTTTTCATTCAACTATTAGGAACATTCAGTTCTTTGGGTTGGAGTCCCAAAGGAAAGTGACAGAGTCCTTTGTGATAGTCATAGGTCTTGGCGGAGTTGGGAGTCATGCTGCTTCTATGCTTTTGAGATCAGGGGTTGGAAGGCTCCTCCTTGTGGATTTTGACCAGGTTTCTTCTCTTTGTTAGTTTACCATGTACAACTGTTTCCTGTGTTTGCATTAGTTTCTTTGAATTCCATTTCTTAGTTTCTCATCTGTATTTTATTCATTCTTGGAACACGAGTGGTTATTATCAAGTTAGTTTGAACTATGTAGCTTCTTGATGTTCAGAGTTAGCTAATTTTCTCACTCATATCTTTGATAAAGCTAAGAGCCTCTGTGTGAAGCCATTACTCTAACTTGAATAGAGTGTTAGATATCATCAAGAATTCAAGAGTGAGTAAATGACAGAGTAACGGAAGGGTGTCATTACCTCCAACCAAAACTATAAGGTGCGTGATATATTAGTAGGTTCATGCATACCAGCTCAGCAATAATTTTAAACCGAATAAACTAATACTGATAATCCAGTTCTTTCAACTTTGAAATCATGACTATGTCCCCGCCCTTTCCAAATTAAACTAGTGATACTTATGGCAATATATTCTTCAAAGCTTTGGATGCTAAAAAAATTCTAACTCTCCTGATTTATTTTGTTATGCTTAACTTTGAAGCTGATAGTATGGAGATGCTCTTAAGCCAATTTTAACAATCTTGAAGTATGTAATCCATCTGTAATTCAGTTCTGGGGGTACAACAACCAGTAGAAACTTCCAAATACTTATTTTTTCGAGAATGTTTTAACTTTTAACTTATATAAATACTTTTCTTTTTGGTCGATAATACTTGCTCTCACATTCTTGCACAATATGGGTTTACCAAAAAACAAATAGTTTACTGTTTACTCATTTTAAAAATTACTTGAGAAGGTGTCACTTTCGTCGCTGAATAGGCATGCGGTGGCGACAAGGGAAGATGTTGGAATTCCAAAAGCACTCTGCCTTAAGAAGCACTTTTCAGCAATTTTCCCAGAGAGCCAAATAGATGCAAGAGTGCAACTGTTTGACGCATCAGCTGAGGAGGAAATTCTTTCTGGCCATCCTGACTTTGTCCTTGACTGTATTGATAATATTGATACAAAGGTACTCTCTCTAACCTCATATTTTATCAAATTTTGGTGAATTCATTATTCTAGATATGTGTTCATTTTATCCAAGGCTTGGGGAATTTAATGTGTGCGTGTGTCCATATCCGTATCCATGTACATGTATTAATGTTTGTATATACATGCCAAGAACGTGTATCACAAAGATGGCGTCTTATTGGTATGTACTATGTAGCTTGATAAAAAAAAAGGTTTTCGTTGAATATAAATGGACAAGGTCACGAAAGTATGTTTAATTTTAATTAGTGTTTGATTAATTTTCTTTACAGGTTGCACTTCTTGCTGCATGTGTACGCAGGGGTTTGAAGGTCCTTTCTGCAACAGGAGCGGGTGCTAGAGCAGACCCCACAAGAATTCGTGTAGCTGATTTAAGAGAATCGATAAATGATCCACTCTCTCGCTCAGTAATGCTTTTTGTTGACATATAGAAATTTGCTTTTTAAGATGTCATAAGTGTTTGTTTATTTGCTCCTTCTATTGGAAAAGGTGATTGCCTGATTGGACTATCATGATTCATGATTTTTTTTTATTTTTTTTTGGGGTTGGCAAGTGAGGTTGAGGGGACCCCTACCCCTTTTTAAATTACGTGTCGAAACTTATATCAACAATCAGCTGTTGACGTGTTTCGAACCCACAACCTCTCCACTTTGTGAGAGGGGAGCTACCATTGAGCCACAGGCTCATTCGCATGATTCATGATTTTTATTTCCTGTGTACATCAAATGTGCGGAAAATTTTGGAAAGAAAACAGTATCCGACCACATAACTCATACATTCCCCCTTAAATTTTGTGAAAACACATTCTCATGGAACTCCTTAGGTTTTATGTGTTTCTTACTGAAACCCTCATTGTGCAGGTAAGATCTCGTTTGCGAAAAGATTATGGTATTGAGGGTGGAATTCCAGTGGTGTTTTCCTTAGAGAAACCCAAAGTAAAGTTGCTTCCATTCAAAGGTTCTAGTGGAGAAGAAGAAAATCCTAAAGATTATCAGGTGACGTCCTTTTTCAGTTTTGAAACTCGGCATGGAACAAAATAATGAGAAGAACTTCAAAGTTTGGAGGACAATGATTGGCAATTGATCTCTTTTCCCTTTGATCCTCTTTAGGTTCCCTGACTGATCTTTCATGACCATGTGTTTGTGTTTTTCGGTATTTCATGCTGATACGAGTTTAGGTTTTAACATTCTAACTTGAAAATTCTGATATCAGGTTGTACCAGGTTTCAGGGTCCGCATAATTCCAGTTCTAGGAACTATCCCTGCAATTTTTGGACAGGTGATGGCCTCCTACGTTTTGACACAGCTTTCAGGGTTTCGTGTTCAAACAGAGCCAGTGGTGAATCTGGATCTAGATCACTATCGTACTCTTCATCAACGCTTAATTGAACATGAGGAGATCCTGCATGGCACATCCATCCAAGTTCAGGTTTGGAATTTTTCTGTTTCATGCTTGCATCCTAATTGTTTCTTTCTCATGAAAAGTTCATTTTGTAGTTCTCGGATCATACCCTTCATGTTCATTCACAAAGTACACTACGCTATTGACTTTATCTAAACAAGTGTAGTTATCCTTTAGGAGGCAATAAATGTTTGCAAACAGAATATCTATTGCTGTTTGAAGTTTAAAAGAGCCAGGACGTTTATTTTTCTCTCTGTTTTTGGTCTCCTAGGCGATGGATTTCTTGTGAGGCATATTGTTCTAAGCAAAATTTTGTTGTCATCTCTCTTCCTTGCATTGCAGTCTGTAATCTTAACTCAAAACTATAATCGACATCTCAATTCTTTTCGTTAGATGTTGATTCAGTGGTATGATTCAATTTTTAGGTAGATGTCGAGGAAGTGATGTACGTCGTAAAAGAATTGTGGCGTGGTAGAAGCGCGAGAGATCAATCTTCAAAGGATGTAGGACGAGGAATGTGGAGATCTGTTAATCAGTTAATGCTTGTGAGGTCAGATGAAATGCTTTCATTTAGACCAGTAACAACCATTTTATTTTCATGGCTTCTGTCTTATTTATGTAAATCTATGTTATCCTTATCTTTCTGCATTCAGCCTATCGACCGATTTCGAGTATCAACTCGATACTCCTTTGATTTGTTTTTCTTGTTTCAAATGTCATATTGAATCTATCATATTTAAGTAACGAATCACAGAGAATTTTCAAAGTATGTTTGCAGATCTGGAAAAGGATATAAATTTTAATGTGAAACTTGTCAGGCATGTCATTTACATGTGTATGAAACTGATATGATATGTAGTGGATATATTCAACTCATTGTACCAGTTTTACATGTAATTATGTAAATATATCAAAATGACAAAATCTAAATGAAATTGCAAGTGCACACTGTATAGCGTTTTTTTCTTACCTGAGTGCTTCCATATTTCCTAAAGAGCATTATAAAAGCAGCTGTGTGTTCTTCGTAATTGATCCCATTATGAGATTGTACTTAAGAATCATGGCACGATCTCATAATTTAATTAATCTTTTTGCGTATATCTATTATTGAAAATATGTATTTATCTTTTTATAAGCATTGCTTCCCTTGTATTTATTTCTGATATTCTTTCAGGTGGGACCAAACAAAGCCAGCTTCTATGTCGAACCTGATTCTTCTAAATTTTGAGGAGGTAATAATATTGCTGCTTGGAAAGCATAGAAACAACCTTTGGTTATTAATTTTTTACAGTATCAACCATAACTTCTAGGACCTTGCTCATAGTCTCATACAGCACCGCAGACCTAGATCTTGGGATATGCTGATGAGATTTTTACATCCATAGAAACGCTAGTAATAATGAAGCTAATAATATCAGTAAATACTAATGTTTATTTACTTAAAATGAACCTTCAGGCGGATGAACACGAGTCAAGAACACTTGACGATATAAAGGAATCTGAACCTGAGTTTTTCAGTCGGGTGACATCTGTGCTAAAGCTAGCTGAATTGGAACTTGGTTTGTAGCCATATTATATATATTCAATCAGCAGTAGTAGCAGCAGGGGCCAGCTTCGCCCTTTCAAATGTTGCCGTAATTGCTCTTGGTAAGTGGAGGTGATCATAAACTCTTGTTATTTCCGTCTTTTCAGATCTTGTTATGTTAGCGAGACTTCTTATCTTAAGGGTGACATTTCATGAATAGTTCCCAGAGGCACTTTTGTGCTGTATCATATGTTTAGCTCTTTGTCAAAAAACTAATTAAAGGATAGCTAAATTTTGGTCCTTCCTGGGTTAAAATATATTTTTTTCAAGAAATCTTATCATTTAAAAACAGGAAATTTGGAAAAGAAATGATGAAAATCGGAAATAATTTTGGTCCTTCCTGGGTTAAAATATAATTCTCATTGACCTTCAAGTTTTTTTTTTTATCAAAAACAAATTTGATTGATAAAAGAAGAATTACACAAAGCTAGAGGACAAGCGCGCTACAAACTGCGCTGCAAGCCCTTTTTGAATAGCAAAACCAATCCTACGAAATACATATTCATTGGAACCCGCAGTCATGACATTGCTATTCATCACTTTTTGTACTCTCCTAAGAAGTTCAACTGCTTCTGGTGCTAGAAACCCAAAAATGTCAAAAGTAAAAGGAATGAAACAACGCTGGTTCGCTACACCAAAAGTGTCATTTTTTTTTATTTTTTTTTTATTGAGTTTCAAAATGATTACACACTCTTCAAAATATGTTTATTATAAACATCATTTCATAATGTATATCTACTACTGAAAAATTTCGAAGTCAAGTAACTATGTTCAGGACAGGGATCTTATAGGTGCATATATACACAGTTAGATTATATATAAACTGATCTCCAACAAGATTGATTACACTTATTCTCTATTGCCACTTTTGCAACTCTTGCTGATCTTAAAACTGATGTTGGTTACAATAATATTTTAATGTCTGAACTATGGTGGAATTAATTTTTATAATCATATATCTCTCTCAAATTTGTCTGTATTTATTTGTTTGTTTATTCTTACAGTTTTTTTCTCTGTTTGTATGTATGTGATCACAAAGCATGCATCTTAAGTGTTGCTCAGCTTGCAATAATAAATCACAGATTACTGATCTATTAACGACCTAAGACACTTAAAAATTGATTGACTCACATGAGATTCTTTTCCTTATAGCTATAAAGGAAAAGCCTTCAGCTGACCTACCGCCTACGTATAGTGTTGCACAATTATTTTGGATAATTATTTCAGTTGGACAAACAGTTTAGATTTGCCTAGTTTTGTTCACTTTGGTGCATATAACTTCCTATAAGAAGCATGAGTCAGTCCGTATGATCATGTTCATCAAAACAACAATCCGATTAATGTTTTTTATTGTTTTGATTAGAGCTATCTATGTTTTAGAAAACAAATCTTGACTGTATTTTAAGAATCAATTACAGTTAAAATGTATCCCCATCAGTCAGGATCTGTGGGAAATCTTCTGATCTTCCTTTTAGAGGATTAGGTAATGTGTAATAATCCTATGAAAAAAGTAAGACAGCACATCACCATTGGGGTATAGTCACGAGACTCACGACTCATCATGCACCAGATGATAGTATTTTCGTTCTTTTCCGTTCCCCTCTGAAATAGGAATTGTCGGTAGAAAACTTAGGTAGCTCCTACTGACCTCAATTTTTGGTTTAACTAAATTTTGGGACAGAAAGTAACACAACTGCTTTGTGCCATGGACAAGGGACGCAGACCCAAAACCTCGCAAAGATCTGTAAATTATGATATCATGATATACATTTATCAAATTAATAGTCATTTTAAATAAAGAAAGGAGGGGTCAGTGCATGATGTGTCTCCATGCACATCAGCACTCAACTTGGTACAAGCAGCATCTTTATTTCTACATCACAAGTGGTACCATAGGAACCCACCTTGAACCCACAACAGATATGGACTTGGAGACCCCAATTGTGGATAGGGGTCTGCATTTAGCAAAAAGGCAGGTGGCCTATTATTTCTACCCCTGCTGGCCACATCAAACGTCTTGTTCACCTTTGCTGGCTATATATGTACAAGTTCTCTGATGGCATGGTTGGTTTATTGGGTGCTAATGAATAATGTGTCCTACTTTCCTCTTCTTTCGGCTTGCCTTGCCAAATTAGGTCACGTGGCACGATTTAAATGTTATCCACAGGGAAAATAATAGAAAATGTTGAAGCACATAGGGGACAATTGTTTGATTCTGAATTTAATCGGCATAGTGATTAGTGACTGTTATGAGATTGTAGAGCACGGAAACAAAACAAAATCTACGTTTAGGAAGGGAATGTGTTCAATAAGGTGCGCATGTAGATAGGTTCCACTGTAATGCGACTCTACTAAGGTGAAAGAGCTTCAAAGTTGCTTAAGCCTTGGTTCCCTTGATAAACAGGGCTGTTGTGCATCTCTGAGCAAGTGAGCAGTATTGAAATGAGTGGCTCTATCCAGTGTATCCCTTTATTTTGGGGATAGAAAGTTGCACAGTGGCACATAATGACATATTGAATCTCAATGAGTCCAAAACAGTCTGCCTCATGGTACACCTCGATGGGTGAAAGAGCTTAAAAGTTGCTTAAGCCTTGGTTCCCTTGATAAACAGGGCTGTTGTGCATCTCTGAGCAAGTGAGCAGTATTGAAATGAGTGGCTCTATCCAGTGTATCCCTTTATTTTGGGGATAGAAAGTTGCACAGTGGCACATAATGACATATTGAATCTCAATGAGTCCAAAACAGTCTGCCTCATGGTACACCTCGATGGGTGAAAGAGCTTCAAAGTTGCTTAAGCCTTGGTTCCCTTGATAAACAGGGCTGTTGTGCATCTCTGAGCAAGTGAGCAGTATTGAAATGAGTGGCTCTATCCAGTGTATCCCTTTATTTTGGGGATAGAAAGTTGCACAGTGGCACATAATGACATATTGAATCTCAATAAGTCCAAAACAGTCTGCCTCATGGTACACCTCGATGGTATCCGTTACCTTCAAATCAGGATGCTGAG